>CM053793.1:844753468-845443468 GCA_028749045.1 Cupressus sempervirens | reverse complement strand
TGCACCCCTGATGGTGAAAAGCCATCACAAGATAAATAGCAAGAATTGGAACCCAAACCAAATTTTCCTGCCATCAACTCCTCAACACAAGGATCAAATGCTAACTGATGTACATACCTTGCAATATAATGTTGATAAAAAAAACCAACCTTAGTCAACAACTCACCAGGAACAAGTGATACAACCCACTGTGACTGATCACCAGCTAAGTCAGGAGATGTCATAGCCAAAGGAGTAGAATCAATAACAACACCCGTTGAAGCATCACTCTGAAACTCTTGCTCTAAGTCATGTATTATCAAGCTATCAACTATAGAACCTATTTCCATGTCATGCCCATCACAACCCTCATCCTGAGGTGTCAAACTATCCCATAACTGATGACAAGCACTAGGAACCAAAGTACATCTTTGTATCATCATCTCATCAACATGGTCATCAAAGGTAAATTGATGAGTGTACCTCATAGTGTAATGCTGATAGAATGTGCCAATCTTAGTCAGTGGCTCAGACTGTAATCCAGATGAAACTAACTGCAATTGATCATTAACCATGTTGGAACTAACTACTACCTCCGAAGATATCACCAAGGGAGTAGTATTACTAGTAGGAACCATGCCAACTGCCAACTCACCAACATCACACATGATCTTTGATACATCTCTAGTCTCCATGCCTTCAATACTAGAGGCCACCACCCTGTTAGGCATACAACAATCTGCTACAAAACCCAACTCAACTAAACCTGACTCTAGTGGGAATGAACCTGATATGCCAATGTTAGTATCAAGGATGGATGCATCCCCATCTCTACTGTCTCTGACAATCTCGGCCATGGACATCCTCGAATCACAAAACACCATAGCTTGTGACTGTATAGAATCAGGTAAAGACTGTAGTCGCTCTAACTCCATGGTCACCTTAGCCAAATGAAACTGTGACTCCTTGAGAGCCAACTGTGTACTCTCAAGAATCTCAGAAGTCACCTCAAGCTGCTCAGTAAGCTCACTCACCTCATCTTCCTTGGCCAACAATGCATCATATGCTGTACTGCCCCACTCCATAAGATAATCTCTATCGGCTACCAACTGCATATAATTCTGTCTCAAAATCCGAATAGCCTCCCATAAAGAGTGGATCTCTGTCAAGAAAAGATAACTTCCTTCTTGCTCATCACTAGTAGGAGAACCCCATCCATAAACCACTAACAACTGACGAGTAGCATCAAAATGTTGGCAAGTGATAGCAATGTCTCGGTCACTAACTCTCAACTGATTAGACACATGATGGCACTGGCTTGACTGCCTCCTATAAACCTCCTTTGATGCACTGTCTAAAGGAGTATAATCAAAGTCACTAGTCTCTAGAGTATTACAATCCATATCCTGTGAATCAAATCTAAAGCTCATATCAACATATGAAGTATCAAAAATATTAGCACTGCTGTCCAACTCCTCTGTACCCAAGGAAACTAAGTTTTCAAAACTGCCCACTACATCCTCCTGGATGTCATCAATGCCAATATGATCCTGGGACTCATCTGTACACACTGCCAAATATGAAAGATCATCAACACATTCCAGCAATTATGGTCGACTGGATATATGAACAAAGCCCAACATCGGTGTATAAAAACTAATACCAACATCAGACAAGATACTGGCACAAGAAAAGACAACACCATGTAATCTGCTAATCAAATCCATGATAGCACCCAAACAAACACTGCTACCAAAAAGTGTTAAAGATCTCCAGTCAACTGAATCCCAAATGCCAATATAACAATCTCGAGTCCATATCTGTAAACTAGAATCAACTGGTAACTCAAGCAAACTCCTCACTTGATTAATATGACCAATACCAACTAACTCCACATACCTATCATGATGAGATAATGAAGTCACAATACTATCTTTGTTCACCTTCAGCTGGATGGACAAATCATGTGAAGTACTACCAGCCTCAACCTCATGTGGTGAAGCATCTAACTATGCCTAGTACTCTTTCTCAGCAAAATCATGAATGCTCAATGTCTTCTCATCTCTACTAGATATCTCACCATCTTGTACAACAACATCCTCATAATCATCATATGAACCCACTACACTGTAGTCACTGCCTGTTTTAACTATACCATCCTTAATACTTGTGGCATCACCCTTTGACGACCTGTAAACAATTATCTCAATTTGAGTATCAAGTTGACCATTACTATCAATATGTGTAATATCCTTTCCCACCAACACCTGTGGCAGAGTAGAATCTGAGACCTCTACCTGGCTATCAACTAGTTTCTCAAACTCCTCATGCAAGTTCTTGGGAATTGTGTCATCTGTCTTATGAGAAAATCTGCCAAATAAAAATCCAGTCAACTTATCCACCTTAGCTGGGTTAGATAACATGTCATTCATTATACAGTGGTGCTCAACCAACTGTTTAGACATGTCATGGCTTATTTTCATAAGTTTATCTCGAATGTCTAAATAACCATCCTTTCTACTATTTTGACTCTAGCTATCAATTGTCCAAGATCGTTCCCTCTGAGACTCTGTACTATACCTGTCCATTCTGGATAAAGTAGAGTGTAACCCCAATAGGATATAACTTCTTCAAACACCAAGAACTAACATGCAAATGATTAGAAGTAGCATGCAACCAGAGATTTGGACATGCAACTGATTAGAAGCAACATGCAACCACCAAATTATGACATGCAAGATCTGGGTAGTTGTCAAAACTGACATGCAAACTTCTACAACCACCAAATTCACCAAGAACTAACATGAAAATGATTAGAAGTAGCATGAAACCATAGATTTGGACATGCAACTGATTAGAAGCAACATGCAACCACCAAATTATGACATGCAAGATCTGGGTACTTGTCAAAACTGAAATGCAAACTTCTACAACCACCAAATTCACCAAGAACTAACATGAAAATGATTAGAAGTAGCATGCAACCATAAATTTTTACATGTAGCTGATTAGAAGAAACATGCAACCATAAATTATGACATGCAAGATTTGGGTAGTTCTCAAAACTGAATTGCAAGATTTGGGTAGTTGTCAAAACTGACCTGCAAACTTCTACAAACACTTAGCCTGGCAAGATCATGGCTCTGATACCACTGAAATGTCCCTTTTCTGATTTTTGTATGATATTTCCAACCTTTAATCAGATCTTTAAGATCAAATAACTAATATCACAAAGATCCTCCAAATTTTTCAAGAAACCCCAAATCGGGTATGCCAGAAATGGTGCCAAAAGCTTCACAGCTTCACCTATTATTAATAAATCTGAAAATGGACATTTTTACAAAAATTTCAGCAGCATAACAGCCTATAAAATGAAATTTCCAGATCTATATAGCCTTTACACAACAGCTCACAAATGTAGGACAAAAACTATGCTCATCGGGCTCCCAAAATTAACACAAAAATGCCCGGAAACACCACAAAAACACTAATAAACTATCTCAGAAGTTTAATCACGTCCCAATACATATATTTAGCTCTATTTTAACAGATTAAAGTATGAAATACAGCAGCAACCAAAAATGATATGAAATGCTCAACTGAAAACACCAAACTCATGTAAAAAACACACCCAAAAACCCACAAATCTACACTGTTCAGCACAAAGGCAAACTCTTTATGAGCATGCACATGGAATGGCTTCAAACTCCCATCCTTAGCCTTCCTAGAAACCTGCAAACTCCCATTCTTGGGTCTCCCTGGAAACCTGCAAACTCTCGTTCTTGGGTCTCCTTCTCCACAGGTTTGGCAGCCTCTGAAGAATAACAAAGAAATCAGCAAAATCAAGTTCTGGAATGCCCCCAAAATGCCTCCAAACCCCTTAAAAGAGGGCATAACTGTAACTCACGTCCAAGAGAGGTTAATAAAACATATTTTAATAATAATTTTCATTTATTAGTCCAACGGTTTCCAAAGATTAACCCCCTTTTTTCGAAACTTCACTTTCTTGGGCCTGCCTGCCTTAGCAAAGATTATTATTTTTTAATTATTTGAAAAGGGGACATGACAGACACTGAAGGAGTCCATGCCTCTACATTCCCCTCCTCTCTTGCATCAAGGTCTGTAGCCTCTGCACGTGCGTCTGGTGTATCCTCGTCTAATACAAAATGATACTTAGGAAGATCACCTATGGGACCCAGGCAAATATTCTTGCATGTAATGCAAGTGTGAGGCACACAAATGTGTGATGAGCTAGCCGATGATGAACTAGCACCAACATCATCAACACGAGGAGGCAAGATTGACCTAGCCTGAGATATCATTGGGCTACTCAGCCTATGAATGGCTCTGATGGTCTGAGAGCTAGCCTCTGCCACAATATCTGGATGCTGCACTCAAGGAGGGGGGGAGATATCAGGGGGGGGACAAAAGTGCCAAGTTTCTTCCACTGGGAAGAGGGTCTATCCTGAGGAGCTCCTAGTCCTAAGCCCATGTTGGGCTTCATGCTCCAATAGTTCACTTTAAGTTTCAACACAAATTCTGCATATAATTTTTTAAGGAAATAAAATGGTATGTCTAAATTTCCATGTGGAGGGATATCAAAGACCATCCACCAACGGTCCCAAAAATTTGCACGTATGGCATCATTTGTGCACCATTTAATCGATAGTTTGGTTTTTTTTGGGTCAACTGGTATACCCATTTTTGGGTTAGCAAAAAGGCTTGCCAAATCATCTTTGGTTACGTTGAGGGCCGTGACCTCATCATAATCCAAACCATCATCAATCTGGTGCATTTCATCACGCCAATGAAGAGCGGCATTTTGTTGGTTTGTAAGAGTTTCAATGTTATCCACTATGGTGTTTAACATGGATAACATAGGAGCCAGTGCAGGTACATTATTGTATGTTCTATGCAAACCTCTCAACTCAGTGAGATTTTCATTTATCAAATCCTCGATTCGAGGAGGGTTTTGAGGAGGTAGAGGATCATTTGGTGGACAATTTTGTGGGGATATTGGATCGTTTGGTGGTGGGTTGCGAGGAATATTATTCCCTGCCTCAGTGTCATCATTTTGATCAGCCATCCCTATTGAATTGCAAAACATAATATATATTAAAAAAAAATCTAAATTTTAACCATTTTCGTCAAAAAACCCTAGATTCAACTAAAAAAACAAAATCTTGTTAAAATCTATTAAATTTAGGTTAAAAATGAGTCAGGGGGGGGGGGGGGGGGAGGGCAACATACCTGATATTTGATATCCTATTTGCTATCTGATAACTGATTTATTATCTGATGTCCGATCTGACTGGCCCAAATTCGCTTGAAAATAAGGGCCGTGAGTCTGTGATTTTGTGTTTAATCCATGCATAGGTATCGGATATCCGATATTATATCGAATATCCGATATTATAATATATATAATATAACATATATATTACATTTTATATATTTTTATATTATATTTTATATTTATTATATTAATTTACTATATATTATAATATAAAATATTATTATTATACTATATTATTATAATTTATAATATATTATACTTTTTTATTATATATTATATTATAAGATATTACTTTTTATTATTATATTATATTATATATATATATTATATTACATTACTATATATTATAATATATGAAATATTATATTATATTATTATAATATAATATGTTATTATAATATTATTATTATAGTATAATATTATATGATTATAATATAATAATAATAATATTATTATATTATAGTATAATAATTATTATAATAATAATATTATTATATTATAGTATAATAATTATTATAATAATAATATTATATTATAGTATAATAATTATTATAATAATAATATTATTATAATATAATAGTATGATATATTATTTAATATTATTATTATTATTTTATATCAATAATAATAATATTAAATAATATATCATACTATTATAGGATTTTAATTATTAGTCGGATATTGGATTTAAAATCGGATATCCGATATCAAATCGGATATCCGAGATATGATATCAGATATCCGATATGATATCGTATATCTGATAAGGCTCGGCTTAACCTTTCAGGTTTGGTTCCTGGATAGGTAAAAAAAAGTCAGAGCGGATTTTGAAGCGCTTTTAGGCGTCTTCAAACTCTCTTTTTTTCACATCGCCACTTTTTGGCACACCATGATCCTGCACATACCAATAAGATACTTGTAAGAGGGAGCTATACTTGTTAACAAATTTACAATGCATGTTATGGAAAATCATAGAGCATCTTTAAAAGGAAATAAAAGAGTATGACAAGTGGAAGGAACATGTTGTTTTATAGACTCATATTCAAATTTGGGTTTCAATTTTCTAATGAAGGATTCAAGCACTACAATTTGGTAGTTTTGGCTCATGTTATCCTTGTATCTCACTCTCTCTTATTCTCCCCCTCTTTATATTTCTATTTTTTCCATATCTATTATTTTCCATATCTATGTAGCCATCTATCCTCTTTATATCCCCCTCACTAATGCAGAGATGTTGAGCAAGAAGTGAGGTTTAAGCACTTCCTTCTTCCTAATCTACCAAACTAAACTTGTGGCCTTCCTAATATCTTACTCCTTTAGGATATCATTTTTGTGGCCTATCCAAAGTGATAGGGTCATTTGTGAACTCCTCCAAGGTGAGTACTTCTCCAATCAAGATCTTGCACCTTTTTGTTTTAGGGACACTAACCCTATTCCAAGCCAATAACTACAACTCTTCACCAATGGCTTCACCAACCCCAAGTTTCTATTGGGACACCTTCCTTATGTTGAATTGATTGAGAATAAATTCTTGGTTTAACCCTCCAATTTTCATACACTACAAAATGTTGACTATCATAGAATTCCTTGTAGGTCTCCTACTCTGATTTTTTGGACTTAAATTCCTCTTAGGTTTAAATCTAACTATTCTATGGGTAGATTCAGAAACCCTTTTGGAATTTATTTAAGACTCTAAAGCCTAGATTCCCAATTCCATTACTATAGCACCTAACCCATATTAAGTACATAGACCTAATAAGGTCATACTAGGTTTGGTTTTCAAAATAATTACTAGATAATTGGTGCATGGCCTTAGACCTCCTCTTCTAACCAAAAATAACTCAAATCCACCACTAAACTACCCATCAATTTAATTCAACATTTTTAAATCTTTTTGGTATCAATCCTACCTAAATACACTAAGCTATTCAACTTAGGGACTAATGCAAACATGGTTTTTCCATCAAGACACTTCCTAAGCTCTAGGAATCTATAATTATACCCTCCTTACTTGAATTTACTAGAATCTTAGAGAATTCCACTAGTTCAATTACAAGTTAGGGCTTCATTTGTGGAATGAGCTCTCAACAAGCCTTTTCCTAGATTGTTTCTAGAAATATTTCCTTAAACACTTTAAATCAAAATTAAACTATCTCAAACCAATTTAAAATATCACAATAACACAAAGGATCTTCAAAAAATCAACTTAGTTTGTAAGAATCACCATAGATATGACCGCACAACTAAAACAATACTCCCTAAGATACTTCTGTAACATGTACCATGCTTACTAACCTTGTAGTGAGCATTTAATCTGAAGAACTGGTGGCCACCAAGCAAGAAAGTTGTGAAAACAAGGGTTAAAGTTGAGGGGACAAACCTATAGCAGGAGATTTGTCTTAATAAGAATAGTGTTTGAGTTTGGAAACATGCTTGTGATGAAAAAACATTGATGTTTGCATCTTTAATTAGTCAGAAAAGTGTTGGCATGTGTGGGATTGACCAAGCCCTAGGAACAAGGATTTTGAAAGGGTGAATTGGGGCTTTTGGGGTTATGGAACCCTTATATTGAAATTGAGTGTGGAATATCCTAATTAAAGACATTTTAAGAGATTATGAAAAATTTGGAAACCAGATCTTAAGTCTTCCTATCAGTTGCTTTGTAATTGCATCATTCTTACATTGATGGAAACAGGGGTAGTGTGAAGGATCTTTGAAATTTTCCAAAGGAAGGGTATCTAAGTTTTATATATGTCTTGTGCAAGGATAAAGGGTATCCAAAACATCCATTTTTTCAAGGAGTCTTTTCTGAAAAAAAAAAATTATTGATCAATTTGTCTTGCTACTGTCACAAAACTGGAAAAACTTGCATTGAGAACATTTGGGTCAGTTGAGCATTTTGGCTTAGAAGGTATTGAAACTGAAAGGTATTGATTGGAACATGTTAGATATGCAAAAAAAAACCTATTGATGCCTTGAAACCTCCTAGAGTTGACTATTTGTAGATTTTGCCCATTAAGACCTAGAAGTCTCTCTTGGAACACTTCTACACTTTTGCTAATTTTGAGTTGTTTAAAGGGCTCATCATACTTTCCTTTGCATTAGAAGGTGATAGGATGAGGTTGGGGATAGGGTTTACTGGCCACCTAGAGCTAATAGAGAAAACAGTTTGATCCCATGATGAAAGGTGAGAGAGATTTTGTAGTTGGCAACTTTGTACTGGTCAACACTGCAAGTTTTAGCATCACTCGAGATAGCATCGTAAAATGAAAAAAAGAGTGTAATCTCCAAAAAGAGAGAGAGGTTATTGTAGGCCTTTGTAACATGGTCCCATAGGAACTAGAATCACATCCATACCTCACACGAGCTCCAAGATATGCCCCATCAAAGATCGTAGCCCTATGGCATTTAGTGACCCTTACAGACATTCCAGTTCGGCGTGCCCAAGAATGTTTGAGTGCTGAAGGGGATAGGACAAGGTTGGGAATAGGTTTACCCAACCACTGAGAGCTAATAGAGTAGATAGTTCAATCCCATTATGAAATGTGAGAAAGATTTGGTAGTTGGCAACTTTGTACTAGTCAACACTAGAAGTTTCAGCATCACCTGAGATGGCATCGTAAAATCAAAATAGAGTGTGATCTGCAAAAAGTGAGAGAGGTTATTGTAGGCCTCTATAACATGGTCCTGAAGGAATTGGAACCACATCCATACCTCACATGAGCTCTGAGATATGCCCCATCAAAGATTGCATCCCTATGGCATTTTGTGACCCTTAGGAACATTTCGGTTTGGTCTGATCCCATGACGAAAGGTGAGAGAGATTTGGCAGTTGGCAACTTTGTACTAGCCAACACTACAAGTTTTAGCATCACCTGAGATGGTGTCGTAAAATGAAAATGGAGTTTGATCTCCAAAAATAAAGATAGGTTATTGTAGGTCTCTGCAACACAGTCCTGTAGGAACTAGAATCACATCCATACCTCACACAAGCTTTGAGATATGCCCCATCAAAGATCGCAGCTGTATGGCATTTAGTGACCCTTAGGGACGTTCTAGTTTGGCATGACCAAGAACATCTAAGTGCTCAAGGGAATAGGATGAAGGTTGGGATAGGGTTTACCCAGCCACCTAGAGCTAATGGAGCATACAGTTCAATCCCATGGCCCTTTTTCCACCAAGTTGCAAATTTGAGCAACTTTTACAACTTTCAACAATGCAACTTTGCACAAAAAGTGCAATTTTTACATTTTTCACTTGATTCCAATTGTATGAATTAGAAAAGGTTTGAAAATAGTAAAATAACTTATTTCCAAATGCTCATCCCTTTACCAATTCCCAAACTCCTACAAAGTTGTCAGCATTTTTGCAATTTTGCTTTGACAACTTTTGTAATTTTTTGCAATTTTTGACATCTTAACTCCTAGATGCCTAAAATTTAACCTAATAACTCTAAGGACATTTATAACCTTCTAAGAAACATAAAATTATTTTTTTCCTTGAAAAATTACTTATATTGTTCATTTTTATGCCTAAAAAGTGGCCCATAGGCATATTTGACGCAAAACCCCACAAATACAAATAATGAGTAGGGGTGACTTCCAAGCATAGAAAGGGTCTATTTAGGTCAAAAATAACATGAATCCAACATTAGATTCAAATTATGCAACTTTCATTCGCTAGTTGCTTCACAAACTCAAGACTAGGCTTGTAGCCTTGAACGTGGAAAATAAATAACATCTCACAACCCAAAGAAAATAATCATAGATTTGGATACCCTTTTGGGTTTTATACAAGATACTAAAGCCTTGGGATTTAAAACTTGCGAACCCACCATGGGATTTCAATGCTGCCTTGTGGAATGCAAGTTAGGAGAGGGTTCTTTGAGATGGCAAAGATTCAAGGCTATAGTAGCATGGCATCTATTTTTACCAGCAAGCCCTAGACTAAACATAATCTTATGTCTAGTCTAGATTTGAAGGAAAAAGAAGGATTAGGATCCAAAAATGATTAATCTAACCTAGGTGAAGGGTGCATAAGGACAAGTTTGATGTATAGTAGAGATCCAAGGGGTTGAACCAAGTCTATGAACCCATTTTTTTATGTTTTCCTTGTAACCTAGCCTAAACTGGCCATTTAGGATTGTGACACAAAGTGAGCATAACTTGATGCTAGAGCCGAGTTGGTGGTTCATCTTTTGGAATCTCTTAGGGGATGTTGAAGAGTGTTTAAAAATGCAAAAATAGTGGGGGGTCCTTTGTATAGTTTGGGATTTTGACCATTAAAACTAGAAATTGTCCTAGTAGGAAGTGCTGGTAACAATTTTGAAATTTGATTGTTGAGTGTTGAGAAACCTCAAGTTTGGGATTTTTCTTGTTGGTTTGAGTCTACAGTAACCATTTCCATCTGAAAATTCAAGTGTTGAAACCATTTAAGAAATGTTTTCCTTTGTAGGCCTATTGGTGGTAGGGAGTTCCTAGGTGTTGGTCCAAGTTGTTTGAGTACCCTAAGTTTGAGGGTTTGGCTTGTGAAGTGGAGTCCACTTGCAAGGTAGAGTCTCCCTGTATTAGAATTCCATTGGATCTTAGTCCTTGGTGTTTTCAATTAATGTATCTTCATAGAATGACCTTGGTGCCCCTACACCATTAAGCGATGATGATGAACATGAGTAAAATTATGAGATTTGTGCCTACATCTTACAATGAAAAAGTCATATCTATTTTGAAATTAAGAACTATAAAACAAGTTTCAAGAGAAGCTTAGGCTAGAAGACTTTTTTTCTATGAGATGACTACTCTTGGTAATAAGCTACCAAATATTAAAACTACACTCAAATCCAATATTTATAAGGATAAGAAAGAACTTTTGAAAGATAGTAGCTATGCTAAGTGTAAGAATTTGCTGAAGGCAAAAAATGAAAAATGACAAGATCTAGTAGCTCAATCGATAACACAAATTTTCCAATTGTTGGCCAACACTGGTGCAGGAGCACCAAGGTCACAAGCAAGAGGCAAGATAAGCATTTGGGACATTGATGGATTCTTAGGTGGATTGGAAGATACATGGCCTTCTAAGGTCATTAAAACTTGTAATGATTTTAATCATGGACATGTAATCTTATTTTGATCATAGAGTGATCATAGATAGATTAAATAGCCCTTTACTTCATAAATCACTTCAACTCAATCATTACATTGTACAAACAACCTCATAATATGTCACTTGAACAAACCTATCATGTAGAACATGAGGGAAAAATCCAAAAAATTAAATCTTAAAATGTTACAAACTTATCTTCAGATCGAGACCCATTTTCCTTGTTACTTTTTGATGATTGTGATCCTCTACAATTCTAGGCATAAAATGATTAACAAAAAATGGTACTTAAACAAAAAAGCAATAATAAATATTGAGGATGTGAATTGATAATATCATTTCATAGATGATTTTGGCGTCTCACCCTTAAACTAAATCTCATGACTTACACATTATAACAATACGGTCCACCTTAGTCATGTGGATAGTCTTGGGGAAGAGGTTGTAACATTGTATTTGGATCCAATTGATCACTCTTTCTCTCTCTCCCTCTCTCCCTATTCAATCTAATGAGCCAACTGGATCTGCTCAACATTTTCATGTCTCAAGTATTGCCTCATGGTCTAACTTGTGAACTTTCCAAAGAGTCTTATTATGTGATTTTCCACCATATTTTATCAAGTGGAAATTTGATGCGACAACAAGGTTTAAATAATGAAAAATCCTCCTCTTTGTTTGCCAATCCTTGAATAACCACAAGTTAGGGTTCTTCATAGAATATCGTCTAAGTCATGTGCCAGTTATAACCACCGCACCGACATGGTACTCTAAACCTTCAACATCTATAACTGAGTGATCCAATTTTTGTTTGGCTTCAACACAATGACATTAATAATAATCTATCCCTTCTTCATTGTCTTCAAGTGCAATAATAGAAAAAACATGGCCTGCTATGACAAATGTACAAAATGCAGTCATTAATTTAGAAAATACTTAGGTAAAAGTTATAAAGTTACATATTGACATTACAAAGTTATATAAATATATATATTACCAGGTTGCACTAGATCTAACAAGTGGTCAAAGTCAATAGACAAATCCATCTCTACCATTTCTAGTGCTTGTGGGGGTCGATAGGTGTCAATTGGGTCTAAAACCTATATATCCCATTTGTCCACCCATTTAGTTGACTCACAATCATCCCGATTTTCCTTTGCACATGATGGACAATAGCATACCATTTTTTCGTGTGTGGATACTCCATGAACCTACATCAAAGCTTCTAAAAGAGTGTAACTCACTAGATCCTGTTAGTGTGCAAAAATCTTGATATGGTGTAATGTTAGTATTATCTATCAACCAAAAAAATCTATGAACCATAGACTCACCTTCCTTACCTGGACCTATTGTAGTGTTACACCATTGGATGATGGATTTTTCATCTATCAATATTGCTCCATCTTTGTACTTTAGTTCTTCATGAGCCAAGGCTCTTTTAATGCATGTGCTTACACCATCGTGCTCTCCCTTACCATGACCAGCCTCTATGAAATTCCACATATATTGAATTCTACACAACCTATGCATCCTGCTCAACTAATAGAACATCCATGCATTCTTGAATTGAGATGCATAATTGTCTGATGAAATAATGTGCTAACGATATGTTATGCCCCTGTTAGCCAAATCTTCATAACATAGTTGAAAAAAACCATGTACAAACTCCGTAGAATGTGGTTGATCATCGCTGATGTAAAAATGGTACTCCCTCAAAATCTTTTGGTCATCGTCTATACTTGTAGGTGAATGCATGAATGTTATGTGAACAAATATGGAATCCTGTTGAGAAGTATAATACTTTGCTTGCACCTTATTTTGTGGTTGTAATGTGTAGTTCTCTGTGAAATCCACAATCAAAACAATGGTATCTAGTGGCAATGTAT
Source organism: Cupressus sempervirens (assembly GCA_028749045.1). Classification (NCBI taxonomy): domain Eukaryota; kingdom Viridiplantae; phylum Streptophyta; class Pinopsida; order Cupressales; family Cupressaceae; genus Cupressus; species Cupressus sempervirens. Next base: position 845,430,214 of record CM053793.1, on the reverse strand, counting down.
CCTTGCACAATTTGAATTGAAAATCCAACCATCAAGCTCTATGGGTATGCCCTGCATACTCCTAAATAATCTTTTCATGAACTCATACACTAAAATCTTTATAATGACTAAATAACATCTTTTACCATGTTTCCCATCTTTTAGAGCATATGTCACTGTCTTAAATATTTCATAATCTACTATTTTATTTCCAATTGTATGTGTACTATCCATATGTTGACAAGTTGATAAAAGTTGTAAAGAACCACAAAATAAGCACATACCATCCAAGCATGATGTCTTGTAAAATTGTTGGTCATCCGCTATTTCACATAAAATGTTGGATATGAATTCCCATGAAGGTCTTGGTGGCTCATTCATGTCAAAATCTTGCAAAACAAACTGAGAATGAAAAAATACACATATATGCCTAAAAACATCAAAATGGTTTGAAATTCAATATGTATCCTACAACAAGTTGTGCGTGTGTGATTTATCTTCACATAAAAAGGTTTACCCATCTCAAAAAATCTTTGACTTATTTGAATTTGAGGATACATACCAATAAATTTTGCGAAAAAATGTGTTTGAGTTGAGTCCAAAAAATGTTTCACATGTGGGTCGCAATTTTTTCTACCAATCCTCCTTCTTACAACATCTCTTTGATTAGGTGAAACACGTGTGTTATTTTTCAAAAAATCTTCGATCAATGATTTCAAGGCTTAACTAATTACTTTATCCTTTCATGGTAGTCTACTAGTAAATGTCCATAACTCATTTTTTGTTGGATCTTCCAATCTCTCATGCCTTAGCATGGCTCTCTTTAGAGTACCTCTACCAATTTTTAATGTTTTTCTTGTCTTTCTCATGAGTCAAGCTTTCTTCATTTGGCTACTTACTATTGTCAATGTAAGTACTCATCTTGTGATATTACTATCTTTGGTGCATAATTTAGAACCCACTTTTTCATAAGCACTCATTAGATTCTTTACAATACTTTTTTCATTTGAATCGTCCATCATTCTTAGCCCAAGAATCTGCATGATAAGCCTAAATTTCAAATTCCTCATCATTTCAACAAATAATTGGCATTGACTTGTAATATTTAATACTTCAAAAAAAATCTCCACATACGATTAACTTTTCTTTGACAAGTATGCTTGCTAATCTTGTCAGGCATTCATTTCAAAATGTTATTATCAATATCAATCAAATATTTTGGTCTTCTAAAACGAATTCTAGAAGGTGATCTAATCTCTTCAATTCTCTCAACATTTTCAACATCAATATAAGGTTGAGTATATTGTGTACCTTGAACCGAAGATGATGTTCCTTGGCAATAAGATGTAAAAGATGAATATCACCTACTTTATGTGTTGATGTTGTGCTTTCAACATGACATGATGGAATGTGCATATTGTCAAATCTACTGAGAGGAAAACATGAATTCAACATTAGAAGATGGTGTAGCAGATGATATGACTCCAACATTGGAAGATGGTGTAGCTTCACAATTGAATTGTCTTTTTGAGTGTAACAGTCTCATTCGTTCTCTTTGTCTTTTTAATTCTTCCTCTTTGTTTCTTTGTACTGGTAGTTCTTGATCCTCTTCGAAAGTAAATTCTTCATTATTGTTTTACAATTTTCTTTGTTCATGTAGTAATTTCATTTTATCTCTTTTAATAGCCAAATCTCTCTCCCTATCTTCGTTTGTTTGAGTTTTTGGTTTCTTCCTGGCATGATGATGATTTCTACATGTCAAATTATTCAAACATCTGAATTATTTAAAATGTGTAAATTAAAAATTATTCAAATACATATAAAAATTATAATTATTTGAATGAATACACAATATATATCAAACAACTTGTGAAATTTTAAACCATTTCGAAATAACATTTCATTGAAACATACAATTTTCAATAGATTCACTATATATTAAACAACATGTCAAATTATAATCAAATTTGTATCTATATATCGACAAACAATATTTAAAATGGATTGTACTAACCTTTTCTTACAAGGAATATTTCAAAAGTCTTCAAATTGCATATCCAATGATTGAATTTGGTGTTTTCTAGCTTCAAAAAGTGTTGAAATAGTGTTTGCTATGTTGAAACCTATGATTTCTATCAAAATAATAGAGTGCACAACATACCAAAAGTAGAGAATGGATGAAATGGGCCCTAAAGTTGCTTTTTGACCATTTTTAGGTGATTTCATATAGTGCATATGCACTTTATAGTGCATATGCACTATAAAGTGCATACGCACTTTATAGTGCATACGCACTTTATAGTGCATATGCACTATAAAGTGCATACGCACTATGTGAAAACACATCACTCTCCATCCTCCCTACTCTCTCTCTCCCTACTCTCACTCCCCTCTCCTATCCCCTACTCTTTCTCTCCCTACTCTCTCTCCCATCCCCTACACTCTCTCTCCCCCCTCTCCCATCCCCTACTCTCTCTCTCTCTCTCTCTTGCTCTTCCTCTCCCATTGCCTACTCTCTCTACCTCTCTCACCCTCTCTCCTCTCCCATCCCCTACTCTTTAGATCTCTCACACCCACTCCCATCCTTCCTCTCCCACTTCCTACTATGTCTCTCTCTCTCTCTCTCCCATCCCCTACTCTCTCTCACATCTACTACTCTCTCCCTCCCCCCTCTCCCATCCCCTAAGCTCTCTCTTTTATAGATACATGCTTCCATTCCCCCTTTCCCTCCCCCTCTCCCACTCCCTCTCCCATCACCTACTATCTCCCTTTCAAGTTCTCTCTCTCCCTCTCTACTCTCTCTCTCCAATACCCAACTCTCTCTCACACTCTCCCATCCCCTACTCTCTCTCACACTCTCTCTCATCCTTTCACTCTATCTCTCTCATCCCATACTCTCTCTCACTCTTTCCCACATGTTTACTCTATCTCTCCCATCCTGTACTCTCTCTGCCACCCCCTACTCTCTCTCACACTCTAACACTCTCTCCCATCCCCTACTCTCTCTATTTCATAGACACACACACACACACACACACACACACACACACACACTCCCATTCCCCCTCTCTCTTCTCTCCCATCCCCTACTCTCTAGATTTTTCATAGACACTCCCATCCCCCTCTCTCTATCTCCCTCTCCCTACTCTCTCTCACACTCTCTCCCATCCCCTACCCTCTCTCTCTCTCTCACACACTCTCTCTCCCATCCCATTCTCTCTCACACTCTCTCCCATCCCCTTACTCTCTCTTACACACACTCACATCTGCCCTTCTCTCCCTCTTCCAACACCTAGTCTCTCTCAACCATCTGCTACTCTCTCTCTCTCTCTCTCCCTCCCTCTCTCTCTCTCTCTCTCTCTCTCTCCCCCCTCTCCCATCCCCTATGCTCTCTCTTTTGTAGATACAAACTCCCATCCCCCTCCCTCTCTCCCCTCTCCCATCCCTTACTCTCTAGATCTCTCACATGCACTCCCATCCCTCTCTCTCCTCCTCTCCCACTCCCTCTCCCACCCCTACTCTCTCTCTCTCCCTCAAGTTCTCTCTCTCGCTCTCTACTCTCTCTCTCTGATCCCCTACTCTTACTCTCTCTCTCTCCCATTCCCAACTCTCTCTCACACTCTCTCCCATCCCCTACTCTCTCTCTCTCTCTCACTCTCTCCCATCCTTTCACTCTATCTCTCCCATCTTGTACTATCTCTCTGCCAATCCCTACTCTCTCTCTCACTCTCTCCCATCCTTTCACTCTATCTCTCCCATCATGTACTCTCTCTACCACCTCCTACTCTCTCTCTCACACTTTCACACTCACTCTCTCTTTCATAGACTCTCTCTCTCTCTCTCTCTCTCTCTCTCTCATCCCCTACTCTCTAGATTTATCACACACACTCCCATCCCCCTCTCTCTATCTCCCTCTCCCTACTCTCTCTCACACTCTCTCCTATCCCCTACTCTCTCTCACACACTCTCCTATCCTTTACTCTCACTCTCTCCCTCTCCCACCACCTACTCTCTATCCTCCATCCCCTACTCTCTCTATCACAAACACACACTCTCATCCCCCCACTCTCTTCTCTCCCATCCCCTATTCTCTAGATCTATAACACACACTCCCATCCCACCTATCTCTCTCCCTCTCTCTCTCCCACTCCCTCTCCTATCACCTACGATCTCTCTCTCTCCCTCTCTACTCTTTCTCTCTTTCTCCCATCCCTTACTCTCACTCTCTCTCTCTCCCATCCCCAACTCTCTCTCACACTCTCCCATCTGGTAATCTCACTCTCTCTCTCCCATCTCATACGAGCTCTCTCTACCACCACATACTCTCTCTCACACTCTCACACTCTATCTCATCCCCTACTCTGTCTCTCTTACACACATTCCCATTCCTCTCTCCCACTCCATCTCCCACTGCCTACTCTCTCCCCCATCCCCTACTCTCTCTCTCCCCTCTCACATCCCCTACTCTCTCTTTTTCATAGACACACACACTCCCATCCCTCCCTCTCTCTCCTCTCCCATCCCCTACTCTCTAGATTTGTCACACACACTCCCATCCCCCCTCTCTCTGCCTCTCCTACTCCCTCTTGCATTGCCTACTATCTCTCTCTCAAATACTCTCTCTCCCTCTCTACTTTCTCTCTCCCATCCCCTAATCTCACTCTCTCTCTTCCATCCCCTACTCTCTCACACACTCTCTCCCATCCCCTTCTCTCTCTCTCTATCTCTCTCTCTCTCTCTCTCTCTCTCTCTCTCTCTCTCTCTCTCTCTCCCCACCCCCTCGTATGAGCTCTCTCTACCACCCACTACTCTCTCTCAAACTCTCACACTCTCTCCCATACCCTACTCTATCTCTCTTATACACATTCCTAGCATTCCCCCCCTCTCTCTCTCGCACTCTCTCTCCCACTACCTACTCTATCCCATCCCCTACTCTATCTCTCTTACACACTTTGATTCCCCCTCTCTCTCCCTCCCACTCCCTCTCCCACTACCTACTCTCTCTCTCTCTCTCTCTCTCTCCCATCCCATACTCTCACTCTCTCTCTCTACCACCCCTACTCTCTCTTACACTCACACTCTCTCCCATCCCCTACTTTATCTCTTACACACACTCCCATCCCCCCTCTCTCTCCCTCTCCCACTACCTCTACCATTGCCTACTCTCTTTCTCTCCCATCCCCTACTCTCTCTATCTCTCTCTCCCCTCTCTCATTCCCTACTCTCTCTTTTTCACACACACACACACACTCTCTCACTCTCACTCTCTCTCACTCTCACCCTCACTCTCACTCTCGCTCTCACTCTCACACTCTCTCTCACTCTCACACTCACACTCACACTCACACTCTCTCTCTCTCTCTCTCACTCTCACTACCCCCTACTCTATCTCACATTGTCACACTTCTCCTATCCCCTACTCTCTCTCTCTCTCTCTCTCTCTCTCTCTCTCTCTCTCTCTTACACAAATTTCCATGCCCCCTCTCGCCCTCTCCCACTCCCTCTCCCATCACCTACTCTCTCTTACATCCCCTACTCTCTCTCAAGCTACTCTATCTTCCCCCTCTCCCATTCCCTACTCTCTCTCTCTTTCACACACATGCACTCCCCTCCTCCTCTATCTCGCTCTTCCTCTCCCACTTTGTCTCCCACTACCTACTCTCTCTCTCCCCCATCCCCTACTCTCAATCTCTCTCTCTCTCTCTCATCCCCTACTTTCAATCTCTCTCCCCCATCCTATACTCTCTCTTTTCCACCCCTACTCTCTCTCACACTTCCTCTCTCTAGCATCTTGTACTCTCTCTGCCACCCCTACTCTCCCATCCTGTACTCTCTCTACCACCCCTACTCTTTCTCACTTCCTCTCTCCCATCCTGTACTCTCTCCCCTCTCCCATCCCCTACTCTCTCTCTCTCTCTCTCTCTCTCACACACACACACACACACACACACACACACACACACACACACACACACACACAGCCATTCCCCCATCCCCCCACCCCCCAACTCTCTTTTATGCTTGGATTGCAATTTAGGTCTCAATAGTCCATGTGCACTATAGTGTGCACACGCTATTGAGAATTTAAATGCTTGTAATAGCACGTGCATGCTATAGGGTGCATGCACTATTGAAATCTTTGTATTAAAAGAAAGCCTAAGGCTTGGTTTTGCCTTGGAGATCTAACCCAAAGGTTTGGAGTTTATAAACAGGTCTAAGGCATGTTTTCTAGAAAACATACCAAAAATGATTGATTTTTCTTGTGTGCTCCCCTTCAAGATTCCTTATGGTCAATAAGATCAGGTTACATAGCATTATAGGTCTCTGTGTTAGATATCTAAACATCTAATTTATTTTTAATTTGAACTATTTCAAGGCTTTCATCTATAATTTCTTTTGAATATATGTTTATTTTTTATCAAAAAACACCATGTACTAATTGGGCTAAAGATTTTAGCTCGTTCATCAAATTTTACAACAGCTTAGTTTTCTAGAAACTAGACTCCATTCTACACACTTTGAAAAAAAAAGTTTCGATTTTAGATTAGTTTTCAATTATTTCTATGGGGATCACATAGATATTTCACATTTTTGAGATGTGTCTAGTTAAAAAATTCATTAAAAAAAAAAAACACATTATAAAATTACCCGAAAAATATGGGATAAACTTTTGGCTAGAGCGATTAAAGAATTTTAAAAAAAAAGTTAAAATTTTAGGGGGGCCACACTTTGTATTGTGTTGGCATAAATAGTTTTTAGAATTATTTAGAATAATTGAGAGGGGGGGTGAATCAGTTATCCAAGGTCTAATGATGTCCAATAAAACTTTTTCTACAAATCCTTAATGGCACATAACTAAAATTATCATGTATGCAATTGAACATTAAAAAACCATGAAAAGTAAACATGAAGCACACCATAACACTAAGGATTTGATAACCCAAAAACCCTCCAAGAATAAGAAGGTAAAATTGGAGTGGAGATGATACCCACAAAATAACTACGCAATTGATTTCAACCACTTCTGATGGTCTGCCATGTTAAAGGCCTGCCCTATTGAAGGCTACAACACATTGTTAAATGTGACCTTGTTTAGGATTTAAGAATATTCAACTTGGAATGTCACCCTGTTAAAGGATTTACATAGAGTTGTTAGGCTCACCCAAGTCCATGGGATTTTTAGTCACCTTCTCAAAAGAATCTTTCATTCCTCTCTAAGGATCTCTTATCCTCCTCCTAAGGATCTCTTATTCTTCTCCTGAGGATCTCTTTGTCCTTCTCTTGGGGATCTTCTATTCTTTTCCTAAGGCTTATCCAACTAGCTGTTAAGCTAACCTAGCAATGTAGGGTTTTAATATCTAATACAATGGTAAGAAAGTATTAGAAGGGTTTTGACCTGATATAGATTTGTAACCCTTACTATGCAGATTTAATATCACTTCTTCAGTTCTCTTCTTTGCTCGACTTCTCTCGTTTGCAGTGTAGATAGCTTGTTCACCCTTCAAGATCTATCTCCTTGAGTTCTTCCACTCATTATGCCAATGCAATATCTCTATTCACTTGATCAAATCAGAGTCTTGATGCTCTATTCTTACTCTTCTAGGCTTCTTCGCATGATCTCATTTATGACCAATTCTGTCTCTTGCATACATACTTGATCTATGACCTTTAACTCCTTATATAGAAGTTCTATACTCGATTTCCTTCTCAAATCTCAATTTGCTCTTGAGAAAATGGTATTGTTTTCCCTCCAAATTGTTGCTTTTGGAAACTTCATGATAAATACATTTGCATTCACCAAAAATGTTTTACATAGTGTTCTGTGCCACTAGCTCATTATTCTTGTCTTCTATTTGGTTCACAAAATTCTAGATAACTACCATGTCGGCTTAGATCTAGTGAATCTTTGATTTTCAAAATAATAGAGCAACTTAGCATTATTGGTTTACTAATGCTCAACACCTTCTATGTTACTCAACTTCTTAATATTGTCTTTACTGGCACTCGACACTTGAAGACTTACTCGGCATTCATTACCTTTTGCTACTACTCAGCACTTGCAGGATTCGGTGTTAGTCGGCATTTGAGTAATCACTCGGCTTATACTGAAGTTGAACTTTCTCAACTTCAACTGAGAATTTGTTTGGCTCTAACTAGCTTGCTCAGCTCTTTCTTAGTTAATCCTTACATCTTTGATGTATTTCAGTGTGTTCATCCTCTGTGTCATCAATAAACTATTTCATCAATGGCTTAGTTGATCCTTATACTTCATTACATCATCATAACTTCAACCTTTTCTCTAGGTACTCTAGTTACATCTCTTGTCAATTAATTCCAATTAATAGTACTTGGATCACTAAAGCAATTGTCATTCCTTCAAGTAGCAAGTTTGACATCAATGACAAAATAATGATTGAAAACATTCTTTACTAGTTCCATTATCCTTCATTCATGATCTTTTCAATCATTTCCAACAATCTCCCTCTTTGGCATTGATGGAAAACCAAACTAATCAAATGATTAAGCTAATCAACTTAGTTACCACCAAAATTTGAATTCTTTGTTTTGCTTCTTCCTCTATACCGCTGCATCCATACTCTATATTCCTGATCCTTTATATAGGATCTTCATATATCTCCTTCTTACTATGTATTGATCAATTTCTCATATTTCTTCCTCTTTGACATAAATACCAAAGATGTAGCATCTTCAACATGCTAAATATAAGCTTTGCATTTTCATGTTTTTCTCCTTTTGTCAGCATGCTTGTGACTGATTTAGAGTTTTTACTCTTGTTGTCATCTTCTGCATCACTCTTCTGATATTTCAATGATCTTCTCCTGTTGATGCAGGGTAGCTTCTATGTTCCTTTAGACTGCTTGAGTTAGGGGCATTACCCCCAACTTGTCACTAAGATATTCATATGCATCCTTGGGCAATGGTTTGGTGAAGATATTTGTGGTTTGTTCCTTTGTATGAATGTACTCCATCTTCACTTGTTTGTCTTCCACCAATTCTCTAACATAGTGATACTTGATTGCAATGTGCTTGGTTTTTGCATGCATCACTAGATTCTTGGATATGTTTATAGCACTTGTATTATCACAATACAGTGTCATAGGTTTAGTTACCTCTTCTTTCATTCCTTTCAATAGATGTTTAAGCCACACAATGTTTGTGCAATTGATTACTGCTGCCATATATTTTGCTTCTGCAATGGACTTGGATGTGCATGTTTGTTTCTTACTAGTCCAAATAACTAGCCTTTTTCCTAAGAATAATGCTCCTCCACTTGTGCTTTTTTTGTCATCAATGTTTCCTCCCCAATCTGCATCTATAAATGCATTTAGCTCAACCTTCTCATTCTTTTTGTAATATAGGCCAAAATCATCAGTTCCTTTGAGATACCTCATTATCCTTTTTACTTCCATGAGATAATTTTCCCTAGGATTGGCAGAGAATCTAGCCACTATTCCAACTACTAGTGCTATGTCTGGTCTACTATGTACAACATATTGTAGTTGTCCAATCATGGATCTATACATTGTTTGATTGACTTCAAAAGATTCATCATTTTTAGATAGCTTATGTCCTATTGCCATTGGCATGCTGACTCATTTGGAGTCTTCCAAGACAAACTTCTTGAGTATATCCTTGATGTATTTTGATTGTGTCACAAATATACCATATTTTAGTTGATGTACTTGCAATCCTACAAAGAATTTGATTTCTCCAAAAATAGACATTTCAAACTCATGTTTCATTTTGTCAGCAAAAATTTTGCAAAGCACTTCCTTTCCTCCAAAGATTATATCATCCACAAATATTTTAGATACAAGAATATGCTTACCTTCTTCTAATTTGATGTACATGTTGCTGTTGTCATCAGTTCTTTCAAATCCTATTTGCACCAAATACTTGTGAAGTCTCTCATACCAAGCTCTAGGGGCTTGCTTTAATCCATATAGAGCCTTATGTAGTTTAAATACCTTATTTTTGTTCTTTTCATCAACAAAACCTTCTGGTTGCTCTATGTAGACTTCCTCTTCAAGTATACCATTAAAAAATGCAGATTGAAATCCATTTGATAGACTTTAAATCCTTTGAAGGTTGCGTATGCCAGTAAGGTCCTTACACCTTCCATTTTGGCAACTAGAGCAAAAGTTTCTAATTAATCTAATCCTTTTTCTTGTGCATATCCTTTGCAAACTAGTCTTGCCTTTTTCCTTGTGATTTCACCATTTTCATCTAACTTATTTCTGAACACCCACTTGGTTCCAATCACATTCTTGTCAGCTAGTCTTGAGACTAAGGTCCATGTCTTCTTCTTCTCAATTTGTTCTATCTCTTCTTTCATAGAATTATACTAGTCATCATCTGTTATGGCTTCACTTACTATTTTTGGTTCCATTTTTCTGAGCAAACATGCTTCATTTCTGAGTCTATTCCTTGTCATTGGTCCTGCCTCTTTATTACCAATAATGTGATCTGCAGGATGATGTCTTTTCACAAACTTTGCCAATATAGGTTCTTTCCTTGTTTGCATGTTGTTTCTTTCAGAATCTGTATCCTCATGCATATTTTCATCAGGTATTTGTTCATTTTCTTCTTGTTGGCTGTTCTCAAAGTCTGAATGAACATTTTTTGTATTCTACAGCTCGGCTTCTAAATGTGTCTGCTGTTCGGCATTCACTGTCTGTGACTCGATAGATACCAATTTTTTTTGTTAATGGTCATTCTAAGTTGTGACTTCACCATCATTAGGTATACCTTCATAAAAGTACACAAAGGTCTTGTATTCCTCTACTTTCATGGTTTTTTCAATACTTTGAACTTCTACAAGCTCATCAAATTTTACATTTGTACTTTCTACTACTCTATCAGTGTAAACATTCAACCACTTATAAGCTTTTCTTTTAGTAGAATAACCAAGAAATGTGCCTTCCTCACTCTTTGCATCAAAATTTCCATTTCTAGACTCTTTATATATATAGCATTTGCATCCAAATATTTTGAAATGTTTTACATTAGGAGAATGCCCATACCATAATTCAAAAGGTGTTGCGTTTGTACCTTTTTTGACTTGAACTCTATTGAGTGTGTAGACTGTAGTACTTACAACTTCTCTCCAGTGCTTGAGTGCAACATTTTTCTCCATCATTAAGGTTTGGGCACAGTCAATAACTGATCTATTCCTTCTTTCTGCTATACCATTTTGAGGTGGAGTCCTAGGTGCTGATGTCTACCTTTTGATTCCTCTTTCATTGCAGAACTCTTCAAATTATCTTGATGTGAATTCACCTCCTCTATTAGATCTGAGACATTTTAGGCTCTTTCCACTTTCTTTCTCAACTCTAGCCAAGTACCATTTTAACATTTGTAATGCATCTGATTTTTGTTTCAAGAACATGACTATCATCATTCTTGAATAGTCATCTACAAATAGCATTATATATCTGTCACCTTTGTAGCTTTGTACTTCTATAGGACCACACAAGTCAGTATGAACTAGCTCTAATACTTCATTAGAAGTATAAGTCTTGCTTTTGAAGGTTGACTTGGTGATCTTCCCTAATTGGCATTGTTTGCACATGATGTTATCAGGCTTCTTCAACTTTGGTAGTCCTCTGACTTCATCTTGTTGATGCTTATCAGATTGTCAAAATTTACATGACATAGCCTCTTATGCCATAACCATACAGCATCAGTTTGAACAATAAAACAAGAAGCATCTTCTATGTCAAGGTAAAACAAATTACTCCTAGTCTGATCACCTTTTCCTATTTGACTTCCTTGAGAATTATAAATCTTAGCAATTCCTTTTTCAAATTCAACCTTACATCCTTTATTGCCTAACTGTGAGACACTTAGCAAGTTATAATTTAGTCCTTCAACATAGTATGCATTATGACATGATATCTTTTCAGTAAGCTTGATACTACCTTTCCCTTTGATCTGACATGGTGCATTGTTACCAAATCTAACACTATTTCCTTCATATTGAGTAAAGGAAATGAACTTAATTTTATCTCTAGTCATGTGATGAGAGCATTCGATGTCTATGATCCATCTATCATTCTTGTTCATGTAGGTTACTAGGGTAGTTGCTTCTTCTTCATCAGATTCATCCTTCATAGCCACATAGACTACTTCATCATCATTTTCGTTAGAATCTTCTTCAACAATGTAGCATCTTTTGCCTTTACCTTTGTAGTCCTTGGTTTCCTCTTTCTTGTTCTTGAGGTTGCCTCCATCTTTGTAATTTTTCTTTTGTGTGCATTTGGCTACAATGTGACCAACTTCATTACAATTGAAACAAATAATTGGTAGCTTACCTTTGAATTTGCCTCTTACTCTATGAAATATTCTTGCTAGTAATGCCTCAAATTGGTCTAAATCATCTTCATTAGTGTTGCTGTCACTAGATACATACTTTTCTTTTCCATTCTTTCTCTTTATTTGCACCTCATCATTGTCTTTTATTATCATCTTAGCTTTGAATGCAAATTCAAAGTTTTTCTGGCTTGTAGTTGTCAAAGTTGGATAACTCAAAGGTAGTGAGTCTTCCAATTATTCCTTCAAATGTCACTGTGTTTCCTGGTACACACCTTAGCTCTTGGATGGCTGATACTCTTATAACATAGATGGGAACTAAAGTTCTCAAGTATTTGTTGCATACCATTTCTTCTGCTAACTGTCCTCCTAGGCTTCTTATGGCACTGACTACTTCCTTCATCCTTGCTCCATATTGAGCAGCATTCTCTCCTTCTTCCATTTTCATATCATCAAATTTTCCTCTTAGAAATTCTCTTTTGGGTCTTTTGACATTGCCATATCCTCCATAGATTCTTGATAATGTATTCCATATCTAATGTGAAGTATCACATCGTTTGATGTCATCATACTCGACGTAGGTTAGTGCTGAAGCAATATCCAACATTACTTGATTGTGCTCCTTCTTCTTGCTCATGTCATCTGTAGTGAGGGGTCCTATAGGGTCTACATGGTCAACTGTGACTGAGGTCTGTGCATAGTCACCTATTGATCCAAGGTGTAGCTTCATCAAACTTTGCCATGCAACAAAGTTGTCTTTGTTTAGCTTGGCAACTTCTCTTTTGGACATCTTGATATTTCTACTGCTAGTACCTTGAAACAAATCAGCAGTCCACTCTAATACCAATTGTTAGAATTATTTAGAATAATTGAGAGGAGGGGGGGGGGGTGAATCAGTTACCCAAGGTCTAATGATGTCCAATAAATTTTTCTACAAATCCTTAATGGCACATAACTGAAATTATCATGTATGCAATTGAACATTAAACAACCATGAAAAGTAAACATGCATCACACCATAATACTAAGGATTTGATAACCTAGAAACCCTCCAAGAATAAGAAGGTAAAATTGGAGTGGAGATGATACCCACAAAATAACTATACAATTGATTTCAACCACTTCTGATGGTCTGCCCTATTAAAGGCTACAACACATTGTCAAATGTGACCTTGTTAAAGGATTTAAGAACATTCAACTTGGAAGGTCACCCTATTAAAGGATTTACATAGAGCTGTTAGGCTCACCCAAGTCCATGGGATTTTCAGTCACCTTCTCAAAAGAATCTTTCATCCCTCTCTAAGGATATCTTATCCTCCTCCTAAGGATCTCTTATCCTTCTCCTGAGGATCTCTTTTTCCTTCTCCTGGGGATCTTATATTCTTTTCCTGAGGCTTATCCACCTAGCTATTAAGCTAACCTAGCAATGTAGGGTTTTAATATCTAATAAAATGGTAAGAAAGTATTAGAAGGGTTTTCACCTGATATATATTTGCAACCCTTACTGTGCAAATTTTAGATCACTTCTTCAATTCTCTTCTTTGCTTGACTTCTCTCCTTTGCAGTGTAGACAACTTGTTCACCCTTCAAGATATGTCTCCTTGAGTTCTTCCACTTGTTATGCCAATGTAATCTCAATGGTCACTTGATCAACTTAGAGTCTTGATGCTATATTCTTACTCTTCTAGGCTTCTTCACATGATCTCATTTATGACCAATTCCCTCTCTTGCATGCACACTTGATCTCTAACCTATAACTCCTTATATAGAAGTTCTATACTTGATTTCCTTCTCAAATCTCAATTTTCTCTTGAGAAAATGGTATTGTTTTCCCTCCAAATTTTTGCTTCTAGAAACTTCATGATAAATCCATTTGCATTCACCAAAAAAAATTTACATAGTGTTCTGTGCCACCAGCTCATTATTTCTATCTTCTATTTCATTCACAAAATTCTAGATAACTACCATGTCGTCTTAGATCTGGAAAATCTTTGATTTTCAAAATAATGCAGCAACTCAACATTATTGGTTTACTGATGCTTGGCACCTTCTGTGTTACTTGGCTTCATAATGTTATCTTTACTAGCACTTGGCACTTGAAGACTTACTCAACATTCATTACCTTTTGCTACTACTCAACTCCTGAAGGATTCAGTGTTACTTGGCATCTGAGTAATCACTCAGCTTATACTGAAGTTTAACTTGCTTGGCTTCAACTGAGAATCTATTTGGATCTAACTAGCTTGCTTGGCTTTTTCTTAGTTAATCCTACATCTTTGATGTATTTCAGTGTGTTCATCCTCTGTGTCATCAATACACTATTTCATCAATGGCTTAGCTGATCCTTATACTTCATTACATCATCATAACTTCAACATTTTCTCTAGGTACTCTAGTTACATCTTATTGATTGCCACCTCCTTGTCAATCAGTTCCAATTAATAGTACTTGGATCACTAAAGCAATTGTCATTCCTACAAGTAGCAAGTTTGACATCAATGAAAAAATAATGATTGAAAACATTCTTTACCAGTTCCATTTTCCTTCATTTATGTTCTTTTCAATCATTTCCAACAATAGTACCACTTTTTGTGGCCCCCTTTTTTAAGGACCTAAAACTAAACCATTTTGAAAAAAAATTAGTAGTTTAGAAACTAGATTCAAAGGACTATGACTTTTTTTATGTCATATATTAAAATTTTGAGCGTAACTATCTTCTAATTCTTGTTGAAGTTCAAAATTTGCAGATTTTAGGAAAAATGTGTCCACTTATACCCCCTTTTTGGCACCACAACTTGGTGCACTTACCCATTATTTTTATCATATAAAATAGTAGAGGGGAATTTTTCGGGGGTGGTTCAATCAAGTTACATGATAGAACAAAAAATGATGTTTTATACACAATTCTTATTGGTGGCCTTATAATGTCTAGCAATAAGAACATTAAAAAATTGGCATAGAAGGTGATTTACTCAATGTGGTAAATCAATGTGATAAGAATAGTGGAGGAAAAATATACTAGAGGGTGGTTAAATCAAACAACCTCATAGCAAAAAAAAGATGTTGAATATGCAATTATTATTGGCAACCTTTGAATGTGTAGAGACAAGAACATTCAAAAATTGACATGGAATGTCATTCACTTAATGTGGTAAGTGAATCAACATGGTAAGAGCAATATAGAAAAAATATACACTAAGATAGAAATTATAGACATGGTCAATGAAATATGCTATCTACTAAGAGAGGTTTGTGAATATACAAGGACACATTTTATTTTCTGGGAAACAACAAAGAAGAAAATTTCCTTTCCAATGAAGTGATTGATCATATCACTTCACCCATATATCAAATGATGCATTGACTTGGAAGGGTTGATAAGTAACCTATGTCAAGAAAAGGATCAAAGAAGCCTCCACTATGATGGCCTAAATTGGGTAGGGTTGCATGTTAGACCTTATTGACAAATATTACACATGTACAATAGCAAACCCTTAGTTTAGAGTTCTTTAGGTCAAGGTTAAGCTAAATACATACTAAGGATAGATTCTAAGTGTGGATTAAGGTAATTCAAAATTTGAAATCATGATTACACATATTTTATATTGGATGTGAGGGAATAGTAGGAACATATATGATAAGCTCATTAACAAGCTTGAAGAGGAAACATGGTGACATCACACTTCAAGATTTGAGTGTTGGTGCACAAGATAAAAATTTATCTTAGTAAATTTAAAGGAAGTTTTAACTTTCAAAAGGAATGTAAGTTAAGATGTTACCAGAGAAATCACAATATTGAAGAATTTTTTGAGGGTGCACATAGATAATGACAAGATACTCAAAAGGTTTGTCTAGTACACTATACCCTGCATAATTGTGAACCATAAACACATGGTGAATGTTATAAAGTTATTCATGCATCTAGAGTTCAAAACCATGGCACTATATGCAAAAGAGATATCTTTGTAACTTAAGTTAGGATTGAGAGGTGACACCATCTAATGAAAATGTTGAAAGAGATTGAGAAATTAAGGGTGTTAATTGGAGTTTTGCAGGAGGCTAATGATAAAAGAGCACACACGTGTGCCTACCTTGTAAACTTCAATAATGAGGCTCTACCCTTAATACAGATTTAAAGGTTTCCAAGAAATCAATAAAGTCTTTAAAATTTTAATGCACATTCTACTAATTATAATATTTATTTTTTAAATAATGAAAAGACACCTTCCTTTAATAACAATTAGCTTTAAAAAGAAAATAATTATATTATATGTTATAATAATATTATAATAATCTCATCTTAATATCTTTAAAATTATTTGTTAATCCATAGACTAGAAATTTTATTGAAAATTAAATTAAAAATAACAATAAAATTAAAAGCAACAAGATCTTAATTTTTTTTTCACAAATTACCCCTATATTATACATTCTTATCTAACAACAACATCTTTTAAATAGAGTATAAGTATTGTTTACATAAAAAGTAAGAGAAGAAAGGTTAAATACAACTTTAAAAAAGTAGTAAAGGGAGAAATAATTACAAAGATACTTACATGTGTAAATTTTACGATGATTTTTTTTCCTATTACTAGTACTTTTTGATAGGCTAAGTACTATTGTGGCACATTTTGAATTTTACACTTTAACTAGTGATTAAACTTTTTGGTTTCTATAGTAAGAAATAATTGCTTTTAACTTTTGTAATGAAACTAATATGCTGCATAAGCATGTTGCCCCACTTTTCACCCTATAACCATTTTGAAAAAGTGGAAAATTTTGTGTTTTAGTTAAGCCTAGGTATGTCTGGGTCTAGTTTTAATTCCCCTTAGGTGAAAAGAGTCTCCTTTAGATTTTGAATCTTTTGCTTCTCCCACATTTCATGACCAAGTGGTTTTCCTTGATGTTGTGAGTTATGGGTAGCTTAGTACCTAATTCGATGGTGATTCTTGCAACATGAAAAGGTTATTTAGAAAGCTGGGCTTGTTCACAACTTATCTTTTTTACAATGAAAGAAGGAAGCTTACAGAAAATCAAGCATCTTCTTCTCCTCAGTGGGATTTCAATCCATGAAGGCAATTTTTTGCAAAGAGCAATAAATGATGTTTATAGGCCTATATAAGGAGATAATGAGCTATTTTATGGAAAATCACTATTTTTGTTACAAATTCTACCTTGGAAACATTTAGGATTGATCATGATGCTCAGAATCATCTTAAGTGGAAAACTCAAAAATGACTTCTCCTCGATGGGCTTTTCACCCATGAAGTCTATTTTCCACCAAAGACAATTATAAAGTAAGAAACAAGGAAGTGGGCCCCTTTTCAACTTTCACAATCCTTTCAAGATTTTCCAAACCCAAAGGGAATATTAACTCAAAGGATAAAGTTTAAAGGAAAGCATGGGTAGAAAAATGAGAATCATCTTCTCCTCGATGGGTTTTCAATCCATGAGGATGATTATCCACATTCAATAGAAAATCAAGTTTGTAAGCAGATTGGGCCCACAAATTACACACAAAACATCTTAAAATGATAATGGAAACAATCTAACCATTGCGAGAAAGGTATACTAAGTAGAATTCAATTAAGTGGATATTTCCTTATGGGGTACTCTATTCATAATTCTCTGAAACTTAATGGGAAATGGAAAAGTAGGTATGAAAGAAAGGAAAGTTACCATTGGGTCAATGGAAATATTGAAAAGACATTGAAATATCCATTAGAGATCCCAAATTTACTGTTATAATAGATTTATCCTTTAATTCATTCATGTGGTGTGAATCCTGAAGATCAAAGAATGAATTGAGACTCCCATATAGATGGAAACATAACAGTTATTCAAACTATCACTTTTTCTTGAGCTGTTATTCTATTAAATTTCTCAATGCTTTCAAATAGTCTATATTTTGAATTCAATATCATGTTCTTCATCTACATTCAAAATTTCAATTTACTTCATTCTCAGATAGAATGGCAACCATATTTGTAGGGTTTGGTAGGCTAAATAGAATCAAGTCCACATTATAGAATTTCATGGATACTTCACTCCATTTTTATGATATGCAAGATTTCCAAAGGAGGCTAAAATTAGAGCCAATTCATCCCATAACTAAGAAGCTTGGAGTAAGTGGACTAGTAGAGGTAGCTGGTTTCCTAGTGGTAGTCCAAGCTCTAGAATTGATTTATAAATGCATAAATCACTACAATCTAGATACCACATAGATTGTGTTACTTGACCATACATTATTAATCTCCATTGATAGGAAACTATGGTGAATTGCGTCCAAATTCCAGAATGAGAGGAGTTTTTGGAAGCTATTAGTCAATTCAGAAGCTATTTTATCTAGTTCTCATATTTTGTATATTTGCATCTTGTAGCTTTCGATGGATTCCCCTTGAAGCTTCCTAGGTATCTAAGTGACATGATCATACTGATAGAGATCATGAGGTAGGTGGTCTAGGTGAATGTGCTAAGTGAAAGCCTAAAGAAGAAGGGACATGAATTACCTATGAAAGTAGGACCTTATGTACAATTGTGAGTCCTAGTCTGATGCAAAGAATATGCTTAAAGTGTTTGAGATGAAATACAAATTGGAGATGTATGAGGTTTTGAGACCCAAGTTTGATCTGAATGGATATGATAGGGATGTGTTGTAGATTGGGAATATGATCAAACATATTATCGTTGTTGAAGATTATTGAGCAAATTGTAAAGATTAATTTGAAAGTTAAGATCATGCTTTCGCTAGGCTCATAGTAGAGCAAATAAAAACATATAATATCAATCTTAATGTTGAAGGATTGGAGGATGATGGGAAATACATGTATAGTAATACATATCTAATTAAGTTAAGAAACACTCCTATCAATTTAGAGCCTTATGAAGGTGTTAAGGAAGATTTAGACACTATGGTGGCCCAAATCATCAAAAGGACTAGGAAATGGGTCGAATGGATAGCCAAAAGAAGACAAAGTAAAGGCACAACCACTCAAGTTTCTCCAATAGCTACAACTCCCTCTTCCTCCTAGAGTTCTACACTAGGTGTAACACTAGCTACCACTCAAGGACTAGCTCAACCTTTGGGAGGAGGTGATCAACCTCCAAACAAGAGCATCCCCATACCTAAGACTTGTCATGATGGCTCTATCCCAGTTATTGGAACCCAAACTGGTGCTGAAGAGAAGAAGATGGAGGATCCAAAGGATAGTGTTGTTACTTTAGTTCCCTCTCCTCATGCTACACTAGTCCTCTCTCCTCATGTCACCCCATTTCCCTCACCTCATCATAGCCCAGTTTTCTCAGTAACTGCTACACCTCTGTAATCAAGTGGATCCCTAGTACAGATAGTAGATTTGGGAGATTTAAAGAGCAGTAGTAGTGAGTCTACTAAATTTGATAAGGCGACAAAGAAAATCTTAGAGGTGGAGAAGGGCCAGAGCTCTTCCTAGGTCATTTCTTAGGCCTTGAAGAATCCCTTCTCTTCAACTATGATGACAATCACTCAAGTCAAGAAGAATATGTTTAGCATAGAAGCACTTGGGATGGCTTCCAAAGTGATAGGCATTGATTCTTGGTTAGAGGATACTATAGAGAGAAATAGAAAAAGGAAATATGAAAGCACCCTTGCCAAGGATACCATATCCCTTGCAGTTCATTCTGTATCTACAATAACCAAGGTGAAGAAGCAAAAATCCTTCTCTATACTTGGCCAAGATCTAGAAATAGGGCACCTAATAATGGAGATAGCCAAACCCAAAAAAGGGAAATAATTGAAGATATGGCTACTGATGATTTTACTTTTCACTCGGTGGACCTTGGAGAGGCCAGACATGATACCAAGGTTGGCCTATGGAAGTCAACCAATGAAGTAATTGAGGGACAATTGGAAAACCTAAAGCTCTCAAAAGTCAGGATGAAGGTTGAGATAGAAGAGTTGAACAGATTCATTAGACAATTGGTCACTCCATTGGCAACTATCTCCAGAGTATCAGTAACAGGAAATCCTACTACTACCAAAGTTCAAGCCCTTATTTCTCAACTTTGAGAAGATAGGCACTTTGGATGAATTGGTAAAGACTGGACTTGAAAGCTCAAGTTAGATGGACTCTCTATTATAGAATAAATTGACAATGGTATCTTAAGATTAGAAATAGAGAAGGATAAAAACTTAGCAAATAGTAGTACTTTGGCTAGAGAAAGAGTGAAGAGCAATAATTGTATGTCTCTTCTGAAGATGATCATTCAAATGAAGACAAAGGAAGTTGTTGAAGCAAAAATCTTGCCAAAGGGAGATGAACCTCTGTTCAAGTGGCTTTAGAGTATGTAGTTCAAGTAAGAAATGATATTATTCATAGAAAAAGGACTTAAGGAAATAAAAGATAAGGTGAAGAAGACCCAAGATGCAAGATTTGAACTCATGAGGGGACTACATACAGATTCATAGATTAGTGGCCAATGGAAAGCACTCATTGGGATAAATGTCTTGAAGGAGAATTTCTCCCAATTCTTAGATAGTTTGATTGATGTATCTTCTAATAATCAAAATAGAGTTGCAAAACTCCAAAAACTTAGTGGATGCATACATGTGGCCACAGAGGAATTGCCAAATCAATTGAATCCTATTAAGGATTTGACTAGGGATCACTCTAAGTGGCTCTTGAGATACACCAACATACATGTGCCTAGGCTTGAAAAGCTAATCCCAATCATAGTTGCTACTAAGGCATATAGAAAAAAAGCAGAAAAGTGGAAGAAGATGAAGTGATTTACATTCCACCCTCTTTTCACTTTCTCATGTAATTATTGCAATACGACAAACTAGTTTCTTACTATTTGTCATTTTTTTGAGGAGATGAACTGATTAAACTTGTATTGTAATGATCATCTCAAAATCCTATATGTATGAAATTGAAAGATTAATAGAAGGTCAGTGAATTTTTGGTGTAAAGTACTTGATGTTGCAGAGTCAATTGAATGGTATTTTGTATCAACTATTTCCTATTCCATTTCTATTAGTTCTTAGTTATATATTTTCTCTTTTATCTAGATTGAAGCAAGGAAAGGACAAAGTTTCATTCCCTTTTTTCAAGGTAGCAAATGGATGATATAAGTAGTGTCATTGCACATTCAAAGTGGAATCTCTTAAACATTTTCCCCATTTAGTTAACTTCTTCTTCTCTGTAGTTCAAATCCTAGTTAATTCAGTTTAGTATTAGTTGTTATGCTAGTTCAAGTCATTAACATTTGTGAGTTCATAAGATGTGTGAGTTCATAAACTTAATTAGTTCTTCAAAAACCTTTTTCCACCTGAGTTAGATCCTATTTAGGTCTAGCTTGGTTTTACCTCTTCTTTTCTAAGGTCAAGATCACACCCCCATATTAGTTTTAGAAATAAAACATAATTCACTATTAATCTACCATAAGGAGTTGTAACTATTAAATAAATTAGTAGCAAGTCTATCAATAAGTTGCTTTTCAACTGTTTGTAACTAGATATTGTTCATAATTTAGGCATTCAAGAGGTATAATCAAAGAACAACAAATTTTTGGTGAATCTGCTGGGGATACAAATAGTCGCTTGACTAATATGCCTATATCATGAGGAAAAATGGTACTACCTCATGAGAACATTTTTCCAGCTCTCCACCCTAACCTTGGATTTCAAGATGACCAAGAAGATGTAATCTCATCCCTTAATACATTTGATTGGAGACATAGGAGGAACACTGAACATTATAGGAATACTAGCCAAGTATTAGAAGAGGGAGAAATAAGAGCCGAATCTTTAGAAAGAGTTATTCAAAGGAGGGACATCCGAAGAGTAGAAAGACAATTGAGATAAGAAGCTCAAAGACAAAACTAACATAGCACCCTGGAACAAACAAGGTTCCTCAGAAGTACCAAGGAATAGGGTGGGCAAGACCTTATTTTTGATAAACTTATAAAGCTTGGTTTTCCCATCCTAGACATTATGAAATGGAAAGGTTAAAAGAAAAGCTAAAGTAGACCACCTTCCCTTGTTAGGGATCAAAGTGCTTCACATACTACTTGCTAGGTATTGGCCCTGCACAGAATCATTGCTCCCCTAGTTGTCAATTTCCTGCCATACCCTACCAGAACAATTATGGCTGCTCCATGGGCTATAGCAATAGGACCATTAGCACTAACAACTTTTCATCGACTTCCAGTTGGTTCAAGGAAGAATTTCCCTAAATTTTTAGGTGATGGGAGGGTTACTATAGATGAACACATTAGAGCCTTCTTCGCAACTACTCACATCTTAGGAGTTGGACATGAGGATGTTGCTATTGTAGACACCTAAATCCTTTAGAAAATAAAGTATTTTTATTTTCTAAAAAAATTCCTGATGACATCATCATTTATTAAATAATTAATTATTTAATTTATTTATTTATTTTTATGCCATTAAATCCCTTTATCTTAATTAAAAATATTTAATTAAGGAATTCCTCCCAAAAATGTTTAAATCTTATTTAAACATTATTTCCTTATTTATTAATTATTTAATTAATAAATTGACCAAAAAACCCAAAATAAATTAAAAACTTATTTTTTGCCCAAAACTTGGCCAATTTCCTTAAGACTTCTAACCTCTTCCAAAATCTTCTAATCCTTCTTTAATTTTGATTAAAGGGCAATCCCATCATTTCCTACCCCTAATCCGAACTCAAAATATTTAATTAAGATTAAATATTAATCCTCATGTTTATTAATTTTTTTTTAATAAATATCTCCTCAACCCAAACCCTTGAAATAAATAAAACTTTATTTATTTCCTAAAAATCTAATTTATCCTCATCCTAAGAAGTTCTAGACTCTTCTAGAAAGTCTTCATCCTCATCCTAGGAAGTTCTAGACTATTCTAGAAAGTCTTTATCCTCATCCAAAGTCTAGACTCTTCTAGAAGATGTCTTTAAACCTAATCCTAATCCCCTCCTAACCTTGTCACATTCCCTAAACATGGGTTAAGACTTGCTAACCCAAGCCAAAGTTAACAAATATCTCCTCCTTCACCCACCCTCATTAAATGCCATCCACTTGCCTATCCCTAAGCTAATCCTAAACCATCCTAATCCATTCTCTAATCATTTGCACAATCCTAAGCAAGCTTAAAAACTTCCTAATCAAGCCCAAGTCGAAATTCCTCTCATCTCCCTCAAAATATCCCAACCATAAAACTTTATGAAGCCCACTAGGCCATAAATGACTCTTCCAAAGCCCTTTCATTGCTCTTACAAGCCATTATGAGGGTCTTTATGAAGATTTTATCCCTTGAGCCTCCTTTTTTGACTCATCCTTCTCCTTTCCTCCATCTTCTCACCCTTTGACATGTGTCACTCCCTGATTGGTTGCCTTGCATCTTAGCCCTCAATCCCTCAAGCCTCTTGCCTATAAATTGGATCCTTCCCCTTTGCAAAACAACACAATCCATGAAGTAAAGTCATAATGCCATTTTAAGAAGCCATTTTACATCAAAACCATACACTCACACCCAAATTCCAACTCCATTTGAAGCCCTTTTTTTGAAGCATAAGCTTGAGCATACATCCTATCTATTTAGACAAAGCCACTCAACAAGAGAGCTTCTCATTGAGAGAGCCCATTAATGGCTCATATTCTCAATTGAGAGTTCATCTTAGTCTATCTTGAAGTTTATGAATTTTTTTTAGTTTGTAGAAGCTTTATTTAAATTTGGTTTCTATTAGCATACTAACATTGCTCATATACAACTATAAGATTATTTTTGGAAACCTTGATAGAAAACATAATAGATTGGTTCTATCATTTGGATGATGGCTTGATCACTGATTGGGATAAAATGAGAATGGCCTTTGAGACAAGATTTAAGACTACGAAAGATGAAAATGTCTTGTTAACATAGTTGACATCTATTAAAAAGAAACCTACCATGAGTATGAGGGATTTTTTTGCTAATTTCAATAAGATTATTAGTAGAATTCCAAATGCTAAGAGGCCCACTACCAGTAATCTAAAAAACCTTCTCCATAAGTGTGATGCCCCCAAATATTAATTATGACTTGAGAAGAGCACATCCAATGGATTTGGCAGATCCAGAAAAGAAGGAAGCCAAATTTGAAGATGAATTGATTTCCACAAGAAAATGGAAGCAAAAACTTAAAACTAAAGGAAGTTCCAGTAACACAAAATTGTCTAATGAAATGATTCAGAAACTGTCAAATGAGTTGGTAGCAATAAAAAGGCAATTACCCAGATTCAATAATTCCTACTAGTGGAACTATCAATATTTTCTAGGAAGGAACAATGATGGAAGATTTTCGTAGCTCATAGACCCACAATCAAGGTTGCCAATTGAAGTAGCACCAAAGAAACAAAATATGTGTCTCTTTCATTTGACAATGGATCATGATCGTGAGAGTGTCCAGAAACTGCTTGTATGATGTAGTTATTATCCACTAACGAGTTGAACGCTATAACTACTTGTTTAGAGTTAGATTTGTACTCAAATGGTGACACTAGAAATTTATTTTTGGAATATGAGTCAAATTTTGAACCAAATGGTGAATGTTATGCAATGATTGATGAAACTTCATATACAGTGCTTACTTGAGGTCAAAGGCTAAAGAATCAATCCTCTAGTCATCCTCACATGAATGATCCTAGTTCCTTAGTGAATAATATTCATGTTGATCAAGGAGAATCAACTTCTCAAAAGGGTAAAGGAAAAAATTTCTTTTGATTTCATTCAATTCTATGAAGAATAAAAAATCCAAATTTCCCCTATAGATTATTTGAAGTCTCACCCCTCTGAGTTGAAAAGACTAGTAGATTGATGTAAAGGGAATACTTTAGATTTAAATCACAATGTGACTATTGAAGAAGGGGATGAAACCTTGACATCTAACCTATTTAATCAAGAGGATTCTAATATTTTAGCAATCTCTCTTCGAAAAAAACTCAACACATTCTATATTTCAGTGTATATTAATGGATACAAACTAAGTAACTGCCTAATAGATTCAGGCACGTCAGACAACATTATGCCTTATTCTGTAGCTAAAACCTTGGGTCTCAACCTCAATATGGTGCATGGAAGATGTTATTCTATGGATGCCAAATAGGTTCATTTTCTTGGGAAAATTAAAGATGCTCAAGTGGCCTTAGCTTCACATCCAAAAAAAGAAACTCTTATTGACCATTCTAGTGGTAGATATTCCAACAAGCTATGGACTTCTCTTAAGCATGAGTTTTTTTTGAGACTTAGGAGAAGAAATAAAAATAGAGTGGTCCCAAGAAGTCATACCTATAGGGAATAAGAAAGTCAAATTAGTACTTGAAGAAAAGGAAAAATTTACTATCTTAAAATCAGATGATCCTAAAGTTTAGATCCTCTATCAAGAGCTGAAGTTCAGCAATTACATGTTATTTATTGAAGACGCTCAGGATGAACAAAGAAATAAAAATATAAGTGAAGGAATTAAAAATGAGGAAAAATATTTGGTAGGCATATGGAAATTAGAATTTGATGGAAGTTGTTCCTCTTTAGGATCTGGAGTAGGTGTAGTGTTAATACCCCTTGAGGGGAACCTAAACCCATGGCCTTCAAATTGGAGTTTGGGAATATGAATAACAATATAGAGTATGAGGCCTTATTATTAGGGACAATGAAAAAAAAAGAAAAAGGAATAAAGATCCTAAAATCTTGAGGTGATGCAGAGCTCATTGTAAGACAAATCAAAGGTCAATACTCTATGAAGAATCAAAAGTGGAAGAATCATAAAAAATAGAGTTTGGGATGAAATAGAAGGACTAGATTCTTTTTCTATTGAACTAGTTCCAAAGGAGATGAATGCCAAAGCTAATTCCTTAGTGGTTTCTACTTCTCTATTGTTACATCATCTAGAGTTAAAAGATAAGAAGTACCAGATTGAGATTGTATATCAAGCCTCTATTCTAGATAATATAGAATCTTGGCAAGTTTTTTAAGATGACAAGAGTTTGAAATTGCTCTTAGAAAATGATAAGGCTACTTCCAAACATCAGTCTAATTAAGGTAATAATGAAGACTCTAATCACAAGCTAAAATAAAATCAGACGAGTGAAATCCAATTATGAGATAATATCATTACCCCATACTTTGTATGTTTGGAAAAATTATTTAATAAACATGATTCCTACATGAAGAAAAAGAGGGTGGAAAAGAGACCTACCACTAGTGAGTACGAAGGAGTAAATATTGGTGATGCCTATAATCCTAAAATGATCAATATTGGTAAGTGTTGTTCACCATAAGAGAAAGGGGACACTAAGCTGCTTTTTATAGAATACCAAGATGTATTCACCTAGAGCTATGAAGATTTGAAAAGCTATAGAGGTGGGGAGATAATGTTAGGATTAAACCAAGTACATAAATAAAAATTACATGCAAATATAACCATTATAGGAAAATAATAGATCACACAGAAAAGAAAAGAACACAAGACACCAAGATTTAACATGGTTCACCCAAACCCTAGGCTACATCCACCAAATAGCAAGTCCAATATTTTTATGATCCAGTGATTACAGCCTGATTACAATCCCTAATCCCTTATAGCTCAATACCATTTTAAAAACCAATTTTTGCATCACCTTATGAAACAATCCCTAACTCTAAGCCCTTTTAGACAAGTATTTTTATTGCTTTAGGTTAGCTAATATAGTACTCCACTTTGGTAGCTAATATAGTACTAGTTAGAAAGAAGAATAGAGAAATAGAGATTTGTGTTGATTTTTGTAATTTGAACCAAGCATCTCTAAAGGATAATTTTTCTCCCCCCAATATGGATTACTTACTACAAACATTGGCTAGATCCAAAATGATGTCCATGCTTGGCGGGTTCTCAGGTTACAATCAAATTGAAGTGGAAGAGAAGGATCAACATAATACAACATTCACCACTCCTTGGGGTACATTTGTGTATCACATAATGCCCTTTGGGCTCATCAATTTTGGCTCCACATTTCAAAGGTGTATGAGTAAAATGTTTGCTAATATAAAGGACCGGATTATAGTTCTATATTTGGATGACCTCACCGTGTTTTTGAAAACAAGGGAAGATGACATAGAAGATTTGAAGAAAGTCTTACAAAGATGTTAAGAACATGGAATCTCACTTAATCCATAAAAATCCATTTTATATGTGACAGAGGGAAAGCTCCTTGGTCACATAGTTTCTCAAGAGGTTCAAAGTTGAATCCATTCAAAGATTGAGCCTTCCATCGAATAAAATAGGAGTTAAATCATTTTTCAGGTAGGTGAATTTCCTCAGAAAGTTTGTAGCAAATTTTGTAGAAACCACTAAGTATATTGTGGATGTGATGAAAGGAAATTCAAATTTCAAATGGAATGAGGCAAGAAAATAGGTCTTTCAAAATATGATAACTTCTATTGCTAATGCTCTAGTATTATGTCACCCAAATTATAAGAGAGATTTCATCATCTACTGTTATGCTTCTGAACACACTTTATTTGCAATACTTATGCAAGATAATCCCTAATAGCTTTCATGAGCATACCCCTAAAAAATCATGAATTGAAGTACTCACAAATTGAGAAACATATTTTTGCAATAGTCAAAGCACATAATTTTTTTTTTTTTTACATCTTGCATTGACATTCTATCATTTATGTCCCAAAAGTAGCAATAAAAAGTGTGTTAACACAATAGGATATAGGGTGTAATGTCAGAGGAACATGGATAGAAAAGACACAAGATTATGATATAGAAATAAAACCTACCAAGCTAGTAAGGGGTAATGTCTTGTGTAAGGTGATTGCAAAAAAAGAGATCACTAAAGAATCAGAAGAATTGGGAGAAAAGAAACTAGTTTTGGCTGCAGGTATTCATGATCCATGGTTTGAGAATATTACTTATCTGATAACATATGGAGAATGTCCAAAGGGCCTAACTATAAGAAAAAGGAGGAATCTTAAATTGAAAGTAGCTAAGTATGTAATTTGGGATGGTAAATTGTTTAAAAAATCCATAGATGGCACTTTCCTCAAATGTGTGGACAAACAACAATAAGAAAAGCTATTGAAAACATTTCAAAATGAAGCCTATGGAGGGAATTTTTCATCCTTAGTCATAACTTTCAAAATACTAAGATAGTGCTATTACTGGCTTGAAATGTTCAAGGATGCCTATTCCTAGGTGGGAAAATGCTAAAAATGTAAGATGTTCATCAAGCATCCTCAATTAGCTACTCTACCATTAAGACCTGTCATCCTTGAGGGACCTTTTCAACAATGGGGTCTTGATTTCATTCGTCTGATTAAACCAACATCCAGTGCCAGTCACTAGTATGTGATAACTATGACTAATTACTTCACTAAGTGGGTGGAAGCTAAAGCAACTAAGAAAACTAGTTCTAAAGTAGTATGCAAATTTATTAAGGAAAACATACTAGTTAGGTTTGGTGTTCCCATCAAACTAGTGATGGACAAAACAACCTATTTCTCTTCAATTGATATTACCAATTTTTTCTTTTAGTATGGAATTATAGTTAGTCATTCGTTTGAATATTTCCCTCAAGAAAATGGTCAAGTTGAGTCTAGTAACAAGAATTTGATAAATATTGTTAAGAAATTGGTGTTAGATAATCAAAAGACTTGGCACAAGAAAATTCATGAGGAACTATGGGCAAATAGAGTAACACCCAAGAGGGCAATTGGCATATCTCCTTTTGAATTAGTCTATGGAACTAAGGCTAATCTCCAATTACCTTTGGAATTGGCTATGAACAAACTTAGAACAATGATTGAAAATGATATCCATAAGGATGGTTTAGAAAAGAGGATTTTGTACTTGAGCAAGCTTGAAGAGGAAAGAGAAGAAATTGTGGATCACATCACACAACACCAGATGTGAGTAAAGAATCTATTTGATAAGAAGGAAAGACCATAGAAATTCATGGTAGGAGATAGTGTGTTACTTTGGAATAAGCAAAGTGCTCAAAAGGGTATGCATAAAAAGTTTGACACCTTGTGGAAAGGTCCATTCATAATTCATCATGCATTCAAGAATAATTCTTTCAAATTGGTGTATCAAGATGGCGAAGTGTTGCCTCTAACCTATAATGGTCAAGATCTAAAGCTTTATCAAATTTCAAACTGAAAATAGCTAACCCTTGTATTATATTATAGTTACATTTAGTTCCTTTCCATGTTTTCCTAGTTAGTTTTCCTTCCTTGCCTTTGTTTCCCTATTTTTCCATGTTTTAGTTTTGTTGTGTTGCCACCTTTTATTATTGCAAAACTAAAGATTTTGAGTTCCTTTCTTGGGTATAGTTTACCCAAGTCCCCAGTCAAAGCTAGTTATTGCCCCACTTTTCACCCTGTAACCATTTTGCAAAAGTGGAAAATTTTGTGTCTTTGTTAAGCTTAGTATGTCTGGGTTTTATTCCCCTTAGGTGAAAAGAGTCTCCATTGGATTTTCCATCTTTCCCTTCTCCCATATTTCATGGCCAAGTGGTTTTCCTTGATGTTGTGAGTTATAGGTAGCTTAGTACCTAATTAGACGAGGATTCTTGCAACATGCAAAGGTTGTTAACAAAGCTGGGCTTGTTCACAACTTATCATGTTCACAATGAAAGAGGAAGCTTGCGAAAAATGAAGCATCACCTTCTCCTTGGTGGGTTTTCAACCCATGAAGGTGATTTTCTGTGAAGAGCAATTAATGATGTTTATGGGCCCATATAAGAATATAATGAGATATTTTATGGAAAATTGTCATTTTCATTACAATATTCTACCTTGGGAAACATTCAGGATTCATCACAACACTCAACATCATCTTAAGCAGAAAACTCAAAAATGACTTCTCCTCAATGGGCTTTTGACCCATAAAGTTTATTTTTGGCCAAAGGCAATTATAAAGGAAGAAACAAGGAAGTGAGCCCCTTTTCTACTTTCATATTCATTTCAAGATTTTCCAAACCCAAAGGGAATATTAACTCAAAGGATAAAGTTTAAAGGAAAGCCTGGGTGGAAAAATGAGAATTGTCTTCTCCTCAGTGGGTTTTCAACCCATGAGGATGATTTTTTGCATTCAAAAGAAAACCAACTTTGTAAGTATATTGGGCCCATAAATTACATACAAAACATCTTAAGATGATAATGGAAACAATCTAACCATTGCAGGAAGGTATACTAAGCATAATTCAGTTAAGCAGATATTTCCTTATGGGGTAGTCTGTACATAATTCTTTGAAACTTAATGGGAAATAGAAAAGTAGGTATGAAAGAAAGGAAAGTTATCATTGGGCCAATAGAAATAGTGAAAAGACACCAAAATATCTATTAGAGATCTTGTATTTACTATTTTAATAGATTTATCCTTTAATTCATTCATGTGGCACAAATCCCGAAGATCAACAGATGAATTGAGAATCCTATATAGATGGAAACATAATAGTTATTAAAATTACCACTTTTTCTTGAGCTATTATTTTGTTAAATTGCACAATGCTTTCAAATAGTTTATATTTGCAAATTCAATATCCTATTCTACATCTATATTTGAAATTTCAATTTACTTCATTCTCAGATAGAATGTCAACCAAATTTGTGGGTTTGATGAGATAAATGGAATCAAGTCCACATTATAGAATTTCATGGATACTTGACTCCATTTTTATGATATGCAATATTTCCAAAGGAGGTTAAAGTTGGAGCCAATTCATCCCATAACTGAGCAGCTCCAAGGAAGTGGACTAGTAGTGGGAATTGGTTTTCCAGTGGTAGCCCAAGCTCTAGAATTGATTTATGAATGCATAGATCACTACAATTTGGATAGTAGATAGATTGTGTTACTTTATCATATAGTAGTAATCTACAATGATAGGAAAAATGTGGTGAATTTACTCAAAGTTCCAGCAGGGG
This sequence comes from Cupressus sempervirens, assembly GCA_028749045.1. Taxonomy (NCBI): domain Eukaryota; kingdom Viridiplantae; phylum Streptophyta; class Pinopsida; order Cupressales; family Cupressaceae; genus Cupressus; species Cupressus sempervirens. Next base: position 845,398,974 of record CM053793.1, on the reverse strand, counting down.
AGGAGTTTTTAGACTTGAGAATAGGAGTAGTCTCTAGGTTCTCCATGAAGAAGATGGTGTGGAGGAAGGAAATTATGTAGTCCTGGTTTCAAAATTTGTGGAGTGCCAAGGGTAAGGTCCCCAAAAGTCTATTTGATACTAATCTCAAACGTAAGATTGTAGACATTCTAGTTCTCCTGCACAGACTGAAAGGTGAGGTAGAAGCTTTAAATTTTGTTGAATAGTATTTCTTTCTAGTACAAGTTATTTTTTCAGATACACAATATATTGATTGGGCTGACGAGGTAAGTGAAAATCTTTACAAGGCTCTTAGCACTATGAAGTTCTACAACACTTTCTATATGTCTTCCTTTCTAATTTACATGTTAGCATCTCTGTAATTATAGCTGGGCCTTCAAAGAATAGAAAACTTTCCTAATGATATGAAGTGGTATGAGTTCTATCCATATTTGCAATTGCAAAATAGTTACGTGAAGTATGTCAAAGTTAATGATGCATTCACAATGAGAGTTTGTAGGGAACTCCAACGATGCCCCAAGAGGAGATTCAATCTAGAGGCAATGGTAGCTATAAGTCAATTCAGAAGCTATTTTATCCAGTTCTAATCTTTCTCATATTAGCATCTTGCAGCTCTTTATGGATTCCCCCTAAAGATACCCAGGTATCTGACTGACATGATCATGTTGATAGACATCATCAGGCAAGTTGTTTAAGTGTATGTTCTAAGTGGAAGCTTGAAGAAGAAGGGATATGAGTTCCCTATGAAAGTAGGAGCTTACAGTTGTGAGTCTTGATCTGATGTAAAGAATATGATTAAAGTGTTAAAGATGAAATACAAATTAGAGATGTATGAGGTCTTGAGACCTATGTTTGATCTAGATGGATATGCTATAGATGTGTTGTAGATTGGGAGTATGATCAAACACACTACCACTGTTGAAGACTATTGGGTAGATTGTAAAAATTAATTTGAAAGTTGAGATTGTGTTTTCACTAGGCTCACAATAGAGCAAATAAAAACATATAATATCAATCTTAATGTTGAAGGATTGGAGGATGATGGGCAACATATGTATAGTAATAAATATTTGAGTAAGTTAAGAAACAATCCTATCAATTCAAGGGCTTATGAAGGTGCTAAGGAAGATTTAGATACTATGATGGTTAGAATTATCAAAAGGACTAGGAAATGGGTCAAATGGAAAGCCAAAAGAAGTTAGAGTAAAGGCACATCCACTTAGGCTTCTCCATTAGCTACAACTCCCTCTTCCTCCCAAAGTGCTACACCAAGTGTAACACTACCTACCACTGAAGGACAAGCTCAACCTTTAGGAGGATGTGACCAAACTCTAGACAAGAGCATCCCCGTAGCTAAGATTTGTCATGATGGCTCCCTCCTAGTTATTGGAACCCAAACTGGTGTTGAAAAGAAGAAGATAGAGGAGCCAAAGGATAGTGTTGTTACTTTAGTTCCCTCTCCTCATGTTACACCAATCCCCTCTCGTCATGTCACCCTAGCTCCTTCACCTCATCATAGCCTAGTCTCACTAGTAAGTGCTACACTTCTACAACCAAGTGGCTCCCCAGTGCAGATAATAGATTTAGGAGATGGAAAGAGTAGTAGTAGTGAGTCTACTAGATCTAATAAGGAGACAAAAAAAATCTCAGAGGTGGAAAAGGGCTAGAGCTCTTCCAAGCTCATTTCTTAGGTCTTGAAGAACCCCCTTTCTTCAACTATGATGACAATCACTCCAATCAAGAAGAAGATGTTTAGCATAGAAGAACTTGGGATAGCCTCCAAGGTGATAGGCACTAATTCTAGTTTAGAGGATACTTTGGAGAGAAAGAGAAAAAAGAAAGATGAAAGCACCTCTACAAAGGATACCATATCCCTTGCAAATTGTTCTAGATCTGCATTAACCAAGGTGAAGAAGAAAAAAACCTTATCTATACTTGGGCAAGATCTAGAAATAGGGAACCTAACAATGGAGATAGAAAAACTCAAGAAATAAGGAAGAATTGAAGATATGACTACTGATGATTTTACTCTACACTCGGTGGACCTTAGAGAGGTTAGACATGATACCAAGGTTGGCTTGTGGAAGTAAACCAATTAATTAATTGAGGGACAATTGGAAAACCTAACGCTATCAAAAGTCAGGATGAAGGCAGAGATAGAAGAGTTGAACAGATTCATCAGACAATTGGTCATGCCATTGGCAACTATCTCCAGAGTACTAGTAATAAGAAATCCTACTACTTTCAAAGTTTAAGCCCTTATCTATCAACTTCAAGAAGATAGGAACTTTGGCCAAACTAGTAAAGACTGGACTGGAAAGCTCAAGTTAGAGGGAGTCTTTATTATAGAACAAATCCACAATGTTATCTTAAGATTAGAAATAAAGAATGATAACATCTTAGCAAATAGCAATACTTTGGCCAAAGAAAGAGTGAAGAGTGATGATTATATCTCTCTTCTAAAGATGATCATTCAAATGAAGGTAAAGGATGCCATTGAAGACAAAATCTTGCCAAAGGGAGATGAACCTCTAAAAAAATGGCTTCAGAGTATGTAGTTCAAGTCAGAAATGATCCTATTAGCAGAAAAGGACTTAAGGAAATAGATGATAAAGTGAAGAAGACCCAAGATAGAGGATTTGAACTCATGAGGGGACTACATACAGATTCACAGACTATTGGCCAAGGGAAAGCACTCATTGGGATAAACGTCATGAAGGAGAATTTCTTCAAATTCTTAGATAGTTTGATTTATGCATCTTCCAATAATCAAAACAAAGTTGTACAACTCCAAAAACTTAGTGAATGCATACACATGGCCATGAAGCAATTGCCAAATCAATTGAATGTTGTGAAGGAGTTGGCTAGGGAGCATTCTAAGTGGCTCTTGAGATACACCAACATACACATGCCTAGGCATGAAGAGCTAATCCAAATCATAGTTGCTGCTAAGGCCTATAGAAAAAATGTAGAAAAGAGGAAGAAGATGAAGTGATTCACATTCCCCCCTCTTTTTACTTTCTTATGTAATTATTTCAATATAACAAACTGGTTTCTTTCCATTTCTCATTTTCTTGAGGAGATGAACCGATTAAACTTCTATTATAATGGTCATCTCATAATGCTATATGTAGAAAATTGGAAGATTAATAGAAGGTCAACAAATTTTTGGTGTGAAGTACTTGATGTTGCAGAGGTAATTGAATGGTATTTTGTATCAACTATTTTCTATTCCACTTATGCTAGTTGTTAGTTATATATTTTCTCTTTTATTTGGATTGAAACAAGGAAAGAACAGAGTTTCATTCCCCTATTTCAAGGCAACGAATAGATGTGATAAGTAGTTTTATTGTACATTCAAAGAGGAATCTCTTAAAAATTTTCCCTTTTAGTTAACTTCTTCTTCCCTATAGTTTAGATCCTAGTTAATTCAGTTAAGTATTAGTTTTTATGCTATTTCAAGTCATTAAGCTTTGTAAGTTCATAAGATGTGTGAGTTCATGAACTTAATCAATTCTTCAAAAACCTTTTTCTGCCTGAGTTAGATCCTATTTAGGTCTAGCTTGGTTTTACCTCTTCTGTACTCAGGTCAAGAACACACCCCCATATTAGTTTTAGAAATAAAACTTAATTCATTGCAAATATACCATAGGGAGCTATACTTATTAATTTAGATAAAAGCTAGCCTATCCATAAGTGGTTTTTCAACTATTTGTAACCAGATATTATTCATAATTTGGGCTTTCAAGAGTCATAATCAAAGAAGAACAAATCTATTTACCAACAAAGCATAGACACAAGATTTTTAAATTTACAATTTTTAGAAAATATATTTCTAAGATTTGATTGGGTGAATTCATTTAGCTCTTGTGGTTATGTGTAGGATCATGGTCAACCAAACTATGGCCTTAACTAGTAGTGAAAAACCACTATATTAGGATTATGTCAACTTGACACATAATTTTAAAGTGATTTTGGAATTTATATCAAAATTTTTTAAGAAAACAATCTATAGGAAATTGAATTTAGTTTCTAAACTACTAGGCCTTATCTAGAGAAAAAAATATGTGATTGGTCAAAAGTTTGGATTTTAATGTAGTAGTACAAAAATTTCAAGGCGAAAATAAAAAGTAAGTGTATGTCTGACCACCTTAATCAAAATCAAATTATAATACTTTTTAATATAATTATATATATAAAAAGTAGATTCATGCCCAGATGTGAGGCATATTTTTGGGTATTTTTATTCAAAATAAATAATCAAATATGAATTTCCTACTAAAACTTTTTCAGAAAAAAAAAAAACTCCTATGTTTGACCACCTTAACTAATTGTAAACTTTACGAAATTAATTAATTATTTTTTCCTTATACTAGGAGAAGCATAGAATGTGACACAACTTTTGGATTTAATTTTTTTTACACCATTTGAAAGTTATAGCTATTTTTCAATCAGTATGTCAATCAACACTTTATAATCATCTTCATTGAAAGTTAACTAATAAATACTTATTGGACTCATAATTTGATAGCAATTATATTGATGGAATCTTGAGAGTGTTATAAAAAAACTCTTTTCATTTCATTCAATTTCGATGAAAATAACATTGTCAAATGGGTACTCGAAGTCTGAGTGTCAGTAAAACCCTTCTCAAACATATTTTTTGGGTTGAACAAATAGGTTTGGTAAATACCAAGCCTAATAAAACACCCAAAATAAAATTAAGTATCTGATTATAGATTGGATACTTGATATAAAATTAGGTATCTGATTACTCTAAATTTTCCAATTGGGATGGATACCACCAACATTAGAAATTTAGGAGGAAAATTTTACAGGAAACTTTTAGAGGGAAACTTTAGATGGTTTTAGAGGGAAATATATTTTTGGGAAGTGTGGGCATTAATATTATTATTACATATGATTATGATATTATTATTAACTATTATTATTATATATGATTGTAATTATTATTATACATGGTAATATGTATGATTATTATGATTATTATTATTAAATATAATATAGTTATAAATATAATTATTATTATACCTAAATATAATAAAGTAATATATATGATAAATATTATTATTATTAAATATATATAGTAATATTATATAATTATTATTATATATAATAATATCTATGGTTATTATTATCATTAAATATATAATCTAGTAATATATATGATTATTATTGCTATATAATATAATAATATATTATTATATTAAAACATATAGTAGTATATTATTATTAAATATAATATTTTCATGAAATGCATCAAAATGGGTCATAGGCTAACCTATGACCCCTCTCGATGCATTTCATGACAACATATGTCCCTAGGGCCCCTAGTGACCCCTTTTGACGCATTCCCAATGGATACCTAGGGGGCCTATTGCCACTAGTGACATATGTTGTAATGAAATGCATCAAGAGGGGTCATATGATGCATTCAAACAAACCAAATGCATTCCTAGGGTTCCTAGGGAACTTAGGGACATATGTTGTCATGAAATGCATCAAGAGGGGTCATAGATTAAGTTATGGCCCCTCTCAATGCAATAGAAAGGGCCAGATGTGCCCCTAGGAGTTTTAAGGCCCCTAGGCACATATGTTGGCATGAAATGCATATAGAGGGGTCATTGGTTAACCTATGACAATTCTTGATCCATTCAAACTAACCAAATGGGTCCCTAGTGGCTCTATGGCCCCTAAGGACATATGTTGTCATGAAATATGTCGAGAGGGATCATAGGTTAACCTATGACAGCTCTCGATGCATTATAACCAAGAAAATGGGTCCCTAGGGGCCCTAATCCCCCTAGGGACATATGTTGTAATGAAATGCATCAAGAGGGGTCATAGGTTAATCTCCAACTCCTCTCGAAGCATTAGAATCAACAAAATGTGTCCTAAGGGGCCGTACAACCCTAAGGACATATGTTGTCATGAAATGCATTGATAGGGGTCATAGGTTAACCTATGAGCCCTCTAGATGTATTAGAACCAAAAAAATGCATTCCTTGAGGCCCTAAATCACCTAGGGACATATGTTGTCATGAAATGCATCAAGAGGGGTCATAGGTTAACCTATGAACCCTCTCAATGCATTGGAACCAACCAAATGTGTCGCTAGGGGCCCCAAGGGCCCTAAGAACATATGTTATCATGAAATACATTGAGAGGGGTCATAGGTTAACCTATGAACCCTCTCGATGCATTAGAACAAACTAAATGCATCCCTAGGGGTCCTAGGGCCCCTAGGGAGATATGTTGTCATGAAATGTGTGGAGAGGGGTCATAGGTTAACCTATGACTCCTCACAATACATTTGGACAAACCAAACATGTCCCTAGGGGTCTTAGGGCCCCTAGGGACATATGTTGTCATAAAATGTCTAGAGAGGGGTCCTAGGTTAATCCCTAGAGACATATGTTGTCATAAAATGCATCAAGAAGAGTCATAGGTTATCCTATGACCCCTCTCAATGTATTGGAACCAACCAAATAGATCTCTAGGGCCCCTAGGGACATATGTTTTCATGAAATGCATCAATAGGTGTTATAGATTATCCTATAATACCTCTCGACACATTGGAACCAACCAAATGCATCCCTAAGGGCCCTAGGGCCCATAGGGACATTTTTTGTCATGAAATGCATCAAAATGGATCATGGGTTAACCTATGACCCCTTTTGACACATTAGAACCAAGAAAATGCATCTCTAGGGGCCCCTAGGAACATATGTTGTCATGTAATATGTCAAGAGGGGTCATAGGTTAACCTATGACCCCTCTTAATGCTTTCGAACAAACAAAATGAGTCCATAGGGGTCCCAGGGGCCCTAGGGACATATGTTGTCATGAAATTTAGAGAGCCTCTCGATGCATTTGAACCAACCAAATGGGTCCCTAGGGGTACTAGGGCCTCTAGGGGCATACGTTGTCATGAAATACATTGAGAGAGGTCATAGGTTAACCTATGACACTTCTTGATGCAATAGAACCAACCAAATGCATCCCTATGTATCCTAGGGCCCCTAGGGACATTTTTTTTATGAAATGTGTTGAGAGGGGTCATAGGTTGAACTATGACCCCTCTCGATGCATTAGAACCAACCAAATGTGTCCCTAGGGGTCATAGGTACCCTAGGGACATATGTATTCATGAAATGCATGGAAGGGGTCATAGGTTAACCTATGACACCTCTCAACACATCAAAACCAACCAAATACATCCCTAGGAGACCTAGGGCCCCTAGGGACATATGTTGTCATGAAATGTGTAAAGAGGTGTCATAGGTGAACTTATCACCCCTCTAGATGCATTAGAAGCAAACAAATGCATCTCTAGGGGTCCTAGGGCCCCTAGGGACATATGTTGTCATGAAATGTGTCGAGAGGGGTCATAGGGTAACCTATGACCCCTCTTGATTCATTAGAACCAACCAAATGGGTCCCTAGGGTCCCTTGGGCTCGTAGGGATATATTTTATCATGAAAAGCATTGATAGGGGTAATAGGTTAAACTATCACCCCTCTCAATGCATTGGAATGAACCAAATGGATCCCTAGGGCCCATAGGGACATACATTGTCATGAAATGCATCAAGATGGGTCATAGGTTAACCAATAACCCATTTGACACATTAGAACCAAGAAAATGCATCCCTAGGGGCCCTAGGGCTCCTAAGAACATATATTTTCATGAAATATGTCAAGAGGGATCATACATTAACATATGACCCCTCTTGATGCATTCGAACCAACCAAATGACTTCATAGTGGTCCTAGGGCCCTTAGGGACATATGTTGTCATGAAATGCATTGATAAGGGTCATAGATGGCGCATTTGAACCAACCAAATGGTTCCATAGGTGCCCTAGGCCTATTAGTGGCATATGTTGCCATGAAATGCATCAAGAGGGGTCATATGTTAACATATGAGCCCTCTTAATGCATTAGAACAAAGAAAATGTGTCCCTAGGACCCCTAGGGCCCCTATGGACATATGATGTCATGAAATGAGTTGAGAGGGGTCATAGGTTAACCTATGATCCCTCTCGCCACACTTGAGCCAACCAAATGTGTCCCTAGGAGTCCTAGGGCCCCTAGAGATATATGTTATCATGAGATTCATTGAGAGGGATCATAGGTTAACTTATGACCCCTCTTGATGCATTGGAACCAACCAAATCTATCCCTAGGGGCCCCTGGGCCCCTAAGGACATATGTTGTCATGAGATGTATCGAGAGGGGCCATAGGTTAACCTATGGCATATCTCAATGCAATAGAAACAACCAAATACATCCCTAAGGACCCTAGTGCCCCTAGGGACATTCATTGTCATGAAATGCATCGAGGGGGGTCATAAGTTAACCTATGACCCCTCTCGACACATTAGAACTAATCAAATGCATCCCAAGGGGTCCTAGGGCCCCTAGGGACATATTTTGTCATGAAATTCATTTCTCAACATATTAGAACCAACCCAATGTGTCCCTAGGGGCCCTAGATCACCTGGAGACATATGTTGTCATGAAATGCATCGATAGGGGTCATAGGTTAACCCATGACCCCTCTCTACACATTGGAATCAACCAAATGTGTCCCTAGGGACCCTAGGGCTTCTAGGGTCATACATTGTCATGAAGTGCATTGAGAGGGGTCATAGGTTAACCTATGACCACTCTCGACACATTAGAACTAAATAAATGTGTCCCTAGGGGTCCTAGGGCCCCTAGCAAAATATATTGTCATGAAATGTGTAGAGAGGGGTCATAGGTTAACCTATGAATCCTCTTGACACATTCAAACCACCCAAATGTGTCCCTAGGGGCCCTAGGGCCAGTAAGGACATGCTTTGTCATGAAATGCATCGAGAAGAGTCATAGGTTAACCTATGATCTCTCTACACACATTAGAAGCAACCAAATGCATCTTGAGGGGTCCCAGGGCCCCTAGGGACATATGTTGTCATGAAATACATTGAGAGGGGTCATAGGTTAACCTATGACCCCTCTCGATACATTAGAACCAACCAAATGCATCCCTAGGGGCCCTAGGACCCTTAGGGACATATGTTATCATGAAATGCATCGATAGGGGTCATAGGTTAAAACCTATGACCCCTATTGACATATTGGAACCAACCAAATATTTCCCTAGGGGCCCTAGGAACATACGTTTTAATGAAATGCATCAAGAGGGGTCATAGGTTAACCTATGATGGCTATTGACACATTAGAAACAACCAAATGTGTCCCTAGGGGTCTTAGGGCCCCTATAGACATATGTTGTCATGAAATGCATTGAGAGGGTTCATAGTTTAACCTATGACCCCTCTCGATGCATTCAAACCAACCAAATGGGAAGGGCCCCTAGGGACATACATTTTCATGAAATGTCTCAAGAGGGGTCATAGGTTAACCTATGAACCCTTTCAATGTATTAGAACTAACCAAATACTTCCTTAGGGGTCCTAGGGACCCTAGAGATATATGTTGTCATGAAATGCATAGAGAGGGGTTATAGGTTAACCTATGACCCCTCTTGATGCATTCGAACCAACCAAATGCATATCTAGAGGTCCTAGGGCACCTAGAGACATATGTTGTCATGAAATGTATCAAGAGGGGTCATAGGTTAACCTATGACCCCTCTCAACCCATTAGAACTAACCAAATGTGTCCCAAGGCATCTTAGGGCACCTAGGAACATATGTTGTCATAAAATGCATCGATAGGGGTCATAGGTTAACATATGACCCCTCTCAACACATTGGAGTAAACCAAATGCATCCCTAGGGCCCCTAGAGACATATATTATCGTAAAATGCATCGATAGGGGTCATACATTAACCTATGACCCCTTTTGACTAGTTGGAACCAAAGAAATGTGTCCTTAGGAGCCCTAAAGCCCCTACAAAGATATATTATCATGAAATATGTCAAGATGCATCATAGGTTAACCTATGACCCCTCTTGTCACATTAGAACAACCAAATGCATCCATAAGGGTCCTAGGGCTCGTAGGGACATATGTTATCATGAAATGCATTGAGAGGGGTCATAGGTTAACCTATGACCCCTCATGATGCATTAGAACCAAGAAAATGCATCCCTAGGGGCCTTATGGCCTCTAGGGACATATGTTGTCATGAAATGCATCTAGAGGGGTCATAGCTCTTGATGCATTCGAACCAACCAAATTCATCCCTAGGGGTCCTACGGGCCCTAGGGACATATGTTGTCATGAAATGCATTGAGAGAGGTCATAGGTTAACCTATGACCCCTCTCGATGCATTTAAACCAACCAAATGGGTCCATAGGGTCCCTAGGTCCCCTATGGACATACTTGTCATGAAATGCATCGAGACAGGTCATAGGTTAACCTATGACTACTCTCGATGCATTAGAACCAACGAAATGCATCCCTAGGACTCTTAGGGTCACTAGGGACATATATTGTCATGAAATGTGTAGAGAGGTGTCATAGGTTAACCTATAACCCCTCTTAATGCATTGAAACCAACCAAATGCATCCCTAGGTGTCCTAAGGGCCCCTAAGGATATACGTTGTCATGAAAAATGTCAAGAGGGGTCAATCTCGATCTATTAGAACCAACCAAAAGTGTCATGTCATTAAATGTATTTATAGGGGTCATAGGTTAACCTAGGACCCCTCTCAATGCATTCAAACCAACCAAATGCATCCCTCAGGGTCCTAGGGCCCCTAGTGACATACATTGCCATGAAATGCATCGAGAGGGGTAATAGGTTAACCTATGATCCCTCTCAACATATTAGAACTAACCAAATGTTTCCCTAGAGGTCAGAGGGCCCCTAGGGACATTTTTTTCATGAAATGCATCTAACCTATGACCCCTTTGAACATATTGGAATCAATCAAATGCATCCCTAGGGCCCCTAGGGACATATGTTGTTGTGAAATGTGTCAATAGGTGTCATAGATTAACCTATGAACCCTCTCAACTAATTGGAACCAACCAAATGTGTCCTTAGGGGCCCTAGGGTCCCTAGGGATATACGTTGTGATGAAATGTGTCAAGAGGGGTTATAGGTTAACCCATGACCTCTCTCGACACATTCAAACCAACCAAATGCATCCCTAAGGGCCCTAGGGCCCCTAGGGACATATGTTGTCATGAAATGCATCGAGAGGGGTCATAAGTTAACCTATGACCCCTCTCGATGCATTAGAACCAAGAAAATGCATCCCTAGGGGCCCTAGGGCCCCTAGGGACATATATTGTCATGAAATACATTGAGAGGTGTTATAGGTCTCGACACATTCAAACCAACCAAATGTGTCCCTATGGGTCCTAGGACCCCTAGCGACATATGTTGTCATGAAATGTGTCAAGAGATTCAAACCAACTAAATGGGTCCCTAGAGGCCCTAGGGACATACGTTGTCATGAAATGCATCGAGAGGGGTCATCGATTAACCTATGACCCCTCTCAATGCATTAGAACCAACCAAATGCATCCCTAGGGGTACTAGAGCACCTAGGGACATCTATTATTATGAAATGCATAAAGAAGGGTCATAGTTTAACCTAATACCCCTCTCGACACATTTGAACCAACCAAATGCATCCCTAGGTGTCCTAAGGGCCCCTAGGGACATATTTTGTCATGAAATACATTGAGCGATGCATTAGAACCAACCAAATATGTCCCTATGGATCCTAGGGCCCCTAGGGACATATATTGTCATGAAATGCATCAATAGGGGTCATAGGATAACCTATGACCCCTCTCGACACATTGGAACCAACCAAATGTGTCCCTATGAAATGCATCGATAGGGGTCATATATTAATCTATGACACCTCTCAACACATTGGAACCAACTAAATGCATCCCTAGGGGCCCTAGGGACATACATTTTCGTAAAATCCATCGAGAGGGGTCATAGGTTAACCTATGACCCTTGTCAATGCATTCAAACCAACTAAATGGATCATAGGTCATAATAATATAATAAAAATAATAATATAAAACTCATAATAATATAATATAATAATCATATATATACAAAACTCTGCCATCCAACCTCGTGTGCACTAGGAGTTTCCTATTATATATAAAATACTAGTTGTTAATATCACATAAATCAGTTTTGAAATTATTTATGAAAATAGGTAAAATAAAAAATAAATGATACTTATACATACAATGGGGCTCTTAGTGTGAATGGAAATGTCAGAGTGTCTATGACACAAAATTTGCATGGGCTCATCGCAAGTAGCCATGCCCTATATAATAAAGAATGTAATTAAATTTCATTACCACAAACATTTTACAAGAATGCATCGATATTTAATCAAATAGAAAAAACATAATTACCTTTCCCTTGTCAATGGGTCTTGGCTCATCCCCCACACTTTGTCCCCTAGGGATAGGTGATACATGCAAGAAAAAAGAAAGATTAGAAACCATATATGTTACAATATCAAATAGAAAAACAATGAGAACACAACAAAATGTATTGTAGATGTCTCAAGGCCAAATGAAATAGTCAAGAGCATGGCATCATCAACCTGTCTCAGCTCCTCCTAGGTCATCAACTAAACATGAATGAAGATCACATACATGCATAATTTAGTATGGCTTAAAAATTAAAATTACTCTATTATAAAGATTAACTTTAAATCGCATATTTCATAACAAAAAAAAATGTATACATGTTCCAACATAGAAGGAATCCATGCCTCTGCATGCCCCTCTTCTCTCGCATTAGGGTCTATAGCCTTTGCACGTGCATCTGGTGTATCCTTGTCAAATAAAAACTGATATTCAAGAAGATCAACTATGTGACCCATAAAAATATCCTTACACATTATGCAAGTATGGGGCACACAAACATGTGATGAGCTCACTGATGATGAACTTGTGCCAGCATCATCAACACAGGGAAGTAGCACTGACCTAGCCTAGGATATCAATAGGCTACTCAATCTATGGATGGCTCTGATAGTTTGAGGGCTAGCCTTTGCAATGACATCAGGATCCTACACTCAAGGAAGGGGAAGACATCAATAGGGGGGGACAAAAGTGTCAGCTTTCTTCTGTTGGGAAAAGGGTCTATGCTACGGAGCTCCTCCTCCTACACCCATATTTGGCTTCATGCTCCAGTAGTTCACCTTGAAGCCCAACACAAATTCTAGATACAATTTTCTAAGGAAATAAAATGGTACCTCTAAATTACTATGTGGAGGGATTTAAAAAACCATCCACCAACGATCCCAAAAGTTCACACGTATGGCATCATTTGTGCACCATTTAGTTCATAGTTTGGGCTTTTTGTAGTTAACTTGTAAACCAATTTTTGGATTCACAAAAAGGGAAAGAAAATCATCTTTATTTATATTAAGGGCCGCACCTCATCATAGTCCAACCCATAATTAACCATCTCATGCATTTTGTCACACCAACGAAGAGCGGCATTTTGTTTGTTGGTAAGTGTTTCAATGTTATCCACTATGGTGTTTAATGTGGATAACGTAGAAGCCAATGCGAGTACAGTGTTAGATGTTGTTCACAAAGCCCTCAATTCGGTGAGATTTTCAAATATCAAATCCTCAATTTGAGGAGGGTTTTGAGGGGGTAGGGGATCATTTGATGGAAAATTTTGAGGGGGCACTGGATCATTTGGTGGGGGGTTTGAGGAACAATATTTCTTGCCTCAGTATCATCCTTTTGGTCAGCCATACCTATTAATTTGCAAAACATAATTTCTATTAAAAAAAACTAAATTTCAACAATTTCTATCAAAAGAATCTAAATTTTAACAAATTCAATTAAAACTAATAAACTTATAATAAAATTTAACAAATTTATAATAAAATTGATTTAAAACAAAAAAAACAAAAAACCACTAACCTATATTGTATATTCATTCTACAATCGGATATCAGACCTCAAAATTGAAATGCCGTGTGAAAACAGCAGCCCTCAGGTTTTTTTTTTTTAAATTTTTTTTTTTTTTAAATGACAGCACAATTATTGGGTATCCAATTTATATAGGACACCTAATATTATTGAATATCTGATATCATATTGGATATTTGATAATATCGGGTATTTGATATGAAATCATATACTCGATAAGGCTTAGGCCTACTTTTAAACTTTGGTATCAGGATGAGTGGAAAAAAGTCACAGCAGATTTTGAAACGCCTTTAGATGTTTTCAAACTCTATTTTTTTCACATCATCGCTTTTTGGCACACCATGATCCTGCACATATCCTTATATGGGTTGGGTTTGATGGATTATATATATATTTTTTATTAAGTGGCTATGATTCATTTTTAATATCTTTTTGAATGTAAGTGGGTTAGTTTATATTTTAGTATTTTAATATCATATTTTTTTAATAATATAGTTTTTGTCATTCAATTAAAAATAATAAAAGTAAATGATATTTCTTATATTATATAATCGTTTAAGGAATTTTATTTTATATTATTATTATAAAGGTATTATGATTTATTTATAATATAATATATCATATGTCATGCAATAATATATATATATATATATATACATATATATATATATGTACATATATATATACATATATATATATATATACATATACATATATATACATATACATATATATATACATATATATATATATACATATACATATATATATCTATATATATATAGATATACATATACATATATATGTGTGTGTGTATATATATATATATATCAATAATTATATTAATAAATAAAATTTAAATTTAAATAATAATTAATATCATTATAGAAAACTATAAATATATAATATTTTTATTAATTAAAATATTTTATAAATCATAACAAATTTATTAAATTAAAATCATATCTATATAAAAACTAAAGACAAGTACTAAGCCACTATGTGGCACTTGTTTCTTATGTTTGACGAAGTGGACTGTTCATAACAACCTACTAAGACATTTTCATATTTATAGTCTAATTTCTTTTTAACAAATATATATGTTGATGAAAAGCTTATCAAAACCATTCTAGAGTGTTGTTTTTATTTCTTACACCATTGACTTAAACTACAACATATAGTCATTACCTAGAAGGTGCTAAAATATTTCTACTTAATATATTTGCATGTTTTTGTCCATAAGGTTTAGAAAAGAACGAAAACCCAAAAAACTAGTGAAGTGAACAAAGTACAGTTAGAAGCAGATTAAAAGCATTAGAAAAAAAAGTGTATTCTCAGTAACTATGATGGTTTAACCCAGTCCAGAAAGACTATATAAAGACACACTTCTTTACAATCTTCTTAAATTATATACTTCACATTGAATATTGATCATGATATTATAGTCAAATTTGTATGAGTAAGATTATAATATTCATTTCTAACATGACTTGTTTTGAGAAAAAAAAAAAAACAAACAAAGAGGCTAGTTGTAACTCTCATTTAACTACATGTCCACAAACCAATCATGCTACTTATTATAATATATTTAACAAAGTTGGTGACTATTAGATAAAGTTTACCTTCATGGTAAATCAATCCAGCTAAGAGATTTGGCTCATGTTGAGTTCCATTTGAGTGAGGGAGGCCCTCATCTTGCACTATATAATTAGAAAGCTGACATTTCATTCATCATGGCTTCCAGCCAAACAATGGAGCATAATTCTTCAATGGAATTCCTCATTCTTTCATTGTTTAGTCTATTGGCCTCAATAGCTCAAGCAAATTATCATTACAAGTCTCCTCCCCCTCCACATTTATACAATTCTCCTCCTCCCCCATCTCTTCTCTACCACCTCCTTACCACTACAAATCCCCTTCACCTCCATCTCCACCACCACCTTTCTTATCTTCACCATCCCCATATCATTATGAGTCAGCTCCACTACCATCTCCTTTCCCACCACCTCCTTACCACTAAAAATTTCCTCGCCCTCCCTCTCCATCTACCCCACCTCCTTATCACTACAAATCTCTTCCACCACCATATCCTTCTACACCACCTCCTTACCACTATAAATCACCTCCTCAACCATTTCCATCACCCCACCCCCATATCACTACAAGTCTCCCCCACCACCTTTTCCTTCTCCACCACCTCCTTACCACTATAAATCTCCTCCTCCTCCTTCACCATCTCCCCCACCCCCTATTAGTACAAGTCTCCCCCACTGCCATCTCCATCTCCACCACCTCCTTACCACTATAAATCACCTCCTCTGTCATCTCCATCACCCCCACCCCCATATCACTACAAGTCTCCTCCACCACCTTCTCCTTCACCCACACCTCCCTACCACTACAGATCTCCTCCTTCCCACTCTCCATCTCCCCCACTATCTCCTTCACCTCCCCTTCCATATCATTACAAGCCTTTGCCACCACAATCTCAATCACCTCCTCCACCATATCATTATTCTTCTGCAATCTACAAGTCTCCACCTCCACCAATGTATAAGAACACTTCTCCTCTGTCACCTTGTTATTAAGGAGTTGAGGCATCAATAAGGTGAGCAACGTTTCATATTTTCTCAAAAAAAAATTATAATCAATCTATAAGAATCTGATATATAGACTGGCAAACGAAATCCTTAGTTTATAGTTTACTTAGTTTAGACTGAGATACCTTCCAGAAAATTAGCCATTCATCTCATTTCTAAACTAATATGTTTTTTATTGGAATGCAGGTACTAAATGATGTTTTCTTACTTCAAAATAATGGAGATAGATGTCTTACCTACCTACTTCTTTTTCTATATATTTTTAGTTTTTCAATTCAATAATCTTATGTTAAAAGTGTTATATTTGAGCTTCACTAATTTCTTTATTGTTATCTCAAAGACTCAATTCAACATGAAGGGGAAATGAATAATAAGCAATCAAAGACACCAAAATAAAAAATACCGTACTCATTACTGAGAAATTAGTAGATTTTTTAGTAATGAGATGGCTATCTATCTAATAAGGCACCTATTGCTTATCACTCAACATCCATTATGTGCTAAGAAAATTGTCACTCAACACCTTCTTGTGCCAAGAAAAATTATAGAGTTTGTGATTTATATTTCAAATGGTATCAAATCTTTGAGGCCCCACATCCAATGTGAGTTAGAGTATTTATTTCTCTATGGTTATTTGACATGGCAGGAGATATGGGAAAGATATGGCAGCAACCACCATGCTTTAATGTGTTGGAAAATGAAGATGGGGTAACTGAGAGGGGAGGGGTGAATCAATTACCACAAAAACAAATTCAATAGTCCCAAAGATGCCTTAAACTTAGTTGCTACTGCTACTTGGTAAACACATAAATTACTGCTTAAAACTTGATAGATGTTTAGTTAATTTATTAAGCATTTACTGAAATAAGCGACCATGCAAAAGAAAGTAATCATGAACACAGTGGACACCAGATTTACGTGGAAACCCAATATGGGAAAAACCACCAGCAACTAGTCACCAATTTTCACTCTTCTGAAGTGAGCCCTGTTAGGAGCCAACCCTGTTAAAGGTTACAAAACACACTGTTAGGTGTGACCTTGTTAGAGGATTTAATCACCTTGTTAGGAGTGGCCTTGTAAGAGGTCTTTAGAACAATTCAACTAAATTGCCACCCTGTTAAAGGATTTATGGAATGGTTGTTAAACCAACTCTGTTAGGAGATTTTGGAATCACTGTTACAATGGTTAGAAAGCAACAATGAATGATCTGAAAATACATGCAACTTATCTTGCTGAATACAGATCTCAGTTTAGCTCCACAAGATCCTTACTGATTAAATATATCTTTGCAGCTCCAAGATTTCCCTCTGCTCAACTCTGCTTAGGCACACACAAGTCTCTTCCTTGTACTTCCTTGCACTATCCATATACACTCTCTATTCCACACTTTTCTGCATCTTGAGCACCTCTTTATATACTATACATAATACCAGGTCGGCCCAACCAACTTGACAAAACATATTCCAAAGTCGGCTTGAACTAACAATCAAAACCAAATTCTTCACTCGCCGATGCTGCTCGGTCAATACAGAACAATAAAAAAAAACTGCTTCCTGTGTTAATCGGCAGAACTCAGTAAAAACTACAATTACCGGGGAAATCAGTAAACCTGCCACTTCCTTTGGAAACCGAATAGACTCGGTAAAAGCTATCTTCGACTACCGAGTGAGCTCGGTGAAAACTAAGCTTTCCTTAGCTTACCGTGCAAACTCAGTTAACACTAACTCACTGTGTGACATACAGGAATGCTCGGTATACACTGCAAAAGGCTTTACTGACCGACTGAGCTCGGTAGACTCTGTAAACTGTTTTCCTAACCGACAGAACTCGGTAGACTCTGTCTGATAACTGATATGGCATTTGTGTAACATCAAAGACAATACACAATTATTTAATTGTATCCAACATAATGGACAAAATTATGATACATGGGCAAAGAAGATGAAAACCATAATGGAAGCTAGTGACTTGTGGGAGCTTCTGATCAATGGATGTAATGATTTAATAGTCCCAATAGTGTATGATGCCCTCAAAAACCCATAAAGGACTCATTTGAAAGAGTCAAGGATAAAAAATGCAAAGGCATTAAGTCTAATTGAGGCAACAATTATAGAGACAGTCTTTCCCAAGATAACAATAGCAAATTATGCAAAAGAAGCATGGGATATCCTTGAGATAAACTTCAAGGGGATTGATAAGGTTAGATTAGTGAAGCTAAAAATGATCAAAAGGGAGTTTGAGAACCTTCAAATGAAGGAAAATGAACCTATTTCAGAGTTCAGCTCATGAATCTCCACTTTCATAAACTAGCTCAAATCAAATGGAGAATATTATGAAGAGTAGAGGATTGTGGAAAAGATATTAACAAGTTTACCTCAAAAATCTGATAACCTTGTGATTACCATTGAGGAAGAAAAGAACCTCATGACATTGAGCATGGATGAGTTGATGGGAACTCTTCAAACCCATGAGCACTGGATTAAATGATCACCAAAAACTTTCTAAGAGTAGTCTTTTAGGGCTAAAGAGATATCAAGAGCTAGGGGGAGAGAAAGAAATGAGTCAACTAGAGGTTGAAGAATTAGAGGTCATGGAAGGAATGGTCAAAGGAATGCTAATGTAGAATTCTTAGGATGATCTAGCAACAAGAGGGAGCAAGCACCTCTCAAAAAAACTCTAGATGAGGAAAGAAGAATTACAACTCCAATAAGAGTAATGTTGAATGCTACTACTATCATAAGTATGGGCATTATGCTAGTGAATTTTGGAAGAAGAATGGTGATCATTCAAAACATAATGCAAATGTGGCTTATGTGACCATGGGAAATGTAAACAATCCCACAACCTTCATTATGTGTAACATTGGTGAAGAAGGAATCCTTAAGGTATGGTACCTAGATAGTAGTTGTAGCAACCACATGAGTGGTAGTGAAAGTGTATTGTCTTTCATTGACAAGAATTTGAAGTCTAAAATTAAGATGGGAAATAATGAAACCATTCCCATAGTGGGCAAAGGATCAATCATGGACTGCACCAAGCAAGCTGAGAAGAAGGAGATATGGAATGTGTATTTTTCCTTTGGTATAAAGCATAACTTGATGAGTGTTGGAAAACTTATTCAAAATGGTTACAAGTTGTTTATGGGAAATGACAAGTGTGTCATGCATGAGAAGGATGGGAGTAATATATTACTTGCAAAAGTTCAAATGATAAACAACTAGATGTTCCCATTGAAAATAGAGACATCTTTCTCTTCTCAACTCAATGTTGCACCTCCCAAGCATGCATGTACAAAAATACATTAGAAATTAACTCTTAGGAGCATGATTGAATACCCCACCAAGCTTTGGCATCTCAGGTATTGACATCTTGGCCTTGTTGATTTAAATTTGTTTTCCAAGAAAAGAAAGGTAGATAGTTTGCCAAGCATAGTAGATTCTTATGACAAGTGTGAGGCTTGCATTTTGGGTAAGCAACATAGGCTTCCCTTTAATTATACAAATTATAGAAGGGCAAGAGCACCATTAGAATTGGTGCATTCTAATTTAGTAGGCCCTATGTAAACTACTTCTATTGGGGGGAGTACTTATTTTATTCAACATTCATATATGATTTTAGTCATAGGATGTGGCTGTATTTTTTGAAGAACTAATCTGAATCATTTGATAAATTTGTTGAATTTAAAGCCCTCACTGAGAAAAGAATGTGGAAACTATGTTAAGGTTCTTAAACCATATAGAAGAGGGGATTATATCTCCAATATGTTTGTAAATGTTTACACATAGAATGACATCAAGAAAGAGCTTACAACTAGTTATATTCCATAGCAAAATGGAGTGGTGGAAAGGAAGAACAGGATCATTGTTGAAATGGAAAGAAGCATGATGAAAGCAAAAATATTTCCAACTAAATATTGGGGAGAGGTTGTAGCAACAACAATGTACTTGATCAATAGGTTTCCTACGAAATTAGTTTGTGATAAGATTTCTCTTAAGGCTTAGTCAAGGAACATATGGAAATTTGAGTACTTGAGAGTGTTTGGATGTGTAGCATATATGCATGTGCCTAAGGAACATAGGCAAAAGCTGGATGACAAAGGTGTGAAGTGTATCTTCACTAGGTATATCTCAAAATAAAAGGTTTATAGATTGTATGATCCAACAACCAAGAAGATCATCATTTCAAGAGATGTGGATTTTTTTAAAAATCTATCATGGGATGGCTCAGTATATGAATCCTCAAGAACTTCATGTAAAATGCCTACTATTTAATAGGAAGAAGATAACATTGGTGATCAACAAGATGATGGATTAGAAAAGATGGATTGTAGACAAAGGGAAAAATGTAAGCAACCCTTAACATGCCGAGAAACAACTCCAAGCACTTCAAGACAACCTTGAGGTACTATAGAAAATAGTAGCAATAGGGTATGTGCAGGATCATGGCCAACCAAACTATGCTCTTAAGTGGCAATAAAAAATTAGAAAATCATGGTTATGTCAACTTGACGTGCAATTTTCTACTTGTTATTAACTTTATATCAAAAAGTTGAGAGAAAATAATCTCTAGCAAATTGAATCTAGTTTCTAAACTACTTGTTAGAATCTGAAAAGATTAATAACCTAGAAAACTAGTGCAAAGAATAGATATCTAAACTATGAATGCAAATGATATAAAATTAGAATAGAAACATAGAGTTAGTCTCTAAGAGAGTATTGCAAATACTGAAAGCAAAATAGCATTAAGAGGATGCAAAAGAAATCAATCTCAAATTCAAGCCAAGTAGCATGCTTATAAAGACTAGGAAGAGGGAGGAGGTGGCAACACTAACCAATGAGGAGCAACCATCTATTAGGCTAAAGATAGAAAAGTATCTTCCCAAGATAGCTAATGGATGCTCACATGTAGGAAGGTGCATCCCACAACCACTTTCTAAATAAGACATTCTTTATTAACCTAAGCAAGATTATTAAAAGTGTAGGAAAAGAACTAGCAATAAAGGGAAAAAAAATAACCCACTAGAAATTTTTTTAAAAACTACACTAAGGACCCCCCATAAGTGAAGCTTAGGTGGATGGAGAAATGGATCCCAACAAGTTAGGCCTGATGAGGTACCCATGTACATAAAATTGCCCCAAAAGAGAGAGAAGAGACCCCCAAAAATAATCAGGACTCTAAGTGAGAGGAAGAGGCCCCCCCAAAAGATGAAGCATCCCACACCCCCAACAAAGCTCACAAATGAAGGAACTTTCTCTCAGTGAAGGTTTTGGTGAAGATATCAACAACCTAGTTAGATGTCAGACAATAGCGAAGGTCAATGACATGACCATGGATGAGCTCCTAGATGTAGTGCATGTGGATCTCAATGTGTTTGGTTTGTTGATGATGGACCAGATTCTGCGAGATCTAAATGGCACTTTGGTTGTCACAAAATATGATTGATGGCCATTTGATTTGGATAACAAAATCAGTGAGAAGATGTTGAAGCCAAATGGCCTCACTAGCAACATTCATAGCCCCTTGATACTCAACCTCAATAGAAGATAGAGCAATAGCAGACTACTTCTTGCTCGACCAACAAATGGGACTGAAACCAAGTGAGAAGCTATAACCTGAAGTAGACTTGCAATCCTAAGAATCACCTACCCAATCTAAATCTATGTAGCCCACCAAATCAAGCTCAATACCTAATGCATAGTGAATCCCATAACTATGAGACCCCTGAATGTAGTGAAGGATCAACTTGGCTACTTTCCAATGCAACTCATGAGGCTCCTATATGAATTGAGAGACCATGCCTATAGCATATGAGATGTTAGGTCTCGTATGAGTCAAATAAATGAGACTTCCAACAAGTTGGCAATACAAGGTGCCATCAACAAGTGGAGAAGAGCACTGAGCCTCAAGTTTGACTCTAGAAAGGAAGGGAGTTAGAGTAGGCTTACAGTTAGCCATATGAAACCTCGAGAGTAAATCTAGAGCATACTTGAACTATGTGATGGTGATCCTAGAAGGAGACTGAAAGATCTCAATCCCAAGAAAGTAATGCAATAAGCCCAAGTCAGTCATCAAGAAACTATCTTGAAGGGCAACTTTGATAGCCTTAATGGTGGGTGAAGAACTTCCTGTGATCAGCAAGTCATCAACATACAAAACCAAAAATAGGAGTGAATCACCTTGTTGTAGAATTTAGACATTAGGATTAGAATGGCACTGAGTGAACCCAACTAATAGAAGAAAGGAGTCCATCTTGGCATACCATGCCCAAGGAGCCTATTTGAGGCCATAGAGAGACTTTTGAAGATGACACATAAGTGAAGAATCCTGAAGGAAAACTTGTGGTTGCTCCATGTAGATCTCCTCATGAAGGTCACAATGAAGAAAAGCACTCTTCACATCCATCCGATGTACT
Organism: Cupressus sempervirens; assembly: GCA_028749045.1. Classification (NCBI taxonomy): domain Eukaryota; kingdom Viridiplantae; phylum Streptophyta; class Pinopsida; order Cupressales; family Cupressaceae; genus Cupressus; species Cupressus sempervirens. Next base: position 845,376,022 of record CM053793.1, on the reverse strand, counting down.
TCCCAATGATTAGCTATAGCAATGGAAAGAACAAGTTGAATGGAATTCATTCAAGCAACTGGTGCAAAAGTCTCAGAGTAGTCAATCCCATGAAATTGAGAAAATCCTTTAGTGACCAAGTGAGCCTTGTGTTTGTCAATTGACCCATCTACTACAAATTTTGTTCTTTAGATCCACTTACATCAAACAAGTTTGCTTCCCTTAGGAAGAGGGACAAGATCCCAAGTGTGGTTCCTCATCAAGGAACTATACTCTTCTTACATAGCTATATCCCACTTAGGAATACCAGAAGCCTCATGAAAGGACTATGGATTTGAGGCAATAGCAATGAAGACATGTGGAGCATCTTGGAATTGTGAACGAGTCTGCCTGGTGTCTAATGGATCCCCAACCCAATTACTTGCAGACTACAAGGTCTTTCTAGCCCAAAGTGGATTAGAAGATGGAGAATCTAGAGGAGAATCATCAACCTGTGAATGATGACTAGGAGAGGAAGCAGGTGAGTCCTCTATATCACTCTTTGCATCAGAAGTGGAGGTAGAAGACTATTCAAGTGAATTTGACCCATCAGAAGATCTCTCATGTATTCCAAGTAACTCCAATGTCAAAGTACAAGGAGTTGGAGAAGTGATATAAAGTGAGCTTGAAGGTCCCTCCTCAAACTGAACACTCCTCCTAATAAAAACCTCATGTGCAGTAGGGTGGATCAATTGATAACCCTTCACACCATCAGGGTAACCTACAAATATGCAAGGTTTGCTCTACGAATCCAAGGCCTTGCATTTCTCAATAGGAATGTGGGCCCATGTAGGAGAGCCAAAAACTTGAAAGAGCTTAACTGATGGTTTCCAACCATTCCAAGCTTCAAAAGGAGTAACTCCTTTCAAGGCTCAATGAGGAATGCGATTTTGGATATAACAAGCACAATTAATGGCTTCTACCCAATACTGTGGTGCAACAGATCTAGAGTGAATCATACAGTTTTCCATTTCCTTCAAGGATCTATTCTTCCATTTTGCAACACCATTCTACTAAGGATTTTATGAAACTAAATGTTGTAAATCAATCCCCTCTAAAGTGAAAAATCTTTCAAACCAATGGTTGACATACTCACCACCATTGTTTGTGCACAACACTTTGATGGCTTTCTCGGATTGCTTCTCTACAAAAGTTTTGATGTCCTGAAAATGATAAAATACCTCTGATTTCTATTTGAGAAAGTACACCCAATTATATCGAGAAAAGTCATCAATGAATATGATGACATATCTGGCCCTGCTGAAATGGACCAGCCAAATCACTGTGAACTAACTCTAGTGTCTAGGAAGCTCTCCATGCCTTACTTTTGTCAAACTTTTTTTTAGGATGCTTACCAAGAATGCAACCTTGGCAAACACCACTTAAGAACTGAACTAAATGCAACCCTATGACCATGCTTTGCTAGTTGAGCTGATGCAAATAGTAGAAGTTAAGATGGAAAAACTTCTCATGCCATAATTTACTCACATCATTAGAGTGATTGAGAAAAATAGATGAAGGAGGATCAAGAACAAAGTGAGAAAATAGATAGAGTTGTGACTGATGATCTGTTCTTCCAACTAGAACTATAGAATCACTATGCAACTCATGTATCTCCACTAAATCAGGAGTGAACTCAACCCACTTGCCTAAACCTATGTGAGTGATCTGGTATACCGATAGGAGATTAGTTGACAATGAGGTACACAAAGAACATCATGGAATGTTCCATCCCTTGTATCAATAGACCCTCTCCCACACACCTCAATAGGAGTGTCATCACCCATCAAAATAGAAGGCATAGTACACAGCTCCAAGGATGCAAGTTCTTCCTTAGATGAAACCATGTGGTGTGAACCACTTGAATCAAGAACCCAAGTGGATGGTGAGGAAGCAACTGCAACAAGGGCCTTGCCCTTTCCTTTCCCTTTGCTATTTTCTTTTTACTCATTAGACCCTTCATTAGAACTTTGTTTGATAGACTCAGGAACACTGATATTATTCTTCTCAAGAATGTATGTCCAGTGATCAATTTGTTTCTTCAAACATTTATGTTCATCATGACCAAGTCTTTTACAATAGGCACATTTGACCTTTTCTTTCTTAGGCTTATAGCCCTTGGAAGATGGGGTATCAATAGTTGCTTTTGAAGCAACCAGTATCTGATCCTTCTTTTCCTCACTATTATTTTGTTCCTCATCCTTACTATTGTTGTTACTACTTTGTCCTTTTTGTTCTTTTGTGCCTTGGTTGGCAGCTAAGGCATGTGACTTAGAGGACTTAAAAGTGCCCATCTGGATTAGCTTGTCCTATTCTCGAGTGAGATTGATAGAAAAATCATCTAAGGATGGCATGGTGAATTGAGTACCAAGTGCACCCTTATTAGCATAGAAGGTAGAGACAAACACAGAATATTCTAAACTTAGCTTAGAGAGAATACTAAGAATCAATTGTTCATCTTTCTTTTCAATTACACATTAATTTAACTGCAACCTTAGTGACTTCAATTTAGTGAAGAAATCTTGGATTGTGTTGAAATTGCCTAGACTTAAACTAATTATTTCATTTTCCAACATATGACCCTTCATTGAATCTTGTGTACCAAATAGTGTTTCTAGCTTTAACCATATTTCATTTGGTGTATTCAAAGATCCAATGTGAAATAAAAAATTAGGAGAAATAGACAAACATAATGTTCCATATGCCTCATCACATTTGTTAAACCACTTAGGCTTGTCTTCATCTTTAGCGGGTTCAATTTCAAGTCCCATAGTTATCCTATTTAATCTAGCTTTCCTTAAGTGAATTGTCATGCATGATTTCCACTCAAAGTAATTGTAGGCAGTTAGGATGGGCATATTTGTTTGATCCATGATGAAGAAATGCAAAAGAGAAATTCCAAAAAAAGAGAGAACCTAGCCACAACAATTCCCTCCCTTTTTACTCAATCAAAGAACCCTCACAAAGAAATATGATTTGGCACTTTATTTTAGTGCATTTACAACTGCCACTAGAAATAAATACTTAGTGGTCTTGATTTCAATGCATTACAAACCCTCATGAAAAGCATATGCTAAAAGTGAAACTTGGGCACAATAATCAAGGAAACAAATAGCACCACTATTATTTACTCAAAAAATCATGCACTTTCAAAAAAAGAATCGTCTCGATACAAGGTCATATGAGAAAGTTATGATCCTCTAAAGTTTCCAAAATGAGAATTGTGCATAGTAATGGTCGAGAATCTACAATTTTTGAAGAATTCATGCATAAAAATCAAAAAACAACTTTACTAGTGGATAGAGCACAAAAAAAAGCCAAGGTCATAATAAGAATAATCAAAATTAGAGTCTGTATGAGAAAGAATGAGACATTTAAAAATTGCATTCAAATCTGCGACTGCAAATGGAGAGGGGTATGGCTATAGCTTTCCATGCTTGATTCTGCAAAATATAAAGCTTGTATGCAAAAACTAAAAAATGCCTAGATAGTTTTTTGGTACTGTGAACAAAACTCAGAAAGCAATTTTCTTGTTGATGTACAAAAGATGTTGTTGTATTGTAAATCAGATGCCTTTAATAGTAAAAAATGGCTCCAAAAATTAAGAAATGACCCCAACAACCAAAATATGACATGCAAATGTTGGATCAACTTCTTAAGTCCATAAATGGCATGCTGGAACTTGCAATACTGATTGAAAACTTCAAATATGCACGTTGGTTGTCAGATTTGAGATTGAAATCCCAGAGATTAAAAAAAATTTTGTCAAAACTTTTTTGATTCTCAAGATCATCCAAAGATGCAAGAGAAGAGCATACTAAATTTTTTTTTAAACTACAATAAAATTTATTAGCCCCACCCCCCACCCAAATCTCTCAAATAAGGAAACTAAAATCTACTCTTGCACATGGAAAAGCTCTGATACCATGTTAGAATCTGAAAAGATTACTAACTTGAAAAACTAGTGCAAATAATATATATCTAAACTATGAATGCAAATGATATAAAATCATAATAGAAACATAGAGTTAGTCTCCAAGAAAGTATTGCAAATACTGGAAGCAAAATAGCATTAAGAGGATGCAAAAGAAATTGATCCCAAATACAAGCCAGGTAGCATGCTTATATAGACTAGGAAGATGGAGGAGGTGGCAACACCAACCAATGAGGAGCAACCATCTATCAGACTAAAGAGAGAAAAGTATCTTCCCAAGATAGCTAATGGATGCTCACATGTAGGAATGTGACACCTCACAACCACTTTCTAAATAAGACATGTTTTATCAACCTAAGTAGGATTACTAAAAGTGTAGGAAAAAAACTAGCAATAAAGGGAAAAACAATAACCCACTAAGAAATTAAAAAAAACTACATTAACACTACTAGGAATTATCTCAAAAAAAATGAAATTGATTGGTCAATATTTTGAATTTTAATGCAATATTAAAAAAAATTCAGAACAAAAATAAGAAGTAGATGTATGTTTGACCACCTTAATTAAAATCAAATGATAATATTTTTCAATAATATTCTAGATATGTGTAGTAGACTCATGCTTGGATGTGACACATATTTTTGGGTATTTTTATTCCAAATAAAAATTAATTAATTAATTTTTAACTTTAGTATTTTTGTTTTTTGACCACCTTAACTAATTCAAAACTTTGCAAAATTCAATTTTTCATTTTTTTTCCCCTTATAGTAGAAGAAACATAGAATGTGATGCATCTTTTGGATTTGAAAAATATTGTAGCATTTGAAAGTTATAGTTGTTTTTCAAGTAGTGTGTCAATCAACACTTTATACATATCTCCATTAGAAAATAAGTAATAATTACTTACTAAATTCATAATTTGACAAATCTTACATTTATGGAAAGATAAGAACATTCTTAAGAAACCCTTTTTTATTTCATCAAGTTTTGGTGTAAAAAAGTCGTCAGCTACATGTTTGAAGTAAAAGTCACCTAAAAATAGGCCAAAAGCATATTTTTAGGATGTTTTTAAAGTTGACCATATAGGTTTGGTATCAAAAGATATAGTAGACCTTATAAAGATATTAATTGTTTTCATTTAGTATTAGGGTGGGTGGGAGAGAAGTTGGAATAGATTTTGAAATGGTTTGAGATATTTTAGAACTACAAATTTTTTAGATTGCCACTTTTTGGCACAACATGATCCTACACATACCCAACAAAAATACTAAGAATTTAGATCCTACTCTCTCCTCCCTATTGCCAAGAAAGACTAAACATCTAAGGGAGACATACCAAGAAGAAAGGTATGAGGAAGAGTATGATGAGAGTGTAAATTTTGAATTATTTTCTCATAGTGATCCAATTTATTTTGAGGAAGTTGTGAATGAAAAGAAATGGCATAATGCCATAAGTGAGGAAATAGATGCCATTGAAAGAAATGAGACATGGGATTTAACTACTTTTCCTCCCAAGAAGCAAGTAATTGGAGTAAAATAGGTATACAAGACCAAATGCATGCAGAACAAAAAATAGATAGGCATAAGGCATGATTAGTGGTCATGGCGTACAACCAACAATATGGTAGAGATTATGATCTGAATTAAGAATTTAGATTATAGTACCTGGTGTAGAACCTATGGTATTGTGAATTAATTGAAAAAAACCATTAAAATGCCACAATAGATGATTTGCAAGCCAAAAGTGATCCATTCCATTCAAAAATAGAATTTGTACAAGTATGATGGATCCCAAAGGTCATCACTATCCCTTGGAAATGAAAATGAAGAGTCCACAAGATAATAAATTACAAAATAAATCCAAACAACTATTAAAAACTACAAAAATCTATATTAAAAATTACGTCTACTTGTAGAAGTCATAACTTTCTGCTCATAGCTTGAAAACACAAACTATCAAGATTTTTGCAAAGATCTTCTAAAGATCTCCATTTTGTCTCTGAAGTCTTAAGCATAGTGCTATGACTTCTTGACCCTGCTAAAGCCCAAAAATGCCCTAGAGGCCTTCAAAAATGGAAAATACTAGAACATCAAAAATACCAAGAAAATAGATCAGTATTTTCTCATTTTTGCTCATGCCAACATCTTTTGCATCTTCCTGGACTATGTTTTGATCATTCCTTCCCTCTTGAGAGGAAATGGGCCCCATTTCATTCAGGCTTTGCATTAGATGTGGAAAATGAAGCTAGATTTGTTCACATGTAAGCCACTTTCCCTATCGAACAAATTGTCATGCTTTCACCACATGATATAAATAGATTGTTTTGTTCCTTAAATTCTTCATGAAAACCTCCACAATTTGATGACTTTGAAGTGGATTAATAACTTCTAGATTTAACTCTATATGATTGATATCTTCAACAACATCTATAATGTCTAGTAAAGGAGGGAAATATGGCTTCAATAGTTCTACATTGAAAACTGGATGGACACCCAAAAATGGAGGTAGGTTGAGTTCAAATGCATTTTCACTAACTTTCTTGATGATCTTATAGGGATCATAATGAAGAGGACAAATCTTTCTATGAGGGCCTTGTAAATGTTACCTTTTTAAATCCAACCATACCTTATCCCCAACTTGAAAATCATGAGGAGTTCAATGTTGATCATGCCTCTCTTTATACTTCTTAGTAGTCTAATCCAAAATTTCATGAACTTGCTGCTGCAAATGATGAATTTTATCAATGAACTTCATAGCTTTTTCCTTCTTGTTATCCAAGCATGGTACCAAGTCAGGTTGGATAACTAGGATAGAAAAATTTATTGGTGCTAAAGGTTGATATCCAAGACAAACTTCGAATGGGTTATGGCTAGTTGAGTTATGAATTTCCCTATTGTATCTATGTTGCACATATGGAAGACTCTCATCCCATGTGAGAGGATGTTTGGAGTGATACACACGTAGAATTCGAATAATCATTTGATTAGCAACCACTATTTGACCATATGTTTGAGGATGGCATGCAGTAGACTTTCTTAGTTTTGTGTCCATCATTGCCCATAATGAAGACCAAAATTTATTGAGAAACTGGGTATCCCTATCTAAAATAATAGTTTTTGGTAGCCCAAAATGAACCCAAACATGCTCAAAAAAGAGTTTTGTAGTTTCTTCTACAAAGATTTTCTTTCTATAGGCCACCAAGATCGCCATTTTTGAAAATATATCTACTACAACATATACACAATCATGTCCATGTTTGGTGGTAGGAAGACTAGACATAAAATCCATTGAAATTGAATGCCAAGGTTTATCTAGAATAGGAAGTGGTAAATATAAACCTAACTTACGATTAGTAGGCTTTGTAATAGCACATGTTGTACATGCTTGAATGTATTCTATCACATTATTTTTCAATCTTGGCCAATAAAAATATTTTTTTAGTATAGTAGTAGTCTTACCTATTCCAAAATGACCAGCAACCTTACTATAGTGAGCTTCCCATATTAACTTCTTACATTCTTCCTCAAGAACACAAATCTAGCCAAAGTGGCAAAGCATTCCATCTTGTAAGTAATAATTATTCACATGTTTACCTTCCACAAGCTAAGTATAAAAATTAGAAAATTCATTATCTTACCCATACAAGTGGGCCCAATTTTCTATTTGGTGACCACATTATTCTAATACCATACTTATTCATGCAATTGGCGGCCTACTCAGACAATCTTCTACCTTATTGGTGCTTCCTTTCTTATGATGAATGTTGAGATGAAATTGTTGAAGATAAGCTGACCATCTTTGGTGCCTATCATTTTTTAATTTACCTTGTGTTTGCAAAAATTGAAGGATTTTGTGATCTGTGTGAATGATAGTCTCCTTTTCCAATATATAATGTTTCCACTCCTTGCAAGCTTGAACAATAGCATACAATTTTTTTATCATTGGTGGGATATCTATGCATTGTATCAGAAAAAGTCTCACTATGGTAGGCAATTGGATGTCCATGTTGCATAAGGACTACTCCCAAAGCATATTCTGATGCATCAATTTGAATTTCAAAAGATTATTGTAAATCAGGAAGAGATAAAATAGGTGCAGAACATAACCTTTGTTTCAACTCCTCAAATGCTTTTTGTTGAGCACCTGTCCACTTGAATTTTTCTTTCATACCTCCTCATAATGACTGATCCAAAGGCCAAGAAAAATGTGTAAATCCAAACACAAATTTGTGATAAAAGTTAGCTAAGCCCAAGAAGCTACACAACTTTGTGAGATTCCTTGGAGCAAGCTAGTCTTTAATTACTTGGATCTTTTTAGGATCAACATGAACACCTTCACTATCAATAACATATCCCAAGTACTTAATACTTTTCATACCAAAAAAAAAAATTTCCTTATTTGTATAGAGTCCATGGTCTTACAATGTAGACAATATCTGTTCCACATGGTAGATGTTCTTCCCATGTTTTTCTGAAAATTAGAATATCATCCAGATACACAACTATAAAATAGTCAGTGAATAGCCTAAGAACATCATTCATCATCCTCATAAATGTGGCTAGGGCATTTGTGAGGCCAAAAGGCATCACCAACCATTAAAATAATCCCTCTTTGGATTTAAAAGCAGTCTTCCATACATTTGTTGGATCAATTGGTACTTGATGGTATCCAAATTTCAAGTCAATTTTAGTGAAGAATTTTGCCCCTCTAAGCTAGTCTGAGAGATCATCTATCCAAGGAATTGGATATCTATTTTTTAAAGTTATCTTATTCAATGATCTATAATCAATACAAAGCCTCCATGTACCATCCTTTTTCTTTGCAAGAACAATTGGGCTACCACAAGGAGATGCACTTGGGCAGATATGTCCTTTTTGAATCAATTCTTGTATCCACCTTTTTATCTCATCATTTTCTATAACCAACCTCCTATATACTAGCTCATTAGGCAATGGGGTTCCTAGTATCAAATCAATAGAGTGTCTAACTTAGAAATGTGAGGGTACCCCTATTGGTAACTCAAACACATTCGGTATTTTTGTTAAAATCTAATCCATTGATCTTTGTTGTTTTGTTGTGATGGACACCATGGAATGAGAATTACACACACTTTTTTTTGTTCCTTAGGATGAATCATCAATAATAAAGATGTACCGGTTTGGGCTATTAACCTTCTACATTGTTTTACACTAATCAAAGATGTAGAGTGTGTAGGACTTACCTTTGGGATCCTATACTTTTGTCCACCTAATTTTACTATCGCACTTCATGGTCTAGACTCGTACGTTCTATGACATTGATACATGTATAGTTGTCCTAGCAAAATATTACACACATCAAGAGGAGCTATATCATAGATCACCTCATCTTTGAATGGTTTAATGGAATATGATAGATGACATTGCTTGTTTACTTGAATATCTCTCCCTTGGCTCACCCATCCCATAGAATATGGTTGTGGGTGTGATTTTGCTTTCAGATTCAATATTTTTACAGTCTTAATGGATATCAAATTCTTTTGACTACCACTATAAACAATAAAACACAAAGCTTTTCCTCCTACCCACATTTGTGAATGGAACAATATTTCTTCATCATCACAAACAAATACCTTTGTAGTAGCCACTATGGCATATGAGTCAACCTCAATGATTTGTTCATCCTCCTTTTGTTTTCCAAAATCTATCACCTTGAGTGCAATAGCTTCTTCATGGGTTTCCATCATTAAATTCTTTATAGTTCTACAATCTTTGGTGTTATGAGAGGGACTTTTATGGACTTCATACCACATACCTGAGTCTTTCCCTATTTTCTTTATGCCCCATGTCTTCTTTGCTAGTGCATTTGGAGATGGCTCGATTGTTGTTTGTTTTCCCATTGGCTTATTACCTTCACCTTTCCATTTGTTATTCATTGGATTTTCCCTCCTCCCTTTTTGTTTAAATTTCTCCTCAATTCTTGATGCATATTTGAAAGCACTAGACAATGTTTCTAGATTCAAGAAATCCATTTTAGTCTGAATATATCTATGAAGACCACTCTTACGCTTCAAAACTCAATGTTTTTCAAAGTCTTTGATGCCAAGCTTTGTATAGAGAGCATGAAATGTGTTGGTGTACTCCTAAAATGATTGGTCTTTCTATTGTTAGAGTAATTGCCATTGCATATATTTCTATTCATAGGTATCCTCAGGGTAATATTCTTGCTTTATATGCTCTACAAATTCTTCACATGTGGGTTTTCTATCAAACATCATAGAAAATTCATGTTCATCCTAAGCCTCTTGGTTTTCTTCAGTTGTTAAGTGAACATCCCATGTCAACTTCACATGATTCTTAGCTTTGAGGAGGGCAATGGTTATCTTTTCAATATCTGAGAAATTATTAACACAAAAGTACCTCTTCAATTTGGACAACCAATCATCAACAACATCTACATCAATTTTTCCTTGAAATGTTGGAATATCAAAATTTACTTGCACCTTGAATGGGGTTTTCCCACCAAATTTTGGATTACTTGGACTAGCTTGTGCTTCTCATTTTCCAAGCATCTCTAAAAATTGTTTCATTATTTCTTCATGTTGCTTATTCAATGCCTCTTCCACTAGTGTTTTGAAGGATTCATCCATCCCCTCAATTTGTTGTTTTGCCATCTACGACCATGTGTGTATCAAAGGAAGATAATCTGAGAGATGTCTTGTGCCCAATCCCAACCTTCAATAAGCTAATCACATACGATGGGACATACAGGAGTGAACAAGCTCTAATACCACTAATTTGGATTAAGAATTTAGATTACAATACCTGGTATAGAACTTGTGGTATTGTGAATTAATTGAAAAAAATATTAAAATGCCACAATAGATAATTTGCAAGCCAAAAGTGATCCATTCCATTCGAAAATAGAGTTTATACAAGTATGATGGATCCCAAGGTCATCACTATCCCTTGGAAATGAAAATGAAGACTCCACAAGATAATTAATTACAAAATAAATCCAAACAACTATTAAGAACTACGAAAATATATATTAAAAATTATGTCTACTTGTAGAAGTCATAACTTTCTACTCATAGCTCAAAAACATTAACTGTCAGAATTTTTGGAAAGATCTTCTAAAGTTTTCCATTTTAAGTCTAAAGTGTTAAGCATAGCACTATGACTTCTTGGCCCTGTTGAAGCCCAAAAATGCCCTGGAGGCCTCTGAAAATGTAAAATGCTAGAACATAGAAAATACCAAAACAAATAGATTTTGGTGTTTTCTCATTTTTGCTCATGCCAACATCTTTTGCATCTTCGTAGACTATGTTTTGATTAGATTATGATGAGACATATGCCCAAGTTGCATGAATGAAAACTGTGCATGTTGTCTAGCAATTGCAAACTAGCATAGATGGAAGGTATATCAAATGGATGTGAAGTCCACCTTCTTGAATGGTGTATTGATAAAAGAGGTTTTTGTGGAACAAACACCTGGTTATGAAGTTGCAAGTGAAGAACACAAAGTGTATAGATTGAAGAGAGTTCTTTATGAGCTCAAGAAAGCTCCAAGGGCATGGTACAACATGATTGACTCATATTTGATGAGCAATGGCTTTAGCAAAATTGATGGTGAGCCCAAACTTTATATCAAGGAAAAAAATGGTAATGTATTTATTGTTGTCTTCTATGTTGATAACTTAATCTTCACTGGGAATGATAGTTTTCTAATTAGTGAGTTCAAGGAGGCTATGAAGAATGAATTTGGAATGGTAGATCTATTAGAAATAATAGTCCACCAAGATAACTAAGAGGGGATAGGGGAAGTGGGGGTGAATCATTTATCCAACAATTAAAACATTTATCTTCCTTAAATAAACTTAACCATTCAACCAAAGTAAAAAACCACCATAATAAGATGCACATAGAAAATTACACCTAATATGTTAACTAGGGAAATCCTTGATCAGAGGTAAAACCTCGGTGGTAATGATGCTGACAAGATGATGTAATAATATAAATATTTCTTGTTAGAGGATGGACCCTATTAGGAGCCTATTACAACATTTAGTACATATGAGTCCTTGTTAGGAGACTTTAAACCATTGTTAGTAGATTCCAACCCTAGTAGGAGTTGTGCGAACCTTGTTAGGATTTGTAGTGCAATGTATGCAAGAAGAGCCCACTGTCAAAACATGCAATTTTAACTACAAGAAGAGCTCACTAATCAAACATGAAATTTACTATTATGTTCTTCTTTTCTTTGTTTTGTTGATAAAATCAATCACTGTCAGACCTTGAATACTAGGTCACAAATGTTGGATCCAAATATCAAACCTTAAATCACATAATAGAACATTGGTAATGAAGTTTCCTTCACTTCCACTGTATTCTGCTCAACTTTGCATTCCGCTCTCTCTACTGCTTATAATTACTTCTCCTTATCATAATTCCATCTGCCATGATAATGGAAAATCTCCTTCCTTTATACTAAGTCCATAAAGCAATTCCCTAAGTTCATTGTTAGACATTCTCAATTAATTATTATAGGACTACATTAAGAACATGTTACACTTAGCAATAACATTAACCTTCCACCTTGCAACTTAAATAACTTTCCCTAAATGTAATAGTATGACAAGATAATTTATCCATGTCATCACGAACATGTCTTTTACATATCCTTAACCTCAATTCTCTAAATAACAACTCTGCTAGGAGATATAACAAGTTAGAACATGCCTCTATAAACTCTATCTTAGAATAAAAATCATCAAATCTTACATAACTTCTTCTAGAGTAAAAATTTCTTCATCCGATGTTAATTTCATATACTATATACTCAATAGTATCTCTCATAACCATGGATAGTGAGAATACTCAACTAGCCATTTATACCAACTTGATCTTTCGGCTATTCTTCTGTTAGATACCATAGAAGATTGCTATGTTGACATTAATGAAAAACTCAATCATGAGTGTAACATATCATCATAGTAATGTATCTACAATACTCCCCCCTAGGAATATCATCAACACTCATGTTTCCAACAAGACCTAGGTCTGTTGGAGTACTTTCTAGGCATAGAAGTAAAAAAAATGCATGATGCAACAACAGTAGGTCTGAAGTTGAGTAAGGAAGATTGTAGCAAAAGTGTGAATCCAACACTATATGAGAGTATGGTTGGAAGTTTTATGTATTTGATTGTAACTTTTCTAGATGTGATGCACACATTAGGTTTTATTTGTAGATTTATGGAAATACCAAAAGATTCCTATTGGCAAGCGACAAAGAGGATCCTAAGGTATGTGAATGATACTAAGGGATTTGGGATTTTTTATACTATGGATAATGATTTCAAGTGGGTTAGTTACACAAATAGTGATTGGGATATAAGTTTAGATGATAGGAAGAGCACTTCCATATACATGTTCCATATTGGATCGGGTGCAATTTCATGGGCATCCAAGAAGCAACATATTGTTTCTCAATCTACAATAGAGACTGAATACATAGCAATGAATATAGAAACATGTCAAGCTATTTGGTTAAGGATAATCTTGATAGATTTTAATGAAAGGCAAGAGCATGGAACCAAAATATTTTGTGACACCATCTCCTTAATTGCACTATCTAAGAATCTAGTCTTCCATGGGAGAAGCAAGCAAATAGAGATAAGATATCACTTCATCAGAGAGTTGGTTGGAGAATGGAGATATAAAGATGAAATTTTGTAAGTCAAAGAAACAAATAATACACATATTTATTAAGCCTTTGGGAATTTTAATCTTTGTGCACCTAAGAGAGAGTTTCAGAAACTTAATGCATTTGGTTGGTTTCCCCTAGAGCCAAATGCCCACCTACCTGCCTGAAAACATTCAAATCGGTAGGTGAGTTTGAATTTAAAATGAGAGGGAAAAATATTTTTTTCCAAAATGAAAAAGGAATGACTCTATTTTCATTTGGTTAGTTGGATTAAGTTGAGGACAAGTATAGATGAGAGCATAGTGCAAAGAGGAAGTAGATTAGTAGATCAGAATAGAGGAAGAAAGTGTAGAAAGTTTAGAGGACAAAGGAAGTTTCAGTTTTTGTGTCTGTAATAGCCCATGTTGAATCCTTTTATTATTTTGTAGGGTGGTTCCTTCCCAGTTCCCCTACCATTCTATAGGTGTTTTGAGGGGAAAGGACAAACTGACAAATGGAGTCATCCAACCAAAAAAAAAATAAATAAATAAATAAATAAATAAATTTAAAATATATATATATATATATATATATATATATATATATATATATATATATATATATATATATATATATATATATATATATATATATATATATATATATATATATATATATATATTTGTCCTATGAAGTAGTGATTGCTCTAGGCATTGTTGTATGCAACCATTAGTGCTATAAGTTTGAAGTTTTTTTGGTTGAAGCAAAATGCTCCCGGATTTTATAATAGTTTTAACCTAGTTGAATAGAAAGCAAGAAAGTAGTCATACTTGGCTCATTGTTGTCTCCCTTTTATTTGACATTATATGTTTTACATTTAAGATATTAATACTTGAAAGTTTTGAAGTTATCCCCTCTATGTTTTAATGGCCAAAATGTCTACACTATAAGTATGTTAAACAACTCACTTGGCTTACTATTTAACTGAGTTCTTTTTTTTTTTTATTCCTACCAAGTTCACCTTGTATCCTTGTTGTCCGAGTTCACTTGGCAACCATTGAGCCAAGCTCTACCTTTCCTTTAGTGAACAAGATCACTCGACACCCTCTTGTGCTGAGTTTCCCTTAGTGTTGAGATATTCAACTCCTTTATGTACCAAGTTCACTCAGCACCTACTTCTTTTCACTTGGTATCCATTGTATGCCATGCAAATTGTCACTCGACACCTTTTCATGCCAAGTAAAATTTTAGAATTTGTGATTTATTTTTTACAACATTTTCAAAAGATAGAATACAATGTATTATGTTACCTTGAAAGTCTAACCAACAATGGTTACTGGTGAATTCAAGAATCTAAATTCAAATAAACATTTTTACTACTTTACATCTCTTTGAGCTTTCTTTTATCTTGACATTGTTGATAAAATAATTATATTTCTTTGTTGTAAAGATTAGATTAATCTAATATAATTAATGTCAAGAAAAACTAAAAGTTTGGAAAATAATTTGAACTTAAACAAATTGGGACAATCTATTTTATGATAGTTGATAATGAGGTTAAAAGAATTAAGGCACATTGTTTGACCAACAACTCCACTTTTAGGTGGTAATAGTGCATATTACTTAAATATCATATTAAAGCTTAATTTCAAGGGCTAAAAGTATTAAATAATAAAAATTAATTTATTTTTTCTAACTTAATTTCTTCCTTAATTTATGATATTTTAAAAGTGCAGTAACGTCGCAATTTGTTTTGAGATAATAGTTAGCGTAAAGAACAATGATCTCTTGCGCTCAATCCTACCTGTGACTGAATCATGAGGACTGAAGTGATAGAAATTGTTTTTCTATTTTGACATATAGTTGAAGTTAAAAGATAATTTCTAGCGCAATAGAATTTTTATAAATTCATGATAGAGATTACTGTTTTATTTGACATGGCAACATTAATAAATGTAGATTTTGATTATTAGGTGATTGGTGTGAAGGAGAAGGTATCATGGTTTTTTTTCCACAACATTTGAGGAGGTGTTAGACAAACTCGAAGGAGATATGGATTTTTGAAAGAAATCCATCTCATGTGAATAATAATATAAGGATGAATTAGGCACAGTCAAATAGAATCTAGAGTTTCACAAAACATGTATCTCATTGTGCATAGGGGTTGGAATAGTTTTATGATGTCTGATTGTGTGAAGACTATTGTAGTTTCCAAAGATAGGAGATCCAATGATTTAGTTAATTTGGCATCTCTTGGAGATTCTGCAATCAAGGGATCTAATATTCTAAACATCTTATGTTTTATGAGTGAGGGAGGATGATTGGTCAAGTTGATTCATCAAACTCTTCAAATGGGTTAGGTTTAATGCCCTTGCAATGCACCACTTTTGTTCAATTTTATGTAATACATGGGGAATGCTACAATAAATTACATTATTTGTTATGTTACACATGATTTTTATATTAGTTTCATATGCTAGTTTTAATGTTAGCTAATCATATTTTCAACCATTTGTATTTACTATGTAAATAATTTCATTGTAACTATGGTTGAGTCCAATAAAAATATTTATTCTCTAATTTGTCAATATTTTCACCATTTTCTACTTAGTGATTTAAGTTGACACCTTTAGGATTTGAATTTTGCATATTGGCATATATGCCAATTAGCTCTTTGTAATTAAAGAGTTAATCAAGCTAGTTTGTCATTGTTAGATTTCAAATCTATGATTGTAACTTTGGTGTACTCCCATTTAGAAACCCATTTGAATGCAAACTTAAGAAAGTTAATTTAGTTCAAGTGTTGCAAGAGCCCTCATAATCAAAGTAGAGCTTTCTCTACTCAACGAGTGGTCCCATTTTAATTTCTTTATTTATTTTCATTTTACTTAATTTATAGCATTTTCAAATATTCATATATTAATGGTTGTTGTGATTCTTTGCATTACATTCAGAGTATTATTCATTCATTCATGTTTCATTTGTATGTTATTAACTAAAAATAGCATAATATTTTATTATTAGTTTATTTCTCTTCAATAATGATTGAGGTAAATATTGAAGTGGATTATATTGTGTGATCTTATATCTTATGTGTACTCATAGATTCAATTTGTATTCCTATTATATATTTCTTTAATGTATTCTCTTATATTAGATGTACACCTTTTCAATTTACCAAAACATTAGTAGTTAGATTTGATGTAAATGTAGAGTTAAACTCAATTTTAGTTTTAAAAATAAATTAAGTTTCATTAATACAATTTATGTGATAGTCTAGAAGATTCCATGAAGTGTTCATGTAGATATATATCATGTCCAAGACGAATAATTTTAGTTGCCACTTTTAGGTGAGTTGGTTTGTGCCTTGAGGTTTACTTCCTTCAAGTCATAGGTTCGATTCCCCTTTGTACTGGAGAATGGCTTTGGGCTAGTTTTCCTTATGAGACCTTTATGCCACATACTTGCTCTGCTAGCCTAGGGTAGAGGTCTAGACTTTGCCTAAAAGTTTGCAGCTGCTACTTGTAGGTGAGTTGGTTTCTACCTTGAGGTTTAATTCCTTGAGGTCACATGTTCATGGGACCTTTGTGCCATGAACCTACTCCACTAGCCCAAGGTATAGGTTTGGACTTTTCATAAAAAGTTAGAATTGTAGATGTTCACTTGTTTAATTTGTTTATCTTCTTTCCACACACACACACATAAACACACCCACTCACCCCCCCCCCCCCCCCCCCAACACCCCCACCTCCCCAACACACACACACACACACTTTCTGACTTTTTCCTACAAAACAAGTTGTTAAGTTGTAGGAGTCAGAGTTAAAACTTATAGAATTTTGTACATAGAGTAACTCTATGATAGATATTGGAAGAGATTTAATGAAAGGAAACAAAGAATAATCATAGGAAAAAAACTACCCAACTTAAAATAACCTTACTACTTACAACTCTTGGCACACCATATTAACAAATATAATCTAAATGGTGCATGTATGTGCAACAAGGGCCTCTCTTATCTCTTCATCAAATCATCTCAACAGGCTCCTCCTCCTTTTTTATCAAGAAAAGGTCACACTACCTTGGCCAAGATTCCAATATTCTATGAAAGGACCCAAATCAATAATCTTCAACATTACTTTATATGAGAGAAAATTGAAGTTTAACATTTTTTTCTTTTTTAATTGTAAGGGAAAAAATCAAGTTACCAATATTCACTCTAAACCTCTTTATGAGAAAACAAAATTTCTCAATCATTATAAGGAGATTACCTTGTGTCCCATTAAAGGGTTTAATAGATACTACTTAAGAAAAGCTATAAAGTAGGCATGTTAGAAATTAATCTTTAAGTCTATTAAAATACATTTTCTTTATCTTTTCAATAGTAGGATTATTCCCAAGGAATCTCTAGAACTCTATGTTTCCACTTGAGTTCTCACATTTGTCAGTATAACTCATTTTATTTTTTCCAAATATGTGGAATATTAGATTTCTTCCTTATGAAGATTGTGACACTTTGCACAAACATAATCTATGTTAGATTAAATTAAGTTCATTTTTTGAGTTACATTGTAACTCCTCTCTCTCATCTCTAGGTATTTGAGCTACATATCACATTGTGTGTGTGTGTGTGTGTGTGAGAGAGTGAGAGAGAGAGAGAGAGAGAGAGAGAGAGAGAGAGAGAGAGAGAGAGAGAGAGAGAGAGAGAGAGAGAGAGATTGCCATCTACATATTATTTAGATTAGTTAATTTTTCATTCTCCATCTAATTTTCCTTTTAGTTGATGTAGCTTTTCCTCCTCATACTCAAGTATTCTCTTGACTGGAAGAATTAGGGATGCTTGATCATTATATCTTGAAATAAATTCTTTATTTATGAATGATTAATAAATTATTTATTTATGAATATTTAAATGATTTCCTTTTAAATTTTTTTTTTTTAATGAATTTAGGTTGACTTCGGATGGTTGAATGAAAATATAAAGATTGGAACATAATTACCTAGAACCAATACCTCCACATATTTTAGTTGGTTCCCCTTTGAAGGGACAAGAGAGTTCAACACCTTAGTCTATTGAAAAGGGGACTATAAAGAGCATTGATAAAACATAAGGATCTAGGACATGAGATTCGGTCTTAGTCCTAGCATATGACACACATGGGATAAGGCAGTGCCCAATTAGTCTTGAAATTATCTAAGATAAGGTAGATAAAGAAAGGGCCCATATAATATTTAACAATGTGGAACTAGATGCAATTCTATTGTTTTATAGGATGTATAATTATTATCCTATAATTTTCTTTAATATGAAATCTTAGGTAATAAATTTGAATATGCTAACATTTGAGGTAATGTGAAATAATTTATTTTGATGAAAGGGTTTCTTAAAATAATAAATAAATTTTTAAATTTAGAAGGCAAGTAATTTCAATTTGATTAACTACTTAAATTAATAACAAAAGTTTTTAATTTAAAGAATAACAATAAACTAGATTTAGTCTATAAAACAAAATCTCACTGACTATCTAATTTAAAATATAAAAACATACAAAATTCATAATACACTAGAACTTAAAAAAAATCTTTTCTAAATTTAATCTACTTAAATAAATCAAAATATAATATAGAATTGTTTGTTGATATATTGTATATTAATGAAATTTTAACACATTTTCAAGGTAAAATTAATTTATGGACTTTAAAATGGATGAATATTGAATCCATTTTATATCATTTTTCTTTTACAACTAAATAAAATGAAACTTAAGATCTTACCATAAACAAATTTTGAATTCTATAGCTGGAGTTTCCTTTAATGAGATAAACACAAGTTGGGGGAAAAGGGGGCCCGTGGTACAGTTGTAGGCACAATGAGTTCATGTGATTAGGTGTATAATTGGAGTTGTGAGTTCAAAGTCTGGGCTTGGAACTATCATGCAATGCTATGTATCACCTAACTCACCATATTCTTGTAGTACTTCTTCCCTTGCACCTTTATTAAATTACTTTAATAGCAAAATAGACGCACAAGTCAAATGTTTCTTCATTGTTTTCTGTTTGCATGTTGTTCTGACTCATCTCAGATCTCCATGACAAATTGGATCAAATAAATGATAGCTCTTCCATTTGGGTTCATAATATTTCAAGTGTTTTATTCGGTCTACTAAAGGTGGGATTTGAAGGAATTTTGGCTTAAAAATAATTTTAAAAAAAATATTGCATCTCTCATATGAATACATTTCTATTATAGTTTTCTATGGAGGAGCAATAGCCACAGGAGATATTTTGAATATAAATAATACTAAAAAGGTGAAAGGGATAACGTGAATTTCAGAGGAGAGTATTTTGTATTAGGGTTTGTAGAAGGTCATTGGATTTGATCTACATTTAAACATACTACTAAATTTGGGGATTCTGCTTTCAAAAAATATTTTCATAAATATAAGAGTGCATGTACATTGAAAATTTCAATTTGGGCGCTAGGCTCTGAGATGCATAGAAACAATCGAGGAAAGGATTCAGATAAACATGATTTTTACAGTTCCATCAAAGATTAATTATATATTTATTTGATTCTATAAGTTTTTTAACCTCTTTGTTATCTTTCTTTCATTCTATGATGGATAACAAAGTGTGATTCCAAACATTGATGCAAATACCTTACACAATAAAATGCAGTAGAGAGACACAATTGATTAGTAAAATAAGTCAAAAAGTAAGATTACAATTACGTTAGTTCAAAAATTCTTCCATAATTGAAATAGAATAGTCTACCCCATGTATATGAGCAATGTTAGTATGCTAATAGAAACCAAATTTAAATAAAGCTTCTACAAACTAAACAAAATTCATAAACTTCAAGATAGACTAAGATGAACTCTCAATTGAGAATATGAGCCATTAATGGACTCTCTCAATAAGAAGCTTTCTTGTTGAGTAGCTTTGTCTAAATGGATAGGATGTATGCTCAATATGCTTCCAAAGGCTTCAATGGATGATTGTGGATTTTTTGTGTGGATAGATGGCTTTAGTATGGATTTGGCTCTCAAAATAGCATTATAACTTTACTTCATGGATTGTGTTAAAATGACTTGGGAGAGGATTCCTTAAATAGGCAAAGGGCTTGAGGGATCAAGGGCTAGGATGCAAGGATGTGAAAAAGCTTATGGAGGGCTCAGATTGCATGAGATGAGAGCACATGGATTGTGCTTCCTTATAGCCAATCAAGGAGTGACACATGTCACATGGTGAGAGGATGGAGGAAAGGGCAAGGATGAGTCAACAAAAGAGGCTCAAGGGATAAAATCTTCATAAAGACCCTCGTAATGACTTGTAAGAGCAATAAAAGGGCTTGTAAGAGTCATTTATGGCCTAGTGGACTTCATAAAGTTTTATGGTTGAGATATTTTGAGGGTGATGAGAGCAATTTCGACTTGGGCTTGATTAGGAAGGTTCTAAGCTTGCTTAGGCTTGTGCAAATGATTAGAGGATGGATTAGGATGGTTTAGGATTAGCTTAGGGATAGGCAAGTGGATGGCATTTAATGAGGGTGGGTGAAGGAGGAGATATTTGTTAACTTTGGCTTGGGTTAGGAAGTTTTAACTCATGTTTAGGGAATGTGACAAGGTTAGGAGGGGATTAGGATTAGTTTTAAAGACATCTTCTAGAAGAGTCTAGACTTTGGATGAGGATAAAGACTTTCTAGAATAGTCTAGAATTTCCTAGGATGAGGATGAAGACTTTCTAGAAGAGTCTAGAACTTCTTAGGGTGAGGATAAATTAGATTTTTAGGAAATAAATAAAGTTTTATTTATTTCAAGGGTTTGGGTTGAGGAGATATTTATTAAAACTTTTTTAATAAACATGAGGATTAATATTTAACCTTAATTAAATATTTTGAGTTGGGATTAGGGGTAGGAAATGATGGGATTAGCCTTTAATCAAAATTAAAGAAGGATTAGAAGATTTTGGAAGAGGTTATTGGTCATAAGGAAATTGGCCAAGTTTTGGGCAAAAAATAAATTTTTTATTTATTTTAGGATTTTTGGTCAATTTATTAATTAAACAATTAATAAATAAGAAAATAATGTTTAAATAAGATTTAAACATTTTTGGGAGGGATTCCTTAATTAAATATTTTTAATTAAGATAAAGGGATTTAATGGCATAAAAATTAATTAATTAATTAAATAATTAATTAATTAATAAATGATGATGTCATCAGGACTTTTTCAGAAAATAAAAATACTTTATTTTCTAAAGGTTTTTAGGTGTCTACATTTTGCCCCTCTTTGATGTGATGCTGCAAGTGGCATGGCATCAAAGATAAGAAAATAAGATGCCCAAGGCTAGAGCAGAAGAGGAGAGAATGGATTGTGAGATGCCCCCTCAAGAAGGCAGCGGGGAGAGAAAGTGAGGCTCGATGGCTTCTTGAAATGTACAAGAATCTCGGATGAGCAAGGAAACTCAGATTGGCAAAGAGAAGGGGCTAAATTAGCTCAAACTCTCACTATGGGAGAATGATAAAGGAGAATCAGATGCACAAGAGGAAGCAAGCTTACAACTTTAGGGAAGGTGGAGGATGAAGGAGCAGAGCGCTATAAAAAGGAATCCAGGATAGGGAGATGGATGAGGGGATTATAAAGCTGATGCAACAGGATTTCAAAGAGTCAGATTGGTGGAAGATGGGTTTCGGAGATCCCTAGGACTAGGATTGTGGATCTCAAAAGATGAGGCTTGGTGGATTGATTTGGATTGGTGGATCCCTAAGATTAGGATTGTGGATCCCTAAAGCTAAGAGTGATGAGTGATTCAAAGAGATACTGATGCATAAGTTGGGGTAGGAGAGACGGATGCTGGATATGGATGGGGGATAATGGAGATGAAGGAAAACCATTGAAGCTTTTTGAGCAGGGGGATACTTCAAAGAGAAGTACCACCATGTAGTTGAGCACTAGATTTGCTATAGGACTATTGGTTAATTGCCAAGGTTACCAAGAACATCAAGGCCTGTTCACCAACTGTCCAGAGGACTGACAAACTAACTCAAAACAAACACGCAAGGATTGCCCCAGCATCACACATGAATCCTAGAGGAAGCAGCGTGGAAACGACACTGGAGAACCCACAAGCAGAAAAGAAAAACAAACGAAAGACCTGATCAAGACCTTACGCTCTAATTGCCCCATTCACAGCATACCATGAATCCTAGAGGAAGCAGCGTGGAAACGACACTGGAGAACCCACAAGCAGAAAAGAAAAACAAACGAAAGACCTGATCAAGACCTTACGCTCTAATTGCCCCATTCGTAGCATACCATGATATGGAAGATCGTGGCAACCTTGAGGAGGGAACAATGAGATTTCTTGGAAAAGATATTTCAAGACCCAAAAGGGAAGATCCCAAATCAAAAGAAAGCAAAAATCCAAAAGAGAACTGTTTGCCAACGAGATGGGTAGGACAAGGTACTAACGGACCAAGATCAGACATGAGGAAAGCTATATCCTGCAAGGACCTATCAGAGAGCACCGAAGCTGGTGGATTTGGATGAGTGATGCGTCTGGCAAGCTGAACTAAGAAAGATAACACTTTGGTGACAGGAAATCTAGCTAAAGGATGCGTTGGAATAGCTAACCAAGATGTGTGATGGGTGCAAGATGCTGATCAAGGACGAACTGACACGAAAGCTGGATAGATACAATGGTACTAAGCTAAAGAGGATGTACAAGATGATGGACCAAGATATTTACAAGCTGAAGCTGACCAAGATAGTAACAAGCAGACAAAAGCTCAGGATGATAGGATAGCGGGATGGTTCGATGTTGTGCAAGATGCGAAAGCTAAGGGTGGGGTGATAGAAAAAGATATGGATTTGGCAGGATGCATCCAATGATGATGAGAGATTTTGTGACCAAGGATAGCTAGAGGAGCAGGAAGAGATGGCTGGATAGGATGGTAGATAGCTAGGATTATGATGGATATAAAGAGATGACATTGGGTTTGCATGAGGATAGCCTAGAGCTAGATACCAATGACAAGGGGGGATGGACAAGACAAGATCTCCAAGGAATATAGTGCCCCCAATCAGAAGATAACATGCGGAAGGAGGTCTTATGATGGATGTGATAGGATTGAAGCTAGGATGGAAAAAGCTGAAGGGGCTAGGGAGATGGATGATAGCTGAGATGATTGGCTGAAGCTACATAAGATTAGTGGATGGTGTGAGATGGAAGTTGGAGGATGGAGGATAGGTGGATAGATTGGAAGATGGAGGTGGATGTCAAGAGATGACCAAAAGCATGAGGGTGATAAGCTAAGCTAGGGATGGCGGGATTACGCATGACACTTGTTTGCCAAGTTTTCATCATGGTACTTGTCCAAGGCGCTTGAATTGCCAAGTTTTCACCAGTGGACGCTTTATTTTTCTTTTTCTTTTTTTTTTTTTTTTTTTTTTTTTTGACTTTTTGACTTTGGACTTAGCTGGAATAATTTTGGCTTTCTTCAGCTATTTTGGCTTTTTCGAGATTTTTCACTGGCTGTTGGAATGTTCAATTTTGTTGCTAGCTATTGGTACACCGGATGTGTGATTTATGCAATAGATCGGATTAGATGGGATTGATGGTAGGAGATGGAGGGATGAAAATGTTGGAAAGGAGCATGAGATGGGGATGCTTGCAAGAGCAACATTGGCACATGTTGGAATGGGTGTGAAAAGAGCATATGGGGGATAGATGGTAGATGCGGGCATGATGGAGGATTTGTGGAAGCGTTCTTGGGGATATAGGCACCCAAGACAGAGTTAGGAGATGGGGGACATGAGTCACTAGATGGGGGATTAGCAATGGTGGGTGCCATTATGCATTGGGTTTCAACTTTTTTCTTGGGGATCCACATGGTTTTGGATTTTCTTTTCATAGGCTTTTGCATTGTTTTGCATTCTTTGATTGGATTTTTCCTTTTTGGAGTATGTCTTTTAGAATAGACATATGATTGCCTAGGATGTGGATTTTTAGCTTTATGCATTTTGAAGTTGGCATTCACATTGTTGTGGTAAGGTTTGGGAAGATGGTTAGGAGAAGCTTTGTGAGATGGAGAGGATATGAAAGAGCATGTAGGGGGATGATAATGGATGATGTGCCCTGATATGTGCCTTTGTTGATCTTGCATAGAAATGGATGGAATAGGATTTTTATGATGGCTGATAGGAGGATGGAGGATGGTAGATTTTGGGACATAGGCACCCAAAATGGATTTAGCGGATGAAGGGGGGATATGGTAGCTTGTTTTGGGTTGCAAAGATGGTGGAGGTGGGATGACATAAGATTTCTTGAAGGAGTGATGGGAGGCTGGCATGGTGGGCTTGGAGATAGGCTTGGTTTGGGGGTGTGGTGTACCAACACCTTTAGATGGTGAGCCTTTGGATACATATCCAAGACCATGAAATCCTAGATTTTTTTGTGCAATAATAGGCTCTCTGATTCCTTGTTCTTGTGGTCCTAAAGCTTGACCTTGATAATGCCATCGATTGAGCATTTGAACAAGCTGAGGAAACTTTTTGCTTGCAAAAAATGGTAGAAGTGATTTATTAGGTGTATTGCAATGGGGAGATACTGTTCTTAATTCTTCTGCTGAGAGAGGGCCACCATGGATGAATGTAAGTGAACCAAGAGGGTAGATTATAGATGGTAGAATAGCTTGGATAGGTGGTAAGATGGAAGCATGGAGCTGGGGAGATGGAAGGATAGGATCTTGATGTAGCTGGTGGGATGACAAGATATCTTGTAGTGGAGGAGATATGGCTTGAGGTTTTGGAGATGGAGGACATGGTGACTGCACTATGGATGGAAGACATGGTACGATGATATCTTCATTTATGCTTTGGGGGATGTCAACATGCTTTTGGGCAGGATCTTGATAGGATTGGTTTCGAGTGGATGGTGTGATAGGAGGTGAAAGGATGATTTCTTCAAAGGCAGCAGATGGATAGATGGGAGATTCAGTAGTGGAGATGGGTGAGTAGAAGATGGATGGATAAGGGTCATTACGAGAGATTTGGGAAATGCTTGGAGGCGATGTGGATAGGATTTGGAGGGATTTGACAGGTGGTGGGATTTTGATGCTTGCGGGAAGTGGAAGGATTTTAAGCAATTTGATGGATGGTATGGGGATGATAGCTATGGGAGATAGAGGTGATATTATAGATGGGGAAGCTTCATCACTGACTACTTCACATGGTTGGATTAGATGACATGGCTTATCGACTGTTGGAGGCAACTTTTCTTGTATTTCCTCTAGGAGATTCCTTGGAGACTCGTGTGTCGAAGGTGAAGGTGGATTGACAGGAATAGCTAGTGTGATGGCGGTGGAAGATTGGAAGCTTGGTTGATGGGGTGATGGAGGGGAAGCTGGAATATCGAATGGCATGACTAGATAGTTTGGAATAACTCTTTGATTTTGGGGGATGCTTGGGGGAATGTTTCTAAGGCTTTCAATATACCCATCATAGTCAACAAGATTTTCATCATCATTGGAATAGGAGGTGGCGGGAGCAAGGACAATGCGACCAAACACATCATGATAGGATTGGTACTTCATGCTTTGATGATGAGTTTGATGGGGATGGGGTCTTGCATATGGATGAACATGGAAGCTCATGGTTGGATTTGGGTTAAGCACAGATTTTGGATTGGCTGATGAAAGATTTCCTAGGGAGAGTCAAAGCTGCATGATAGACCTAAGGAGGATTGGCTGGAGATTTTTGGCTTTTGTGTGGATGGAAGACTTCAAGGGCATGCTGTCAAATGGTGAGAGTTTTTCTTTCCTATGTGCTGGATTTTGTGGTGGCTGTGTCAACTTGAGGATAGACTAATGATCCTATGGGCATGACATGAGATTGACCACTTGTGGATCCCAACCTTTAGCTCAAGGTGATGAGGGATGCAAGTGACAAAGCTAGATTACCCTAGACAATGCTCTGTTAGAGGGATAACCTTGGTGAGATTGGTTGATTGGTAGGATTGATTGGATAGCAAACTTTGGCAGAGTAACAACAACTCTTTAAAGGCTTGGGTGATTTTGGATTGGGTTGCTAGCTGGTTGGGGGGATGATTTGGATGGACTTTGGATTTGGGATTGTTCTAAGCCAAAGAACTAGATAGATTCGGTTGCAGCGGGGGAGCTTGGATGATTTTCTGATAAGGTAGTGACTACGCTAAGTATGCCTTGAGCTGGGAGATTTTTGCTTTTCTGAGATTTTGACCAAAGTTGGCAAACATTCATTCAAAAGCTATGAACAAACAAGCAGACAAAATTTTGGAGCAAGCACGTCAAACACACCAACATCCTAGGAAGCTTTCTACAAGGATGAAATTTGGTTTAGCTAGGGAGTCCTCGATATACGCAAGGTACGTGAGGCCCAAATCCGTAGATGAAACCAAAAAGATGTCACACAGCCGAGAGGAGCGGTAACCCACTTCTCCTCTTTCACTTCTCAAGGGTATAAAGTTCCTTGAGGCTTAGCCCGAGTGAAAAAATCTTGATTCCAAGAGAGGTGTCTTTGGATTCACCTCCCAATTTTTATACTCCGCCGGAACGCTAGAGTTGAGGTCATCCCAAGGGGTGATGAAATCCCCAAGCAGGCCTCCTAAAAAGTATAAAACAAGACCACATACATGATCTTGGGCTTTAAAAGACATGCATTCATTCTAATTGATGATTTAAATTTTGTAAGATATGATTGAAGACACTTGTGATTATGGCATACAATGTTCATTCCAATTTGACAGTGTCATTAGCATAATGAAAGTTGAGAGATCGTCAACATAAGAAATGCGAGCGCCATTGAAAATGCGTCAAAACCATGTGATGTTCATTGATTTTTAGGCATTCAAGATTGAGTGTGAGTTTATTTTAAGCCCAAAACAAAGATGTGTAAAACTCGATTGCCAAGCGCGCACCCGGAGGCCCTCCACGTCAAGATTTGTCCAATTTTTATGCCCAAATGAAGTGTGAGTGAGATTAATGTGCATTCAAGGAAAATTTGATTTTAATCCATGGCATTCAAGAGTGTGTTTAGCAACATGCATTCAAAGACAAGTGATTAAACATTCAAGTTTTTTCCTTTGAGCATTCAAGATTGAGATTTTGTGTGTTGTTTGAAGAAATTTGAAGTGCTTTGTTTTAACCTTAGATCATTCAAGATTGTTTTTGGACTCAAAAGTGAAAATGACTCTTTGGACTTTGGTTTTCATTCACGATTTTGTGTTCTAGTTTGCATATTTTAAGCCCAAAAATGATATTCCTAGATTGTTTTGATGCATGAAAAACCTAAGAAACATTCAAGATTTTGCAATAAGACATTTGTTTGGAACAAATAACAAAGCTTTTAGGACAATTTTTGGCAACCATTTAGGACTCTTAGTTTTCATGAGATTTTTTTTAAAAGAACTTTAGTGTGCACTTAGTGTTGATTTTGAATCTTTTGAAATGGAAACTTGAAGTTCTTTTTAAATTCCCAAAAATGAAGTGTTCCTAACTTTGCATGAATGCATCTAAAACCTTGATGTTGCAAGTATGCAAATGATTAGATTGGTTTAGTTTCACTTGTTAAAATATTTTTTCTTTTTTGCAAATTTTTAATTTTTCAATGGATTTAAGTATGATTTAGGGGTTCATTTTAAGCACTAAAAAGAAGTGTGTATGATTTTGCTTCCTAAAAAAAATGGCCAAGATCTCCCACAAGAAGAAGAAGAAGAAGTAGATGGAGTAAGAAGAATATAGACAAGAAGAGGAAGAAGAATTTCAAGTTCTTTGTCCAACTATAAGCTTGAAAAATCTGCAAACACTATGAGATAGATTATGAGTTCCTTTGTCTTCTTCATGCTCATGTAGACCTACAAAACCAATTTATACAATCCTACCAATCACAAAAACAAGTAAAATTAGCCAAAATCAGCAAATGACATACAAAACTTGACTAAAAAAGCTAATGAAGATGACCCATGCGGGGTCCCACCGGGCGTGCCAAAATGTATATGAGCAATGTTAGTATGCTAATAGAAACCAAATTTAAATAAAGCTTCTACAAACTAAACAAAATTCATAAACTTCAAGATAGACTAAGATGAACTCTCAATTGAGAATATGAGCCATTAATGGACTCTCTCAATAAGAAGCTTTCTTGTTGAGTAGCTTTGTCTAAATGGATAGGATGTATGCTCAATATGCTTCCAAAGGCTTCAATGGATGATTGTGGATTTTTTGTGTGGATAGATGGCTTTAGTATGGATTTGGCTCTCAAAATAGCATTATAACTTTACTTCATGGATTGTGTTAAAATGACTTGGGAGAGGATTCCTTAAATAGGCAAAGGGCTTGAGGGATCAAGGGCTAGGATGCAAGGATGTGAAAAAGCTTATGGAGGGCTCAGATTGCATGAGAGGAGAGCACATGGATTGTGCTTCCTTATAGCCAATCAAGGAGTGACACATGTCACATGGTGAGAGGATGGAGGAAAGGGCAAGGATGAGTCAACAAAAGAGGCTCAAGGGATAAAATCTTCATAAAGACCCTCATAATGACTTGTAAGAGCAATAAAAGGGCTTGTAAGAGTCATTTATGGCCTAGTGGACTTCATAAAGTTTTATGGTTGAGATATTTTGAGGGTGATGAGAGCAATTTCGACTTGGGCTTGATTAGGAAGGTTCTAAGCTTGCTTAGGCTTGTGCAAATGATTAGAGGATGGATTAGGATGGTTTAGGATTAGCTTAGGGATAGGCAAGTGGATGGCATTTAATGAGGGTGGGTGAAGGAGGAGATATTTGTTAACTTTGGATTGGGTTAGGAAGTTTTAACTCATGTTTAGGGAATGTGACAAGGTTAGGAGGGGATTAGGATTAGTTTTAAAGACATCTTCTAGAAGAGTCTAGACTTTGGATGAGGATAAAGACTTTCTAGAATAGTCTAGAATTTCCTAGGATGAGGATGAAGACTTTCTAGAAGAGTCTAGAACTTCTTAGGGTGAGGATAAATTAGATTTTTAGGAAATAAATAAAGTTTTATTTATTTCAAGGGTTTGGGTTGAGGAGATATTTATTAAAACTTTTTTAATAAACATGAGGATTAATATTTAACCTTAATTAAATATTTTGAGTTGGGATTAGGGGTAGGAAATGATGGGATTAGCCTTTCATCAAAATTAAAGAAGGATTAGAAGATTTTGGAAGAGGTTATTGGTCATAAGGAAATTGGCCAAGTTTTGGGCAAAAAATAAATTTTTTATTTATTTTAGGATTTTTGGTCAATTTATTAATTAAACAATTAATAAATAAGAAAATAATGTTTAAATAAGATTTAAACATTTTTGGGAGGGATTCCTTAATTAAATATTTTTAATTAAGAGAAAGGGATTTAATGGCATAAAAATTAATTAATTAATTAAATAATTAATTAATTAATAAATGATGATGTCATCAGGACTTTTTCAGAAAATAAAAATACTTTATTTTCTAAAGGTTTTTAGGTGTCTACACCCAAAACTTAAGCCACTATTTTTTTCATACTTTATTCAAGAGTACTGTTGCATGACAATGTCTATTCAGAGATTAAAATGTACATTGGATCATATTTATAAATGGATTTGTTCCATTTTAAATTTTAAGGCCCAATTTGATTTTTGAATAGATAACATGGTGTTCCAATTTAGATTTACTTGATATGTGAGATTTACCTACTATCACATCTTCATCATTATCATGAATGATAATAAATGACTGCTACAAAGAAAACTCAAAAGATGTATGTATTAGAAACTAGTATTAATAATAGGACATGTATTTGTTAAAACTAGCAGATGGGGTACTTGGAGAAACTATTTTCATAATTTGTGATGCAAGGAGTGAATGGAAAGAACTAGGACCAAAGGCACACCCAAAAATCCAAACCAACCTTGTAGAGTTAACAATGGAAGCAAATACAAAAAGAGAATAACACTACAAAGAGAGAACAATACACTTTATTGATTATGAAAATATTAGCATACATGCCCAGTTGTAAGGCCTTCTAGGTTATGGCCATATACAATATACATTCAAGATCAAAGATCTGGCATCAAATTCAAAGCTCTAGACACAAACTTTCCAAACTTTCACATTCTTCTCTCAACTCACTCTAATTTTCCATAACTCTACGTCTAAACACTTTATTTATACTTGCCAAAATGACTTACAGATTATTCTAGAATAATACATAATAGAAAAGCCAACCCAACAATGGTCTGGACACATCCTAAGAAAAGATCTTAACATAAATATCACAATAAAAAATAATCTCGCAAGTCAGCTTGCACCAAAAATGCAAAAACCATGTCCAAAATACTGACACTCGGTATTAACAGGAATACTTAGCACATGAAGGGTCACTTGGCATCCACTACATAACTCAACACATGAAGGATAACTCAGCATACACTAAGTAACTCAGCACATGAAGAATAGATCAGCACACATTGTGGAACTTGGTACACACTGTAGTGGTGAGATGGGATAACACACAAACCCAAGTGTTAACATTATGTGGGATAACCTCAACTCGGCTTAAAGTACAAAATTACTGGCACTCAACACTTGTTGCAACTTGGCAATGATTGAAACTTGGCAACAACTAATAGGATTAAAACAAATGAGCAGGGTAACACATCAACTCAGGATGCTGCTGCATCAAACAACTAGGGTAGAAAGAAATGAATCCCCTAAATCATGCAAGTGTCACAACCTGAGCTGAATTTAAATCAGATTGAGAAATCCATGTAGCATCTTCAACTGTTCCATTCTTCCACTTCACCAAATATTAATAGTAGTCCTTTCCTCTTATGCTTTTACCAACACACTGATCCAATATCTATTCAACCTCTTCAATCTCCTTCCTAGGATAATCATCAAGTACAACAACTTCATCATCTAGCTTATGATAATTATATAGATCAACAAAATTAAATATAGGAGATATATCCATGTCATCAGGCAACTCAACTTCATAAGAATTTCTATTGCTAAATTTCTTCATGATCTTATGAGGTCCAAACTTCTTCATCTTTAGCTTAATATATGTTCCAACTAAAAATCTTTCTCTCTTCAAATGAACCATCATCTCATCACCAACTTAAAAAATATGATGTCTTCTAGACTTATAAGCATTCTCCTTGTACTTCAGATTACTTTGTTCCAACTCTAGCTTCACTTCCTTATGCAAAGACTCCATGAAATCAACAAATTCTTCTTCTGCAACACTTCTCTTCTCTTCACCAGCAATATCTCTTAAATTTGATACTCATCTAGGCTTCATTCCAGTGAAAATATCAAAAGATGTCTTCCCCATACTTCTATTCATAGAATTATTATATGTAAACTTAGCTTGTGATAATACCATCTCACAATTATGTGTTTCATCTCCAATTAAGCATCTCAGCAAATTACCCAAGCTTATATTCATAACATCTATCTATCCATCAGTCTATAGATGGAATATAGAACTAAAATTCAACTTAGTACCCATCTTCTTCCACAAAGCTCTCCAAAAATAACTAACAAACTTACTATCTTTGTCATAGATAATACTTCTTGGTAATCCATATAATCTAACAACCTCTTTGAAAAAAATTTTAGAAACATGCTCAGCATTTGATGTTTTCTTACATGGTATAAAATGAGTCATTTTAGAAAATCTATCCACAACAACAAGTATTGAATCATACCTCTTTGTTTTTTTATGAAAACCAAGAACAAAATCCATACTAATGTCACTCCAAGGTTTTTCAAGAATAGAAATAGGTGTATACAATCCATTATTTTGACTTGCTTGTTTTGCAACATGACAAACTCCACAACTCTTTACAAATTTATGAACATCCTTATACATTTTTGGCCAATAATACTTATCCTTCAACAAACTCAATGTCTTATCAATTTCAAAATGTCTAGCCAATCCACCACTATGCTTTCCTTAATCAGATTCAACCTCATAGAATTTCTAGCAATACAAAACTGAATACCTTTCAACAATATACATTCTTGAATAAAATATTCCTCATACTTACTGATGTGATCTATCAGATTTGGTGCTCTGCGCTCTCTCCATGCCTCAAAAAAATTATGATTAGCATCATACAAAAATTTCATTTCATCAAAACCAAGAACTTTAACCTTCATTTCAGTTAACAAAGAATGTCTCTTACTCAATGCATCACTATCTCTATTAGTAACTCAATGCTTACGCTTGGTTACAAATGTAATAATTTGCAAATACTCAACCCACTACAATTGTCTTTGGTTCAATTTATGTTGACTTTCGAAGTACTATAAAGTTTTATATTATGTATAGAACACAAAATCCTAAGGAATCAAATAATGTCTCCATTTCTTCAATGCTTGAACAATAGCATAAAACTCTTGATCATACATAGAATACTTCCTTTTAACATCATTCAAATTCTCACTAAAGAAATTAATATGTTTACCTTCTTGAATTAATACTGTATATGTGAAAATGTGATGTTAGATCTTTCACCTACACTTCAACATGGTCATTATATATGAAACCATCCTAGAATGAACATTGAATTGTTTATCTGAAATAGTTTGATAAATCGACCTATTGCCTTCTAACTAGAAGTATTATGCCTTTGCTTTCAGAATGAGAAGCGGGTAACTAGACCTCTAGAACAAAATATTTTAAGCTATATGAGAATGCAAATTATACTAGATGAAATGCCACTAAGCTAAGAAAATAAAAGAGCATACTATGCTAAATGAATGCATTTTTAAGATCTAGACGATATTATAATGCAAGAAATAAAAGCTATGAAAATGTGAGCAAGATGAGAAAGTATTCCAGCATAAGTTCAATGCAAATTCCAAAATTCTCTACCTCTATAATGAGGGATTAGAAGCCTCTTATATAGAATTTCTGAAATCCATCAATGGTCAAGATTAATTGGGATGAATGGTCAAGATAAGAAATGAGATTCAGTTAGAATAGAAAGTTTCCTTATGAAAAGGAATTTAATTGATTTCTTTTTGAGTGGAATATGGAATTAACTAGTTTCTTTTGAGTGGAATAAGGAATTAACTAGTTTCTTTCCTTTTCTGATTTCAGTTAACTAAGAGTTTCCATTTCTAAACTAAAGAGAGAATATATGAGAAGATATTTGATTTAAAGAAATTAATTATGACCTCATAATCGAGTATTCTAAATTGAATAATTAAATTCAACAATTAGAATAATAATATTTAATTAAATCAAATATATTTAATTCCTCATGTATATTAGCTAAAAGGGGTGAATTTAATTTAGTTAAAGTACTAAGACTTATAATTCAATTAATTCAATTAAAAGGTTAATTTAGCCAATTCAATGAATATTCATAAATTAATTAAAGTAAATGATTAATACAGATTAATTATTTTCTGCATTTGACACTTAGGTTGAGTAGAGATTATCAAAATCAGAATTGCCTAGTGACATAGGTCTTTAGGGTTGATCAAATAGACCAAAATTGGTTAACATGGCAATAAGCCAATTTTGGGGTATTACATTTGCCCCTCTTTGAATGAATGTGTGAGCAGCATGTTCGATTTAAATAAATAAGAAGTATGATGCATAGATCAATAAATGAGATTGGTTTTAAAATTGATGATACAAAGACCAATTGATAACCTTTTAAAGGTTATCTCCAAAGAGGAGCTTAACCTTAGGGAATCCAGATAGAACACCTAGATACCAAAATTGATAAGATTTTAAAGATTATCTCTAAAATGGAGCTTAACCTTAAGGGATCAAGATAGAATACCTAGATACCTAGGTTGAAAAGCTTTTAAAGATTATCTCTAGAATGGAGCTTAACCTTAAGGGATCCAGATAGAACACCTAGATACCTAGATTGACAAGCTTTTAAAGATCATCTCTAGAATGGAGCTTAACCTTAAGGGATCCAGATAGAACACTTAGATGCCTAGGATGAATAAGCTTTTAAAGATCATCTCCAAAATGAAGCTTAACCTTAAGGGATCTAGATAGAACACCTAGATACCTAGAATGAATACACTTTTAAAGATCATCTCCAGAATGAAGCTTAACCTTAAGGGATCCAAATTGAACACCTAGATACCTAAGATGAATAAGATTTTAAAGATCATCTCCAAAATGAAGCTTAACCTTAAGGGATCCAGATAGAACACTTAGATACCTAGGATGAATAAGCTTTTAAAGATCATCTCTAGAATATAGCTTAATCTTAAGGAATCTAGATAGAACACCTAGATACCTAGACATAAAACATAACAATATCCAATCATGAGTTTTAGATTCATCCTTAGAACAAGGCATGATCCTCAAGAGTCAGGGTTTAGACTATCCTAATACCTATCCATTGAACTCTAATAAGAATTGCTATAAGATGTGATCAACTAATGACAAGATGAAATAGATGACAAAGATGTGTGATATAATGGGGACTAGATGCCCCAAGTGATGAGATGTCTTGAGTGATGAGGACATAAGATTCATATTTGGTTGAAATTAAGATTCAATGATGTAATCATCCTACCCCCTCAAGAGCGAAATCGAAAGATGACACACTAGAAATATGATATAAAGTAGTGTAGCAACAGATATAGAAGAAATCATAGATTGAAAAGAATATAGAAGAGATCAAAATGATCAAAATAAAATTTAGAGTCAATTTAGCATGATTTTGAGGTCTAGAAGACCAAGTTTGACCTAAAGTTGACTAGATTTGACCATAGTTGACTTGAGTTGACTTTTTCTAGAATATTTGGAAAATTTGGAGGAAACATGATTTGAAAAGATTCCAAGACTCACAAAGTATCAAGAAAAATTTGGGTTGCACAAGTGTTCAATCACATCAGTCCCAAAAGTTTAAAATGCATTTTTGAACTGTTTAAGTGTGTTAGATTTTAAATTTGATTCTAAAAAATGGGTTTAGAGTAGCCAAAGTAGCCAAGAGGGGGATTAATTGATCATTTGTGTAGTCATGAAGAACATGATGCTTTGAAGAAGCCAAAAATTCCTCATGACAAAGGATGAAAGTATATCTGCAATCAAACCATGTGCTTATACAATGCAACCATATGCTCGATACAACCTTAAACTAGATGCAAACCTAGGTTTGGTTACCAAGCTTCAACAATTATCATCACTAAGT
This sequence comes from Cupressus sempervirens, assembly GCA_028749045.1. Taxonomy (NCBI): domain Eukaryota; kingdom Viridiplantae; phylum Streptophyta; class Pinopsida; order Cupressales; family Cupressaceae; genus Cupressus; species Cupressus sempervirens. Next base: position 845,340,190 of record CM053793.1, on the reverse strand, counting down.
GTATAGAAAAACCCTAGATGTCATACAATTCTCACTGACATTACAATCATGAGAATACGAATAGGACATCTATTCTAGTTTTGTCAGGATGAAATGTAAGCATTCAAGGCACAGGAAGGTAGAATGACTAGAATAATTGTCTATTTTAATGTAGCAAGTTAACATAAGCATCAAAGCATAAATGCTAGGATGACTAGAATGTTACTTTCATGTAGACACACTAGACACACAAGAGATGCATCTTATGCTAAGTATTCCATAAGTATTCTATTAGTAATGACCCTTGCATTTGTAACTTGAGACAGAAGTGTGCTAGACATACTGGAAGTGACCCATGCATTCACTTGGCAGGATGAGTATCACTATTTACTATAGCATGAAGAGTTCACTCCAACAAGCAAGGAGAAGAGTGAACATTATTAATGTATCCATATAAAAGGAGTCGAGGTACACTTGACCATTCAATACAAGATGGAGGCTCTTATAGTGGACACACCTCTTACATGGATGCTTAAGATTGTTGGAATGAAATTAGAAACAAAAGGCAAAGAAAAGATCATGCCCCTACTCCTTCCTTCTCTAGTCAAAATGACATCATCGAGTTGTTGGACGAGACATGATGAAACAAACGAAGAAAAAATGCTTAGCATATCCAAACAAGTATATCATTTTGAGTTTTTTGTGTTTTTATTATTAATGTGAAGTGTTAATGTCTAGAACATGGATGAAAGAAATCTCTTCAGTAGGGTGATAATAGTAGATAGACATAGTCAGAACAACTAGTGATTGAAGTCAAAGAGGGATCTTCAGGGTGAAGAACCTAAGGAGGATTGAGCAATAGTAGACAGACATAGCCAAAATGACCAATGACTGATATAAGAGAGATCTCTCAAAAGGTGACACAAGCAACAGTAGGAAGACATAGTTGGGATGATTGGTGACTATTGAAAAAGAGATTCTATGAGGAGAACCTCAAAAGGAGTGACAATAATGACAATAGGAAGACATAGCTGAAATAACTAGTAACTATTGCAAAAGATCTTATGAGGAGAATCTTGAAAAGAGTGACACTAGCGATAGTAGGCAGACGCAACTGAAACAACTAGTAACTATCATGAAAGATTATATGACACTGAAGGGAAGTGCCCTCGAGTTATGACAAGATTTGATCCATGCATACATGAGTGGAAAACTAAGAAAAGAAGGAAAGAAACTGTACAAGAAGCTATAAGATGCACTACAAGATGGAGTATTGGGAACAAGAGGTGCCTGTTTGTCAGATTTTCACCTTATTGGTAGAGATTCTTTTTTTGCTACCATGATGCCTATTTCTAGGTTTTCATCAATGACGCTTTTCTTGTTTTTCAATTTTTTTAAATTTTTTTTTGTTATTACCAAGGTGCCTATTGCTAGGTTTTCACCAAGGCAAGGATTTGTTTAAGGATGTTTTGTAATTTTTTTGCATTTTTCTCAGGACATTTAGATATATACAAAGAAGTTTTGAAATTAGATCAGTTGTAAAACCACATTAGGTGGAGAGTGTTGATAGGTTCCTTGAGCACTTCTCCCTCAGTTGTAGAAAGTTGTTAAGCACTAGATCCATACATTATAGTGATTATGTAAGGACCAAGCCATTTTGGTTCAAACTTTCCTTTTTGAGCCCGTTGTTTCCAATTCTTAGGATTTTCTCTCAGGATGAGATCACTCAATTGGAAGTCACGTGGCTTAACTTTCCTATTGTAGCTTCTAGATATTCATTGATGATAAGCTCGCAGATGATTACACATCACTTTTTGACATTCATCTAGTAACACTAGCTCTTGAAGCTGAGATATTCTATAATTTTCATCTATGATGAGGCCTTTCATAGATATTCTCAAAGTATGAATCTCAACCTCTATTGGAAGCATAATGTCTTCTCCAAAAACCAAAGCAAAAGACGTTGTACCTATTGGAGTCCTAATAATAGTTCTATATGCACATAGGGATGGATTAATCTAGAGGTGCTAGTCCCTCCCAGATTTGATGATTGTGTGATGAAGAATTTTGAGGATTGCCTTGTTGGATGCCTTAGCCTGGATATTACCTTGGGAGTAGTAGATAGAAGACCAATGTTGTGTGATTTTGAATTTCTTGCATAGCTCCTTAAGGTCTTTGTTTTTAAACTATCCTCCATTATCAATAATGATGGAGGATGGTACACCAAACTTGCATATGATGTAGTTTGTGATAAAAAGAGCTATAGTTTTGTGAGTGGTACTACCTCTACCCACTTCATGAAGTATTTTGTAGCTATTATAATGAACTTATGTCCATTAGAAGAAGATGGGTGAATCTGACCCACAAGATTGAAGGCCCATTGTTGAAATGGCCATAGTGTGGCAGATGGAATCAACTTCCTGGCTAGAGTATTAATCAAATTCCCATGGAGCTGGCACTGTTTGCAGGACTTGGCATACTTTATTGCCTCTTGCTCCATTTTTGGCCAATAGTAACCAGCTGTAATGAGTTTGTGAGCTAGTGTTAAGCCATTTGAGTGGGATCCACAAATGCCCTCGTGAACATCAATTAATGTGTGTTTGGACGCATCGGGTTCTAGACACCTAAGGAGTGTTTTGTTGAGACCTCTCCTAAATAATTCATTAGAAATAATGACATACCATGAAGCATTATAGATAATGTAATGTTTCTCATTCCAGGTTAGACCATTTGGAATGGTTTGGTTACAGAGGTAGGAGTAGATGTGATGGTAGCAAGATGAGTCTTGTCCTACAATAGAATAGATCATCCTAGAATTAGGAGTACCATAGGTAGGGTAGAGTAACACTTCCACCAAGAACTCATGTCAGAGATCATTTTTGAGAATCTATAACAAAGAGGCCAGAGTAGCCATAGCATCAGCCACTTTGTTATCTACTCAAGGAATTTGTTAGAAGGTGATGTGAGCAAAATACTTCTTCATGTCATCAACCATGCATTTGTAAGGGATTAATTTCTCATTCTTTATTTGACACACATAATTAACCTAGTTGATTATGAGTTGAGAGTCCCTAAAGACATCTAACTGATCCACTCTCCATTCAGCTACAATCTTTATGCCATTAATCAAAGCCTTGTATTCAACAATGTTATTTATACAAGGAAATAGAATCTTGTATGCTTTGGGTAATGAATATATCTATGGCATTATGAAGAGCAATACAACACTAGATTCCTATTGTGTGAAGGACACGTTGAAGAACATTACCCATGTTTGGTGTGTAAGTATCAGAATTGACTTATTGGGGAAATCAATGTTCATCGAGAAAAGACTTTGCATAGGTGCATCTGCTAGTTGATCTGCAATCACTTGTCCCTTGATAGCCTTTTGTTCAACATATTGAATGTCAAACTCACTGAGTATCATGATCCACTTAGCCAATCTTCATGTGGGATCCACCTTACTAAACAAGTATTTTAGTGGATCTATTTTAGCCACCAGCTGCATATTATGGGCAAGCATGTAGTGTCTCAACTTTTACAAAGCAAATACAACTGCCAAGCAAGCTTTCTTAATGATGTTGTAATTCATCTCATAAGGGATCAGTGTTTGACTCAAATAATAAATAGCTCTCTCCTTGTTATTGTTTTCCTCTTGAGCTAATAAAATTCCCAAAGAAGTTTTAGTTGCTGAAATGTACAAGATCAATGGCTTCCCATAGATAGGAGGCATTAAGATTGGTAGATTAGCAAGATATTATTTTATCTGTGTCAAGCTTTGCTCACAATCTTGACTCTAGTTATATTTTACACCCTTATGAAGAGTCTTTGTAAAGCGTTGTGATCTATCCGCCAATTGTGAGATGAAACTATGAATAGATTGGAGTCTTCCTTGTAGACCTCTCATCTAGCTAATGTTATAGGGTGGAGGCATATCCATAATTTATTGAACTTTCTCTGGATCTACCTCAATCCCTTTTGTAGAAACAATGTATCCTAGTAGTTTCCCTAATGTGACACCAAATGTGCATCTCCTAGGATTGAGCCTGAGACTGAATTTTTCCATGCGATCTAGGATAGGTCCCAAATCTTGCAGATGAGTATTATGTTTTGCACTCTTGACCAAGGTAACATCCACATAGTCCTCCATAGTCTTATGCACCATATTATGGAAATTATAGTGAATTCCCTCTAATAGGTAGCACTAGCCTTTTTCAAGCCAAATGGCATTATGTTCTAGTAGAAGGTTCCCCATGCACATGTAAAAGTAGTCTTTTCTTGATCTTCTGGCACAATTTTGATCTGATTATAACCAAAAAACCTATCCATGAGTGAGTACATCTCATATCTTGTGTTCATGTCCACTATCATATCAATGTCAGGAAGTGGAAAGTCATCCTTAGAACATGCTAAGTTGAGATCAAAAAAGTCAGTACAAAGTTTGATAGATTTATCATGCTTGGAGACTAGAAAAATGTTGCATATACATTTAGCATAATCAATAGCATGGATAAAACCAGCTTTCAGAAGCTTCTCCAGTTCAACTTTGACAAGCAATGCAACATGAGGATGCATTTTTTGAAGTTTTTGTTTAACTAGTTTAATGCCTAGTGCGATGTACAAATAATGCATAATGAGATCAGGATCTAGTCTTGGCATGTTAGAATATGTCCAAGCAAAATTTATCTTCTTTTCTTAGAAGAAGGCAATAAATTCCTCCCTTTCTTTTGGAGAAAGTGACTGTGCCAGATGTATAATATGAGTATGGTCTTCTGTGCCTAGGTTGATTGACTATGTTTTCTCTATCACCACTGATGATCTCTCTTGAAATTGACTTGGAAGTGCATAAAATATCTCATTCGTAAGTGCCTCAAAGAGGTTTTCACCCTTGGATACATTTTTTGTTTTTACTTGTTTAGGTTCTGACACTACCACAATGTGGTTTTCACCATCAAACCTTCTATGTTTTTTCTTTTTAATTGTATGACTAAGATGCTTGATGTCAACTTTAGTCATGTTGATGCTTTGTTCACTGGTGGAAGACGTTATTGATTTGACAATGTTCAAGTAACAAGCAAGAGCATAGTCATTCTAGAATGTGGGGACTTCACTAGATGTATTAGGATTCTAGTCTATAAGCTTAGGATATGTGAGTGAAAGAGTAGTGGCAGATTCGATTACATTCACAGTATAGTCTGTAAATGCTTGGACCAACAATTCAAGATCTAGAGCAGCTTCATCCACAAGTGTGTTCAAATGCCTTTGAATAAATGTCAACAACTGAAGACTCAAGGACACTAGTTGGATTAGACCCGTCTAACCCAATCCTAGGCATTTCACCCATTTCAAGTTGGTTTTCATAGACATGAACTTGGTCAATTTTTTTATCTGTAGTTTCTTTTGAAAGGGAGCCAAACTCATATTCCCTAGAACCAGTGCTACATGGTGATAGGTTGTAGAATTCCCCAATAGTGATAGGGACATACTCTCCTTCATCATTAGTTTTTTACACAAGTACTCAATGTGTAACGCCTAGCTAGATTCTCCCTATTCTAAATGAATATAGTGTGGATCTATATTGTCCTTAGAAGAATCATTAGTACCATCCATTGTGATGATACATGGCACAAAATCATCTGGCTCAACAAAGAATTTAGCAAGGTCATGAGGAATAGGATAAGGATAAGGATCCTCATCATTTGAATTATCTTCTTGAACATCTAACTTAGCTTGTGACTCATTTTTGGATGAACCCTCAAACTCTGGTATGAATTTGTTATCCCCTAAATGGAAGGGAACCTTCTTAAAGCCTAAAGCAAATGTATCTATGTTTCTTCAAGCTATTGCTTTGATAGGATCAACTAGACCATTGTTATTGCACCCAATAGGACCACTTCCCTTATAGCCAAAGTGCTTCATGAGTCTAAGGCCAGGGCCATATTTCTCAAGAGTGATCTCACGAGCTTGTTTTGTTAGGTCAACTGGAGTCTCCTCTTTGTCAAGCCACACATAAATGGCTCTATTTTTTCTTTCATCCTCTAAGGAGACTATAGCCTTGAAAAAAGTGTCATTATACTTGGTTTGAGGCATCAACACAAATGGCTTCTTTGCCTTAGATGGTCTCCCATAATGATGAGGAGACTCAAGAAGAGATGTTAATGATAGCACTGGTTTGATATGGTATACACCTATGCTAAATTCTTCCAACTTGAATAATTTCTCAATTTGTTTCAACTTGTTGTCATGATAATCAATAGATTCACTATTAGCGAGGACGAAATTCTCAACAACTTTGAGCATATTGCAGATGTAGCTAGTACTGGTAGGAATAGTGACTTCGGAGCCATGAAATGGGAATTGGACACATTGATGCTATGTGGATGGCACAATGTGCATCTCATGTATCCATGGCTTTCATAGCAAAATGTTATAAGCCAAGGGAATGTTGAGGACCTAACAAGTGCCATCCCTTTCTATAGAGCTGATGCAAAGAGGCAATACCACAAGACCTAGAGACTTCCACTCGACTTTATCATATGCTTTGATAGTGATCTTGTGGTGAGGATCAATAGAGTCCTTAGAATAATTTAATTTTCTAAGTAGAGCAACAAAGACAATGTTTAGCCCAATGCCATTATTGTTGAGTACCCGACGGACACATGTCTGATGTATCATGACCTCAATGTGTAGAGGTTCATTGTGTGGGTGACTCAATGAGTTGTCATCTAAGGTGAGGTCAGGTGACATACCATAGATTGAAATCACTCAAGATCAAGATCTTAAGGAACATTTTCCTCAATGAGGGCTTTGTCCAGAATCTGCCTATGAGTAGGTGAGATTTTAAGCAGCTCAAATATTATGATTTGAGCGTTAGTTCATTTTAATTGATTGAGAACACTATAGCTGGTTGCTACTAAATTTGTTGTGAGTTTTGCACCTCTTCTAGATGGATTGACAAGAGTTTTATCTTTATGTTTTTCAAGATAAGTATTAGAAGGCATAGGGCCTTTGAGTACCAACTTGGCATGAGAGCATGTAATAGTGTTGGCACAGTGTTGTAAAGATGTGTTGTCTATAGTGTGGGAAGTAGGGCCCCTCAAGACAAATGGTATCTTGGGTTTATTGTTATCTTGATTGTCCTATGTTGGTCACATTGTTGTCATTAGAGTATGCATAGTTGACCTTGTTGTTAGGTTTTGGTTTTGAACTCTCTCCTTTTTCATAACCCGAGAAGGGCTCTTTGAAAGCCTTGTGATTTGAGTTCTTGTCATGTCTATCTACCACAATATCACCATCATTGATCATGTCCTAGACTTTGTAACACAGGTTTATGTAGTTTCTAGTTTTGTGCCCTTTATTTTGGTGTACTCATAGAATGTAGTTTCATTCCACCATGGTGGGCATGGTTGCAGATCATAAGGGTGAGAGTTGTCCAATGGTGAAATGAGCTTATTTTGTAACAAGGTTTTGTAAACCACATCCAAAGGTTCACCCAGAGGTGTATACTCTCATTTAGAGTGTGTAGCCCATGAGTTTCTCAGTCTATTCCTAGATGCCTTGTTGTCCGGAGGAGGTTTCTCAGCATTCTTGGCCACATTGAGGCTATCTGTGAGATCAAAGGCTACCTTAGCAGGTTTAAGAGTGATGTTGTCAATAATCCCATCATGTACAATTTCTCAATTCTTGTTGATGTACTTGGGTTTATCCTTGTTAGAGGTGGGTCCTTGTTTTGTGTCCTTTTGAAGGGTAAGTTTGCCCTTCTTGACCATGAATTCCTCTATTTAGATAGCTTGCGTGACCATGTCTTCAAAGGTGCATGGACCTTGAAGTTGGAATCTATACCCAAAATTGGGTAAGAGATTATCAATGAAGATGTCAAGCTTTTCTACTTTAGGAATCTTGCGTGAATATTTAGTGTAAAGTTGTTTCCATCTTTGAAAGAATGTGAGGAAAGGTTCCCCAACCTTCTACTTAAGGTTACATAAATCTTGAATATTAATAGGGTGTTGAATGTTATGAGAATACTGGTAGAGAAACAAGTTGGCAATTTCATTAAACATATTGATATCAGGAGGCAAGTGTTAAAACCACTCCATAACCTGACCGCCTAGACTTCTTGGGAATAAACACATGAGATATGTCTAATTATGCATAAATTCTATAGACAAGGCACCAAATTCCTACAAATGATCTTGGGGATCAGTGGTTCTGAAGTATTTATCATACTTAGGAATGTCTATTCTCTTGTCAAATGGAAATGGACAAAGAGCATCTAAGGTGTATGTTTTTGTGGGTTTGTCTTTCTCATGCATCATTTGAGCTAGTTGGTCTTGCATGATTTTTAGTTTTTTTGGATTTTGGAAGTCTTAGTTTCCTCTTCAAGAATGATGATGGTTTCCACATTGAAATGATGGTGTAGCTTAGCTTCCTCTTGGGAGAGTTTGAGAAAGTATTTTTCTTTCTCTTCGTTGAGTAGGATTTCCATGACTTTCTAAAAGTTTTTATCTTTATGACACTTTGCTATGTGTTTAGGAAATATATCAACCTCTTCTTATTCTTCATTAGTGTCATGGTCTTTTTCTTTGTCATTCCTATGTTGATCTTAGTGTCTACTATGATTACCATGTTCAAGTTCTTAATTAGGCATTGTAGGAACATGTTCAGTCTTAGTATGTTGTGATTAGAAAGGTCATTTGAAAAAGAATTCAGAAGTTCTATTCAAAGATGCAGGACCTTTGCTAGTCTTAGGATCCTCTTGATACAAGGGATTCCTAGTTTTTTGTAAGTTTATGGAGAACATCCACTAGACTCGAGGTGATCTAATGAGTGAGAGGAATCATGAAGATTCTTCACTAGATGAACTAGACATAGACCGTGTATAAAATGGAAGGTGGCCTCTATGATGATTATAAGCTCTAGCTCAACCTCACCTAAGTCTAAGGGGATACAACACATTCCCACTTCTTATTGTTACATTCATAGATAAGGAAAAGAAGAAAAGACCAAGACAAGTATCACAGTAAAATATAGTCTCAAAAAGTAATGGAAGAGTGTTGTATACGAAGGCATGAGTAGTTTGAGTAGAGGCTAGAACAACCGAAGATTATGACTATCATAACACATAGTATAATGAACACTAAAGGATGATAATAAGACAACTAAGAGATGAGACTAGTTAAAGTATAGACCACAAGTTATCAGCTAAGAAAAATGTTGATGTTTGGGACTATTTACAAACAAAGAAGAGGTAACCCAATGTAGGAAATAGACTAGACACAGAGTGTAGATTGCTTAAACAAGTTGATTTGATAGTTTTGATTCAAGGTATCATGTGAAGCTATTTTGGGAGGCATGTGAGAAAGTACACATGCAATAGTGAAGTTTCAAAACAATAACCTAAACTCGTGTTAAGATGTGCTATAGGCCATGTGAAGAAGTACTAGGAATGGAAAAAAAATAGAGCAAGATCTAATGTGGTGAAGTGCAAGTGCTCACACAAGGATCTAGGCAGAGCCACATGAAGATGTGACCAGACTTGACAATTAAACTGGATTTTGAAGAGATGTTTGAAAATTTTAGAATATTTTAGATAGATTGTTAGTTCGTGTGATAGATATAAGATAAATTGCAAGGTTGGTTTTCAAGATATAAAATAATGTTGAGTTTCAAGTAAGAAAAAAAAATTTCAACAAAACATGAGAAGCAAGTAGTAGTCGAATAAAATCCAACTAAGGACAAACAAACTCAGAGAGATGGGAGAGTATTGACCTTCAATTTGTTTAGATAGGTTTGGACATGTTTAAGACTTGATAAAAAACACACTTTATCCCTAGAAACAAAAAATGGTAGAGAAGGAAAAAAATTTGTCCCACAACTTATGCACATGTGTGCACCTGATACAACCATGTCAACACCTAGAGGGCACCCATGTTTTTGGTGTACTCAAAGGGATCAATAACATATACATTGAATGAACACCCTTGTGGCAGGGGTCAAGCATGTATACAACCTTCCAACACCTAGTAGCATGCCTATGGTGAGGTCTACAGGAGAGATTCTTCCCCCTCCTTGCACAAAGATTATGTCTCCGTTTGGAGGTGAATCGGGTAGCCTCTAACTAAAGGTTTTTACTTGGTTTCTGTTTGTATTAATCCCGAGTGGCTCTGCAAGCAGAGTTGAGACCAATTTCCCACACTAGCATCTAAGAGTGCACACACTTACTTAGCAAGACTGGGGCTAGCGTTGGCCAGTGCAATAGACAGAGCCTCCCCTTAATATGCAATATGAAGAATTAAGAGGAATAAATTAATATGGCTTTGGAGTATTTTTCTCTATAAAGATTCTCTATTATAGTAAGTTGGAATATTTAACAAAAGGAGTGTCTCACTTAGGTCATCCCTAGAGGTTGGATTACTTTGGCAGGCCCTCTAAAGGATTGACTTGGACTGGTGGTTCAAACACAAGGGTCAAAGTTTTTAATTTCTCTCAAGGGGAAAGAGCATACTCCTCTACCTTATTTTCTCACTCAAACACACAGAACATGTTAATCAATGACTTAGCTTAATCAATCTAGACTCATCCTTTCTAAAGATTGTGATCCCCTAAAAGGAAATAATCATCTCATCATAGAAGAGGGTTCATACTAGAGAACCACTAAGTTGCTTGCCTCAGATGTCATCTTTCAGAGGCTTCTAGGTTTTTGATTCACCCTTGGTCATGAAATCCAAGTGGTGAAGAACATACTCCCCTATTCCTCTATCTTGCACCCTATGAGGTTCACAAGCCCTAATTAGACTATGTTTGGAAAGCAAGAAAAATGACACATTGTTTTAGTGGGTTTTAAGAATGGTCTTCGATAATCATATTTTTTACAACGTCCTACAAACACATGGTTAGTTCATGTTTGGGAAAGTTTGTATAAAGGAGTTCTTCATAAAACATATTGTAGACAACTATTAGGCTATAGAAAATCAAAAAAATTGGAATGAAGATGCTTCAAATAAAACATGTTAGTAAAAAAAATATGATAAACAACATACTAAAAAATTGCACCTTACTGTGTTGTTTCAAGATTTTGTGGGAAATCTTGCACATGTCTATGCAAAGTTTTTCACTATCACACATGAGAAAATGAGGTGCCACATGAAAATCCATGCAATAGGGCACTTTTTCACATGAGAAATTGGACAACAATGAGCAAAACCCTCAAATCTTCACACGAAAATGAAATTTTCTATGTGAGAATCTAGAAAACTATATGGACAACTATGATAGAATGATGAAAATGTTAGAAAATAAGATAGATGAGGTCAGAAAAAATATTTTTCTCTGCCCCACAGTGGGCACTAGAAATGTATACATAAAAATGTGACCTCAAATCTTTCACCTACACTTCAACATGGTCATTATATGCGAAAGCATCCTATAATGAACATTAAATTTTTTATCTAAAATAGTTTGACAAATTGACCTATTTCCTTCTAACTAGAAGGATTATGATTTTGATCTTAGAATGAGAAGTGGGCAACCAAACCTCTAGAACAAAGGATTTTGAGCTATATGAGAACGCAAATTATACTAGATGAAATGCAATTAAACTAAGAAAATAAAAGAGCGTACTATGCTAAATGAATGCATTTTTAAGATCTAGATGATATTATAATGTAAGAAATAAAAGCTATGAAAATGTGAGCAAGATGAGCAAGTATTCCAGCATAAGTTCAATGCAAATTCCAAAATTCTCTACCTCTATAATGAGGGATTAGAAGCCTCTTAAACAAAATTCCCAAAATACATTAACAGTCAAGATTAGAAATGAGATTCAATTAGAATGGAAAGTTTCCTTATGAAAAGGAATTTAACTAATTTCTTTCTAAGTGGAATAAGGAATTAACTAGTTTCTTTTGAGTGGAATAAGGAATTAACTGATTTCTTTCCTTTTTTGATTTTAGTTAATTAAGAGTTTCTATTTCTAAACAAAAGAGAGAATATTGGAGAAGATATTTGATTTAAATAAATTAAATATGACCTCATATTTGAGTATTTTAAATTGAATAATTAAATTTAACAATTAGAATAAGAATATTTAATTAAATCAAATATATTTAATTCCTCATGTATATAAGCCAAAATTGATGAATTTAATTTAATTAAAGTACTAAGACTTATAATTAAATTAAAAAGTTAATTTAGAAAATTCAATGAATATTTAGGAATTAATTAAAGTAAATGATTAATATAGATTAATTCTTTTTTTCATTTGACACTTAGGTCAAGTAGAGATTCTTAGAATCAAAATTGCCTAGTGACATAGGACTTTAGGGTTGATCAAATAGACCAAAATTGGTTAACATGGCAATGAGCCAATTTTGTAGTAATACAAATATGACTCCTATGGTACTACCACTTGCATCACATTCAACTTGAAATACCTTATTGAAATTAGGCAAAGCCAATATGGATAACTTAACAACCTTTTGTTTTAAAGCCTCAAAACTCTTATCAACTCCATGTGTCCACTTGAATTCTTTTTTATCTCTCTCATTGTCTCAATTGTAGCATTACAAACAACACTAAAATTATTGATAAATATTCTGTAAAAACTAGCCAAACCATGAAATGATCTTACCTCACCCACATTCTTAGGTGTAGACCATTCCAAAATTGCTTTAACTTTCTCTGGATCCATTCTCAAACCATCAGCTAAAATCACAAATCCCAAATACACAATCTCTTCTTGCATAAAAGAACACTATTTTAGATTAATCAACAACTTTTCCTCTTTCAATCTCTACAATACTTGTCTAACATGTTCTAGATGTTCTTCCTTAGTATTTTTGAATATCTGAATATCATCCAAATAAACAATCACAAATATATCCAAGAATCTTTTCAAAACTTCATTCGTCAACTGCATGAAAGTACTAGGTGCATTAGTCAAACCAAAAGGCATAAGCAACCACTCATACAAACCATCTTTTGTCTTGAAAGTAGTCTTCCATTCACCACCTTCTCTTATTCTAACATGATAGTAGCTATTCTTCAAATCAATCTTGGTAAAATAGTTTGCTCCACTCAAACAATCCATTATGTCATCCATCCTCAACATAGGAAACCTATATTTCACTATGATCATGTTAATAGCTCTAGAATCAGTACACATTTTCCATTCTCCACTATTCTTAGGTGCTAATATAGTAGGTATAACACATGGACTCTAACTTTCTCTGATTAAAACCTTCTACAACAACTCGTGCACTTGTCTGTTAAGGTCTTCATTTTCTATAGGTGTCAATCTATATGGTGCCTTCTTCGGCAAATTGGCTTTAGGAATCAAATCCATACAATGACTTATACTTCTTACTAGTGGTAAACCATTAGGAATATCCTTAGCAACAATATCTTTATACTCATTCAACAATTCTATAATTTCTTCTAGTACTTGGCTACCACTATCTGTTGTCACTCGATCATTACCAAATTCTATTGCTCGGTCATTACTACCCAAACTTGGTCCTCTAGGAACTATAGCAAAATATAATTATTTTTTCTTAACTTATTTTTTAAATTGTTTTCCATTAACCATACAAACATTTATTCCAATACAACTAACCTCATATGAACTTTCAATTAAAGGCAACACTATTTTCTTCTTCCCATTCACCCAAAGAGTTTATTGATTCAATCTTCCATCATGTACAACATATCTATCATATTGCCAAGGTCTACCCAAAAAATTATGATAAAAATCCATAGGCATAATATCACACAACACTTCATCAAAGTAATGTCCAATCTTAAACTTCACAACACATTGCTCACTTACCAATATCTTATTCTCATCCTTGATCCATGAAACATGATAAGGTTTGGGATGTTTCAGCCTCTGTAATTGCAACTTTCCAACCAACTCTTCTGATGAAAAAATTTGTAGAGATTCCACTATAAATGATCACATTGCAACATTTTCTAGCCATCTTACATCTAGTCTTGAAAAGACTTCTTCTAATAAAAAGTTCCTCTTCACTTCCCTTATTACATAAGGTACTTCTCACCATCAAATTTTCTCCAGCCTTAAGTCCACTTGGTGAACTCTCAATGTCTCCTTGAATCACAACATCTCTATTATTTTTCCCACTTTTAGAAGATCTACATCAAAAGATCTATGACCCTCTATATCACATCTAAAACAATTACCATGAAAACTACCTCTAGAATAAGAATTACCTCTTCCTTGGTAAGAATTAGTACCTCCTTAGTATGAACTACTACCTTCCCATTTGGTCTTGTCTTTGTCATCATTCTGGCATTTTGATTTTCCTTTATCTTGCACAAAACTATTATATCTTCCACCTTCACTATAAGATCTACCTCTACCTCTTTGGGGTCTACCACCTCTACCTCTTTATCTTTGTTCATCCTTCTTTGTCAAGATCTCCTCATCCTTCAATGAATATTGATATGCATTTTCCACACTTTCCAATTTCACAAAACATATATCATCTTGATTTCCAAATCTCAATCCATTTATGTACCTTGCAATCTTCTCAACATCATCATCCACATGTCTAAATTTGATGTCCAATCTATAGAGTTCCTTAGTAAACTCTTTCACTATCATATCTTTTTGCTTCAAATTTTGCATCTTTCTCAACAAGATAACTTGGTAATCAACAAGAAGGAATTTGTTCTTCACCTTGTTCACCATTTTTGTCCAAGTCTTGATCTTCTCCTTTCCTCTCCTTTGTCTATTATTTTTCAAATGCTCCCATCAGAATGAAGCATGACCTTTTAGCCTAGTAATAGTAGTTTTCACCTTCCTATTATCAGGAGTATTTTCATACTCAATGAACTTCTCCAAATTAGCGATCCAATCCAATACAACATTGGTATCCAAATTTCCATTATAAGGAACAACTTCTAAAGTAGGCTTTGAATATGCCCTAGAAAATACTCTTAGCAATATTTCCTTAGCTTGATCTTCTTCCAATTTTGGATTAGGGTTTGGTGCTACTGCTTTATCATCACTCACATCTTCAAGACATTCTCCTCTCCTCTAGGCTATCTCCACAACATCTATGCTGGCTATGATTTGTCTCAATTGATCCAATATATAATTATCAACATTTCCTCTAGCATGAACCATCTTTACAAATTAGGTTCTTACAAGATCATAACCCTCTACAAGTTATAGGTCAAATCCAAAGATGTGCAATCCTACAACAAAATTTTAATTGGGTTTCTACACGATCCAATCTCCATAAGGATGAACCTTGAGCTCTGATACCACCTAATGCAAGGAGTGAATGGAAAGAACCAAGGCCAACGGTACACCTAGCAATCCAAACAAATCTTATAGAGTTAACAATGGAACAAAACACAAAAGGAGAACAACACCACACAGAGAGAACAATACACTTTATTGATTATGAAAATATCAGCATACATGCCTAGCTATAAGGCCTTTTGGGTCACTACTAGAGATAGTATACAGATCCAAAATCAAATTCACAGCTCTAGACACAAACTTTCCAAACATTCACATTTTTCTCTCAACTCACTCTAATCTGACCTAACTCTAAGTCTAAACACTCTATTTATACTTTCCAAAACAACTTATAGATCATTCTAGAAGAATATATAATAGGAAGGCTAACACAACAATGGTCTAGACACATCCCAAGAAAAGATCTTAACATAAATGTCATGATCAAAAATAATCTTGCAAGTTGACTCACACCAAAAATGTAGAAACCACATCCAAAATACTGACACTTAACATCAATAGGACAAATCAACACATGAAGGGTCACCCGACATCCACTATGTAACTTGAAACATGAAGGATAGCTTGACATACACTAAGTAACTTGACACATGAAGAATAGCCCAACACACACTATGGAAGTTGGCACACACTATAGTGGTGAGATGGGATAACATGCCAACCTAAGTGTTAACATGATGTGGGATAACCTCAACTCAGCTTAAACTACAAAATTACTGGCACTCGACACTTGCTACAACTCGATAATGACTAAAACTTGGTAACAACTAGCAGGATAAAAACAAATGATTAGGATAACACATCAACTCAGGATGCTCTTGCATCAATTTCAATAGTTCTAAGGAAATTTATATAATTTAAGAAGTTATTAAATATCTCTTTTTGTGACAAAAACTATACTTGAGAGGTGAAAATTGTTGGAATTCTTTAGAATAATGGGGGGAGGGAAGAAGGGGAAGGGGAAGCTGGATGGGGGGAATGGGAGTGGGTGAATTAGTTATCCAATGTCTAGATGTAAAAATAAAACTTTGCAATGCTTAGTAGACCTATATTCATAAAACATCAACATGCATACATTCATTACATCATACAATACTTAAACTTTTGTAGGTTATTGTCCTAGGTCAAAACAACTTTGTAGAAATGTAAACATGAAACAACATAAGAACATTTACACTATTTTACACAAGGATTTTAGGTGGAAACCAAATTTAGAAAAAAATACTAGTAACATGCTACTAATTCTGACTCTTCTGAAGTGATGCCCTATGAAAGGCCAACCCTATTAAAGGTTACAATACACATTGTTAAATGTGACTCGGTTCAAGGATTTTAATAACCCTATTAAGAGTGAGCCTTATTAGAGGACTTTAGACCATTCCATTAGAATGTCACCCAATTAAAATATTTAAAAATAGCTATTAGGTCAACCTTAATCCAAAAGATTTTATCCACACTAATGTAGACATCTAAATCTGATTACACAACTAGGTGGTTGTATTTAGTCATCTTCTAGGACATTACTGATTAAATATTTATTATTTACTTAATTAATCATCATCCCCTAGTTAATTAATTAATTAAATTAAGTATAGTCCAATTGATAAAATCAAATGATAAAAATCAACTTATCAATTAACTCCATATCCCTCCATTAAATTAAATAAATCCTCAAGTCTATTTAATTTAATCTCACATCCCTTATTTATTTATTAAATAAATCATTTAATAAATTATCCACATCCTTAAGACCTACCTTTACCCCTAATCAACCCCATTCACCCATACTAACCTCAGTTAGCCTTGTAAACTAACCCATCCCATCAAAGCTAAGCCACTTGCCACCTAACCCCCTTTCTAAGCTAAGTCTAATCCTCCTCCTAAACATGTGCACAATTTTAAGCAAGAGCTAAAACTTACTAACCCATGCCAAAGTCAACAAGTCTCCCTTGTCCTCTTCCATCTCTATCCAAAAGGATTAATGGCTCTTACATCCATATTAATGTCTCTTACATCCCTCTTACACACTCATCCTCCCTCATTACTTCCTTTGGCCAACCTTTATCATATCCCCTCACACTCATCCTCCTTGTGACAAGTGTCACCTCCCTATTGACCCCAAACAAGTACAATCCATGTGCTTCCATTTGAAATCATCTTAGCCCTCCCTCACCGTTCTTTCATCCTTGCATCTTGACCCACCATTTTACTACCCATTAGCCTATAAAGAAAGCCCTTCCCTCTTACAATCCATCATCCACTTTTATGCGAACTTATAATGCTATTTTGAGAGCCTAAAAACTACTAAAATATCATCATAATGTTGAAATTCATCTACTCCCCCATTGTTGAAATCTGTATCCATATACACACTTGGTAAAAAACCCCCACCTATTGGAAGCTTGAGTAGAATGTTAGCATACATGCTCATCCATCGGCGACATATTTACATCATCGTAGATTATACCATAAGGAACCTACCATTCTTGGTTTGCATTCCTTTTTGGTGATAACCTTGGTCCTATCATAAGTGTTAATTTTTTAATTATGTAAATGCTTTCATTTATTAATTAGTATTCAATATTATACTACTAGATTAGGTGATACATTTTGGCACGCTTCGTGGGACCCCGCATTTGAGTTGTTCTTGTTAGAATTATTTATAATAACTGAGAGGGGGGGGGGGGGGGTGAATCAGTTATTCAAGGTCCAAATTCCCTAATAATACTTTTTCACAACTTATAATGAGTTGATAAACTTTTCATCCATCAAAACTTAAATCAACCATCTTAGCAAGTTATAGCAAATCAACATGCAGGAATAAAACATGCAAGATCAACACATGACATAGTGATTTATGTTGAAACCCAATTTGGGAAAAACCACCAGTAACATGCTACTTGATTTTCACTCTTCTAAAGTGATGCCCTATTAAAAGCCTGCCCTGTTAAAGGCTTACAACACACTATTAAATGTGACCTTGTTAGAGGATTTCACCATACTGTTAGGAATGGGCCTGATCAAAGGACTTTAGAACATTCACTTGGAATGTCACCCTATTAAAGGATTTACAACATGGCTATTAAACCAGCCTAAGTCCATAGGATTTAAACTATCTATTACAATTGCTAGACAATAACAATAATGGATTGTCGATTTGATACAACTTACAACATAATTTGCAGATTTCAGATCACTCTTTAGCTCATTCCTTTTGCTTGGCTTTTAATCACTTCAGTTCTTACAACTTGTCATCTCAAGCTTCATCTCCTTGAGTCTTCTTACTCATCATACCAATGCATCCATATCTGTGGTCATCTGTTGAAGTAGAGTAACTATTCTTTCTTCCTCCTTAGCACCTTCTTCAACACTTTATGCTTTCATGCTTTAACTCTTCTTTGTCTCTTCATGACCTTATGATTCCTTAAATAGAAATTTGGTTTTCCTTTGCTGCTCAATTCTCCCTTTCCAACTTTAGGGTTTCAAATGGATTAGGTGGGATAGAATGTATCTATCCCATATCTTGCTCTTATCTAGAAAACATCATCTAGAGTCTAGTTGTATTCTCCAAAAACATTCTACATGGTGTTCTGTGCCACCAGCTCATCATTCTTATCTTTCATTTAATTCATAGATTTCTATATAACAACCTTGTCGGCTTAGATCTGGTGAATCTTTTATTTTTGAAATAATGCAGCAACTCGACACTATTGGTTTACTGATGCTCGACATCTCTGTGTTACTCAGCACTTGTATCTGCTCAGCACTTGATTATGCTTGGCACTCGACACTTGATTCTGCTCAGCACTTGATTCTATTTGGCACTCGACACTTGATTCTGCTCGGCATTTGAAGTTCACTCGGTACTTGCTTGACTTCAACCAAGAATTTGTTCGGCTCCTTAATGATCTCAGTTAGTCTTTACAAATGACTTAGCTAAAACCTTACATCTTTGATATGTTTTAATGTGCCTATTCTCTATGTCTTAGAGTATGTCATCAATACACTTTTTCATCAATGACTTAGCTGATCCTTGGACTTCATTACAACATCATAACTTCAACCTTTCTCTAGGTGTTCTAGTTACATCTTATTGATGCTCTCCTCCTTGTCAATCAACCAATTGATAGTATTTGGATCACTAAAGCAATTTTCATTCCTACAAGTAGCAAGTTTGACATCAATGACAAAACAATGATTGAGAACATGCTTTACCAGTTCCATATGATCATTCCAACAATTTTCCTCATGATATTTTCAATCATTTCCAATAGTTCTAATCATATTTTTGCACTTCTTTTGTTAAATAACCAAATTGACATATTGTGCTTGTTTTTGTATTTAGTTGGTTTTTTAATATTGTTTGTAGGTACCAAAATCCTTAATCAAGAACCATGTTCTCAGCCATCCAATCAAATTCCTATTAAAACACCTTGAAAATAGCACAAATTGTGATCCCATAGTCACAAAATAGTGATCTTGTAGCTACAAAATCATGAAATTTTACTAGTGGGAATGTAAATTGTTAGTAAAAATCATCCCCATCAATCTCGTTGACCAATTCTCCTTCTGGAACATGAGTTTTTACTAGCAGGATCATTGTAAAAATCTTTGAAAATGCTTGACCAAAATATCTGAGCCTAGAAAACTAGTTTTATCTTTTTGTCATCAATCCCACAAATACACTCACAAAAGGGAATGTGTTCTATAATCCTGTGGGATCATAGTTTCACAAGATCGCACTGTGAGTATTTTCTATGGCCTACTTTTTCATTATTTTCGCTAGTCTTTGTGCCACGATCCTATGCTTTTTTAATGCATTTGAAAGATCATTATTTTACTTGTGGGATTGTTCTTTTACTCATGAGATCACTCTTTTACCTGTAGTATCATTGTTTGACTCCTGAGATCACTATTTTTATGCCTATAAAAAATAACATAAAAAGTTAAATTTTTTTCCCATAGTTAAGCTTTGATTTTGGATATTTTTGGGTGACTAATCAAATTGATTTTTTGTAGCATTGTAGATTGCAGCATCTTACAAGCCTAACCATATTTTTTGCAAGTCTTTCTTAGAATGAACTGATGCAGGAGCATCCAGAGGTATAAGGGCAATCCCGTGTCACCCAAAAAAATGTACTTAGACTTAGTTTCTGTTTCATGTCTTTACATTTTTGGATACCCATTTGGCTCAAATAAAGGTTCCAACTCTCATAGTTCAACTATCAGTGCGTTTGAAAATCCTAAAAAAAATAGGAGCATGTATTTGGGCCATCATTTCGATAAACTAGAAGGTGTGAATTGGCCAGATGAATGTAATCATGATTTAGAGCATTCCAAAAAACAAATCAGGTCAATAGGCCCCACGGTTTGAAAGTTATTGCAGTTTTTTGAGTTTTGGAGACCTCCTAAGAATGCTTCAAATTCAGGTTTGGGGCATTAAATGAACTTGAAAAGGGTCAAAAAATGGGGGATGAGCGAAGCTTGTCCATAGGGCTATAGAGCGCTTCGAGAGCTTTTTGAAAATGTAAACGGTTCATCAATCAGAGCTACGGTTCAAAAGTTATGCCTCCCGAAAGTTTGACTACCATTTCTGGATTCTTCTAGATTTGCACCGACTTCTAACGCAGCTTCTGGAACCTTCTATTTTGTCGGTGGATGCCTACTAGCACTTTCTAGAATGTACTCCTAGTCCTTAACCCTTCGAGGTCTATTTAAGGAGATTTCTAGCATTGTAAAAGGCAGTTTGGAGTGGAGTTTGAGAGGAGGTGCTAAAAGGAGAAATATTCTCCAGATTTATGCTATTGTAAGCCCTTAGGGCATGTCCTGAAGTTTATTTTCTCTGTACTATTTGTACTAGCTTATTTTCTCAGTTAATATATTTTCCCTTTTTGTTGGTTCCATTCTATTCTTGGGTTGTACCCCCATCATGAACTTGCATCTTTAAACAAATATTTCATTGGATGAATGTCTCTCAAATCAATCTTGAATGCTATGGACTAAAATCAAGCTTTAATTGAAATGCATGATTAAAATAACAAACACAATCTTGAATGCCAAGGATCAAATAATCATTGCTATACCTCACACTTGAACTTTGGGGCTTAAAAAGAAATCACTAAATCTTAAATGCATAAATGAATTTACTTTTTCACTCATTCCTTATCAAATTTATCATGTTGATGATGTTCTCATTTCTTATGTTGATAGCCTCTTGATTTTCATTATGCGGGCAATGATATTAGGATGGAAAGAACAGTGTATGCCATAAACATGAGTGTCTTCAATTGTAGATTACAAAATATAAATCATCAACTAGAAAAGAATAAGTGTCTTTTAAACCCAATATCACTTATGTGGTCTTGTTTTACAACTTTTTAGGAGTCCTTCTTGGGGATTTCATCACCCCTTGGGATGACCTCAACTCTAGCATTCTAGTGGAGTATAAATATTGGGAGGTGAATCAAAAGAAACCTCTCTTGGAAGCATAATCTTTTCACTCTTTCTTAAGCCCCAAAGAACTTTATACCTTTGGGAAGTGAAGGTGGAGATTTGGGTTACTATCTCCTCCTAGCTGTGTGGCATTATTTGCTTTCATCTACATACTTGGGCCTCATGTACCTTGCGTATATCAGTGACACCCCTAGCTAAGCTTGTATATCTTAGTAAAGCCTTATAGGGTTATTGTTGGATTTGACATGTTTGAGTGTTCCAAAACCCTCCCCATGTTTCAAAAAAAAAAATCAAGTCCTTTTTCTATAAAGATCACTTATATGTCCTTTGGGATAGTTGTTAGCAAGTCCATTCACAACAACACTAAGTCTAGTTTGCTCCACTTTATCCATTGGTAAATCATTCAACCCAAATGAAAGGCATACTCAATGTAGTCACTGCCTCATTAGAGATTCATCCTAATCACGTCCTTTTTTATGTCATTCTAGTCTTCCATCAAGTCTTCCTTATCCTATGCTAGCTCTATCTTCTTAGTCATTTCCCACCTCATTTTCTATATCCTCTAGAGTCAATCTTTCCTTTTATCATGAGCCTAATCAATGTCCTACTCCTAATCTAGATTTTTGTATTCATTCATAGTCATCTTTCATCCCCAAAACAAACATGTCACAATCTTTTTATGATGAGTTTGGTCATCCCACCTTTTCTCCCACTCCATCTTATTCCAATGATGATGATGATCTTATAAACTATGATGGGTCTATCAAAAGCCTTAGAGATATTGCTCCGAACATCCTACAAAACCCAAACATTCCTCTAAACTACTCTATCATTCCTCCATGTATACCCCCTAGTACTCCTTACCATGCCTTTGACAAGGAAAATCCATTATTATCCTCATCCTTCCCTTCTTCCTATATTGTGCCCACATATTCTTCTTATACATTAGTTATATCTCCATCTTCCTCTACCTTCATATCCCAATCTCCACCTTTCTAGAAAAATGTTAATAGCTACATCCCTATTTCATGCCCACCATCCAAATATCTTCCAAATGCATTTCCAAATCCTCCAACCAATCCTAGTCATACAACACATCACCCTAATCCCCTTTTCCCAATACAACACACTCATCTCCAAATAATTTTACAAGGAAACTAAAAGAAAACCCATCTCCCACACCCATCATTCATCTGACATCATCCTATCACTATCATCCCTATTTCATCCATCTCACTTATCAAACCCTTTCCATTTCCTACCTCCCATCCATCAAATCCCTCCAAATCCCATCGACATCTCCTCCTCTTAACATTACCCAAATCCCATATAATGAAACTAATGAGTTCCTCCCTCATCAACTCATCCCCTTTGAAGAATCCCCCACACATCCATCTACCTAACTTAAAGAAACCATTCATACTTCTCCTACTATACCATCTACTCCCATCCATTCCTATCAAGATCTTTTCTAAAAACATGTTGAATTTCCCACAACACAATAAAAGATCCCATCATCCCACTTATTCCCCTACATGATCCACTTTTACCATCCCCTCCATATCTAAATCCTACCATCTTACCTACTCCATCTCAAGATCCATTCCCATCAACCCATCCAAATCAAGATCCTATCCTTCCATCCCCTCTACTTCATGAGCATACATACCCTATAATCCTTGATGATAGATCCATAGAAGAAGAACTAACTATCATATATAAAGCTTCAACTTCTTTAGCTAGTAATGGACTCACATCTTGTGTTCCAAATAATGAACAACATATTGAAGAAAGAAAGAAAAGTATATCTCTAGATGTTGGTATCTCTTTTATCCCTATATGGTCCCAAGTCCTTCCATCTTCACTCCAAAGTTCCCATCCATCTTGTTCTACATCTATTTTGGGCCCTTATCCTACTACTTCTTTTCAATCCTCCATTTTGGGCCCATATATCACTAATCTAAATCCCCCACCCTTTCCATCCATTCTGGGTCCTTATATACCTAATATGAATCCTTTATCTCCATCTATCCTGGGACCCACTCCTGCTTTTCTTCCATATATTTTAGGTCCTTATCTTTCATTCCCTACATCCATTTTGGGAAATTATATGCATCCATGTCCTATGTTCCAATCCATCATTCCATCCCCTCAAATCCACAAACTAGATCATCATAGGCACTCATCCCTAAATCCCTTCCAACCTTCACCCTCTATATTTCCATCCACAATCCCTCCATATCTCCCATGCTCTTGTTACCATACCATGGCTAATAGAAGCAAATTAGATGCCAAAATAAAAAATTATAAATCCAAAAATCCACAAAATTCCAAGTATCGACATGTCCCTTCTAAAATACATGTTCTAGAAGAGAGGCATTTGATCCAAATCAAAGAAATAGTTAAGAGGCCACAAAGGCTCATGCTGAAAAAGTCAAAAATCATGTGGATACCTAGGATGCTCATAAAAAAAATGCATCTAAAAGAAAAATCTCAATTAGTATCCATTCCTACTACTCAAAAAGCTTCATCCATTCATAATCTATCCAAATCTCCATATATACATCATTCATCCCCCCAATCCATTGTTAGTCCATATAATTCCTATCCTAGATTTCCAATCCTCCATCTTCCCACTGTATTGTTAGTCCTTTTATTTCTCTTCCTCCATTTTCTCCTTAACCTAATTCAAAACCATCTTTCCCACTACTTCATCACCTGTCAAGGTGTGTGCCAATGATGGTCTTTTCATTTTCTTAATACATTTACCCACTAGTCTTATGTCTTCCCATCCCTTATTTTTCAACTTCCACCCACCATTCGACTTATTTAATCCAATATTTTTCAACCTATCATACCAACATCTATGAGTCAAAATGCATCAAAAAAGTCAAAAAAGAAGAAGTGTCCACTAGTGAAAACTTGGCAATTCAAGTGCCTTGGACAAGTACCATGATGAAAACTTGGCAAACAAGCATCATGCATAATCCCTTTATCCAAATTCTCTATATATTTGGGGCCACATTCCATTGCCCACCATACCCATCTCATCCCAATATAGCAAACACCTCTTATCCATTTCAACCACCATCCTCCTCCAAATCTTGACAAAAATAAATCCCACCAATGAATACATTCTTTTGGTCATCCTTTTTTGACATCCATTTCCCATCAAAGTTTGTCTCTACCCATCCTTTATCCACCCGCTCTTTCTTCCATTTACTCCCTCCATGTGCCTCATCCACCCATCATAAGCTACCCTCTACCTCATTCACCTTTCCTATCCTAGTTTCCCTCTACCTCATTATCCTCTTATCATCTAGCCTTCTATCCTATCACACCCCTCATAAAATAACTCCTCCTAGCTTCCATCTATCTCCCTCATCATCTTGTTAACCAATCTTTCATCCTATCACATCTCTCATAAAACCTCCTCTTGAATAACATATGATAATTGGGGGCACTATATTCCTTGGATACCATGCCATGCCCATCTTTCCACCCCCCCATCCTAGCCCTCTTTTAATCTTTTCATCACCTAAACCATTCATCTCCCAACCCCTATGTTTTCACATCCCTCTACCTAGTTCTTCTACAAGTCATAATCTTTTCTTCTATCCTTGCACATCTAACCCTCTCCCCATCTGTCCATCACCTGGTACATCCCTTGTCAATGGTATCTAGCTTTATGCTATCCCTATCTACCCCAATGCCATCCATTCATATTCTAATGCTCCTAGAAATCTACCATCCACTGCACCATTTTGTTGCACATCTATCAACTCCTTCAATCACCTTCTTAATCTAACCAACCTTTTTGCAAGCCCTAGTTACACCCCAATCATCATCATTGGGATTCATCCTTCCCACTCCTTGTCTTTAGGTATATCATTCCCTTATCCACCTCACCTTATCCACACTTCCCCTCCATCTCCTTGTCCCATGCTTTTCCTTTATATCCTCATCCCAATATTTTCATCCCCTTTATCGTCTCATCCCCATCTTTTCATCCTCTCTATCCCACACTTTCTCCCACTATTTCCTCATCCTAAGATTTTTTTGCTATCTCCTCATCTTGAGAATTTTCCTCTATCTCCTCATTCTGAGATTTTTATCTATACTCTCCTCATCCTAAGATTTTTCCTCTATCTCCTTATCCCATGTTTTCTCATCTATCTTCTCATCCCAAGCTTTTCATTTGCTATCTTGAGCTTTTCATCCACTCTCTCCTCATCCTAAATGTTTTTACTATCTCCTCATCTTGAGCTCTTCATCCACTCTCTTCTCATCCTGAGATTTTTATCTACTAATCTTCTCATCCCAAATATTTCATCCACTATCTTCTCATCTTTGTCTTTCCCACTTATATCCTATCATGTTGCACTTTGTATGGTAATCCATTGTAAATAATTTGGCATATTGACTATATATTACTTGTGTGTTAGTCCTTAGTTTAGTACCATTGTATATCTCTCATCTCTTTGTGTCAGTTCATGTTTGATCACAAATTGTAGTTCTGTTGATTTAGTGCTTTAGCAAATCCTCATATGAGATTCGTTGTCATCAAAATATTGTCCTAAATTTTTTTTATTGCCCATCTCATCCTAGTCCATGATATTACCAATAGATTTTTGTAGGATGCATCCTTCCTCTTGTCTAATCTTGGTGCATCAATATCTAGTCCTACTGATCTCTTTAGAAAAGGGTTCCTTTTCATAGATTTATATTTTCTTTTGATTTATTTTCTTTTTGGGATTTCAAGTTTGGTTCTTAAAGTATCTCTTTCCAAAAATTTGGGTTGTTCCCTCAAAATTTCCACAGCCTTTTATATCA
Organism: Cupressus sempervirens; assembly: GCA_028749045.1. Lineage (NCBI taxonomy): Eukaryota > Viridiplantae > Streptophyta > Pinopsida > Cupressales > Cupressaceae > Cupressus > Cupressus sempervirens. Next base: position 845,313,639 of record CM053793.1, on the reverse strand, counting down.
TGGCATGTTATGAATGGAGTAATTTGAGAGCAAGGTCTGGATTAGGTCTTTCATCTTTTTTTTTTCTACTTGTGAGTTAATCGGATATTACCCTTGCATATTAAAAACATGTGATCAGTTGTGGTTACATGGTGTAGTTGGGAAATATCATTTGATTGTGGGTTACTTAGGATCCTTTCCACTCTGATTCTTCCATGCTTCACGTGTGATACTAGGGAAATCCTTGCATGTTTGTTTCACACAATTCCTATGTATTATTGGTACAAAGGGCTTAATGTTCATGGTAACTTTGGCATATCTCCAATATTCCTATATCAAAATAAGTTCTCACCTACATGGTTGTGCTCCCCTTTGGGACACCCCCATGCTCAAGCTTCAATGGATTACTTCACACTTCCATCCTATCAAAACATCTCATCCTATCCACACATCCCATCCTATCCAAGCATCCCATCCTATCAAAACATCCCCTCCTATCCAAGCATACCATCCTATAAAAACATCCCATCATATCCAAGTATCCCATCTTATCCAAACATCCCATGCTATCCAAAAATCTCATCCTATCAAAACATCACATCCTATCCAAGCATCTCATCCTATCAAAACATCCCATCCTACCCAAACATCCCATCCTATCCAAGTGTCCTATCTTATCCAAACATCTCATTCTATCCAAGCATCCCATCCTATCAAAACATCCCATCCTATCCAAGAATCCCATCCAATCAGTCCTATAATCATGATCCATCCAATCTATCAATCCCATAGTATCCAATCCTACATCAATCATAATCATATCACATGCATCAATCATAATCCTAGAATCATAATCTCCCCAACCCTACCATCTTCCAAATCACTTCCCTAGGTTCAATTTAAAAATAGCCAATCCCTCCCCCCTCCCATTATCACCAATATTATTAACCATCTCTTATTCTTATACATAAGATTTTTCTTTGTATCATTCTCCCATAGTGATAATATGAGCTTCCTTAAACCCTCTCTTAGCCACTCTCATTCCTCCTGCTCGTCCTTGATTCTTGTACTTTTTAAGAAGTTGTTGGGCCTCACCTTATCTCCCTACCACCTTCTTGAGGGGGCATCACCCAATCCACTCTCTCCTCTTCTACTCACAACTAGAGCAACCATGTTTCTTCAAAAAGTCTTCTTCACGTCATTTATATTTGAACTTCTTTGAAATAGTATTGTTTCAATGCTTCGTCAAAGAGGGGAAAAATGTATACACCTAAATATAATTACACAACTAGGTGATCATATTTAGTCATCTCCTAGGATATTACTAATTAAATATTTATTGTTTCATTAATTAATTGTCATCCCCTAGTTAATTAATTAATTAAATTCACTATAGTCCAATTGATAAAATTAGATGATAACCCAAAATCAATTTATCAAATAAATCCCTATTCCTCTACTAAATTAAATAAATCCTCAAATATATTTAATTTAATCTCACATCACTTATTTATTCATTAAATAAATTCTTTAATAAATTATCCACATCCTAAAGACCTACCTTTACCCCTAATCCAACCAATTCACCCATACTAACCTGACTTAGCCTCCCAAACTAAACCATCCCATCAAAGCTAAGCCACTTACCCCCTAAGCCTCTTTCTAAGCTAAGTCTAATCCCCCTCCTAAACATGTGCACAACTTTAAGCAAGGGTTAAGAATTTCTAACCCAAGCCAAAGTCAAAAAGTCTCCCTTATCCTCTTCCATATCTATCCAAAAGAATTAATGGCTCTTACATCCCTATTAATGTCTCTTACATCCCTCCTACACACTCATCCTCCCTTATTACTTTCTTTGACAAACCTTTATCCTATCCCCTCACACCCATCCTCCCTTATTACTTTCTTTGACAAATCTTTATCCTATCCCCTCACGCTCATCCTCCCTTATTACTTTCTTTGACAAACCTTTATCCTATCCCCTCACACTCATCATCATTGTGAGAATTGCCACTTCCCTATTGGCCCAAAACAAGCACAATCCATGTGCTTCCCTTTGAAAGAATCTTATCCCTCCCTCACCATTCTTCAATCCTTGCATTTTTACCCTCCATTTGACTACCCCTTAGCCTATAAATAAAACCATTTCCTCTCACAATCCATCATCCACTTTTATGAAATCTTATAATGTTATTTTGAGAGCCTAAAAACTACCAAAATACCATCATAATGCTGAAATCCATCCATACCCCCATTATATAAATCCTCATCCATATGTACACTTGGTTATAATCCCCCATCTATTGGAAGCTTGAGCAGAATGTTAGTATACATCTCCATCCATCAGGGACATAACTATGTCATCATAGGTTATACCATAAGGAGCCTCCCATTCTTGGTTTGCATTCCTTGTTGGTGATAACCTTAGTCCTATCATAAGTGTTAAGTATTTATTTGTGTGAATGCTTTTATTTATTATTTAGTATTCAATCTTGCACTACTATATTAGGTTATACAACTAGTAAAATTATTATAAAATAAAAATAGGGCTTGATCTAATAAAAACTTACAAATCTTTGTTTCATTCCTCCATTTTGCTTGACATTCATACTCTTTAGGTTTGATAGTTTTTTCACCCTTCAAGCATTCATACCCTAAAGCCTTCTTTCTTTGCATGCCAGCTACAGTCACCTCTATTTGGCCACTAAATGAAGCAATACCCTAGACTTCTTTTCTTCCTTAGGTTCTTACACATGAAAACCTTTGCTTCTAACCAACTATCTCTATAAATAGAGAATTTATATCTTTTGATACTTAATGAAAATCACCCATTTTAGGGTTAGGAAAGATTAGGTAGGATTAGATCTAGACTTGTACAAAGTCTATCTAAAAGCTTACCATGCTAAGAGCCTAGGAGCCATATTAACAAAGGAAACATTAAATTCATACCTAAAGTCGGTGACCCTAAGGATATATATAGGTCGCATTACTGAATGTGTCATACAAGATCATTGCTAAGGTAATATCTCTTAATATTCATCATCTCCTTGCTTTAATTGTGTGGCTAGAGAAAAATAGATTTATTAAGTTCAAGTATATTCTCAAAAACATCATTGTTATTTGGGAAGGCATGGAATGGGCTTACAAATCCAATTAGTAGACCTTTTTTTGAAAACTAATTTTGCTAAAGCTTATGATCAAATTGAATGGCCCTTTATTTTGGCTATAATTCAAGCTTTGGGGTTCAACCCTAACTTTATTTAGTCTATGGAGATGCTACTACTTGTATTACAATTAACAATTCTCAATCTAAAGCCTTCAGCTTCTTTTGATTCATAAAGCAAGGTTGCCCTCTAGCTCTAACTTTGTATGTTATTATTGCTAAGGGGTTTGGTTACTTACTACCCCACTTTATTCCATTTGGTTTGGTTCATGGCATTTCCTTTCCTGAATCTTCTTTTGAGCTTGTCAATGGGCATTGTATTGATGAATCTTTTCTCACTCTTTTCGAGGACTATTAAATCATTGTTAATGTCTTGCAATGCTTGGATATCTTTTGTTAAGCTTCTGGTTTGGATATTCAATGGCACAAGATGCTTTATTATAGGCAATATTTTCTTCCATCCTACCCTAGATTTCTTAATTTGAGTGGAAATGGGTCACTCACGGGGAAATTTTCTAGTTTTAAGGCATTCTCTTTGATTTCCAACCTTCATCGATGGACTTATAGAATGTAGTGCTCATGAAAATAAAAAAGAAGCTTGACTACTAACTTACTAAACCCCTTTCTCTTGAGGGGAAATTTTAGATTTTCTCAAAGGTGCTGGCATCTACTCATGTTTATTACTCCTCATGTTGGTATCCTTCCAAAGCCTCTTACCTTAAGTTGGAATGCTTACTCCATGACTTTCTTTGGCTGTCTCATTTTGATCACCATGGATTTCACCAAGTTATCTGATATTTTTGTTGTCTCCCCAAAGAGTCCAGAGTTCTTGGCCTTTTTTCCACTCAAAAAAAAGGACTCACTCTCTATGGTAATTAGATTATTCATGCTATCACTAGTTATGAAGCTTGGAATGTTTTGGTTTGGCATTGCATTACTTCTAGATTTCCTATCAACAAGCCTTCCTAGAAGGGGATTGGATTTTAAAGGCTTCTTATCATGTGGGAACCTATTCACATCCAGGGCTCTTTCATTATCAAGACCACATGGAAGGCTTAGGAAGCTATCAAGCATTGGTTTCACTAGGCTGATGATGGGTTTTGTGATGGGCTTTCTCTAAATCAGTAGAGCCTTTAATGGTCCTTGTTATTTTCCATTTAGTGCATTCCTCTATCCAAGACTCAAGGTGCTAGTGCTCTACATTTTTTAAAACATGGGATCAAGACCCCTAGAGACCTCTTTTTGAGGGTCTCTATGAGTCTTAGATTTTGGGTGGATATTCAAGTCCAACTCCATCTTTCTCATCAAGACTCACATACTTTTGATCTTATGCTTTTTGAAATTCTAGATCATTTAGTAAATACAAGTTGGGAATTTAGTCTATTCAACCTTGGTGGATGGACTAGAAGTGGTATCTTGCAACACCATTCATGAGTTACAAATGAAGCTTCAGATATGGCTAGCTCTCTCCTCATCTTCTTGTGGTGGATACTCTCAACCAAAGATGAAATTTGTGTTGGATACAATTGTTCAATTGTGTGTTTTCTTTGATGTTACAAAAATGTCCTAACAGTTATCAGTCAGAGTCTACCGAGCTTATTTGGTCAGCAAGGCAAAAGATAGAGTCTACCAAGCTTAGAAGGTTAGCAAAGAAAATTATAGTTTCTATTGAGCTCACTCGAGCAATGAAGGATTCAATGGTAGAGATCAGTTTCTACCGAGCTAGAAAGGTAAGAAAAGGAAAGTTAGTTCTTACTAAGTTTACTTGGTCTCTAAAGGATTTTATAGATTTTGCAGTGTTTACCGAGCTTCACTTGGTTAAGACTGGAAATCATTTTCTGGAGGAATTTTTACCGAGTAGAGTTGGCCAATGAAGGATTTCATTGTTTTGGAAAATAAAGTTTATTTGTATAATGTAATGATTATAGTGGACTGATGTTTGGTTTATTCATAAATGTAACTTGTAAATGAGCTGACTTGATAATTTGTATTGTATAAATAAAAGGTCAAGTTGTGGATTCTATTTATATTTTTTGAATGAGTATAAAAATGAATTGATTATGTGAAGATTAAGTGAAAGTGAATTTTTGAGAAGGATCAGATATCCTTGAGGAGAAGTAGAGTTGTATTTGATTAGTGAGGATCTATTGAAGTAGAACAGAGATCTGTATCAACAAAGTTTAGTTGCATCTCTTTTAGATCAATTATTATTACTTTCTCACCATTGTAACAGTAATTCCTAAATCTCTTAATAGAGTTGGTCTAATAGCCATTTTGTAAATCCTCTAACAAGGTGGATAGTTCTACTGAATTGTCCTAAAGTCCTCTAGGAATGTCACTCCTAACAAGGTGATTAAATCCTCTAACAAGGTCACACCTAATAGTGTGTTTTGTAACCTTTAATAGGGTTGGCTCCTAACAGGGCTCACTTTAAATGAGTGAAAATTGGTAGCTAGTTACTTGGTAGTTTTTCCCATATTGGGTTTCCACATTAAATCTGGTGTCTCATGTGTTCATGTTATTTACTTTTTCATGCATGTTAATAATTGTGAATGCTTAAAGTTTAGTAACAAGTTAATCTACTAAGTTACCACATTTCTCTATATGGCTACCAATTGATAGCAGTAACTAGTTATTTATGACATCCAAGGGATCTATCATTTTTTTTTTGTGGTAATTGATTCACCCCCTACCCCCCCACTCCCAACCCCCACTGCCCCCCCCCTCCCCCCCCACCTCTTAGTTACTCCTTTTGTATTTCCAAAAATTGGTATCAGAGCTCTTGGTGCTTGCAGGAATGATTTCAAGGATCTAAGCTAAAGGTCATGATGTCTTACAAGAAGGAAATTCCAAGGCTTAATAGCGATAACTTTTCAGCATGGCAAGGTCTCATAAGACTCCATCTGGCTTCAATTAGAGATATAGGACTAAAATATCTGGATGAAGCATATGTAACTCCTACTGGCACATTATTTGCAAATGACATTGCTGAGAAGAAGACTCATAACACCATGATGATAGATGTTGCATCTACCCTAAGCTATGAATAATTTGATGATATCAAGAATTGCAAAACTACATTTGAAATGTGGAACAAGCTAAAAGATATCTATGGAGGTGATGATAATGTGAGAAGAGCCAAAGCAAAAAGTTTGAGAGGTCAATTTGATCAAATGAGGATGAGAGAGGATGAAAACATTGCAAAATATGTTGAAAGAGTCAAAGCAAGTGTTAGTGCAATAAAAGCTTCTAGAGGAGATATCAAAGAGGAAACAGTTATAAGTAAAGTTCTTAGAACATTACTTCCCATTTATGCAATCAAAGTTTATGCAATTCAAGAAAGAAGATGTGAAGCAAATCATAAGATAAATCTAGAAGCCATAGTTGGAAGATTGTCTACATTTGAGCTAGATAACTATGATAACTATGTTCCAGGTACCAAGAACATTGAATTAGCATTTGAAGCCAAGCTTTCACTCAAGGAGAAAGGGAAGAAGATAAAATATTCTCAGTTAGAAAGTGAAGAAGAATCATAATAGAGTATTGATAGTGATCTTGAGGTGGTTGAAGCTCTACTAGCAAGGAAATATTCAAGAGGCAAAGGAAAATACAAAGGTAAGGTTCCTTTACTCTATTTTTCTTGTGAATAAATCAGACATATTACTGCTAGGTGTCTAAATAAGAAGAACAAGGATGAGAAGAAAGGTCACAAGTGCAATGGCAAGAAATATTTCAAATCATTCAAGGAAAAAGGTAAGAAAACATGTTTCATGGCTAAGAATTTTAATGATTTTAATCATGAAGAAGAAGATGAAATTGTTTACATTGTTGTGAAAGATGAGTTTGATAATGATGAGGGAATGACACTTATTTCTCATGTGAGAAAAAATGATACATGGATCATAGATTGTGGTTGTTCTCATCATATGACTAGTGAAAAACTATGTTTGAACATTTTGAAGACTATGATGGTGGCAGTGTGAGGTTTGGTAGTAATGAAGCTTGTTGCATAAAAGGAAGAGGAAGAATCTCACTAAACAAAGAGCTTATATGTGATAATGCATATTGGGTAGAAGGACTAAAACAAAATCTATTGAGTGTGGCACAACTACTTAATAATGGATTCAAAGTGGAATTCATGCATGGAAAAGAAAGATTCCTAGATGACAAAGGAAAGATGATTAGATCAAGCACTCAAACAAAAGGTAACTTGTTTTATCTCGAACTTGGTAAATGTTCATGCTTTATTGCTCAAGTTGAAGAAAGTTGGTTATGGCATAGGAGGTTGTGTCATGTGAACTTTGATAACTTGGTGAAAATAAGTAAATTCAAAAAAGTAAGAGGCATTCCTAACATAAAGAAACCTAAGGTTGGTCTATGCAATAATTGTCAAATTGGCAAGATGGGGAAGACTAGCTTTAAAAGTAAGAAGTATCAGTCTAAAGAAGTTTTAGAAATTGTGCATACTGATTTGTGTGGACCTATTAGAATTGAAAGCTATATTGGTGAAAAGTTCTTCATTCTTTTTTTTGATGATTACTCAAGAATGATGACTATAATTTACTTGAGAGAGAAATTAGAAGCATTTGAGAAGTTTAAATGGTATTTGGCTAGAGTTGAGAAGGAAATAGGTAAAATACTGAAATGTTTGAGATTAGACAATGGTGGTGAATTCATCTCCCATGAATTCAATAACTTTTGCATTGAAAGGGGAATCAAAAGACAAGTATCAGCCCTTGGAACTCCTGAGCAAAATGGAATAGCTAAAAGAAGGAATAGATCTATCATGGACTATGCAAGAACCCTAATGATTGAAAAGACCATTGCTATCAAATACTAGAAGGAAGCTATCAACATTGTAGTTCATACCTTGAACTGAGTATAGCTGAAGAAGGACTCATTCAAAACTCCCTATGAGTTATGGTATGGCTACAAACCCAATGTAAGTTACCTAAAAGTATTTGGAAGCAAATGTTACATTTTGAAAGAATCTAGAAAAGGTAAATTTGATGTAAAGGGTGATGAAGGAATATTTTTTGGATATTCTTGCAACAATAAAGCATATAGATGTTTGAATTTGTCTAATCGCAAAGTCATAGAAAGTGCACATGTGAAAGTTTACGAGTTTGCAAAAAAGAACTAAAGAAGAAAGCAAAAGGGAACCAAAAGACTACAAGAGATTTTTTTTCATTGAACCTAATACAGTGCTATATACACCTATCAATCAAGAATCTTCTACTCTTGAGTCTTTAGTAACTGAGCTACAGGAACCTGAGTCACATTCTGATGCTACCAAGCCAATGTCTATTGAGTCTGAAGGACTTGAGCAATAGATAGAACATCCAGAACATGAAGTTGAAGTACAAGAGGATGAAAATGTAAAGTGTTCAAAAAGGAAAGGAAACTATATTAGCTAAGTATGTCAAGAGACATCATGCACCAAATCAGATCATTGGAGATAAATCTGAAGGAACTATGACAAGAAGTAAGTTGAAAGGTACTTGTTTACTTACTAATTTTGAACCTAGAACTGTCAAAGATGCATTAGAAAATGAAATTTGGATTGAAGCTATGAATGAAGAGATAGAGAAAATAGAGAAAAATAAAACATGGACTCTTGTACCTACGCCTAAAGACAAAAATGTGATTGAAATGAAATGGGTATTCAAAAATAAGTTGAATGAAGATGGTAAGGTGTCAAGGAAAAAAGCTAGATTGGTATGCAAAGGATACTCTCAAGAAGAAGGTATAGACTATGGAGAGACTTTTGCTTCTATTGCAAGATTGGAAGGTGTTAGGACCTTACTTGCATATGCTACATACATAGGATTTAAGGTTTATCAAATGGATGTCAAGTTAGAATTTCTCAATGGCATATTGGATGAGGAGGTGTACATTGAGCAGCCTTAAGGTTTTGTTGATCCAAATAAGAAGGACATGGTCTACAAATTACATAAAGCATTATATGGTTTGAAACAAGCCCCTAGAGCATGGTATGAAAGATTGCATAACTATCTTATTCAAATTGGTTTTCAAAGAACTAATGATAACAGTAGCTTGTATATCAAGGAAGGACTAGATAATAAGATTGTTTTAGCAAAAATATTTGTGGATGATATTTTATTCATAGAAAATGATGATCTTTGCAAAGAATTTTCAGAGAAAATGAACAAGGAATTTGAAATGTCAATGTTTGGTGAGATCAAATTCTTTGTTGGTCTTCAAATTCAGCAGAGTAAGAATGGCATTTACATCACTCAAACTAAATACATCAAGGAGATACTGAAAATTTTTGGTATAGAAGACTGCAAACTAGTTGGGACTCCTATGTGTAGTGGATTGAAACTTACCAAGGATGATGAATCAAAGGAGGTAGATCAAACATTGTATAGATCTATGATTGGAAAGTTGCAGTATATAGTGCATACAAAAATTGATATTGCCCTTGCAGTTGGTATTCTAGCAAGATTTTCAGCAAAACCAAGAGAAAATCATATGATGGCAATCAAAAGAATCATAAGATACTTGAAAGTAACCAAAGATTATTAATTATGGTACAAATTTGGAGGTGATTTGGATTTGAAAGTGTTTATTGATGTAGATTGGGTAGGAAAAATTAATGATAGAAAAAGTACAAGTGGAGGAGCTTTCTTTCTTAGAAAGAGGTTGGTTTTCTGGAAAAGTAAAAAGAAAAATTGTACATCCCAATCTATAGTAGAAGTAGAGTATGTTGTAGCAGCAGTAAACTATTCTAATATTGTTTGGTTCAAATAGTTATTGGAAGGTATGAAGGAAGAAATCAAAGAACCTATTGTCATGTTTTGTGACAATACAAGTGCAATTAACATATCCAAAAATTGAGTGATGCATTCAAAAACCAAGCACATTGCAATAAAGTATCACTCTATCAGAGAATTGGTGTAGGACAAGGAGATCAGGTTAGAATATGTCCATACAAAGGAACAAGTTTTTGACATATTCAAAAAGCCTTTACTTAAGGATGCATTTTAAGTTAGGGGTCATTTCCCTATTTGAAGCTCACTAAAATGAAGTTTTAGTGATGCATCAATAGGTATCAAGATGAAGATCTTTTTAGTTGATGCAAAATAATCATGGAAATATTGCATATGAATCAGTACATAAGGTACATTGTTATTCACTTGGTTTGTGTTGTCTTTGGCATGTGTTGTCAAAGAGGGAGAGTATACTATCATATCTTTCTGAAATTTGAATCTATTTATGAAGATTTTGATGTTTGTATAGAAGCTATGCAATTCCTTCACAGAGGGAGATTATTGTATTTGAGGAGTTTGTGGAATGAAATGTAAGAGGGAGAAGCATTCTGTCAAAAAAAAACTTGTTTTCAAATTTCATTCTACTATGACATGTGTTGCCATCAATTCCAAAGAGGGAGATTGTTGGATACAATTGTTCAATTGTGTGTTGTCTTTGATGTTACACAAATGTCATATCAGTTATTAGTCAGAGTCTACCAAGCTCAATTGGTCAACAAGGCAAAAGATAGAGTCTACTAAGCTCAGAAGGTTAGCAAAGAAAATTATAGTTTCTATCGAGCTCATTTAGGCATTGAAGGCTTTTGTGGTAGAGATTAGTTTCTACCAAGCTAGAAAGGTCAGCAAAGGAAAGTTAGTTCTTACCAAGTTCACTGAATCTCCAAAGGATTTTATAGAGTTTGCATTGTTCATGGAGCTTCACTTGGTTAACACTAGAAATCATTTTATAGAGTAGTTTTTATTGAGCAGGGTCGACCAATGAAGGATTTTATTGTTTTGGGAATAAAGTTTATTTGTATAATGTAATGATTGTAGCCAACTGATGTATGGTTTATTGGTAAATGTAACTTGTAAATGAGTTAACTTGACAATTTGTATTGTATAAATAAAAGGTCAAGTTGTGGATTCTATTTGTATTTTTTGAACAAGTATGAAAATGAATTGATTATGTGAAGAAGAAGTGTAAGTGAATTTTTGAGAAGGATCAGATCCTTGAGGAGAAGCAGAGTTGTATTCAATCAATGAGGATCTATTCAAGTAGAGCAGAGATCTATATTAGCAATGTTTACTTGCATCTCTTTCAAGTCACCTGTTATTACTTTCTCACCATTGTAGCAGTAATTCCTAAATCTCTTAACAGAGTTGGTCTAGTAGCCATTTTGTAAATCCTCTAACAAGGTGGATAGTTCTACTAAATTGTTCTAAAGTCCTCTAGCAAGGCCACTCCTGGTAGGGTCATTAAATCCTCTAATAGGGTCACACCTAAAAATGTGTTTTGTAACCTTTAATAGGGTTGGCTCGTAATAGGGCTCACTTTAGAAGAGTGAAAATTGGTAGCTAGTTACTTGGTGGTTTTTTCCATATTGGTTTTCTACGTTAAATCTAATGAGCAGTTAGAAGAACATGATATAGATGATGATGAGGAACTAAAAGGTGAGGTGTAGATCATTGAAACATTAGCACCAAATCTATAATAAAAAAAGGTGAAAAAGTAACATTGCTTGCTCAAGGTGAAAGTAGTGAAAACCCATAGGAAAAAACTAGTTTGGAGGCACCACAGAATAACCCTTCATTGGCTAGTTTGGTAGCCATGTATTCTAAAGATCTGGAATAGTAGGGGACAAATCAAAAGTTGTTGATATGCAATAGTAATAGAAACAAGCCTACCCAAAGAATTTTGATGTGCTTGGCATTCTATTGTGCTCATTTTTGTCTCTTGTATGGTATTTTGTTTCTTGGACACTTGTCAAATCAAAATTTCCCTTTGCTTGTTGCAACTCATGTTATATAAATGAGCTTTCAATGCATTGTGATGGTTTGAAACTTGTATAATTTTTGTGTTTCTCAAGAAAAGTACAAAAAATCTATCCAATAGTGTGTAGTTGTTTTGAGTTTATTTCCAATTGTACTTTCTAATGATAGATAGAAATGACATAATTAACAAGGTATTCTAGGCTTTCTGTTCTATTGGTCATTGTATTAGTCATCTAAAAGGATAATACAAAATGGTATTTACACTATATATGTGTCATCAATTTTTGTCTCCATTTTATGGGTTTATCTACTTTGAATTCATTTAAATAAGGTTTAAATTGACTGAATGCAATCTGGATGGGTTGTATAATGATTTCATTGTTGCTTTTAATTCAAGGAATTATAGAAATGCTTCAGTGAATCAATAGAGTTTATGAGTTTATAGAAAGGATACTTCATAAGAATGGAAATGAGTGATTACAATTGATTAATTCATTTACAAGTTATTTGAATTAGATCTCCCACAAATAGTTAATTTTTTGCCCAATGGATAAGGCACTAGTTACATAAGTTAGAAGTGAGCAAGGGTAAATTTTGCTGCTATATATCAAATGATTTTTATAAAATCAAAATCATTTTTCATTCCATTTTGTTCAAAGTTATAAATGGTGGTCACTACTCATTTATAACTATTCTCTGAGTCTTAGGTAGCTACTATTTCCAGGAATATTTTTAATTCCTAGGAGAATTATGACTAGATCTGCTAATAGGGGATGCATATAGATTTGAGAAACTTTTAGAAAAAATTGATAAATTGTGTATTTGCCTGAGGGTAAAAGATAAGAATCGGAATGAAGCTAAGATAATTTCATACCAGAGTTTGCATTAAAATTATCCCTAGGTATACCCACCTTGGTTTAGCAAAGCCTAAAGAGTAGAAAACCATTTTTGGTTTTGTTGAAGTTGGGTCAAAGTGGTTTATTCATTTAATTGCTATTAGGAATTGGCTAATCCTTAGATTGTGTGAGTAATTTCATTGTGATATTGAGCATTTTGTTTCTTAGTAGTTTCAAACACCAAAAAAATGGTGACTTTTCTAGGGAATTACACTTGGTGCTATCATAAATAGTGAATTATAAGAGATATGTGTCCCCTTGGGTAGAGTTGTAGATATTTCATGAGAAGTTTCCCATGGATTTGGAATTTGTATACATTTTGCCCGAAATTGTCACTAAAGGATTTATCATTTGTTCAGTTCTTTTTCCCATTCTGATAAAGTGGGTGGCGACTCAAAATGTTTTAACTAGTATCAAGATTAAGAAATTTGTTGTCTCAAAACCATGGAGAATAAGAAAAATACATACGAAAATGTGAGGAAAAACTTGGGAATCAAATTACAAATTGATCTTCCTCCTAGAGGAAGATAGAATTGGGCTATGAAGGGAAATCAGATGTAGAAAGGAAGCTATTCAAAGGAGAAATTAGTAGGGAAAGATAACACTCACCAATCTGCTATTGAAAAAGTGCCTTTCTACAAAGGTCTGAGGTATCATCCAATTTTGTCTGATGATGATTTCTATAATACCCCTGAAATGATATGTCAGGAAAAGGTTGTGCAACCACATACATTTGGTCTTGAGATAGGACTAGTAACAATATTTTCTAGCATAGTACAAACCCTTTCATGTTAGATTATTCACTTGAAAAGGTCAGACCTAGACACTTATAACCTGAAAGTTTTAATGATGAGAAAACATCTAGGTTTGAGTTCACTAGCCCTGATCCTAATGAGAATGAAATTTTGAAAGCATAGCTTGTTGAGAAAGAAGCTATAAATAGGAGATTTCAAAAGGAAAGGGAAGAAGTGATTATGAAGAACTATGAAGAAAAACAAGAATTACTAAGGTGAATTGCTGCTCTAAAGAAGAAAAATGAGATAGCAGCTAGTGCATGGAAGCTTGAGATTGTGGGACAAGTTGAACAACTTAGGAGAAAAGAGAAGAATTTACTAGAAACTCAAAAAATGAATCTAGAGGGACCTGTAATACAGAATATTAAGAACTATACTACTCTAGAAGTTGATATCAATAGAGTAAAGAATATGAAACTTGTTATAGGGGCTAAGGATAAAGGAAAACAAAAGGAGATTGGTATTAAGATCAATGAGCCAGTGAAGATAGTTCAGATCCATGATTCTATGTCACTTTTTGATATTGAATTGGAAAAGAAAAGGAAAGAAAAAGAAGCTTTAGCTAAGAGATTGGAGATTGCTGAAAATGAGGCTGCTATAGCTGAGATGAACAATAAGATCAAATTCTTGGAAATTACCAAGAAGCAGTTTGCAGCTACACCTAAAGATGATGATGGATCTAATGATGCAAATCAGAATACTACTAAGGTACATATTTCTTTCTTGTCTTCATCTTCACAGAAAGTAGATCTTAACAAATCTATTGGTGATGCTAGCACTAGTAACACTATGAATAATAATAAGAAAGATAGTGCTAATCAGCTTAAGATTGATGTACAAAGGAGACCTATCCATTTAGAAGGTTATAGGAAAATATGTTTTGATGGGATCCCTGGTTATCCTAATCCTATACCACAAGAAATGAGGAAAATATTGCCTAAATTTGATGGAAATAATGCTATCTCTTGCGAGGACCATTTGAGGAGTTTTCTTGATATGATGAGTGATTATAAGATTGAAGCTGAAGATGTCATTATGAAGTTGTTTGTTTAGTCTTTAACTATTAAAGATGCTAGAAAATGGTTCAAGAGACTTCCTAAATTATCTATTATTGATTGGAAAGATATTGAATATTATTTCAAAGAGCAATATGGTGACAAGAAAAATTAGAGTTATATTTTGAGTGAATTCAATAATATTAAGAGGTTGCCTAATGAATCTGTCACTAAATTTAACACTAGATTTCAGAAAAGGATGTACAAGCTAATGCAAGCCATGTGAATTGATGACAAGGTATGTCTGATTACTTATCTAAATGCTTTTGATGGTAAAATGGCATACCAACTTAGGGATAAGGAGCCTATGAATTTAAGAGATGCTTTCAGAATTGCCATTAATATAGAAAACAATTTAAGGATTTTAGGGAGGTTAGAAAGCAAAAGAGATGATCCTAGGTTATTTGGGAATAAGGGAAATAGAAAGGAAGAACAAAAAGCTACTGGAGAGAAAAATCAAGAGCCTAGTGAAATGAGTCAAATTCTAAATGCTATAAAAGGTTTGATTCTTCCTCAACTAAAGAATGATAGGAACCCTACTGAAAATAGGGTCCCTTGCCAATCAAATTTTAATAGACAAAATAGATTGCCAAATTTCCCTTATAACACTACTTGGAAGGATGGTTAGCCTAATGTTCCTCCTCACAAGAACACCAATAACAAGGTGACCCTTGATCCTTTATCCAAAAACTCTATAAATTTGGTAGATGATCTTGAATTCACTGTTGAACCTACATGGTGTTCTGCTTGTTAACTACCTCATGCCCCTAAGTATTATGCAGTAGCTTTGTCATTTTCTGGGAATCAAACTGTAGTGGAAGAATGTCATGAGCATGAAAAAAACCATGATGATGTAGGGTGTAATATGTTTGACTCACATTGTGAATATTCTGATTGTGAAGATTATGATAAAGATGTAAATGAGAAAAGGTAATTTCAAAATAAGATGTAGCAACAAGTATTTTATGATGAGAGTAATGTTGAAGACAATGTGTGCAACATGATGAGTACTAAAGAGGAGGTGACATTAAGGAAGCCTTCTAGAGAAGAGATTGATCAAATTACTACTAACATGATAGCTCAAGTGCAGACTAGAAACATGACTTAGAAAGAGGATAATGGCAAGGTGGTTAGTATGTTTATAAAAAAATTCAATCTTAAAAAAGGGGAAGCCATGAAGCCTAAATATATTCCCACTATGAAGGTTAAAATTACCAGCAAGAAATGGGAACCAAGGAAAATGAACAATCCCAAGACTATTGAATTTCCAAATAATGTTCCCAAGAAGTTAGATGAGAAGGTACCAAAAATGACCATTAAAAATGGCAAGAATCATCAAGAGTTTTTGAGAATTTTGGATAAACAAATTGAGAAGAAGAGTATGTTGATTGATTATTCCTTTGATTCTTTTATAGACATGACCAATGTGTTATCACAAATCATTGTCAAAGTCCCATTGTCTGAATTGTTAAGAATCCCTAAACACTAAACTAAAGCCATGGCATGGTTGAGAGACATTGATATAAAAGTAAGACATGACTGCAATGAAAATCATTATTCCAAAGACAAAAATAAGGAAGAGATGAAAGACAAAGAAGATGAAATAGTTGTGTCTCAAATTCCTCAGATGTTTATGGATAATTCTATCAATGAATGTTTAGGAAATGTGGAACCATTTTTCTTGAGTATCTTAGTGAATGGTAAGACCCTAAAAAATTGCATGATTGATTCTAGTGCCTCTAACACTATGATGCCTTTTGAAATAATGAAAGAATTGGGTCTCAAGATTGATACTACTTAGGGAAGATGTTGTGCTATTGATAAAAGAGAAGTGATAGTCATAGGTACTATAAACTCTTTGCCATATAGATTAAAATCCTACATTGACAAAGAACTTACTATGAGTGTATTGGTTGTTGACATTACACCTCAGCATGACATTTTATTATCAAGAAAGTGGAGTGCTGCTATGGGTGGGAGTCTACAGTGTGATTTGTCATTTGCTACTTTTAATATTGAGGGAAATTTGATAAACAACAATAGTAAGCCTAAAAGTATATACATGATAGAGGAAGATGTAGAAGATAATATGACAAATTTTGTGGACACAAATGTAAATGCATTCCGAGCTAAGGTCCTAACCTTGAGGAAAGACAAACATAAATCATAGATGGAAGTAGAAGCTGATGCAAAAATAGATAAGGGTGATTTATGGACTATGTTCTTCGATGGTGCCTACTGCAAAGAAGGATCTGGTGCAGGTATCTTATTGATTTCTCTTGTAGGAATAACATATAAGTTCTCTTTTACATTAAGTTTCCCATGTACTAATAATATAGCAGAATATGAGGCTTTGTTATTAGGACTCAAATTAGCTCACAAGCATGGGATAAAGTGTTTATATGTTATAGGAGATTCTAAATTGGTTGTATCCCAAGTGAGAAATGTTTATGTATCAAAAAAGAAGAAGATTAAAACAATACATAAATGTAGTATGGGATATGATTGAATATTTTGACACATTTGGAATAGCTTGGAAGGATAGGACTAACAACAAGATGGCAGATTTGGTAAAAAATGTGGCAATAAAGCCTGATGACATTACATTTGCTGGTGTATCTAAGGTGGAAATACAAGCTAGACCCTTTGTTCCTGAAAATGTCCAAAATTGGCAAGTATTTGAGGATGATAAAGATATTTTAAGATTTTTGGATGTGAGTATATGTTATCAGGGAAAGAAATTGATTGTGCAGCATATGTAGAAAAATAGATGGAAAAGATACTATTTTTGGACAAGAAGTTGTGCAATTGAAAACAAATAAAATACCAAAGGATTTGGTTGTCCTAGAAACTATTTTTGATAATCATGATAGATCTCAAATGGATACTAGTGAATACAATGCTAAGGATCTGGAGTAGATAAATTTAGGCACTGAAGAAACCCCTAAGAAGGTATATATTGGTAAAATTATCTCCTAAGATAAGTCAGGGTTTGATAGGTCTGCTAAGGAAATATAGACATGTGTTTGCATGGTCATATGATGATCTAAAGGCCTATAGGGAAGATCTCTTTCAACATGAAATCCCTTTGAAACCAGATGCTAAGCCTTTTAGACAAAAACAAAGACCAATAAATCAAACCTTGGCCCCTAAAATGCAAGAGGAATTGGTCAAGCTAAGAGATGGAGGGATCATAAAACCTATTAGACATTCATCCTGGGTATCCAATTTAGTCCCTATTAGGAAGAAAAATGGAGATATAAGGTTGTGTGTTGATTTTAGAAATCTTAACATATCTTCATTAAAGGATAATTATGGTTTTCCAAATATGGAAGCCATGTTGCAAAGGGTCACTAGTTCAGAGCTTATGTCAATGATGGATGGATTTTTAGGTTACAATCAAGTGGTTGTTAAACAATCAAAATGATTTAAAACTGCTTTCACTACTCTGTGGGGTACTTATGTTTATGTCAGAATGCCATTTGGGCTTACCAATGCTGGGGCAACTTTTCAATGAGCAATGGATGTGGCTTTTGATGATATCATTATTAAATTCTTGGCTCTATATCAAGATGATTTAACTGGTTATTCTAAGGATGAAAATGATCATTGCATGCATTTAGAAAAGGTGTTTATCAGAGCCCTCAAGTATGGTGTCTCCTTAAATCCCATAAAATGTCAGTTTGGTGTCACTGAAGGAAAGTTGTTAGGACATTTACTTTGCAAGCATGGAGTAAGGATTGATCTTGAAATGGTAGAAGCAATAGACAAGATTTAGAAGCCTAAAAGTGTTAAAGGTATTCAATCATTTTTTGGACAAAATAATTTTCTCAGAAGGTTTGTGACTAACTTTGTAGAGATTAGTAGGCCAATATCAAGAATGCTGAAGAAAGGCTCTATGATAAAATGGGATGGTGAACCTAGTATTGCATTTCAAAAAATTAAGAAATCTATTAAAGATGCCCCTATTCTCAGAGCTCCTGATTATGATAAGCCAATGCACATATTTTCTTTTGCTTCATTTCACACTGTTGCCGCAGTAATGTTACAAAAAAATGAAGGTTATGAGCAACCAATTGCATTCTTCAGCAAGTCCTTGCAAGCACTAGAACTCAAGTATGACATCAATGAAAAACATGCATATGCACTGGTGAAAGGGGTGAAAGCTTTTAGATGGTATTTAATGAGAGCCATTGTTATTGCTTTTGTTCCTACTACTACTATGAAGGACATTTTTCCACAACAAGAGGTATCTGGTAGAAGATGCAGATGGATTGATAAAATACAAGAATTTAATATTGATATTCAAATCACTAAGTTGGTTAGAGGTCAAGGTTTAGCAAGGTTGATGACAGAAGCTAATTTGGAAGCAAATCAAATCAACCAATGTGATGACATCTGTAGGAATGACCTTTGTGACAGGAATAACTCTGATTGGTACAAGGATGTGATTTACTATTTTTAGAATATGAAGTCCCCACTATAATTAATAGACAATCAAAAATGATCTTTGAAGTTGTAGGCTATAAGGTATATTCTAGTGCAAGGACAGTTATGGTGGAGAGATATGGAAGGAGTACTTTTGAAATGTGTAGATGAAACAGAGGCTATGAAAATTTTAAAAGATATGCATGAAGGTGTGTGTGGAGGTCATTACATGGTTAAAACCATAGCCCATAAAGTCCTTAGATTTAGTTTTTGGTGGCCAACAATTTTCAAGGATGCTCATGAATTGGTTAAGAAATGTGATACTTGTCAAAGATTCAGTGGAAAGTTGATTTTTTTTGGGAATTTATCATTAAGACCTGTAGAAGTATAGGCACCATTTCAATAGTGGGGAATTGATTTCATAAGTGAAATATCAAACAAATCCAATGGTGGACATTCTTGGATTCTAGTGGCAACTGATTACTTCACTAAATGGGTTGAAGCAATCCCTACCAAGAATTCTACAAGCAAAGTGGTGGTCAATTTCATCTAAAACAATATTATAACTAGATTTGGTTTTCCAAAGAAGATAATAACTAATAATTCTATGCACTTTAGATTTGATGATTATAAAGAGTTTTATAGAAAATATGGCATTATAGAATATACATCCTCACCTTATCATCCTCAAGGGAATGGTCAGGTAGAATCAAGCAATAAGAGTATACTAAAGATTATCAAAAGAATTCTAGGGGAAAAAAAGAAGGCATGGAATTCAAAATTTCCATTAGACCTATGGGCTGGTAGGGTTACTATGAAAAAGGCCATTGGTTGTGCCCCATTTAACTTGGTTTATGGTATATAGGCTAGACTTCCCTAGAATAATCTAAGAGAGATATATAAATTCATTTAGCTATATGAAGATGATATCATTGATGAGATGCAACTTAGAATAGATGACATTAAATAGTTAGAAGAGACAAGAAGAGACTCCTCTATTTAGAATGCTAAGCTCCAATCACAGATGAAGCACTTATATGATAAAAAGGCCATTGAGAGAAAATTTGAAATAGGAGATATGGTACTAACGTGGAATGCTAGAATGGAAGATAAAGGAAAGCATGGTAAATTTGACCCAATCTAGCCTTGTCCATATAACATTTGTGTTAGAAATGGAGAAGATTCATATTTTTTGAGGGAATTAACTGGAGATATTCTTGAATTGCTAGTTCATGGACAATTCTTGAAGAGTTACTTTTTTTGAAGTTTCTATTTTCCATGAACAATAGTTTTAGGGTTTCTTGATGTTTTTGTACATTCTGTATATTTTGTAAATCCTTGTAAATATCCCTTTGTAGTCTGGTTTCTTATTTATGTGTGTTGCTCTATGCTCTCTAAAGAAGTTGTCATTTTTGCACCAAGTATGTGGTCTACTCCTCCATAGATTATGAATTTTGCATAGACTCAAGTAGTCTATCATCCCCAAACAGAGCCACTATTGGTCTAATTTTTAACATTTTAATTTTTCTTAGACTCATGGTGAAAAAATCAGATGTGAGTTCTTTTGTTAGGTCCTAAGATTTTAGGTTTTGGTCTTCTATTTTTGATATCTTTTAAAATCTATGTAAAACCCTAAGTCTTACATTTTAAATTTTATCTTGGCGTGAAAGTTTTAAAAAAGGATAAGCGAATATTCTTCCCACCTACTTTGAGGTCTTTTTTGAGTCCTTTTGAAAAGGTTTTTATCCTACCATTGGATCTTATTTGAATCTACAGTTGTCACATACTCACTATAGCAAGATGCTCAAAGATTACGCATAGCGAGGTAGGGACCATTGAAGAACTATGTGTGATACTGAAAAGTGAAGTTTGGTATCGAGAAATGTGTTAACATGAAGACATTATGACCACGTACTATGTCCCAGGCTTGTTAGTTTTAAGAAGAAACATACGTGAAAAAACTTGCAAATGGTGTCATCAGAGTTCAAGTTTCTCTAGAAATTCACTAAGTCACTATCAAAAAATCCATGTGACTTGCCGGTGGCGACATAGTGAGTGCTCAGATTTCGCAAAAGGAAATGTTCTTTTAAAGGTTGATGTGACTGCATAAATTCCCATGCAGACTTATAAATATGCACGACTACTTTTTTTTGACACCAGTATTAATTGGTGAGGTTTCAATCATTTTATCTTTGTTTTCTTTCACTTGAATTGTGAATCTGTCAAAGGTTGCTATATTGTTAGCCGAGAAAACACCAATTTTTTGGTAGCGACATAGTGAGGACCTAGTAATTGCAAAAGACTGCGTTCTTTTAAAATAAGAAATGATTTTGAGGATCTCGAGGAAAATATTATGCAAGATTTTCTTTTATTTCTATGCAAGTTGTGTCACTCATAGTTTTATTTCTCAGCATCAATTTTGATGGTTATCGAAAAGTTGCTATATCGCTAGCCGGATAGTTAGTAATTTTGCCGGTAGCGACATAGCAACCCACCTGAAAATAATAAACATGGCAAGGCCAAGGACATGAGATGTCACCAAAGGTTTAAAACAATATATATATGGGATTATATGTTAAACCAGCTCAGCACCAGTGGTAACCTAGACCCACTCCCCATGTATAAAACATGTAAAGAATTCTGATCATCAAATTAAACTAGAATCAACAGTCCTCACTATCTCACTATGGAAAGTTGCAAGTTGTTTACTCTATGTGACATAGTGAGTATGGGACCCACCATTCTTCAGGGTACTTTGTGCAGTTTCTCTACCTTTCATTTGGTCTTGGATCAACGATGCTTGTTAACTTGCTATGGAAAGATGCGCGAAGATTATGTATAGTGAGTTAGCGAATCAGGGACCCACCATTGTTCTCTTAAAAGTTGTTTCAAATATCTACCACACGAGCAAAGCAAAATCAGTGGTTGTCACATACTCACTATAGCAAGATGCTCGAGAGTTATGCATAGTGAGGTAGTGACTTGATGGCACATGTACCTAGTCATTAGTGGGCCCAGGATGAAATGCCAGCATTGAAGGAAAGATACAAATGGAGGCAATTTATTGGTTTGACTGCTAGTGTGCTAAGAAGAAAAGTGAGTCAGCCTAGTTCTCATTCCTCAATTGTAGGATTTTTCAAGGATGGACAGCACAAATTTAAAAGGAAGTGCAGTCCTACTCTATTTTTCTATTTTGTGCATTTATGATGAATGAAATTTTTGCATGTGGGAGAAATAGAGTATAATACAGGAAATTTTCATTAGTTCTAGTCCCACACAAACAAAGATTTCACATTTTTTGAGCATAAGAGCCTATTGATCATATTGTTTTTAGCCTGGTACGAACATGAACTAACTCCACATCTATTTGAGAGCAATTATAGAGGTTTAGAGAAGAACAAGTTTGGGAAATCAAGTAAGTATTCATATTTCAACCTCTATAGCATTCCAGTTCCTATTATTACGATCAAGATGCCTCCTAAGAAAGCATTTTTTGGGCAAGTTAATTACATGGATAGGATTTTTATGATGATTTTTTAGAATTACTCCAAAAATCCACCATCGAACCTGCACAACTTTAAAAATTGATTTCCTTAAACCCTAGACTTAAAATTGTTGATGGCTTATATGACAAAGGGAACTGGGTTAGGGATGCAACAACTACACAAACTAGTCTTGACTTATTTAAAAAGTGGTTTTTAGAAAGGAATTTTTTTGCCCCACATGCTAATGTTTGGAATTTTGATTTGGGAAAGCTAGTAGTTCCACATGTTTTCATGGATTATGATTTTCTTGAAGCCATTGCTAAGAATTATGACCAAGCTATTAGGGTGGTGAGAAGAAATTATGGTGTGCCTCTAATCTCAATTACTCTTGAAAAAATTAGAGAGGTTTTTCACCTAGAACCATTGTCAGATTACCATGTGCCAATCGATTTGCCAAAATTAGAAAATGAATACAAAGCAAAGAAGGATGTGATTAGGGGAGGTGCATTGTGGGCACATATTGGTACAAGAGGAACTCTGCTAGTAATTACTATAGCCTCTAGAGAACATTTTAAGAAGAGTCTTTTCACTTCTTGGGCTGTAGACATATACAGGACCCTGTGCCATGTTTTTGGTGATGATGAGCAAGATTTCATGCCCATTGGCCTTATGTATATGATGGTTCAAATTGCTTCTTTTAGTGTAGATGTTATCTTTGATTTTGCTTCCTATTTGGCTAAAGAAATTCATACTGGTTTAGTTAGAATTGTAAATGGCAAAATGGAGAAAACTTTTGGCCACTATTCTTTATTAATGCATATGTTCTTGTCCAAGGGGGTGAAATATTTTGGTAATGAGATGGAATTGAATAGAGAAGAGAATGGGGAAGCACTACCAATCCAGCTGTGTAGCGCAAATATGACCTAGGATGTAAATAATGCCAGTTTTGTCAGATTTGATAGGTATTTTGCTTCTAAATTGAGATGCCTCATATTGAGTGACAATCCCAAAATCCCTAAGGTACTAATGAGTCTCATCAGGCCTATGGATAACCCCCATAATTTGAAATTTTCACATAATTGGGGAGATATCATCCCTTACTCCATTTCTACCATTTTTAGAATCTATAGTTTTAAAGGGAGTCCTCATGTCTTGCCTTACCAAGTACCTTTCAAGGTAGGAATGGATAAAGTTTTGTGGCAGTTAGGAGGAGTAGAAGAAATGTTTCTGTTGAAAATACATTAGGGTCAATTTTCCCTACCTGCATAGTGGCCCATCAATTTGTGATTACCAAAGGGGGTTGGCTCTTTTTGCATAAAATTTTGGATTAGTATATGATGGTTGTCTCCCATCCCTATTTTTGTGATTCTGAGGGATTTTTTAACCAGACCTTGAGGCATAAATTAAGCTGGGACAGGTCAAACATGATTCATATTATCCAAAGGAAATTATAAGGAATGAATTCTCATTGTAGGAGCAAGAAACTAGAAAAGAAAAATGGAGAGTTTACTCCTGGGTCCTAGAATTCATTCATTGTTTTGATAAAAAAATATAGTCCTTTAGATAATGCTAATACAGAGGCTAACAAAATAAATAAGCTCATGAGTAACTTCCCTAAAATAATGGAAGCTATGAATGAGAAGAAATAATTTTTTATTGATTCTTATCTTGATAAGGCCAAAGAAGTCATGAGGAGGTTGGCTTTCACTCCTAATACAGGAGTTGGTCAAATAATTGTACAAAAGAAGCTTGGTTACACTATAATTCAAAATAAAAGGGCTCCTAGAGATAAAGGAAAGAAAATAATGGGATCAACTAGTATAGCCCTAAAGGAGAGACTTGATGAACCTAGTCCCAAGAGGTAGAAGGTAATGAGAGAAGAGAGACCTCAAGTTGAGGAATATTCACCCACTCAATCCCCTTTGAGGATTGGGGAAGAACAACTCACTAGTGAGCAGATTGAACAAATGGGATCACGGGGAGGTATCTTTGTTATTCAAGCAGAATTGGATGAATGTAACCCTCCAGAACCTCCTCTGCCAATTTTGGACCTAACAATAGCTGACTATAGAGGTAGGGAATTGGACCTTGTGTTAGAATAGACAAGTCATCAATTTTTGGCTAATGACAGCTTTGTGAAATCTAGGGCTTTCCAGTAGTTTGCATGGAGGGAAAACATGAATATTTTTGAGGAAAAATGTAAAAGGTTGAAAAAATAGCATCTAGAAATGGATGAAGCTTCCATCCAAAACCAAACAAAAGAAGAAATGATAAAATAATTTTAGAATATAAGTCTTGAGGATGGAAGGCAAATGGTGAAGGCATCTAACATTTTATTGTTACCAAATTAGGATATTGTTGATGCCTTAGTTTTTAGTTCTATTTCAAATAAGCTGACTTTGCAAGATAAAAATAAAGGGGATTTTCAAGGCACTACATTTATTGAAGATCAAGTTGCATTGGTTAGTTGGTCATTGAGAAGAGGATCTAGAGCCACATCATCACAACCAAATGAGTTTGGATTGATGGGAAGCATAATTGTGAGAAGAGTCGCTGATACCTCACATGTGCATGCAGCACACTGGAATGTGGATTCTTCCAAGTTTCCTTTGGCCATTGATAAGAGGGTGGAACATGCTATGTTTGAGTTAAAAAATAAATATGAAACAATTCTTGAGGCCTATAATAAGGAGGTAAAAAGGAGAATTGAGCTTGAAGACAAGCTAATGGGGAAGTCCACTAAGCCAAGAATAACATACCCCTATCCTCCAGTGGAACCTTTTAAATCCGCCCTCCTTGTAGAAATACCAGACACACCTCAAAGGCCAGAATATTACACAGCTAAGGATTTTGAAGAAGAGAAAAGCAAGCTATGGGCCTTACATGTAGAGTTAAATATGCAATATGAGGATAAGCTTAGAAGGGCTCTAATGTATTTAGTAGATAAAATTGAATGGCCCTTATTCTATGATTAGTTGGAAAGAGTAATAAGTATATGGGAGGAATTGAAAACCCATGATGAAGCCCTCAAGCCTATTGTTAATAAGTGGGGAAAAAGGGAGAAAGAAATCACCCTTTTATGTTATTCAGTTATAAGGTCTTCCCATGACCATATTGAAAAAATATATGATGTTGCTAATGACTTGTTAGATTTTGATAACAGGAGAATTGCTCTACAATTGAAAATTGTTTCTTATTTAAGAAAGGACAAGAATCAAAGATTTGATTTGTTTACTTGTGCATTGGATAGAAAAAGTAAATTGAAAAATAAAGATGCATGGAGTAAAGAATTAGATGACCTTTTCTGCATAAGGATGAATAAAGTTATAAATGATAAGGGGCATGCCTGGTGGATCATCACGATAGAAGAATTGGTTTAAGTCCAATTATTTTTTGATACTTTGAGACAAGAGTTTT
This sequence comes from Cupressus sempervirens, assembly GCA_028749045.1. Taxonomy (NCBI): domain Eukaryota; kingdom Viridiplantae; phylum Streptophyta; class Pinopsida; order Cupressales; family Cupressaceae; genus Cupressus; species Cupressus sempervirens. The sequence continues at coordinate 845,287,654 of CM053793.1, read as the reverse complement.
TTGGTCTTGAAAATGAGGCTAACTACATATTAAAAAAGCAAGATGATATCCTGCAATTCAGCTGGCTTGATGATGCACAATTTAACACTTGGATAACAGATATTCCTTCTAATGAGTAGTTAGAAGAAGGCAATATAGATGATGATGAGGAACTAAAAGGTGAGGTGTAGATCATTGAAACATTAGCACCAAATTTGAAAAAAGAAGAAGGTGAAAAAGTAACATTGCCTGCTCAAGGTGAAAGTAGTGAAAACCCCTAGGAAAAAATTGATTTGGAGGCACCACAAAATAACCCTTTGTTGGCCAGTTTGGTAGCCACATATTCTAAAGATCCAGAATAGTAGGGGACAAATAAAAAGTTGTTGATTTGCATTAGTAACAAAAATGGGCCTACCCAAAGAATTTTGATGTGCTTGGCATTCTATTGTACTTGTTTTTGTGTCTTGTATCGTGTTTTATTTCTTGGACACTTGTCAAATCATAATTGCCCTTTGATTGTTGTACCTCATGTTATATAAATGATTTTTCAAGGCATTGTTATGGTCTAAAACTTGTATAATTTTTGTGTTTCTCAAGAAAACTATAGACAGTTAGTCCAAAAATGTGTAGTTGTTTTGAGTTTATTTCTAGTTGTAGTTTCTGATGATATATAGAAATGATAGAATCAACAAGGTATTCTGGGCTTTTAATTCTATTGGTCATTGTATTAGTCATCCAAAAGGATAATAAAAAAGGGTATTTGCACTATATATATGTCATCAATTTTTGTCTCCATTTTATGGGTTTATCTAATTTGAAGTTATTTAAATAAGGTTTAAATTGACTGAATGCAATCTGGATGGGTTGTATAATGATTTCATTGTTTCTTTTAATTCAAGGAATTATAGAACTGCTTTAGTGAATTAGTAGGGTTTATAAGTTTATAGAAACGATACTTCATAAGAATAGAAATGGATGATTACAATTGATTAATTCATTTACAAGTTATTTGAATTAGATCTCCTGCCAATAGTTAATTTTCTACCCAATGGATAAGGCACTGGTTACATAAGTTAGAAGTAAGCAAGGGTAAATTCTGTTGCTGCATGTCAAATCATTTTTATAAAATCAAAATCATTTTTCGTTCCATTTTGTTCAAAGTTATAAATGTGGTCACTACTCATTTATATCTATTCTCTAAGTCTTAGGTAGCTACTATCTCCAGGAATATTTGTAAATCCTAGGAGAATTATGACCAGATCTTCTAATAGGGGATGCATATAGATTTATGAAGCTTTTAGAAAAAATTGATAAACTATGTATGTGCCTGAGGGTAAAAGATGAGAATCAGAATGAAACTAAGATAATTTCATACCACAGTTTGCATTAAAATCATCCCTAGGTATACCCGCCTTGGTTTAGTAGAGCCTAAAGAGTAGAAAACCATTTTTGGTTTTGTTGAAGTTGGGTCAAAGTGGTTTATTCATATAATTTCTATTAGGAATTGGCTAATCTTTAGGTTGTGTGAGTAATTTCACTATGATATTGAGCATTTTGTTGCTCAGTAGTTTCAAACACCAATAGGAATGATGCCCACAAGATGATGTACTATTATAAATATTCCTTGTTAGAAGATGGACTCTATTAGGAGCATATTACAACATATAGTACATAGTGTCCCTATTAGGAGACTTTGAATCACTATTAGGAGATTCCAACCTTGTTAAGAGTTGTAGTACAATGCATGCAAAATGAGCCCACTACCCAAACATGAAATTTCAACTACAAGAAGATCACTGCTCAAACAAGTAATTTATTGTTAACTTCCTTTTTAATCTATTATTTCATCTAAACTAATCACTGTCAAACCTTGTAGATGAATTCATAAACCTCAGATCCAAATATCAAACCTTAGATCACTTAGCAAAACCTTGACAATGAAGTTTTCTTCACTTCCGTACTTCTCTTATCATCTTTGCATTTTGATTTATTTCTTCTTTCAATCTCTTTGCATCAATATAATTCATGTCCTACTTCACAAAGTAAAATGTCCTTTATACCAAGTCCTCAAAAAAATTTCCTGAGTCAATTGTTAGACCTTCTCAATTAATTATTATAGGACCACACTAAGAACATGTTACACTTAGTGATAACATAAATCTACCGCCTTACAACTTGAATAAATTTTCATAAATGTAATATTATGATGAGTGTACTTACTCATGTCATCATCAACATGTCTTCTTCATGTCCTCAACCTTGATTCTCAAGATATTAACTCTGCTAAGAGATATAACAAGTTTATTAGAACATGGCTTTGTAAACTCTATCTCAAAATAGACATCACCAAAACTTACATAACTTCTTCCAAACTTATCTTTTCTTCTTCTGGTGTTAAATTCATATACCAAATACATAGAAGTATCTCACATAACCTTAGATAGCTAGAATTCTCAACGAGCCATCTGTGCCAAATTGATCTTTTCACTATTTTTCTGTCAGATACGGCCAAAAAATGCCATGTTGACATCAATGACAAACTTAGTCATGAATATAACATATCATCATAGGAACATTTTTATAGTACTCCCTTGTAGGAATATAATCAGCATTCATACTTCCAACTAATCTTCTAACAATCTCCCCCTTTGGCATTGATGGAAATATAGATGAAAAGCATCTAGTTCCAAGAATACCAACAAAAGATTGTTCATCTTTTCAAATCCTCTTCATCAATCATTGTCCCCCACTGATACACCTCAATGTACTTTCTTCCAAATTGTCATTCCATGCTATGCTTATGCAAAACATATAGTACTCATGCTAAACATTTTACTCAACATAATAATTTTCATGTAATATTCTCCCCCATTGACATCAATGTCAAAGGTTTTAGCAACCAGCATCTCTACATCAAATTCTACAACAATTGATACTTATTTAGCTCAAGTGTCAAAATACTTTGTTCAAAACAGCATCCAACAAGATTCCTAGATGACTCTATCCATCATAGATACTCCCCATATAGGAAGCATCGGCATTCAATCCATATAAAAATGGTGCTCTATTACACTAGATTGATGCATTCTTGCATCTTCTACTTTGTTGTTGGAAGGGGCATAACCACAATCATACTTCAAAAATAGTAAAAGGTCTCTTTGGGAAGAGCCTTAGTGAATATATCTAGGTAAAAGCACAAACTTGTGTCACCCTTTTGTAAAGAAAAAGGCTAACAATAGTATAACTATTCATCTTCAATGACATAAAACTGGTATTATAATTTAGAATTTGAAAATGAAGTAAACTAATGAAATGTGTAGAAATGGTTGAAGTTTAATATTATAATTTTTAATAATTATTTGGAATAAGAAATGATATATTTTCCTAATTTTTATAGACAATTTTTTAGTTGTTTAAAAATAAGGGTTTATTTCCCACCACAAAACTATATGAAAATAACCTTATTTCCATTTGAACTCAGACTATGTTATAGATAACACATATAACTAGAAGAATAAAAAAAATTGACTTTAGACATATATTTTCTCTTTTATAGTGATTCAAATTTGAACTCACCTAAAATTGATATTTTTCATCTCCCACCACATTTTTCAAAACAAATCTATTCTAACTAGAAGAAAAATTATAAATTCTGAAAGAGAACTCTCTCCTGTAGAATGCCATATAATTTTTATTTTTTATATGATTTAATTTTTTTGGTTTCTAAACATTGACATCTTTTTGAGTGTTAAAATATGTGCTTTTAGAATTTTTTAATTACAATATACTATATCTAATTAAAACACCATAAACTCTATGTGAAACTATTGTTGACTTTGAGCTCTATAAAATGGTGTTTATATTTTACTAAAAAATATCATATAAAATCGTAAGAGTTATTCAAATGCCAATTTTTTGAAATAATTTTATTTCTTTAGTAATTGGATACAAAATAGTATAAAACATGCATTTAATAGACATTTCTAATTGGAAAACTGTGAGACAATATATAACTTAGCCATAATAAATTTATCTAGATCATATATTTGAGGAATAATTATTTTTGGATAGAAATACTCAAATTCAGTCATTCTGATAAGTTATCCTAAAAGGTGACATAGCTTTGTACTTTTAATCATCTGCAATCTTCTCTTTAGTGGTCACATACACCAATTTGATTTCCTTTTTTGCAACTTTCTCTCTCAACATATGGTACTTAATAGAAATTTTCTTGGTCTTAGAATTCAACACTAGATTCTTAGACATATTTACCATGCTTGTGTTGTCACAATGTATGTCAATAGGTTCATTGATTTATATCCTTATATCCTTCAGCATCTACTTCATTCAAATAACTTGATTGCAATCATTTGTTTCTGAAACATACTCTACTTCCACAATACTTTGTGATGTACAATCCCACTTCTTGCTTAACCAAGAAATCAATCTTCCTCCAAGAAAGAAGGCTCCTCCACTACTATTTTTTATGTCATCCATATTTCCTACTTAACTTGCATCAGTATAAGCACTTAGAGTGAAATCATTAGATCTCTCATACCATAATATGAATTCAAATGTTCCCTTTAGATATCTAAATATCCTTTTGACTACTAAATAATGTGCTTCTCTAGGATCAACTTGGAATCATGCAATAATTCCAACTACATTTTCTATATCTGGCCTCGTGTGAGTCAAATATTGCGATCCTCCAATCATAGATCTATACTTCTTCTACTCAACAATAGGTGTCTCATCCTTTGTAGGTAACTTGTGTCTAGTTACCATAGTTATTCCAATGGGTTTGCACATTTCCAAACCAAACCTTTTTAGTAAATCCTTCAAGTACTTAGTTTGAGAAATAAAGATTCCTTCATTAGTGTGTACAATCTATAATCCTAGGAAATATTTCATCTCTCCTCTCATACTCATTTCAAATTCTTTCTTCATCTCCTAAAAAAAAATCTCACTTTCTTCATCATTTCCTCCAAATATGATATCATCAACAAATATTACCAAAATCATCAAACCACCATCAATTTCTTTCCAATATAGATTACTACCTACCATACCTTTTCTATATCCAAGTTTTATCAAATATTTTCCCAACCTTGTATACTAGGTTCTGGGTTCTTTCTTCAATCCATACAATTCTTTCCTAAGTCTACATACTATGTCCTTGTCATCTATCGAAGGACATCCTTCAGGCTACTCTATGTATACCTCTTTTTTAAGTTCCCCATTCAAAAATGTTGACTTGACATCCATCTGATATACTTTGAATTTCTTTTGTGCTGCATAGGCTAAGAATAATCTTACTACTTCTTTTCTAGCCATTGAAGCATAGGTCTTCTCATAATCTATCCCTTCTTGTTGTGAGTAACCTTTGCATACCAATATTTCCTTTTTCTTAGAACTTTTCCTTGTTCATTCATTTTTTTCTGAATAACCATCTAGTTCCTATCAAATTTTTGTCTATTGGTTTGGGAACCAATTCCCATGTCTCATTCTTAACTATCTAATCCAATTACTCTTTCATGGCTTGTTTCCAATAATCATCTTTACATGCTTCATTTGAATTCTTAGGCTCAACTTGATATATCAAGCATTGTTCTTCATTTACTCTACTTCTTTTCATCACACCTTTGTCTTGGGTAGGTGCAAGAAGTTGGGGCTCACTTTTGGGCAAAAAGTGGAAGTGTTTTTCCTATTTTTGAAATTTCTTGTCAATTGATGTCAAAAATTTGATACATTTAGAGATTGAATCTTAAAAAAAACTTCAGCAATAAAAATTTTACTGTTTGGAATCTACATTTTGAATATGTAATTTATTTGTGTTCCCATATGATAGATTTTGTTTTTGATATGGATCTTTAAAAACCACCTTTTTTAAATGCCTGTTTAAGGACCATATCACACTCGTGTACGAAAACCATTAATCGACACAAATAAATGTATTTTCATAAATCTTTTCAAAGGGAGTTATTTAATGCACCTAATATTGATGACAATATTTTTCCTTAATTTTTAAATGAATTATTATTAATAATTATTATTAATTGGCTATTAAGGTAAATTTTAAAACCTATCATGTACGAACACCATAATTTGATCAAAATTTCAATTTTTTCAAAAAATATTTTTTAACCTCAAAATAATTGTATTTAGGTTGATGACATAGAAATTAATTTAAGAAAAATTATAAAATAAAATTTTTATTAAAGTTTTAGTGAACTTAACTATTTTACATTTAGGTACCACCTTTCATTAAAAAATAATGCAAAAATAGTAAATAAAATCATAGCACTATAAAATTTATATTTCTAAAATTAGGACAATGAGAGCTCTAATGGGTTTTTTTCATAAAAAATTTTGATCGGGAAGACCCTCTGAAAATTATGGCAAGGTATGAATTTGTCAGTTCAATGCCTTAGCCAAATCTTGAGAGGTCAAGTCATAGGCTTGGTCTCACCAAGCCTATCCCAAACCAAAATCTAAGCTAGGAGGGAAAAATTCCACCCAATGTTTTGAGAAATGGACACCCCTTATTTAAATTCAAAAAATGGGTACCCATTTTGAAAATGTTAAATCATCACATAAAATTCTCCCCGCCCCCCATTCTTTTTTTGGATTTTTAGAAATGGTTGACTATTTTTTGAAAGTAAAAAATGGGTACCCATTTTTTACTTTTCAAAAATGGGTACCCATTTCTAAAATTACAATTTTTTTATGTTTTCAAACAAAGGTACCCATTTTTTGAAATAAAAAATGGGTGCCTATTTTTTAAATTTTGGATCAGGCTCCTAAGCCTAAAATGGGTACTTATTTTTTAAAATTAGGTACCTACTTCTAAAAGAGAATGATCTAAATCCATGAACTTCTAAGAAATTGAGACCCAACTTCTTGCTTCTACTCTCTTTGCTTTCGATGATCTACTCAGATGGGTGATTCTTTATCATGTTCTTTCTTGATGTAGGAGTTGTTATCTCAATTCTTAGCTTTACTAAAGGTTCTAATCTTTGTTCCTTCCTAGGCTCTACTTCACTTTTCAAATCATTATTAGTCTCAAGAAATACCTCACCATTCCTTGGTTTAGTAGCAACAACATCAATTGAATGGTAATCAAGTATTCTCTCTTATATCTTGAATTTCTCATCAATTCTTACATTTGCACTTTCCATAATAGTTACAAAAGTTGTTTCTTCTGATACTTTCTTTTCATTAACCAATCTAGACTCATTAAAATAATATTTCAAGGATCTTTCCATACTTTCTCTAAATTATTCAACTTTATCAAAAAGTAGACTCTTTCTAGATTTTCTTAATCTCTTAGGACATTTACTTGAAAAATGACAAAACTCTTTACATGTCAAACAAAAAAAAATTCGTACATTCTTGTTCTCTTTTCCTTTATCTTTATGTCTTCTTCTGATCTAGATATATCTTTTCTTGAGCTACTATTCACTTGAATAGAATAGAAAAATTCTAGATTTGTAAATTCAATACTCTACTTTTTACACAATTTGATAACTCACTAAGAATTTTCATTACTTAGGTGTTGAAATTTCTTCTATCAGATGTTGGACTCATGTGTTGAAATTTCTTCTGTCAGATGTAGGACTAACTTCTCTAAACATACTCTCCATGGATCTCTCAAAGTTGTTAAACGTTTCCTTCAAGGACCTAATGCTTTGATACCAATTATTAGAAACAATAGTCCACAAAGATAACTGAGAGGGGGGGAGTGGGCATGGGGGTTGAATCAATTATTTGACAATTAAAACATTTATCTTCTTTAAAAAAAATTAACCATTCAACCAAAGTAAACAACAACCATAATAAAATGCATGTGGATAATTACACCAGATATGTTGACTAGGGAAACCATTGATCAAAGGGAAAACTCCAGTAGGAATGATGCCTACAAAATGATGTACTAATATAAATATTCCTTGTTAGAGGATGGACCTTTTTAGGATTCTATTACAATATTTAGTACATAGAGTCCCTATTAGGAGACTTTGAATCCCTATTAGGAGATTCCAACCCTATTAGGAATTGTGCCAACCTTGTTAGGATTTGTAGTGCAATGTATGCAAGATGAGCCCACTGCCAAAACATGTAATTTCAACTATACGAAGAGCTCAGCTCAAACAAGTAATTTAAATTTATCTTCCTCTTTCTTTTGTTCTACAAACTAAACCAATCACTATCAAACCTTGTAGACTAGGACATGAACCTTGGATCCAAATATCAAACCTTGAATCACTAAACAAAACCTCAACAATGAAGTTTCCTTCACTTTCACACTACTCTGCTTGACTTTGCATTTTTCTTTCTCTCTGCTTAAAATCTCTTTGCATCAATATAATTCATGTCCTTTTTGATAAAGTAAAATGTCCTTCTTTTATAGCAAGTCCTCAAAATAATTCCCTGAGTCAACTAGTAGACCTTCTCAATAGATTATTATAGGACCACACTAAGAACACATTACACTTAGTGATTCCATAAATCTTCCACCTTACAAGTTGAATTTAAATTTTTATGCAAACAATATTATGATGAGAAAACTTAGCCACATCATCATCAACATGTATTCTGCATGTCCTTAACCTCGATTCTCAAGATACCAACTCTGCTAAGAGATATAACAAGTTTACTAGAACATGCCTCTATAACTCTATCTTAGAGCAAACATCAACAAAACTTACATAACATCTTCCAGACTTATCCTAGATACTAGATACTTAGAAGTATCTTTCATAACCTTGGGTAGTTAGAATACTCAACTATCCATCCATACCAACTTGATCTTTCCACCATTCTTTTGTTAGATGCCACAAAAAAATGCTATGTTGACATCAATGAAAAACTCAATCATGAATGTAACATATCATCATAGTAACATGTCTACAGTACTCCCCCATAGGAATATCATTAGCATTCATGCTTTCCACCAATCTTCTAATAGATGGCCCACTTTCATGAGCTACTCAATCATTGGGGTAACTTATCCTATACCATCGCTAGATTGCCTCTAGACACCTTGATTGACCATACTCTAACCAGGGGCCACCGATGGGGGTTCAACTCCTCTATTGGTCATTTTCACATGCCATACTCCTAGGCTCCCCACCACCACTTTCTTAGTGGTGGTGATGGTGATTGGTAGCATCATTTCTCAACTTCTCCACCTCTACATGGTTCTAGCTAGTCCATAGGTATGGTAGCTCTCCCTCCTAGTGCTCCTCCTATTGGTTCTAACAAGTGGCCTTTCCACCTAAACTTGTATATCTCTTCACCATGCATAGAGCATAAAGATAAATGCAAGGTTCCTAATGGCATTTCTGACAGCTAGACTATTCCTAGTCTACTTGCTAACCCCAAGGATGACTAGGGTTTCAACGATTGAGATGAACCACCCCACCCCCCACCCCCCCCCCCCCCCCATTGACACTACTTTGGTAGCCTTAGGGGTTGCTTAATGATTTTTTTATGAATATTTTTTTATTTTGGCCAGAATATTGTGAAATCTAATAGGGTGATCTTGTATCCCCTAGCTCCTTTTTTGAGAATTTGTAACAAGTATATTAATTTATTAATAGAAAAGGACTATTCATAAAAAATAATTATAAATTTGTGTTGAAATGTCTACACTTGGTTATATGTTTCAAAAATACCATTAGCCAAAAACTGACATTGATTCTCATGAGCAACACTTTGGCAACAAAATTAAAATAAATTTTAAAAAGAAAGTTTAAATTATAAGTCCAATTTCACTGCATGTCACAAATTTTAGAAAATTCATAACACTAACCTTCAAATAATTATCAATTTTAATCTTGAAGATAAACTTAATGTTTGCTAAATCCATAGTGAAAAAGAGTCTAAAAGCTCTGGGGCTCACCTTCAATGTGGGCATTTGTATTGTAGGTTTTTCATCCACAACATCATTGTTTGAAGGGTCCTAGTTCAGTCCTTCTTCTAGCAAAAAACAATTAATTTTTTTTTTAGCAAGCCATCACAATTGTGAGGACCCGATCTAACAGAATGACTTTGGACAAATAACATTAACATCACATATCCATTGCCATTGTGATGGTTAAATCTGATGGATATCCATAGCACACATGGCACTATTGTCACAAACTACCACAATTGTAACACCAACTCTGACATATGACATAATGAAAACTATCAGATGTTGTAATTGTGTTGGTGGCTTATCACAAGTATGACAATGTTATGATGACATCTTGGCTTTACCTTCTACCAAATTATGATGACATTCTACATTGTAATTACAATGGAGGAGTTTTCTGTCGTAATTTGTGACACCCAAATTTTGACACTCATCTGACAAGAGCCAATTCTTAGTACTATCACTTGGGTTATGGTTTGCCATCACAATTGCTACAACTTACCATCATAATTTAGGTCTAAATGTAGTAGTGTGAGAAGAAAGAGCCCAACATTAGTCTAAAAAAATTAATTTTTCATAAGATTAACCAAGTTGGGGAAATCAAGGAGGATAAGTGGGGAAATTAAAGAGTATTAATAAATTAGATCAGTACCCAAATTAGCTAGATAGTCAGCTAAAATATTGCCTTCTCTATAAGTATGCATGATGTAACATTCAAAGATTGAATCAAGAAGAGACCATACTTGATGCAATCTATACTATAAGGAGTAATTATATACATGAAATTTAATACACATATTAATAATAATGGTTGAATCCCCTTCAACATCTAACATAGATATAGATAGTGACTTTGCAAGTTCCAAACCAAAAAGAAAGGCCAAGGCCTTAGCTTTGTTATTAGTAGATGGAGGAAGAGGAGATGATTTTGCTACAATAAAATGACCTTTAAAGTCTCTAATGACTATGCCATAGCCAAAAATTCCTAGATTTTCTCTAGAGGGCTCATCAAAATTGAGTTTGAAATAAACTTCACTTGGAGGAATCCACTTGGTTTGTGTTCGAATAAGAGGAATCTTAGAAGGACACAATTGAATAGAAAGATAAGGAAAAATTAAACCCTTCGACCAATGAATAACATAGCCATCCCAAGGAGAAAAAAAATGTTTACCCTATTATTTACTTAATTTCCAAAAATTGAGGGATTGGAGATGATGTCTTTCTAAAAATTCTCTTATTTCGTTTCCCACAAAATTGCCCATACTACTGATACAGGGATGCACTTTCAAACACATGAAAAAATTGATCTAGAATATAAGATTGGACATGCCTAGAATAAATTCCACATAGAGTTAGGTAATGACATATGGAAATAAAGCTTATTAATAACAAAATGCCAACAATCTTGGGAAAAATTGAAATTTAAGAGGAGCTGATCAGTTATTTCTATAAATTACAGATAGAGCACATAGTTAAAGGGATCATAAATGTTCAATATATGAAGTCGATCACTAGTTAAATTTTAGTTCTTTAATGCAAGCAATAGAAAGCATCCTACTTTTGGAAGAATTAAACTATTCCAAAAAATATTAAAAGTATGATAGTTGTTTTGGAGAGCTAAGTATCCTTGTTTAATAGAGTATTTTCCATCTTTAGCCAGAACCCAGAAGAGATAATATGGTTGATTAGACATTAAAACATTTCTCTCAACTAATATTTTTTTGAAAGAAGTAGCCTAATTGTGGGATATAGGTAAGAATTGAAAGGTTACCAATAACTAGCCCTATAAATCTATGTATAGCTAAGACATAATTAGAAAAAGATGTCCTCCAAGCTTGAATCACTATGTTTGACAAATCCTTTAAAGAATTTGTATGAATTTGGTATAGCTATGATACCATGTAGAATTTTCCTTAGGGAAAAATTACCCAAGATCAAGGAACTCAAGCACAAACACAACAGTAGACCAACAATGTATGATCATAATAACAATATCCAAAATTAATTTATTGTCATTCAATGTTCTATATGTGTACAAATTAGGAGTGTCTATATATAAAGGCCTCTAAGATGCATCGAGAATTTCTCTAGAAGGTGCTAGGAGATAAGATAAACATGAAAACTAAGCACACATCTTGTCCTTCATTATAGATGAAAGGATAAGTATGACAAGGTGTATCTCACATAGAGATGTTGTAGACACCATGTGCTTAATTAGAGTGGTAACTCCTGTATTGTAGACACCATGTGCATAAAAAGAGATGTGAACTCTTGTGTTGTCAACATGATAACTCACAAGAGTATGCATACTCCTAGGTGACTAACTAATAATGCATTAACCTAAGTAAACTTAAGTAAAGTGTAAACAGTAAATATTTATTTACACCAACACCCTCCCTTAAGTACAACTTAGGGGAATGCACTTAAGCTTACAGAAGCTAGGATGAAATGCATGATGGGTCTTGGATACTAAGCCATGTTAGGTACCCATGTAAAAAATGCAATAAAATCTCTCATAAATTGGAGAAAGAGGGAAAACCTCATGGGAAAAACCCTTCCCCAAAAAGAGAGATGGAAAAACAAGATGCATGGATGGATGGAGTAATCAAGACCCCCCAATTACGACATACATCAAGTATATACAAAAGAGAAGTAGAAGGACAAAACCTCATAAGAGGAAAATGCCCCCCCATAAAAGAGAAGAAGAAAGAGACAAGGTTGTCCCCCTCAAATGTACTGTGCCAATCAGTGATAGCTACTCTAATGTAGAAGTTGATCCATTAGCAGTGAATAATGTTCCTCCCCTTTGGAAGAAACAATGGTAGAGGTACAAGTAAGATGCTTCCCTTGTGTGTAGAAAGAATCTCAAAGATGAATGATGTCTATGAAACCTACTCAACTATCCCTGTGTTAATACTGATGATCACCCCTTCCAATACTATGGAAAAGAAGAAGTGTAGATCAAACAAGGATGGATATAGAACCTATCCAAAAGAAAAAACTATCTCCTCAAATGATAAAGAGACCTCTTCCAACTACTGTACATAACAATCCATAATCACATAAAATTGTTAAGACTAATCATGTAGAGAATTGATGGGAGGGTCAAAGTGAGCCCTCGTGACAAGTGAAGAAGATTCTGCTTCATCAAAGAGAAGATTTAGATCATCAATGATGTCTCCCAAATTTTTTATGTGGGACTCCATGAACAAACCTTCAATGTTTGTCAAGAAGTCATCCACTGATGCTAGAACTAGAAGAAAAAGTGCAGTCTAGTGTGTTGAAGTCCATGAACTAATCACTATGGCAATGGATGAAGTATTCACCTCTAAAAAGAGAAGAAAAATATCATCAATGATTTCTCCCACATCTTTAATGTGAGACTCCATGAATAGCTCTACTATATCTAGAATGAAGTTATCCCATGAAGTTGAAGTAGGAAGACATGGTAAATCTTGCTGCACTGAATCAGAAACAATATGTGGCTAGAACTAGATTAGTAGTAGCAACTGGAGCATCAGGAGGTGTGATCTCATTTGGAGAGGATGTAGCTATAGCTGGAGGTAAAACATCTTTTGGGAATGGAAGAATTTTTGGATCTCCATACATCTCCCAAAGATAGATCCAAATATCATATAAATAAGTTGACATCATGTCATCAAGTGAAGCTATAACCTTCATATCCATATGTAGAAAGAGTGTACGAAAAATGATGGAACTAGTGTCACCATTGTATGAAAGTCCTTTTGCATATGGCAATGTGTTATGTTGACTAAGATAAGTGAGAACCAATTGAATCCATTGCTTATAGTTTTTTGTTGTCAAGGTAATTAAATCTTCCTTATCCATGATGTACTAATCAATGTACTCCATAAGATGCAAAAAAATCAATCAACCCCCACCCCCCCTCCAAATGTGTGATTCAGTGCTTTATAGGTAGTGTGTGTACAAGAGGGCACTTGTCAAAATGTACAAACTAGACTTCCAATTTTACCAGTTACAATTTCCTTTTGAGGTCTAAATCTTTCACTAAGTACTATAGCTCAAATGTACAACAATTTTGAAAAGTAATCAAAGTAATACAATGCAAAAAAGACCCTAATTCTGAAAGTGATATTTATGTCCACACAACCCTAGAATATGATTGAAAATCTTGAAAGTAGAAAAAAATTAAGCATTTAAAATAAAATAAAAACCTACAAATGTGTCAAGATGAGTTCGTATGGAGCATTTCAAGTTGCAAAATGTAGGATTAGACAGGTACAATTGCCAAAAGATGCAATTTTTGAAAAACCCATGCACCAAAACTAGAAAATAAACACACCACTAAAAAGTTTAAAATTATACCCAAAATAGAAAAAAGTGCACCTGATTTGGAGTTTGGATGATTGGGATATGGCCTCCTAAAGTTGGATTGTTAAATCAAAACTGAATCTAGAGAGGGGTCATGGTAGCAAACTGTGAGGTTAAATTTGATGGTCAAATGGCCATTGTAGCAATTCAAAATTGCCTGGAAATGATGATTAGACAACTGTCAAATTTAAGATAGGAAAATACTAACATAACCAAAAAATGGGTTCATCTAGTTGACATAACAGCTGAGGTCATGTTGACATCAGTAGTATGGTACTATATGGAACCAATATGCATGGAAGGCTAATAGAGCTGGTTGTATGGCTATGTGGGTGCTGACATGGACATTGAATCATTCATGGGATAAGTCACTAGTCTATCAACATGTCCACATGGATGTGGTAAATATGATTGTTTGTGTAGAGCATATCCACTTGTCACACGATGGAGAGACCATGTGTGTAGGTGTAGTAGAGGCTACATGGACACTAGAAATGTGATAGAACATTGGATCAGAGATTCACTGTTGTGCATCGAAAGAAGTTTTGATGTGTGGAGGGAGGTATGAGCGTCACTTGGAGCTGGATTTCACAACAATAGGTACCAGAGCATGACTCATAGAAAAGGTGCGGTGGTTGATGGAGACATTGCTAGGAACTACGCAAAGAACATGCAGTCACTGGAGGTGTTTTAACAGCAGCCAAATAGGGCTTTTAATCCCACATTAGTGGAAAAAAAAGCTTGGGGTTATTTAAAAGCCCAAATTTGTGAGTCTTCAAAAAAATATAACATCACCTGGGGTTGACCACCGATGTATTCAACTTGCTACCCAATGTGATGTGCGCTTGCGGATATCCCTTGAGGTTTGACAAAATTGAGGTAAGCCACTTGGAAATTGCAGAGAGATGGCCAAAATTTGTATCAAAATGAAAACCAAAATGAATAAATGGAATATTCCACCTATAGGGGTTGGGATTTCACCACCCGATTCCTACCAAAAAAAATTCTATGTAGGCTAAACTAGCTTAAAATATTTCCAAAAATTTGTAGAAAAATGGAGAAAAAAATTGCAGAGAGATTAAATGTAGATTTGAAGGATAAATTGCAGATCTAAAAAACAATCATACTAGATTTGCAAATTGGGCCTTCGGGTGCTCGTTTGCGAAAAAAAAAAATGCCTCAAATTTGAGTATGGCCTAGGGTAGGCAAATTTATAATCAATTTTCACTAAATCGATGTTCTAAATGTAATGGCGAGATCTGCTTTGGCTCTAGACACTCCCAATGTCTATGATACTCTAGATCTGGGTCGAGGTATTGAAGCAAGAATGGTCTAAATAGCTATGTGAAGAGAAATTTCCCAAGCTCTGATACCACATAAGAATTTTGTATAGCTTTGATACCATGTACCATGTAAGAATTTTCCTTAGGCAAAATCATCCAAGATCAAGAAACTCAAGCACAAGAAAAATAGTAGGCCAACAAGGTATGATCAAAATAACAATATCCAAAAATGATTTATTGTCATTCAATGTTCTATATGTGTACACACTAGGAGTGCCTATATATAAAGGCCTCTAAGATGCATCTAGAATGTCTCTAGAAGGTGCTAGGAGATAAGATAAGCATGAAAACTAATCATACATCTTATCCTTCATTGTAGATGAGAGGATAAGTATGAAAAGGTGTATCTCACATAGAGATGTTGTAAACATCATGTGCATGAAAATATGTGCAAACTCCTATGTTGTCAACATGATAAATCATAAGAGTATGCATACTACTAATAATGCATTAACCTAACTAAACTTAAGTAAAGTGTAAATAGTAAATACTTATTTACACCAACAAAATCAATAGTGGCAAGGGGTTGGGGGGAGCCCATTCCATGAATCAAAACAAAAATTGACATTATCGCTAATGTTCACTTCCCATTTTATGAATGAAGTAATAACTTCTTGAGAAGCCATGATTAAGTCCCAAATGATAGAGCCTTTTGCCAGGTCTAGGATAGTAAGAACTCTAGAAGGTTCCAAGTTATCTAAATATTTCTCTTGTAAAAGGTGACACCATTTGGTAGAGGATTTGTCATATATTTTCCAAACAAGTTTAGCACCAAAAGCCCTATTCCTATCAATAATGTTGGGAAGTATGACACCTCCTATTTTGAAAGAGGTTGGCATGGTATGACTAGAAATTAGAGGTATTTTCTTCTGTCCATTCATATTATTTAACCAAAGAAAAGTGTTGATTAAGGTTTCAATTTGAGAGATGATACTTGGAAGAGAGAATAGTTTTGATAAGCAAAAGTCTACTCAAGATGGATAACCAACGAACCTTCCAAGCACTAATTCTACTTTTGATACGATCAATCACATATTTCCAATAAGAGGGTTTGTTTAATCTCATAAAAAGGGGACCACCAAGATAAGTATAAGGAAAATGATCAAGGAGAAAACCAAGAAGATGGATTATTCTTTGAGTAACCAATTAAGATGTATTAAAAACATAAGTTTTAGATTTAGTTGCATTGATATATTGTCTCAAAACTTGTGTATATAGATCAATGGAATTCTTCATACTTTGTGCTTCTTGATATGTAGATGATCCAAAGAGTAAAGTATCATAAGAAAAAAAGAGAATGGGTTACAGCAAAAGATGTACCCACAATATTGATACCTTTCCACAACCCCTTTTTTATTAAGAGTTAATAAGTCTTCTAAAGGCCTCTACTATAATGATAAACAAGAATGTAGAAAGATGGTCACCTTGACAAACTCCTTGGGAAGAGGCAAAGAAATATGTTGATGTGTGATTAATGAGAATAGAAAAATGTGCACTTGAAATCCAAGCTTTAATCCATTTACACCACCTAGAAGAAAAACCAAACTAATGAAGGACTAGAAGAAGAAAAGATCAATTCAATTTATCATACACCTTCTTCATATCTAATTTGGCAACAAAGGCTGCAATGTTAAGTTCTTTGATGGAATGAAAGGTCTCGTGGGCTATTATGAATCCATTAGTTGTTTCTCAACCATGAACAAAACTACCTTCTTCTATCAATATAATTTTGGAATAACAGGCTTAAGCCCCAAATAAATAGCCTTTGTGATAATCTTATAGATGGTGTTAAAAAAAGAACTAGGGCAAAAATTAGCAAAAGAATAGGGATCATTAACCTTTGGAACATGAGCAATATTTTTGGTATTAAAGTTCTTCAAAATGGAAAAAATTTTTTTTGGACTCTTCAAGCACCTCAAGTGACTCAAAATAAATGACATCCCAACATTTTTGAAAAATAGTGTAGTGAACCAATCATTGCCTAGTGCCTTATCAGGAGGCATAGAAACGAACAATAATACGTATCTCAAAAAGAGTAAATGGGGCCATAAGAATCAAACTGTCTTGTTGTGTAATCAATGAGGGAATGGAATCCAAGATCTCATCCACAAGGTGAGAAGAGGGGGGATCCTATGGTGGAGGGGAAAGTAGATTAGAGAAAAACCTTACACTCTCATTTTGAATACCCTTAGGATCAGAAATCAAATTCCCTACATGGTCATGAATTGTAAAGATTGTGTTATTAGCCTTTTTTGGTTTGGAATATGTATGGAAAAACTTAGTATTCCGATCTCCTTGTAGAAGCCACAATTCTCTAGACTACTATCTCCAATACTCTTCTTCTTTCTTACATAATTCAAACCTATTGATGTAAATAAGTATTTACTATTTACACTTACTTAAGTTTACTTAGGTTATTGCATATTTTTATTATTTATTTATTAGTCACCTAGGTGTATGCATACTATTGTGAGAACTATCATGTTGACAACAAAGGAGTTTGCACTTCTTTTATTCACATGGTGTCTACAACATCTCTACTTGAGATAAACCTCATCCTTCTTATCGTATCATCTAGAATGATGGATAAGATGTGTGCTTAGTTTTCATGCTAATCTTATCTCTTGGTTCTTTCTAGAGACATTCTAGGTGCTTCCTAAGAGGCCTTTATATACAGGCATTCCTAATGTGTTTGTATATACAATACAGAGAAATGTATGAGGACATACTCTGATATATTGATCATATCGCTTTTTGTTCTACAGTTGCGCTTGTGTTTGAGTTCTATGATTTTGGGTGAATCTTGCCCTAAGAATTTTTTTTACATGGTATCAGAGCTCTTGGAGAATCTCTCTTCATAAAGCCATTTGAGACCATCTTGTTGCTTTAGCACCTTAGCCCAAATTCAGAGTATCATTGTTATTGGGAGTGTCTAGAGCTAGATCTCACCTCACCATTGTGTCTAAAACACTGATTTGGTGAAAAATGACTATAAAGTTGCCTACCCTAGGCGAAAGTTGACCATGAGGAAAAAATGTTTTACAAATCAACACTTGGGGGCTCCGATTTGCAAGTTTTGGTATGATCATTTTAGATCTGTATATTTAATTTTTAGATCTGTATTTTTTTCATCTACATCTTTGCTAATTTTTTTGGATCTGCATTATGTTTCAGAATTGTTTTGGCCATCAGGTCATAGGAGAGATTTTTCACAGGTGAAAACTGAAGCTTGCAAGTGCAAATCAAATATTTGCATCACATTCAAAAGTTCAAAAATCCCCCAAATTGGATCCGATTTCATCAAAATTATTTTTGGAGGTGTGATAGTGATTTAGGAAAAATAATAATAATAGTGATTTTCAAACAATGATATCTCCCTTATACAGACTCATTTTTTTGAGCATTTTTTTTGTTTTAGGGAAGAATTTTTTGATCTACACATTGGTGTAGGTGGTTTGAGATCTCTATTCCTAACTTTTCTACAAATCACAAATCTCATTTTTTGCCACTTTAAATGCTTACCACGGGCTCATCTGGACTCCAAGTTAGGTTTCATTTTTTTGAAAGTGCATTTTTTTGTCTACTTTCTAGATCTACAATTAGATTATAGGTTATGTAGATAGAAATACTACTTTTAGAAATAGGCCCTAAATTGGCAATTGGTTATAGAGTGCCCAAATCATACATTAGAGGGGGTTGATTGATCTCTTTTTCATTTTGGGGGGTTCATTGATTGATCTCATGGAGTCTTGTCAAACATGTTAGTTTGGTGTTAGACCACAGTTGACAAAAAGGAACTATCACAAATGGAGTGCTTTGATACTTGATCATCCAAGATACTATCAATAATTGCTTACTTATCTCTATTCATTGCCACCACATTTTAATTGGACATATCTTTTGCAACTTCGTCACTTGTTGTATCACATTATGGGTAAGGAATCTTTTGCTCCTCTGAGAATTGCAAGAATGACACGTTTTCCTTATGATCTTTGGATGGATCTTTGGAAAGCATATGGAGATCCATGTGTTCATTTCCAGAGGACATTCTACATTCAGTCACTCCAGTTATGGTGCCTTCAACTCTAGATGATATCACACCTCCAGATGCTCATGTTGCTATTACTGATCCAGTTCTAGCCCTAGATGCTTCAGATTTAGTGTAGCAAGAACCTTTATGTCTTCCTACTTTACCTTCATGTAATGACTTCCTTTCCACCATTGTAGGCCTATTCATGGAGTCTCATGTTAAAGATGTGGGAGACATCCTAGATGATATTTGACTTCTTTTTGAGGAAAATTTTTCATCTACTTTTGTAGTGACAGATTCATGTACTTCACCATAGTAGGGTACACTTTGTCTTCCAATTCTAGCCTCAGGTGATGACTTCTTGACTAACATTTCTAGTTTGTTTTTGAAGTTACACACAACATATTTGGAGGACTTCTTTGATGATCTACTACCTCTCTTTACTAAGGACAATCCTTCTATAGTTGTTGTGAGGGCTCACTCTAACCCTCATGTCCATTCTTTGCATGGTCAATATTTATAGGTTGGTGTAACTATGGATACTTATGTACAATAATTGTTGAAGGTCTCTTTGTCATTTGAGAAGACTACTATATCTTTGAGACAGGCTCTACATGGATCCTTACTTGATGTACACATGTTCATTTTAGTATTTTTTGAGGGAGCAACCATCGGCATTAACATAGGGACACTTGAACAAGTTTTAGAGATACCTAACATCATCAAAATTCTTCCTCCATACATGGGATTTATCTCACAAGTACCTTTCCTTTGTTTCTTCCAGGGGAGAAACATCATTCAATGGTCATGGATCAACTTCTACATTGGAGCATTTCTCATTGATCAACACACTACCTTTAAGGGGGGGGCTACCTCATGTCCTTCTTCTCCTCTTTTTTTTGGGGGGGGGGGGGGATTTTTCCTCTTAGGGGGGTTTTGTCCTTCTCCAATTTCTCTCTTGTATATACTTGATGTATGTTGTAATGGGGGGCTATTGATTACTCCATCCATCCATGCATCCCTTTTCATCTCTCTTTTTGGGGGAGGGTTTTTCCCATGAGGTTTTCTCTCTTTCCCTTCTTTATGAGAGATTTCATATCATTATTTACATGGGTACCTAACATGGCCTAGTAGCCGAGACCCATTTTGGATTTCATCCTAGTTCTTGTAAACTTAAGTACATTCCCTTAAGTTGCACTTAAGAGGGGGTGTTGGTGTAAATAATTATTTACTATTTACATTTACTTAAGTTTACTTAGGTTAATCCATATTATTATTATTTATTTATTAGTCACCTAGGAGTATGTGTACTCTTGTGAGTTGTCATGTTGACAACATAGGAGTTTGCACGTCATTTATGGTGTCTAAAACACAAGAGTTAGAACACCAATCAAGCACATGTCATATACAACGTCTCTACTTGAGATACACCTCATCATTCTTATCCTATCATCTAGAATGATGGATAAGACGTGTGCTTAGTTTTTGTGCTTATCTTATCTCCTAATTCTTTCTAGAGACATTCTAGGTGCTTCTTGAGAGGCCTTTATATATAGGCACTCCTAGTGTGTTTGTATATACAATATAGAGCAATGTATAATGACATACTTTGATATTGATCATATCCCTTTTTGGTCTACTATTATGCTTGTGCTCAAGTTCTACGATCTTGGGTGAATCTTGCCCTAAGGAAAATTCTTAAAAGACCACTCCTCTTGCAAATTCTTTTGTCTTGAATGTATATCAGCATTTAAACCATTGAGTAAAATATGTTGATTAATCTTAGCTAGCTTTTCTTCTACCACATTTTTCTCCTAAAACAATATTTTTAAAACATGTTTATTCCAGATCTTGATAAGCCCTTTGACATACTGCATTTTCTTGTGAATCTGAAATATTTTTGTTCTTGGCTCTAGTGGAGTATCCTTCTACCATTTTTTTAAGAGGCCATCAAAGTGGGGATGATGATACCATACACTTTCCAACTTAAAAGATGGTCTAGAAATACTAGTAAGAGGAGAATTTGATGGAAGAATGGATAATTGAATAGGAAAATGATTAGATTCAGAATATGGTAATATATTTGATTGGATAGTATAATTTGCCAATTTCCAACATTTTGAACTCAAAATCTATCCAATTTAACTACAATTAACAGTAGCCCAACTCTTCTATTAGTCCAAGTGAAAGATCTGAGTTGTGGGGGAATATCAAACAGAGCATTATTGTCAACAAAGTCATTAAAGTCATAGGTAGCTCTAGGAGGGGGAATAATACCTCCATAATTATCCCTGGGATGAAGAATAATATTAAAGTCACTAATGATAATAAATTTGATACCTATTGATTGCTGGATAAAATCTATAAGAGTAAGACATAGACTTTTTTTATCTGATGTAGGGGTAGGGCCATAAACATTAAAATCAAATGGAATGAAAGTTTATAGTGTTGAATGGATACCATTTGCTAGTTAGTTCCCTAATGAAGATGTTGAGCCATGATAGTCTAAGAATTCTATAATAAAAAAAGGCCCCCAAAAGCACCTAAGCTAGGAACATGTGAGTAATTCCATGTTGACTAAAATCATAATGGTAAGCCAAAAGAAGAAGATACATATTCATTGTGTAAAAATAGATACAAAGTAGATATAAATACTATGTGGAACTAACACAATAGTTGGAAATTAAAATGAAATTGCAAAAGCCAATGGAAGCACCCTAACAATCAATGGTTACATAGGAAATGTAATAGAAATTTTATGTTATCATTCACCCCCTTATTACATTGTTTGTACAAATGTACCCCCTAAATAGTTCAAATTTGATACTACCAAGAGATTTAGTGAAGATAACAACTATCTAAGTATTTCTAGGGCTGTATTGGAGCTAGATGTGGTGGTTCAAAACTTGATCCTAGATGTTATGACATTCAACCTCAATATGCCTAGTGTGCTCATGGAAAACTGGATTCTCCACAAGTTTTAACACACCTTGATTGTCGCAATAGAGAATTGGTGACTTTTCTTCAAGAATGTCTAGATTTGCTAGAATGTGACATAACCAAATCCTTTTTCATACAACTCCTCATACGACACAATATTTAGCCTCACTAGATGAAAGAGAAAGAATAGTTTTCTTTTTACTAACCCACAAAATCAACCCAGATCCAAGATGAAAAATATAAACTGAGGTGGATTCCCTATCATCTATAGGTCTTGCATAATCCGAGTTTGTATATCCTTGTAAGAATAACTGGTTGTTCTTCTCATATTCCAGACCATAATCAATAGTGCCTCAGATATATCTCAATGCATGCTTTGCGGCAACCCAATGAAACTTTTTTGGCTCCTACATGAATTTGGAAAGATAGCTTACCTATAAAACACAAGTTTGGTCTAGTGTAGGCCAAGTAGATAAGGCTCCCAACTAGCTACCTGTAGAGAGTGACATCTACTTGAGGTGAATCCTTGAAACATGATATTTGAAAACCTATCTCCATTGGAGTAGAAATAGGCTTGTAGTTGACCATTCCATAATTTTCCAAGAGTGTCTTGGCATATTTCATTTAGGAGATAAATATGCAGTTCTTCTTCTTCCATATCTCCAAGCCAAGACAATAACGAAGTAGCCCCAAATCTATTATGTTGAAAGAGTTCTTAAGATCATTCTTGAAATCATCAACAAGACTGTCTGAGCTGCTAGTGAGAATAAGATCATCCACATACAAAACTAGAATGACAATCTCTATGCCTACCTTCTTAATATAAAAATTAGGATATGAGGGGCTATGGGTGAATCCATGCTATAATAGGTGACCATCAATCTTGATGTACCATGCCCTAAGAGCTTGCTTAAGTTGATAAAGAGATTTGATAAGATGACATATTGTGTATGGATGATGTTCTTCAACAAACCCTTCTAGCTGGGTCATCTACACTTCTTCTTTGAGATCATCATTTAAGAAAGAACTCTTGACATCCATCTGTTGAAGCTTCCATCCCTTAGATGTGCTACCAATCCACAAACCATTCTAATAGATTTGATCTTCATAGTGGGTGCAAAGGTCTCTTAATAATCAATGCCCTCCTATTGAGCATATCCTTTCGCTACAAGTCATGCTTTATACTTGTTGATAGATCCATCTGCCTTGTACTTTTTTTTAAAGATCCATTTGCAGCCAATGGATTTCTTCCCTTCAAGAAGATCAACAAGTTCCCAAGTACAATTTTGCATCAAAGAATCATACTCTACATCCATAGCCTTCTTCCACTAAGGTTGGCTTAGTGCCTCTCTAACTATGTCAGGTTCAATGTTGTCAACAACAATACTCATGAGTGCAAGATTCACTTCATTTCTTGTTTGACTCCTCATTCAGGTTCGTGATGAAGTTATTGGAAGAGTGTGCAAGTTTGAGTCCTTGATTGTACTTTGGACCCACTTTGGAGGTTGACTGTGTTTTTGCTAGTGTGCAATGTTTTCTAGAGAGCATAAATTAGTATACAACTATCCTTGTAGTTCACTGTCTCTATAAGAGTCTTCCATATACCCATCTTTTGATTGTGAGAGAAATTTATGAGAAGTACGAGGTTGTTTCTCTTCTTTTTGTGATAAGGAATAGAATGATGATTCATCACATACCACATCTTGACCCTCATGTATCATCACTATCTCTGGATCTATCAGATGATAAGCTTTTGATGTAATACTATATCCCAACAATATACACTGAGGTGTCTTATGATTAGTCATATTTCTCCTATTGGTAGGGAGATGCATGTATATAGTGCACCAAACACCCTTAGATAAGAATTTGAATGCTTTTGTCTAGTTCATACCTCTTTTTGTGTCTTGTGTTGTATAATCTTTGTTGGTACCTTGTTGATGAGGTATATAGTTGTCTATACTACTTTTGCCCAAAAAGTTTCCTCCAACTTGGTTGTTGAGATCATGCATCGAGCCATCTCCATGATAGTCTGATTGCAACATTCTACAACTCCATTCTTTTTGAGTGTGTAGGGAGAAGATAGGTGTTTCTTGATGCCATGATGCTTTAGGTATGCCACAAACTCCTTGGAGGTGAATTCCCCCCCTCAATCTGACTAGAGGACAAGAAGAGACTGGTTGGCCTCTTTGACAACTTTCTTGTGAAAGTCCTGAAAGTTTGCAAAGGATTTATCTTTCTTCTTGAGAAAATACACCTAGGTCATTCGGGATAAGTCATCCATGAACAAATGGAAGTACTTATGGCCTGAAAATGAAGTAGGAACGGGTTCGTACATATCGGTATGTACCAACTCAAGGCAATGTGTATCATGGAAGCTAATAGCCTCAAATGGATCCCAATGTCATTTACCAGCAAGGCATTGAGGACATATAGGAAATGAATTTGAAATTGGAGGAAGACATCTTAACATTTGTTTGGAGATGAGCTGATGCAAGGAGTTGACTCAAAGATACCCATAGCGATAGTACTAGAGTCCTGTGGATTCTATTGTTTAGATTGATAGAGCTAATGTAGGGGAGGAGACAACATCTAATGCAAAAAATCTATCCTTCATAAATGCTCTATCAAGTATCATACCTTTTCTTTAGATTAGATAGGTCTTGACCCCATCCTTCACTTGGAACTCAACTTTTAGTTTGTGGTTTAGAAGCTAGCTGACACAGAGAAAATTTGTTGTCAATCTAGGAACATACAACACCTTGGTGAGGGTACAATGGCTTGTCCCAAGAGTAATGATGACCTTTCCTATATGCTTTGCAATATACTCCGTGTCAGAAATTCAAACTTTATCTCCAGTAGGTCTCTCTATTAGTGCATCAAACAACTCACAATTTCATGTCATATGCTTGTTGGTACTCGAGTCTATCAACCAAATATCCCTCATGGGTTGCGAGGTTTGGGAGATAAGGACTAGATTGTGATGAGTACTACAATTGGCTATTTCTAGTTCATCTTCTTTTGATGCTTCATCTTGTTGGGCCACTACATTGCCTTTATGCCTTCTACAATAATGATGATTTTTGGATGGCTAAGTATTACTGCAACTAGAAAAGCCTTCTTTACTTGAATTGTCTTGTGTTAAAGCATTGTACCAATATTTGATAGTACCATGATTGTTGTTTTTTAATATATGACACCATTGGTTTTCCTTTGGAGGCTTTGACTATTGATGTTCTTTTTGTTTCTATGGCTTCTTTCCATGAAACTTTTGACGTTTTGATTGTCTAGAGATCAGGGCCTTGTCTTCCAGTTCACCTTGAATAGATTGAATGACTTCTTCTCCCTAAAAGAGGTTCACCAATTCATCATATGAAACATTTTCCTTTGTGATGTTCAATGTGGTGACAAATATTTTGAACTAAGATGGTAGTGCTCTCAACATAATTGGTACAAGTGGTTTGTCCTTCATGCCTTTTCTCCAAGTGCACCAAGCTCAGTTTGTAGTTCAAATACCCACTATAAGAATTCCTCAACTTTCTTGCTAGCTTGCATACTGAGTGTATGTAGCTTGGACTATGGATGGAGGATCTTTGTTTGGTTCTTCCCTTGGTAGATTGTGGAGAGAGAATCTCATGCCACCTTTGATGTTTCCACATGTTGAATGTGAGGTTGAACTTCATCAGAGATGCTGAGTGTTATCAACATCAATGCTCTAGCATCAGCCTTGGCAAACTTCTACCTATCATCTAGCTCTGTTGGTCCGGTTATGTCACCACTAACAATTCATCATAACTCCTCAAAAATGAGAATTGTCTACATCTTTGTCTTCGTTGTGGCATAATTTGGCCCTTTCAAAAGTTGAGCATTGGAAAGAAGCAATTTTGGGCTAGACATTTTTTAAAAATCTAGACAACAAATTCATTATTATTTTATTTGCCAATACATTCACTTTCAAGAGGAAATTGTGGCATGGAGATGAGCACAATAGGCCTATGCTTTGAGACAGGGACAATTTGGTGTGTGTTTTACCTCATCTTTATCATCAACATCATAACCCTTATCTAGTTTTTCTCTAATCTTCCTTGCCTGACATTGTACATCAAATAGAAAGTAATCTAGCAATCCTTGCCTAAAAAATTCATCAAATTGGAGATTACCAATGTTTTGTAGGGCATCTAGAAGAGAAAAATAGAAGCTTGAGATTTCTAAAACAACATATCCACCTTGAGGTGGCTCATTAGCATGATTACTGGCCACACTGTTGGCATTAGGTGTAGTTGATATCCACTTTTCTTTGATTGCCAGGTTTTGTAAACTATGTCTTCCTCTTCCAAAGGCCTTGTCATAGTCTATACTTCACCAAACATTGCCAAAGTTCATCTAGCATCTACTACATGCCTCAACTCAATCTTGAAGCACCTTATGTCTTCCTCTGGCCATGTACAGGTCTCATTCCAGTGAATAGACAAACTCACTGGATTCTAGACTTACATAGCACCAAACTTCAAACTCCATGTGTTGATCTTCAAGCTTCACCACTGTAATTTCATCACTAGTGTGTATCTTCTACTCATCATAGTCAGCATTGTTACCCATCACTACTCAAATGATACTACATTTCATATAGGAAATGACTAGCGATTAGAGAAGGGTCTGATACCATTTAATGGTAAGCCAAAAGAAGAAGATATGTATTCATTATATATAAAATAGATAAAAAGAAGATATAAATACTGTGTGGAACTAATATAGCAGTTGGCAGTTAAACACCCTAATAACCAATGGTTATGTAGACAATGTAATAACAATATTATGCTAACACATCCAGCATATTTCTTAAAGTTATTTATTGATAGCTTAGTCTCCTAAAACAAGACTAGATCATGTTGGACAGAATCAAGACACTACTTGATCCTATTATGTTTGTCAGGGGCATTAATGTTACTCACATTCCATGAGAGGATCTTCATAAATTACAAGAAGCACTCTTGGCACTCCTTGTTGATTGTTTACAGGCAGGAAAATTACTGTCCAATGTTGACTGAATCCCTGCATCAACTTCTTCTTTAACTTTTGAAGCTTTCGATGGCCTATCCGTAGGCTTTAAAGATTTCTTAGTCATATGAGATTATGAGAAGGGGGTTTATAGCGTAGACAATTTATGAGAGAAATCAAAACTAACATTAATATGAAGCGTATCAGCAAAGTGAGACCTATTTTGACCAGATCTATCTGTTTGACCAGGAGACTTTTTAATTGCCAAGCCAAGATCTAGAACATTCATAAAGTCCTCAATCCTAGGTGAAGGGGGAAACTTAAGATCTTACTTGAAACAAGTTTTGGATTCTATGCCTAGAGTTTCTCTAATGAGATAAACACAAGTTGGAGAAAAAGGGGGTCCATGGTACAGCTGCAGGGACAATGAGTCCATGTGATTAGGTGTATAACCGGAGTTGTAAGTTCAAAGTCTGGTCTTCCCATCTTTTCTTTGCTTGGAACTGTCATGCCATGCTATGTATCACCTAACTCACCTTTATTAAATTATTTTACCAGCGAAACTGATGCACAAGTCAAATGTTTCTTCATCGTTTTCTGTTTTGTGTGTTATTCTGACTCATCTCAGATCTCCATGACTATATTTACACGTATTGAATGGATAGACTTAAGGACAACTCTTCCACTTGGGTTCATAATATTTTAAGTGTTTTTTTGAGTCTGCTAAAGGTGGCCCAAACAATCAAGATTTGAAGGAATTTTGGCACAAAAAGATAAAACAATTCAACGTGCACCTTGCATCTGAATACATTTCTATTATAGTTTTGCATGGACGAGCAGCAGCCACAGGAGATATAAAATATAAGAGTGATGTCCATTGACGATTTCAATCATTGGGGGCTAGCAAATAAATAGCTAGGTTGTGAGCCGTCCGCATAAACAATCGAGGAAAATATTGAGATAATTTTTTTTTTACATTTAATCAAAGGTCAGTTGTATATTAATTTGATTGTCTAAGTTTTTAATAATATATATTTTTATTATTTTTACACAATCAAATTCAATTCAATTGTAATACACTGTTACTACTAAAACAAGTCAAAAACTAAGATTATAGATTAACTTAGATCAAAACTTCTTCCATAATTGAAATAGAATGGTCTACCCCAAACTTAAGTCACTATATTCTGCATACTTGATTGAATTGTAATGTTGGATGTGACAATGTCTATTCATATATTAAAATGTACATTGGATCACATTTATAATTGGATTTGTTCTATTTTAATTTTTGAGGTCCAATTTGATGTTTGAATAGATAACATGGCATTCCAATTTAGATTTACTTGATATACATGTGAGATTTACTTACTATCACATCTTCATCATTATCATGAACTACAAAGAAAACTCACAAAGATATATGTGTCTATATGTATTGGAGACTGGTATTAATAATAGGAGATGTATTCATTAAAGCTAGTTGATGGGGGTACTTGGAGAAACTATTTTCATAATTTGAATAGTTTCTAGGAAATTTCTATAATTTAATAAGTTATAAATGTCTCTATTTGTCACAAAAACTATACTTGATAGGTGAAAATAAGATTGTTCGATCAAAATGGTTTTTAAAAGATTGTGTAGTGAAAATGGTAGTAAATAGACTAACATGATAGGAAAGAAAAGATGAAAATGATACAATGATATGTTGCTTCTAAATGATGATTATGGTTGCAACTTGGTAGTTTTATAGATTGGACAATATATTGAAATTTTTCACGTACTTATTGTTGTGTATGATGTATTATCTAATCCCTAGCTTGTTAGATAATCTACATCATTGATTACTTCTTTGTGGACATAGCTTTTTAGAAAGTGAATGAAGAAGAAAATTTCATCTCAAATCATGCAATTGAACAAATCACTTCACCCATAATTTCAAATGATACACCAATTTGGAATGATTGCCAAGTAACTACTGTCAAGAAAAGGAGTGACGATCCAAATTTCATAGGTTGTATGCCACAACTTGCTAACAAATATTGCACAAGTATAAGAGAAAATTTTTAGTTTAGGATTTTTTGGGTTGGGATTAGGTTCAATATTGACCAAGGATAGATTTTGAGTGTGCACTAAGGAAATTCAAATACTAAAATCAAGACTACACATTTTATGCTCTTGGATGTGAGATAATAGTAGAAAATGGCAGTAAGATAATCTCATTGACAAGCTCAAATAGGAAATGTAACTACATCTAACTTCAAGAGTGTGGGTGTGGCTGCACAAGAAGAAAAATTATGTGGTGCAATTAAAGAAAGTGTTCACTTTTTCATGAGCAATTTTGTAAGATGTTATCAAAGAAATCAAAGGGAAGTAGAATTTTTTGAGGATACATGTAAACAATGATTAGATTTAGGTGCCATAAAAACATGGTGAATTTCTTAAAGAGATTGGTGTATTCAATGGTGAAAATGATGGTACAAGATGTGATGAAAGGAATCTCTTTGTAATGGAAGTCAAGATTGATTGGTGACACCATGTAGGGTAAACTATTGAAGGAGAGTGAGGAGTTGAGGGATGTAGTAGGATTTTTATCAGAAGCCCTTAAGAATAAATGAACATATGCATATGTCTATCTTGTATACTTTTATAATGTATCTTTATCCTCAATATAGAATTAAAGATTTCAAGAGATCAATGAAGCCATTCAAATTCTAATGCACATTCTATGTAGATGACTATAAAAATTCCTTTTGAAGTAATGAAAAGATGCTCCCCCCTATAATAATTTTTTTTGAAGAAATGATAAAATACTATTATATGTTATATAAACTTATTAAAAAATTATTTTAACATTATTTTAATTATCTCCTAGGTAAATATTAAAAGATGGTAGAGCATAATCGTATAGAGAATGTCCTTAAAACTTGATAGACAAGAGTTGCAATGTAGCATAGTTCCTACCAAGTGTGGACATGATAGATTGATCGTGCATTTATTAGTCTAGAGTTTTCATGGTCTATCTCAGTGGCCTTAAAAATATTTTGATAGAAAAGAGAACGATTAAATCTTGTTGTGTATTTTGAATGAGACAAGTAAGCAATTTATAAAATAATGAACAACAATAATGTAACTACAAAATTAAATCTATTTTGACACCTACATAGTTAGGTCCATTAAATATATTAGTCGTAACATTTCCCCACTTAATAAATTGATCCTAAAAACCTTAAAAAAATAGATTACCTTAGCGATCCTCCCTTCAGGCTTACATCAAAAAACATGATGAATACATAATTTTCAAATACGCATTTTGAGAAAATGATTTTATGAAATAGCAGACCCTAGACCAAGTAAGGTATCATAAAGATTTCTTATGGCCCTTAGAGAGGAGTAGCTTAAGCTATGAATTAAATCATAAATTCTTGAGTTATTCAACAATGATCCCTAAGAGATACGATAGATCTCTATCATTGTCTAGTGACTACAATTGGGTATAATCCCTAATCAAATACTTTGAAGGTCACCTGACAAAAATCCATATTGAGTGCACTATCAAGTTCCAAACCTACCTCCAAAATTAGGATTTACAAAACATGTACTCTTCATATATGTCAACATTAGAAATCAAACTAAAGAGAAAACTAAAAACTCCAAAAATGGTTCTCATGCAAAACACCATCTTAAAGTAAGAATGTAACTTGAGATGATGGAAGTTCCTCCATCCTATGATGTTCCCAACCTTCAAATATGATAAAATTGGGATTGATAGGAGAACTATTAACAAATTTTTCATAATCTGATGTATTTGCATCTTCAGTGCAAGCAACATTGCCTTCTTCATTTGATTGTTCTTTCAATTTTCCTCTAAGAACCTCACTTGCTCTAGTTCTACAAATCCATACCGTTTGGCCCTTTTTTCTTATAGTAAAAATATTTATCATCTCTTTTATTTTATTTTACCATCTTTTTGTACTTCATGAATGTAATGCTCCATCCATGAGATGATCTTCTGCTATAACTTCCTTCATCATCTTTTCTTCTACCAGAAAGGTTAAAATCACATCCTCTAAAGTTTGCAAGGTGATTTGGCCGAGTGTAAAGAAAAAATTACTATATTTGGATGATACATTATTTAATAGGATGGTCTTGGTATCATCATCATCATCAAAAGGATCCTTAACTTCTACAAGTTTCCTAGTGAGACACCTTAGGTTACTTATATGATTTGACATAATGATACCATTCTCCATTTTGAAGATAAGTATCCAAATTTTTGAGAAACAACTTTAGGTTAATAACTCTTTCTCCAAATATCTTATTTAAACTATCCTAAATATATGCAGATGAAAATCTAAATTGACCTCATGAAGCTCAAAATATATAAGAGAAAGACTAATGCTAGTCATGGATCTATCATGTTTACTACTCTCCTCCAAAAATTTACTTATATTTGTAGGTGATTTTTCCTTTTTGCTTCTCTTAAATAATCCTTTTTGATGAACAATCCCTTTCTCTATTACTTAAACATTAAAGTTATATTTTCATAAAAAAGGGACCAAGGAATACAAAGATCACCCTGCAAAAGTTCACACCAATCTTTTAATTCTACACCCCTAACAAGATAATGATGTTGAATGGTATGCACTTGATGTGTGCTTTGTCTCCATAGAATATTCATTGATTGGAATCATAGACTAGACCAGCACCAATTTATTGAATCTCATAAATAAGATTTAATTGATGGATGTCTCATGCACATCACAACAAGAATACAAGGTCAAACATAAATTCAACACCATCAACAATTAGAGGAACCTCATCAACTAGCAAACAGTTTTGGGTAGGGGTTTAGTTATCGATGTTTATGGTATTTTTCTCTCACACCTCTCTTGAACATGTCAATTGGCACATTAATCATGGATTATTATGGAAGGTTGATAGGAGACCATATGTGATCATTTTATAACAACCATTTTTTGTTTATTTCTTCATGACACACATATTTGGTAGTTAACCACTCTACTCTCCTATGCAATAGTGTCTTTTGTATCGCCAAATGAATTTTTTTAATAAAAGTATCTGAGTCATAGGTGGAGGTTATCGGTTTATAGAGCTAGCAGGTCAAGTTAAAATTTTACTACTACAATCTACAAATATCCAACACATCTTTTACTATCATTGATCACAGAGAAATAACTCTTATGGTCCATTTGTTTGCAGATCTGATATAATTTGAGTAATATTAGTTATAAAGGATCTAGGCTAGGAAAAAAATGTTTCATCAAATAAATCAACTAAGCATGGACAAGAGGAGAAAGTATGAACACTGAGGGGAAAGAGTCCACTTTATGAGGAGGAATTTACATCCGATCTTTAAAAAGGAAGTACAAAAGGAAATATCCCTTAATTTGCTTAGAATTTTAGCACAAAGTAACAATCCAATTTTTTTAAGGACAACAATTTATTTTCTTTAGAGCTAAACAAATACTTGGATTATGTTTAAGGATGAAGTAACACTTAAAGAGTTATTTTCACATAATATATGTTGCAACTATGACAATGTCTACCGTATTGAACTATGCTAGAAATTTTCCCTACTCTAGTCTCATAGGAAGCTTTGATGAGAAACAAAAAACAAACCTTATTCTAGAAGAAAAAAGAAACTTGTAAATAATACTTGACTCAAAAAAATCTAATTTTGAAGCTTCAAATAATGTAATAATGATAATGTTGTCAAAGTGTTTGAAGTTAATGACTATAATTTTTAGAGAAAGGAATGAATTGCAATTCTACAAAATGAGCTAAGGGAAGAGTCAATGAAAGAAAATTATAAGGTGGAATTTTCATATGGATCAAATACACAAGGAACTTTAGATTCATTAAAATCCATCAATAAATTTGGAACTAGATTCTTTATTAATTTGTCAAAATATTTTCTCTTCATTATAAGTGACCCACAATTTCCTTTAGTGACCAAAGATGAGACCTTAATGTCAATTTCTTAAGCACATTATTTGTTTCCTCTATCCTTCAATATAAACAAGTATATCTCTTTAGAATCTCACACTTTAGAAACCTATCACAAGCTCTAATTTATTGGCCAAAAAATGCATAGGAGTGGGGTTTCACAAACTATAGACAACCTATAGGATATCAACTTACTCACTAAAAAAAGTGTCTGCAAAATTAGTGACCATTAGAAATTGATTTTTCCCCTACCACTACATCAAAGTGATCTCTTGCATAGAAATCATTAAACCCTTCAATCTACCTAATATAGATCTTCCAACATGTATATTGCATCAAAAACTCTTAATGTTCGATCATATTCTTCTCATAAACATTCAAGAAAATAATAGGAAAATATAAATTAAGAAATGTTATTGGAAAAGGAGGAAACATTTAATCACTATTTAACTTCTAGTCCTAGGAAAGAGTTCTCTACCATGACAAGAGCTATTAAGAAAGGTAAGGAAATGGAAGATAAATATAATTTAAAAGGAACTAAAGGAAGAAAGAATCATAAAGATCATGCATGTAAAAAGCTTATGAAAAAAACATTTTTCTATTATTATTTCTTATGTTTGAGGGACTAGATTGTGCATAAAAAGAAAAACTCTATTTAAAACTTTCATATTTATAGTATAATTTATTTATTAACTAATATAGATGTTAATGAAAATCTACAACATATAGTCATTATCTTGATCACTTGTCTATAAAAGAACAAAAAACCCCAAAAGACTAGTAAAGTGAACAAAGCACTATTGAATGTGGTAGACCCTAGAGAACATTTTGCTCAAAAGGTAGCAATTTAATGCATTTTTCACCATCTTGGAGAAAGGAAATCAAGATACCCACAAACTAGCAAGATATCAGTATTTTAGAGAAAACAAAATGCATGGCGAGCACAAAGTTGTAATAACTTATTGATTTGAGAAGGTAAGTTGCCAAAAGCTCTCGAGATCTAGTGATTTATCACTATTTCGCTAATGAAAAAAGAAGTGGAGTTTTGAATTCATGATTTTGAAGGACTATTTGGAGATGCCTTGCAAGATTCCTAAAATTCAAAATTTTGGAGACAATTTCAAATGTGATATGTAAAAAGATGAATATGAATTTTCAAAATTTTAAAAGGCCAAACCATTAATTTAATGACTTAAATTACAAGTTGAGTACTTAGAGATGTAAAAACATGGACAATTTATAAGATGAATATATGTGTGGAAAGTTAATAGTCATGAATGAGGAATAAAATGAATTAATTGTCTTCGCAAAATTGAGTCTTTCCGTATTAAGCATATGAGTGGAGCTAGGATAGAAGTCGGCATTGAAAGTTTGAAGATGTTCTCGATAAATTGTAGAAAAAGTAGTAGGTTTAAATATTTTCTTACCTTGGTCATAATTTACAAGACAAGATGCAAGTGAAGGATAGGTAAAAGAATTGATTTGTGTTGCCTTTTAGGATACCAAAATCTATTTTGGTCAAATCTCATTTCTCTATCAAAACTCAATTTTTACAAAAAGTAAAAGTACCCTTTTATAGATCTTAGATTCAATATCATCATTATATAAATTTTTGAGTGTTTTGATTAGTTATAATATGTTATAATTTCAAATTATTATAAGTTGATATTTTAACATTTTAGAAGATGCTCCCTCAAAAAAGGAAAAAAAATTGTAAATCATATCAACAAATATATTTTTTTTTTTATAAATCTCTAGATGAGAGAGTGCTCCTCAAGAATATGTAATTTGTTTTCAAAAAGGTGTAGATCTAGTAGGGAAGTTTTGACTGGAGGAAAAAACTATTGGATTTTAATAAGGTTGACCTTGAGTACTTATAACAAAGAAAATATACATAAAATTTAATTATTTCTTTTTTTATTCCCTAGCTATACATGTCATCTATAAGATATTTTCAAATCAGAACAAAAAAATATGACTCGCATATGAGTATGTGCAGGATCATGGTGTGCGAAAAAGTGGCAATGTGAAAAATATGTAGTTTTGAAACATCTAAAAGTGTTTCTAAATGTGTTTTGACTTTTTTCCCACCCACCTTGATACCAAACCAAAAATGTAATATATTTCCTGATTGGCTATCTGATTTGAGAACTAAGAACAGATATCCCATTTAAGAATGGGTACCTGATCTATGTTCCCAAATCTTGGTGCCAAATTCAAATTTAAAGGGAGTGGGGACCAATTTTTAAGATAAATATTGATTTTTATATACCAAACTCAAAGGGGGGGGACCAATTTTTAAGTTATTTCAAGTCCTAGTATAATATAGTTATAGCATTGGGGGGGTGGCGGCAATTATTATATATAGTTACTAAAATTTATTATATAGTATTAAATTATTATAATTATTATTTATTATATAATTATTTTATATATAGTTATTACTTATTATATATTATTATATTATTATATATCATATATATTATTATTATATATTAGATATATTAGTAACCTAAGTTAACAAACTATATGATGTTGTATATTCCTAGGGTTCCCCTAGGGACATACATGTGTACCAATGAGTCCAAATGGGTCATGGGATACCCTAATTATATATCATATACATTGTTATTATATATTATATATTTTAGTAACCTAAGTTAATCAACTATATGATGATGTATGTTCCTAGGGGTCCCCCTAGGGACATCCATGTGTTCCACTGAGTCCAAATGGGTCATGGGATACCCTATGACCCCTTTTGACCCATTATATGACAACACATCTTCATAAGGGTCAAAGGATGCCTAGAGACATACATCTTGTGTTCCAATCGGTAGAAAGGGGTTATAGAGAGTATTATGACCCTTTTTGAACTATTACATGATAACATATGTTCCTAGGGGTCCTAGGACCCTTATAGACATATATGTTGTGTTCAATTAGGTTGAAAGGGGTTATAGAGTATCTTATGACCCTTTCAACCCATTACATCGCAACATATGTTCCTAGGGGCCATAGAACCCTTAGGAACATACGTTGTCATGTAATGGGTTGAAAGGGGTCATAGGGTATCTGATGACCCCTTTTGACCCATTAGAACACAACATGTATGGCCCTTGGGTCTTAGGACCCCTAGGAACATATGTTATCATGTAATGGGTCCAATTTTGACTCATTGGAGCACAAAACACATGATGATAAGGGTTTTAAGACCCCTAGGAACATATGTTCACATGTAATGTGTCAAAAGGAGTCAAAGAAAACCCTAGGACCCCTTTCTATCCATTGGAATATAAGAGGTATGTCCCTAGGGGTCATAAGATACTTTATGACCTCTTTCTATCCATTGGAACACAACATATATGTCTCTAGGGACACTAGGATCCCTAGGAACATAAGTTGTCATGTATTTGATTGAAATGAGTCATAGGTTATCCTATGACCCCTTTCAACCAATTTCAACACAACATGCTTGTCCCTAGGGGTATTAGGACCCACAAGAACATATTTTGTCATGTAATGGGTTGAAAGGGGTCATAGAAAATACTTTAACCCCATTCAACCCATTGGTAAACAACATGTATGTCCCTAGGGGTCCTACACACCATGTAAATGCATTTTGTCATGTGATAGATCAAAATGTGTCATGGCATGCCCTATGACCCCTTTTTACCCATTACAATACATCATGTATGTCCCTAGGAGTCCTAGGTCCCCTACGAACATACATCATGTGTTTGAATGTGCTGAAAGGGGTCATAGGGTTCCCTATGACCCTTTTTGACCCATTAAATTATAACATATGTTCATAGGGGTCCTATAACCCCTAAGAAAATATAACATGTGTTCAAATGAGTCAACAGGGGTCATAGAGTACCCCATGACCCCTTTCAATACATTATATGACAATATATGTTCTTAGGGGTCCTAGGACCCCAAGGGACATAAATCATGAGTTTAAATGGGTTAAAAGGGGCATTAGGGTAACCTATGACCTATTTTGACCCATTTAATGATAACATATGTTCCTAAGGGTCCTACGACCACTAGGAACATGCATCATGTATTTGAATGAGTCGAAAGGGGTTATAGAGTACCCTATGACGCCTTTCGACATATTTCATGACAACATATGCCTTTCAGAATCCTAGGACCCCTGGGACCTACTTTATTTGTATAAATGGGTCGAAAGGGGTCATAGGATAATATATGGCACCTTTCAAAGGATTTCATGACAATATATGTCCTTAGGGGTGCTAGGAACCCCATAGACCTATTCCATTTGTTTGAATGCATTGAAAGGGATCATAGAATAACTTATGGCCCTTTTTGATGCATTTCATTCTAAAATATGTCCCTAGAGGTCCTAGGTCCCTTAAGGACCTACTAAATTTGTTCAAATGGATCGAAAGGGATCATAGGATAACCTATGGTTTTTTTTGACATATTTCATGATACCATATGTCCCTAGGGGTCCTAGGAACTCTAAGAACCTAATTAATTTGTTTGAATGGGTCGAACAAGATCATAAGATAACATATAACCCTTTTCAACACATTTCATGACAATGTATATCTCTAGGGGTCCTAAGGCCCTAGGGACCTATTTTATTTGTTTGAATGGGTCAAAAGGGGTCCTAGGTTAACCTATGACCCCTTTCAACACATTTCATGACAACATATGTACCAAGTGGCCCCAGGACCCATACATACCTATTTGATTTTGTTCAAATAGGTTGAAAGGAGTCATAGGAAAACCTATGACCCCTTTCAATGCATTTCATGACAACATATGTCCTTTGGGGTCCTAGGAACTCTAGGGACCTATTTTGTTTGTTAGAATGGGTTGAAAGGTGTCGTAGGTTAACCTATGACCCCTTTCAATCCATTTCATGAAAAAATATGTCCCTTGGGGTCCTAGGACCCCTAGGGACCTATTTGATTTATTTCAATGGGTTGAAAGGGTTCATAGGATAACCTATGACCAATTTTGACGTATTTTATGATAACATATGTCATTAGGGGTCCTAGAACCCTTAGGGACCTATTTGATTTGTTTGAATGGGTCAAAAGCTATTATAGGTTAACTTATGACCCCTTTCAATGTATTTTATGACAAAATATGTCTCTAGGGTCTTAGGGCCTCTAGGGACCTATTTGAGTTGTTTGAATGGGCAAAATGGGATCATAGGATAACTTATAACCCCTTTCGACATTTTTCATGACAACACATGTCCCTAGGGGGTCCTAAGACCCTTAGGGACATATTTGATTTTTTTGAATTGGTCAAAAGGTGTAATAGGTTAACCTATGACCCCTTGCAATGCATTTCATGACAACATATGTCCCTAGGGGCCATAGTCCCCTAGGGACCTATTTGATTTGTTTGAATGGGTCGCAAAGGGGTCATAGGATAACCTATGACCCATTTCAATGTATTTTATGACAACATATGTCCCTATGGCTCCTAGGACCTTGAGAGACCTATTTAATTTTCTCGAATGGGTCAAAAGGTATCATAGGATAAACTATGAACCCTTTCAATTTATTTCATGGAAAAATATGTCCTTAGGGGTCCTAGGTGCCCTATGGACCTATTTGGTTTGTTTGAATGGGTTGAATAGGGTCATAGGATCAAATATGACCCCTTTCAACATATTTCATGATAATATATGTCCCTAGGGGTCCTAAGACCCTTAGGGACTTATTTGATTTGTTCAAATGGGTTGAAAGGGGCCATAGGTTAACCTATGACAACCCCTTTCAACACATTTCATGAAAACATATGTCTCTAAGGGTCCTAGGATCCCTAGAGACCTATTTGATTTGTTTGAATGGGTTGAAAGTGGTCATAGGATAACCTATGACACCTTTCAACATATTTCATGACAACATATGTCCCTAGCAGTCCTAGGACCCTTGGGGACCTATTTGATTTTTTCAAATGGGTTGAAAGGTGTCATAGGTTAACCTATGACTCTTTTTGACATATTTGATGACAACATATGTCCCTAAGGGTCCCAGGTTGCCTAGATACCTATTTGATTTTTTTAAATGGGTTGAAATGGGTCATAGGATAATCTAGGACCCCTTTCGACATATTTCATGACAACATATGTTCCTAGGGGTCCTAGGCCACCTAGGGACCTATTTGAGTTGTTTGAATGTGTCAAAAGGGGTCATAGGTTAACCTATGACCACTTTTGGAACATTTCATGACAACATATATATATATATATACATATATATATATATATATATATATATATATATATATATATATATATATATATATATATATATATATATATATATATATATATATATATATATATATATATATATATATATATATATATATATATATATATATATATACATATACAGGTCCTACGATTCCTAGAGACCTATTTGATTTGTTTGAATGGGTCGAAAAGGATCATAGGTTATCATATTTCATGACTACATATGTACCTATTGGGTTTGTTTGAATGGGTTGAATGGGGTCATAAGTTAATTTATGAACCCTTTTAGTGCATTTCATGAAAACATATGTCTCCAGGGCTCCTAAGATCTCTAGGGACCTATTTTATTTGTTCAAATGGGTTGAAAGGGGTCATAGGATAACCTATGACCCCTTTCAACATATTTCATGAAAACATATGTCCCTATAGGTCCTATGGCACTTAGGGAACTATTTGATTTGTTTGAATGTGCTGAAAGGTGTCATATGTTTAAACTATGATCACTTTCGACATATTTCATGACAACATATGTTTGTAGGGGTCCTAGGTCCTATAGGGACCTATTTGATTTGTTCGAATGGGTCGAAAGGGGTCATAAGATAACCTATGACCCCTTTCGATGTATTTCATAATAACCTATGTCCCTAGGGGTCCTAAGATCCCTAGGGACTTATTTAATTTTTTTGAATGAGTTGAAAGGGTTCATAGTATAACCTTTGATCCCTTTCGACATGTTTCATGACAA
The DNA here is from genome assembly GCA_028749045.1 of Cupressus sempervirens. Classification (NCBI taxonomy): domain Eukaryota; kingdom Viridiplantae; phylum Streptophyta; class Pinopsida; order Cupressales; family Cupressaceae; genus Cupressus; species Cupressus sempervirens. The sequence goes on along the minus strand of CM053793.1, from coordinate 845,247,130 downwards.
CAACTATTTGATTTTTTTGAATAGGTAGAAAGAGCTCATAGTTTAAGCTATGATCCCTTTCAATGCATTTCATGGCAACATATGTCTCTAGGGGTCCTAGGATCCCTAGAGACCTATTTGATTTATTATAATGGGTCAAAAGGGGTCATAGGATAACCTATGACCCCTTTTGACATATTTCATGACAACATATGTCCCTAGAGGTCCTAGGACCCTTAAGGACCTATTTGATTTGTTGAAATGGGTTGAAAGATGTCATAGTTTAACCTATGACCCATTTTGACACTTTTTATAACAATATGTCCCTAGGGTTCCTAGGCCCCCTAGGGACCTATTTGATTTGTTCGAATGGGTCAAAATTTTTCATAGGTTCATAGGTTCACCTATGACTCTATTCAACATACTTCATGACAACATATGTCCCTAAGGGTCGTAGGCCCCCTTGGGACCTATTTGATTTGTTTGAATGGGTTGAAAGGGGTCATAGGTTATCCTATGACCCCTTTCAACATATGTCCCTAGGGGTCCAAGGCCCCCTAGGGACCTATTTGATTTGTTTGAATGTGTCAAAAGGGTTCACAGGATAACCTAGGACTGCTTTTAGTGTATTTCATGACAACATATATCTGTACAGGTCCTAAGATCCCTAGGGACCTATTTGATTTGTTTGAGTGGGTCAAAAGGGGTCATAGGATAACCTATGACCCCTTTTGACATATTTCATGACAACATATGTCCTTAGGGGTCCTAGTGTAAGAATTTACCTTAGGGAAAACTAACACCAAGATAAAGAAGCTCAGACACTAGCACAATATGGACCAATAATGGATGATCAGAACAATAATGAGAATATCATATATGTACATACACACTAGAAGTGCCTATATATAAAGGCTTATAGATTGACTAGGAGTTAGGAAGGTGATAAGCCTCACAACTAAGCACATGACCACCAAGAGTGGATTATCCTCCATTGAACACAAAAGTTAGTGCAATGATGAGAGGATAAGAATATCCATGTGTATCTCATAAAGAGATGTTGTAGACACCATGTACTTAATTGAAGTGTGAAAAATTGTGTTGTCTAGATGAAACTTAGATTAATATGCAAACTCCTATGTTGTCACCAAGACAACTCATATGACTATGCATACTCCTAGGTGTCTATATGATAAATAATAAAATAATGCATTTAACCTAAGTAAAATTAAGTAAAGTGTAATAATAATTAATTATTTACACTAACACCTCCCCTTAAATGCAACTCAGGGGAATGCACTTAAGTTTACAAAAGCTATGATGAAAATGCATGATGGGTCTCATGTACTAAGTCATGTTAGGTACCCATGTACAAATGCAATGCTCTACATGCAATGCAATGAAATCTCCTTGAAAAAGGAGAAAGAGGGAAAACCTCATGGGAAAAACCTTCCCCCAAAAAGAGAGATAAGTACAATAAATAAGTATGAGAAGGAAAAAATCTCATAAGAGGAAAAGGTCCCCCAACATAAGAGAGAAGAAGTAGAAGAAGAAAGGAGACAACGTAGTCCCCCCTCAATACAGAATGCCCATTAGTGATAGCTACTCCAAGATGAATGTAGAAGCTAATCCATCACTACTAAATAATATTCAGGTCCCCTTAGGAAGAAAAAATGTCATAGGTACATATGAGATGCTTCCCTAATGTGTAGAAAGAATCATGAAGATGAATGGTGTCTTTGAAAATTGCTCAACTATCCTTGTGTCAATACTAACGGTCACCCCTTCCAACACTATTGAAAAGAACAATTTCAGATCTAGCAAGGATGGATGTAGAACATATCCCAAAGAACCGATTGTTCCTCAAATTATAAAGGGACCTCCTACAACTATTGTATGTAAGGATCCATAATCATATAAACCTTGAAAGATTGTTCATGTAGAGAATGGACAAGGGGGTCAAAGTGTTCCCTAGTAACAACTGAAGAAGGATCATCTTAATCAAAGAGAAGATGTATATCATCAATAATTTTTGCCAGATTTTTGATGTGGGACTCCACAAACAAACTTAAAATATCTATCAAGTAGTCATCCCCTAATTCTAGAACTGGAAGACAAGTTGTACCCAACTATACTGAATTACATGGACCTATCATTGTACCAATGTATGCATGTGGAATTTTCTAATGTTGTGATCATTTCCTCCTACTATCTAAAGGATTCCCCACCAATGAACCTATTGAGTCAAGTGGTTAAATGTGCCCAACAAGGTCTAGTGGAAGAAGAAGAAGAAATTCCTCAACTGTTTGTGAAACCTACAAAGGTGGTGTCCTACGAGTCAGAGTTGAAGGAATATTATCTTCCAAGTCACTATCATCACTTTCTATGAAGGAGGAAGAAGGAGTTGAAGAAGCCAAACTTGGACAAGTTTATTCAAAGTGAACACTCCTCTCAAAGAAGATTTCATGTGTCTCTAGATCCATGATTTTGTATGCCTTAATGTGGTTAGGATATCCAACAAATATACAGGGTTTTCTTTGAGGTTTGAATGCCTTTCGTCTTTGTGGAGGTATCTTGGCCCATGTTGGACAACCAAAAAATTTAAAGTGTTTTACACTTGGTTTTCTCCCACACCAAGCCTCAAAAGGTGTAATTTCATCTATGGTCTTATAGGGACTTATGTTTTGGATGTAATTGGCACAACACATGGCTTTTGCCCAAAACAATTGATCTAGAGACTTTTGTTGAAACATACAAGTGGTCATCACCTTAAGGGTTCTATTCTTCCATTTAAAAACACCATTTTGTTGTGGAGTACATGCAACTGAATGTTGAATATCAATTGCCCCATAAGTACAAAAGTCTATAGGCCTTGAGTTCACATATTCCCTTCCATTATTTGTGTGAAGAATCTTGATGGATTTCCCTAATTTCTTCTCAACTTGAGCTTTGAAGGTGATAAAATTATCAAACACTTCACTCTTATGAGCAAGAAAGAAGACCCAAGTGTAGCATGAAAAGTCATCAATGAAGGTGAGAACATATCAAGCCTTTCCAAATGATGTTACTAGAAATGGGCCATCTTCAAGACTTTCCCTTGTCAAGTTTCTCTTCAAGATGCTTGCCTACTTCACAACTTGAACATACATACTTTTAATACTTGACTTGAGGTAGACCTATGACCATATCCTTCTTGCTAAATTGTTGAAGGTAGTAGTAATTGAGATGTCCAAACTACTCATGCCATAATTTACTTTGTTAGTTTGTGTGGGTCAAAAAGGCAAGGGAAGTGGACTTAGGCACAAAATGAGAAAAATAATAAAGTCTTGTCTCATGATTAGCGTTTCTAATTTCCACTATAGAATCATCCTTTAAGATTTTCACCACAATTGAATCAGGAAGGAACTCAACTTTGTTGCCACATCCATAGTGTGTTATTTGGTCGATGAAAGAAGGTTGGTGCTAAGGTTGGGAACATGAAGAACATCCTTGAAGACTCCATTATCTAGCTCAACATTTCCTTTTCCCTCAACTTCCAATTGAGTGTCATTTCCCACATATATGTAAGGTACATGTGATGGTTTCAAAGAGGAAAAATGCTCCCTTGAAGCACCCATATGATGTGTAGCTCCTAAATCAAGAACTCATTCCTCAAAATTGTTTGTACTTGCTACCAAATCTTGGCTCTTTCCTTTTGAAGTGGTTTAAAATCCCTTATCCTTATAGGAATTTGGTACATGAATTTTATGTTTCCTCATTAAGTTTAGCAACTCATCAATTTGCTTATCCTTACACTCATGTTCATCATGACCATCCTTCTTACAATAGGCACAAGTTTTCTTCTCCCTTTTTTTGAAGTTATTTTCCTTCTTATTGTTTTTGGAAAAAGACTTTCTTTGTTGTGAAGAATATTGTTGTGTGGAGGAAGATTGTTCTGAGGAGGAAGATTGTTCTATGTCATCTTGTGGCTTAGCCTTCCACTGCTTTTTCTTCTTGTTGGAATTTTTACCACCTTGATTCCCTTGATTAGCTACCAAGGCTTTGGTCTTTGAAGACTAGAGAATTCCCATACTCACTAACTTTTCATGTTCTAAGACCAACATTCCTAAAAATGACTCAAATGAAGGCTTAGTGAAGGCACTACCCATTGTTAACTTGTGAGTTTTATAATTGGAAACAAAAGCTACATATTTAGGAGGAAGATGAGTCATCACATGTTTGATCAAATTTCCATCCTTGATGGGTTTACCACAATCCTTAAGTTGTGCCCTATACACGTCTACTTGGGTAAGATAATCTTTAATGGTGTCGATATTCCTAGGATTTAATTTGAGAAGATTGTCCTCAATGGTGTAGGACATATCTTCATCTACTATCCCATACAATGCTTCAAGTTTATCCCAAACTTCTATTGGATTGTTAATGTTCCTAATGTGATATTTGACAGGATTTGAGATATTATTTAACAAGGTTCTTAGGGCCATTTCTTGTTTTGATGCCCAGTCTTCTTTATGAGACTCATCAACATCATCATCATGTTTCTTTTTTGCGCCAGTTACATAACATAGTGAACCTTTTTCAATCAATGGTTCCTTTATCTTTTCTTTCCAAATAGCATAATTATGTGGTGTTAACTTAGGGAAAGAGCACAATATCAAAGAGATACAAGAACACAGTGCACACCCCCCCTTTTCACTCAATCAAAGAACCCCCTCCCCCCTGCCACTAAATGAATGCTTTAGGAACATTGTATTTAGTGCATTTACAATAGGCTACTTGTCAAAATGGACAAAAGTAGACTTTTGCTTTTGTTTTTTACAAACTCCTCTTGGAGTTCAAATCTTGTATTTAGTGATGTAGCTCAGATATACAACAAATTTGAATTTTAATCAAAGAAATACAATACAAAAAAGGACCTATTCCTAAAAGTGGTATTTTTATCCACAAAAGCCTATAATCTAATTGCAAATCTAGAAAGTAAACAAAACATTATGCACTTTCAAAAAAAATGGAACCTGAATATGTGTCTAGATGAGCTCAAACTAAGCCTTTGAAGTTACAAAAATTGATATTTGTGATTTATAGAAAAATTTAAGACATAGATCTCAAACATCATACACCAATGTGTATATCATGAAATTATACCCTAAAATGAAAAAAATTGCTCAAAAAAAAGAGTCTGTATGAGGGAGATATCACTATTTGAAAATCACCTCTATAATTATTTTTTCTAAATTGCCGCCATCGCACCTCCAAAACTCAATTGACTCTAGATTTTAAATTAGATATCTAATTTTGATGAAACGAAAGTCAATTTGGGGGTTTTTTGACCTTCTGAATATGATGCCAATATATGATTTGCACAAGCAAGCTCCAATCTTGTCCTGCAAAAAAAACTCTCCTACTAGCCTAAAAGCCTATTTTTTCGCAGAATTCCAGAAATAAAATGCCAAATCTGAAAAGAAAATATGTAGAGATGCAAAAGCATTCAGATCTAAAAAATTAATTGCATAGATCTAAAAAGATCATATCAATTTTGTAAATCAGGCCTTTGGGTTCCGATTTGCAAAACAATTTGCTTCAAATTTGACTATGGCTTAGGGTAGGCAAATTTATAGTCAAAATTTACCGAATCGATCCTCTAGATGCAATGGTGTGGTCTGCTTTGGCTCTTGACACTCCCAATAACTATAGATACTCTAGATTTGAATCGTGGTCCTCCAAGAGGTGAAGCAAAATGGTCTCCAATGGATATGTGAAGAGAAGCTCCATCATCTCTAATACCATGTAAGCATTTTCCATAGGGAAAAATAACACCAAGATCAAGAATTTCAAACACGAGCACAATATGGACCAATAATGGATGATCAAAACAATAAAGGGAATATCATATGTGTTCATACACACTATAAGTACCTATATATAAAGGCCTCTAGACTAACTAGGAGTTAGCGAGGTGATAAGCCTCACAATTAAGCACATGTCCACCAAGAGTGGATTATCCTCCATTGAGCATAGAAATTAGTGTGATGATGAGAGGATAAGAATATTGAGGTGTATCTCATAAAGAGATGTTGTAGACAATATGTGCTTAATAAGAGTTTGAACAACTCTATTTTCTACATGACAACTTAGATGAACATGCAAACTCCTATATTGTCACTAAGACTACTCATATGACTATGCATACTCCTAGGTGTCTATATGACAAATAATAAAATAACGCATTTAACCTAAGTAAACTTAAGTAAAGTGTAATATTATTAATTATTTACACTAACACCTAGGACTGCTAATGACCTATTTGATTTGTTTTAATGGGTCAAAAGGGGTCATAGATTAACCTATGACCCCTTTCAATGCATTTCATAACAACATAGGTCTCCAACGTCCTAGGATCTCTAGTGACCTATTTGATTTGTTTGAATGGGTTGAAAGGGGTCATAGGTTACCTTTCGACATATTTCATGACACCATATGTCCCTATAGGTACTAGGACCCTTAGGGACCTATTTGATTATTTCAAATGGGTCAAAAGGTTTCATAGGTTAACCTATGAGCCCTTTCAACATATTTCATGACAACATATGTCTATAGGGGTCCTAGGCCCCCTAGGGATCTATTTGATTTCTTCAAATGGGTCGAAAGGGGTCATAAGATAACCTATGACCCCTTATAATGTATTTCATCACAACATATTTGCCTAGGGGTCCTAAGCCCCCTAGGGACCTATTTGATTTGTTTGAATGAGTCGAAAGGGGTGATAGGATAACCTATGACCCCTTTCAACATATTTCATGATAAAATATGTCCCTGGGGGTCTAGGGACCTATTTGATTTGTTCGAATGGGTTGAAAGAGGTCATAGGTTAAGCTATGATTCTTTTTGATGCATTTCATGACAGCATATGTATCTAGGGGTCTTGGGATCACTATGGACCTATTTTATTTGTTCGAATGGGTCAAAAGGGGTCATAGGTTTCAATGTATTTCATGACAACATATGCCCCTAGAAGTCCCAGGACACTTAAAGACCCATTTTATTTGTTCAAATGGGTTGAAAGGTGTCATAGGTTAACCTCTAATCTCTTTCAAAACATTCTGTAACAACATGTCCCTAGGGGTCCTAGGCCCCCTAGGGACCTATTTGATTTTTTTGAATGGGTTGAAAGGTGTCATAGGATATCCTATGACCCCTTTTGATGTATTTCATGACAACATATTTCCTTAGGGGTACTAGGGTTCCTAGAGATCTATTTAATTTGTTCGAATGGGTTGAAAGGTGTCATAGGATAATCTTTGACCCCTTTTCACATATTTCATGACAACATATGTCCCTAGGGGTCCTAAGACCCTTAGGGACCTATATAATTTTTTTAAATGGGTTGAAAGGGGTCATAGGTTAACCTATGACCACTTTTGATGCATTTCATGACAACATATGTCTTTAGGGGTCCTAGGATCCCTAGGGACCTATTTGATTTGTTCAAATGTGTCGAAAGGGCTCATAGGATAACCTTTGACCCCTCTCGATGTATTTCATGACAACATATGTCCCTAGTAGTCCTATGAACCTTAGATACATATTCAATTTGTTTGAATGGGTCAAAATGTTACATAGGTTAACCTATGACTCCTTTTGACATATTTCATGAGAACATATGTCCCTAGGGGTCTTAGTCCCCATAGGGACCTATTTGATTTATTTGAATAGGTTGAAAGGGGTCATAGCCTATAACACCTTTTGACATATTTCATAACAACATATGTCTATAGGGTTCCTAGGCCCCCTAAGGAACTATTTGATTTGTTTGAATGGGTCGAAAGGGATCATAAGATAACCTATGACCCCTTAGAACATATTTGATGACAACATATGTCACCTATTTGATTAATTCAAATGGGTTGAAAGAGGTCATAGGTTAAACTATGATCCCTTTCGATGCATTTCATGACAACATGTCTCTATGGGTCTTTGGATCCCTAGGGACCTATTTGATTTGTTCTAATGGGTCAAAAGGGGTCATAGAATAACCTATGACCTCTTTCAATGTATTTCATGATAACATATGTCCTTAGAGGTTCTAGGACCCTTAAGGACCTATTTGATTTGTTCGAATGGGTTAAAAAGTGTCATAGGTTAACCTATGACCCCTTATGACCCTTTTCCTAACAACATATGTCCCTAAGGGTCCTGGCTCCCCAAGGGACCTATTTGATTTTTTTGAATGGGTCAAAAGCGGTCATAGAATAATCTATGACCCCTTTCAACGAATTTCATTACAACATATGTCCCTAGGCATCCTAGGACCCTTAGGGACCTGTTTAATTGTTCAAATGGGTAGAAACATGTCATCTATTAACCTATGACCCCTTTCCATGCATTTCATGACAATATATGTCCCTAGGGGTCCAAGGCCCATTAGGGATGTATTTGATTTCTTTGAGTGGGTCGAAAGGGATTATAGGATAACCTATTATCCCTTTTGACAAATTTCATGACAACATATGTCCCTAGGGCTCCTAGGACCCCTAGTGACCTATTTGATTTGTTGGAATGGATTAAATTTGGTCATAGGATAACCTATGACCCCTTTTGACATATTTTATCCCAACATATGTCCCTAGGGTTCCTAGACTCCCTAGGGACATATTTGATTTGTTTGAATCGGTCGAAAGGCATCATAGGATAACTTATGATCCCCTTTAACATATTTCATGACAAAAAATGTCCCTAGGTGTCCTAGGACCCCTAGGAAACTATTTTATTTGTTCAAATGGGTCAAATGGTTCGACACATTTCATGACAACATATGTCTGTAGGGTTCTATTTGATTTGTTTGAATGGGTTGGAAGGGGTCATAAGATAACCTATAACCCCTTTTGATGTATTCCATGACAACATATGTCCCTATGGGCTTAGCAACACTAGCGACCTATTTTTTTTATTTGAATGCGTCAAAAAGTGTCATAGGTTAACCTATGACTCATTTCGATGTATTTTATCACAACATATGTCCATAAGGATCCTAAGACCATTAGGGACCTATTTTATTTTTTCAAATGGGTAGAAAGGGGCTATAAGATAACCTATGACCCCTTTTGACATATTCCATGATAATATATGTCCCTAGGGGTCTTAGGAACCTTGTGGACCTCTTTTATTTGTTTGAATGGGTCAGAAGGTGTCATAGGTTAACCTATGACCATTTTCAATGCATTTCATGATAACATATGTCCTTAGGGGTCCTAAGACCCCTAGGGATCTATTTGATTTTTTCAAACAGGTTGAAAGTTGTCATTGGGTAACCTATGACCCCTTTCGATGTATTTCATGACAACATATGTCTATAGGGGTCCTAGGTCCCCTTTGGACTTATTTGATTTGTTCAAATGGGTTGAAAGGGGTTATGGGATCACCTATGAGCCCTTTTGATGTATTCCATTACAACATATGTCCATAGGGGGTCCTAGTAACTCTAAGGACTTGTTTGATTTGTTCCAGTGGGTCATAAGGGTTCATATCATAATCTATGACCCCTTTCAATGCATTTCATGACAACATATGTTATAGGCCCCATAGTGACTTATTTGATTTGTTCAAATATGTAAAAAGGGGTCATAGGATAACCTATGATCTCTTTCAACATATTTCATGACAACATATGTCCCTAGGGGTCCTAAGATCTTTAGTGATGTATTTGATTTGTTTGAGTGGCTTGAAAGGGGTCATAGGATAATTTATGACATTTTTTCATGCATTTCATGACAACATATGTCACTAGGTATCCTAGGACCCATAAGAACCTATTGGATTTGTCTGAATGGATTGAAAGGGATTATACAATAACCTATGACCACTTTCAACATATTTCATTAAAACATATTTCTATAGTCCTAGGACTCCTAAGGACATATTTGATTTGTTTGAATGGGTTGAAAGGTCTCATAGGTTGATCTATGGTCTATTTTGAAGCATTTCATGAGAACATATGTCCCTAGGGGTCCTAGGACCCCTAGGGACCTGTTTGATTTATTTGAATGGGTTGAAAGGGGTCATAGGATAACTTATGACCCCTTTCAATATATTTGATGACAACATATGTTCCTATAAGTCCTAGGCCCCTTAGGGACCTATTTGATTTGATCAAATGGGTTGAAAGGTGTCATATGATAACCTATGACCCCTTTCAACATATTTCATGACAACATATATCACCAGGGGTCTGACCTATTTGATTTGTTTGAATGGGTTGAAAGTGGTCCTATGACCCCTTTCAATGCATTTCATGACAATATATGTCTCTTGGGGTCCTACGACCCTTAGGAACCTATTTCATTTCTTTGAATGGGTCAAAAGGGGTCATAGTTTAACCTATTACCTCTTTTAATGCATTTCATGACAACATATGTCCCTAGGAATCCTAAGACCTCTAAGGACCTTTTTCATTTGTTCAAATGGGTCGAAATGGGTCATAAGTTAACCTATGAGCCCTTTTGATGCATTTCATGACAACATATGTCCCTAGAGGTCCTAGGACCCTTAGAGACCTATTTGATTTTTTCAAATGAGTCGAAAGGGGTTATAGGATAACCTATGAGCTCTTTTAATTTCTTTCATGACAACATATATTGCTATAGGTCCTTGGACCCTTAGGGACCTATTTGATTTGTTCAAATGGGTTGAAAGGGGTCATAGGTTAGCATATGACCCCTTTCGATGTATTTAATGACAACATATGTCCCCAAGGGTCCTAGGACCACTAGGGACCTATTTGATTTGTTCAAATGGGTCAAAAGGTGTCATAGGTTAACCTATGACCCCTTTCAACATATTTCATGACAACATAAGTCCCTAGGGGTCCTAGGATCCCTAGGAACCTATTTGATTTGTTTGAATGGGTCAAAAGGGATTGTACGATAATGTATGACCCCTTTCAATGTATTTAATGACAACATATGTCCCTAATGGTCCTAGGCCCCCTACGAACCTATTTGATTTGTTCGAATTGATTGAAAGGGGTCATAGGATAACCTTTGACCCTATGACCCTTTTTGACATAGTTCATGACAACATATGTCCCTAGGGTTCTTAGGACCCCTATGGACCTATTTGATTTTTTTGAATGGGTTGAATGGGGTCATAGAATAACCTATGACCCCTTTCAATGTATTTCATGACAAAATATGTCCCTAAGGGTCCTAGAACTGCTAGGGACTTATTTTATTTTTTTGAATTGATCAAAAGGCATCATAGTTTAATGTATGACCACTTTCAACACATTTCATGACAACATATGTCCCTAGTGGTCCTAGGACCTCGAGGGACCTATTTAATTTGTTTGAATGGGTCAAAAGGTGCTATAGGTTAGAATATGACCCCTTTTGACACATTTAATGACAACATATGTCCTTGGGATTGCTAAGACCCCTATTTACCTATTTGATTTGCTAGAATGAGTTGAAAGGTGTTATAGTTTAACATGTCACCCCTTTCTATGCATTTCATGACAACACATGTTCCTAGGGGTCTTAAGACCCCTAGGGACCTATTTGATTTGTTCTAATGGGTTGAAAGGGGTCATAGGTTAGCCTATGACCCTTTTCAATCTATTATATGAAAAAATATGTTCATAGGTGTACTAGGACCCCTAGGGACATACATCATGTGTTTGAATAGATTCAAAGGGGTCATAAGGTACCCTATGATCCCTTTCAAACCATTATATGACAACGTATGTTCCTATAGGTACTAAGAGGCCTAAGGATATGCATCTTGTGTTTGAATGGATCAAAATGGGTCATAAGGTACAGCGTGATCCCTCTCAACCCATTATATGAGAACATATACTCTTAGGTGTCCTAGTATCCCTAGGGAAATACTTCATGTGTTTGAATAGGTTGAATGTGGTCATAGGATGCCCTATGATCCCTTTTGACCCATTAAATGATATCATATGTTGCTAGGGGTCCTAGAACCCCTAAGATATATAATGCATTTGAGTGAGTTGAAAGGTGTCATAGAATACCCTATGTACCCTTTTGATGCATTATGTGGTAACATATATTTCTAGGGGTACTAGGACCTCTAGTGACATATAAGATGTGTCTGAATTGATCTAATGGGTCATAGGGTGCCCTATGATCCCTTTTGACTAATTAAATGAGTCGAAAGGGTAATATAGTATGCTATGACCCCTAAGCACACTTATTGTCATCGAATGGGTCAAAATGTGTCATAAAGTATTCTAAGGCCTATTCTAAGCCATTAGATCATATGATTTATGTGGTTAGGGGTCCTAGGATCCATAAGAACACATATTGTGATTAAATGGGTCAAAGAGTGTCAAAGGGTACCCTATGACCCATATTGACCTTTAGAACCATTATATGTATGGTTAAAGGTCTTAAAGCCTTTAAATAGCATATTAAGGATCCTAAAAAAAGGGTCATACTATTACAAAAAAAAATTTAAGAAAATAATTAAGAAAAAAAAAGAAGGGATATTGAATTTGGGAATGGGTACCCAGTACTATCGGGTACTCGAGTAGGCTTGGTTTTGGTTTGGATGCCAACCCTCCATGGTTAGCATGAAAAAAATCCCAAAAATATGTTTTTGGCCAATTTTTGTATGTTTTTGACTTCGATGATGTAGCTGATGAACTTTTTTTCATTCAAAGTTGATGAAATGAAAAGGGTTTCTTTAGAATGTTCTTAGCTTTTTGTCGATATAATGTCTATTAAATTATGAGTTTAGTAAGTAATTATTACTTATTTTCTAATGGAGTTAGCTAAAATGTGCTAATTGACATACTAATTGAAAAATATCTATAACTTTTGAACCATATAAGATTTTTGAAATCTAAATGATGTGTCACATTCTATGCTTCAACTACTATAAGGAAAAAAAATAAAAAATCTAATTTTGATTTATTTTGAATTAGTTAAGGTGGTTAGACACGAGATTTTTTTAATTCTAAAAATAAAATAGTGAAAAAATCATAATTAATTAGTTATATGGAATAAAATACCCAAAAATATGGGTGACATTTGGGCATGAGTCTACTTTTTATATTTATAATTATGTTAGAAAATATTATAATTTGACTTTGATTAAGGTGGTTAGACATACACCTCTATTTTATTTTCACCCTAAAATTTTTGTAGTATTGCATTATAATCAAAATTTTGACCAATCAGATAATTTTTTCTCTAGATAAGGCCTAGTAGTTTAGAAACTATATTCAATTTCCTATAGATTCTTTTTTTAGAATTTTTTGATATAAAATAATGGAAGGTGTGGATGAATTTTTAGCATGAATGATGATGATACCTTTTTGGGGTAGTATCCTAAGCATTGGAGAGTATTGAGATGTTGCATTCATGATTGTGTTTGTTATTGATGTCCACATAGCATCATTTATGTAAAGATTGGTTAAGTAACAGACTTAGATCTTAATGGTACAAACAATGGTTTGATTGTCTGGTGGCACACAGTTACAGGCATGTTTAGTATAATGTCTTGATGATGTGATTCAATGCACTAATTCTAAGTCAAAGGCATACGAAAGATATACCCAATTTATAGAGAGCAGTTTAGAGACAAAGTATTGGGAAAGAAGTTCTTGATGTTTGTTTGCTATCTTACATTTGAGATGTAGTAAGATGCATAGTCAAGCAGTGATAGAGGACAATCCATTGGTGATGTTAGAAAGTGCGCAAGCTCTAGTATCACACGTGTGAATTTTTGTATAGACTGTGAGCCGACAATGCTATTATAATTATAATGAATAAGGTAAACATGGATCTCCAACAATGCATAGGATATTCACCACTATTCATATATTGTTTTAGTTTTGATATGAAATAAGTAAAAGAAATGCTTGAAATTTCACAAGATAAAATACATACCTCAAAATGGAACTAACATGGAAATACCTATTTTTTGATGCCTGTGCACAGTTTCCTAAAAATCTACATTCTGTTTTGGACTGGAAATGCCAAGATGGAGAAAAACTAGAAAAGTTTTATCCTTCTAAAGGGAGGTTGGCCTTGACCCAAATGGTGGGGTACAATCTTACCTAGGGGCACAATTGTGCCCTGAAAAGTTGACTTTGATCTATGCTACTTCGATGAAAATTTCATTTGTGAATCTTGAAAGTTTGTTGAAAAGAGTATCCAAATATGTACTCTAATCTTCAAAACAACACCTGCATATATCTAGAAATGGGGGTTTTTTGGTGACTATATAGGCTTTTTCCTTAGTCAAAACCCCATTTTGGTGATTTCCACCTCCACAAATAGCCAGATATAATAGAATGTATGTGTATTGAATGTGTAATGCCAAGATCTAATCTACTAGATTGAACCCCTAGTATGAATATATGTATAAGAAAGCAATACATAGACTTGAATAAGAGAAGAAAGCATAGCAAGCCAACAAGGCTATAGTACTCCTACCAAACTCATAATCCATAATTGCTACCCCATGATGGTATCTTTGGATGCTTGAATATCGATAATGGTAGATCAAGGAAGATTAGATCTCTCTTTCACCAAATAGATGTTCAAAATGGTATAAAAATTCTTGATATCTGCAATAGCTTGATCTTCTATATCATTCTCTTGCAATCTTACATCCTCATAGCATCGTCTCTTGATTCTATTTGTCCTTCTAGTTGTAGATAAATGAAAATAAGAGTCTTTATATAAAGACTTCAAGGTGAGGCTCCTAGAGTAATGTGAGGACCCATGATTTAAATTTCACCTCAAATTATGGTCCAATCACAATAACCAAATAATTAAGAAAAATAATTAAATGAATCTAAAATTAAACCCCTTCCGTATTCGAATCTGAAAGCCTAACATTGATTTCAGGACCCTCTAAGACCAAAATCTGAAAAGGAGGATCAAATCCTAAATAAGGTCAAGGATGACCTCATCCCTAACCTAGGTCAAGGATGATCTCAACCTTTCCATAGGTTTGGGTTGACCTTGTTGACCTCATCCTAGGTTAGGGTCAACCTAGGAGTCAAAACCTAGCCAAAGAAAAAAAATGAAGTTCTGAGGATACCCAAAAACCAAGAAATGATATCATAATAGAATTGAATATGAAGAATAGGCACAAAATCTTATAATGAATATGATGAAGTATAGGAGGACCTATTCCTATGTCCTACACAAAAAATAGAGCTATAGAGAAGGGAAATTAAGGAAACTCTTTTAGATCCTAACCATAATTTCACCAAAATGAAGGAATCTAGTGTAGAATGTATCCTAAATGCAAATATATCATGATAAATGTATTAAAAGTGGGTGATAAACCTATAAAGATGGTAGTGCTTCCATTTTAAGATGATACATATAATTAATTAATTATTGTATTATAATTAATTGGGAAAGCCTCAAGGCCAACTTAAGGAATTATTATGGAGATATGGTAGAAAGGAAATATGTTTTCCTTGTTTGTAATGAGTGTATGAAGTGTGGAAAATCTATTGAAGTGTGAAGTGTGAAAAGAGGAAGAGTTCTTACTAAATGTGTGTAAGCAATCTGTAAGAATTTTCCTTAGGGAAAAATTCACCCAACATTAAAGAACTCAAACACAAGCACACCTATAGACTGAAAAGAGTATGATCAGAATATTGAAATGCATTTGATTCAATATAAATGAAAGTGCACTAGGAGTTTTTGCATATAAAGGCCTTTGAAATGCATCTACAATGCTTAGGAATCAGCTGCATGATAAGTCATACAACCAAACACATGTCTACTAGATATGGGTTATCCTCCATTAAGCATAGAAGAAAGTGTGATGATGAGAGGATAATCCTACAATGGTGTAGCAGACAAATTTATGTTGTAGATAAAATGTGATAAATTAAGAATGTGAATAACTATGTTGTCAATTTGACAACTCAGTTAATGATGCAAATTCTAGTGTTATAGACACCATGTGGTGAATTAGAGTTGCATACTTTTGTGTTGCCAAAATGACAACTCATAAAGGTATGCAAACTCCTAAGTGTCTCACAAAATAAATAATAAAATAATGCATTAACCTAAGTAAAATTAAGTAAAGTGTAAATAATAAATATGTATTTACACCAAAACTCCTCTTAATTGAAACTTAGGGGAATGCACTTAAGCTTATGAAAACTAGGATGAAATGAAAGATGGGTCCTAGCTACTAGGCCATGTTAGGTACCCATGTACATAATGAAATGTAATCTCTCATAAAGTGGAGAAATAGGGAAAATCTCATGGGAAAAACATCCCCCAAAAAGAGAGATGAAAAACAAGATGCATGGATGGATGGAGTAATCAAGACCCCCCCATTACGACATACATCAAGTATATACAATAGTGAAGAATGAGAAGAACAAGACCTCATAAGAGGAAAAATTCCTCCACCCCCCCATAAGAAATAAGAGGAAGAGATACAAGGTAGTACCCCACCCCTAATGAAGAATGCCAATAAGTGATTTCTATCCAAGGAAGAAGTTGGTCAAAGAGTGCAGAATGATGTTCCTCCCCTTTAGAAGAAACAATGGTAAAGGTACAATCCTGAAGATGTATGGTGTCCTTGAAACCTGCTCAAGTGTCCCTATGTCGATGCTGATGGTTGCCCCTTCCAACCCTACTAAAAAGAATGAATGTAGATCTAGCAAGGATATCTATAGAACCTGTCTCAATGAGCCATCTGTCTCCTCAATTGATAAAGAGATGTCTAAAAACTGATATACATAAGGATCCATAATCACATCAACCTATAAAGATTGATCATGTAGAGAATGGACATGAGGGTTAGAGTGAGACCTCACAACAACTATAGAAGGATCATCTTTATCAAAGAGAAAACGTAAATCCTCAAGGATGTCTCCCAAATATATGGTGTGTGACTCCACTAAAAAACCTGCAATGTTTGCCATGTAGTCATCTTATGTTGCTAGAGCTAGAAGATGTGTGTACCTTGTTGTGTTGGACCTATCGCTATGGTAATGTATGCATGTGGACTATACTAATGTCGTGACCTCTCATTGCAACTATCAACAAAACCCCAACTATCACTAGTGTCACTATTAGTTTCCATAGTGTATGAAGTGCAAAGAGGATTAGAGGATAAGCTGAGTGAACTTTCCTCAAAGTGAAAATCCTTCTCCACAAAAAATATCATGTGTCTCTAGATCCATAAGTTTGTATGCCTTTTCACTATCTTCATAACTAATGAAAATACAAGGCCTAGATGGTGGTGCCTTGGATCCCCTAGAAGAGAAGCTTGCCCATGTTGGACAACTGAAGGCTCTAAAGTGACTCTCAACTAATTTTCTACCAGAAAATGCCTCGAAAGGAGTCTTCCCATCTAAGGTAATATGAGGAGACCTATTAAATATGTGAGTGGCATTGTTAATGGCTTCAACTTCAAGTGTTGGATCAAGAGGCTTGACTTTTATCATGCAACTTGCCAATGTCTTAAGAGTTCTAATCCTTAGTGCTCCAACATCTATCTTGTGCAGATTGAATGCTAATGAGTTCTAAAGATCAATTCCCTCAAGTTTTCAAAAGTCTTTAAGTCATCTATCCACATATCTGCTTTCATTGTCCATCCGAAGAAGCTTGACGACTTTCCTTGATTTCTATTAAACATGACTCTTGAAGGCTTGAAGCTTATCAACCACTTCTTTCTTATGATGAAGGAAGTAGACCCATGTGAAGCATGCAAAGCCATCAAGGGAAGTAAGGATGTAGCAACCTTAGCTAACTGAAGTCACTGTAAAAGAACCCACTAAAACCATGTGAACCAACTAAAGAAAAACTAATGCTCTTGAAGATTTCCCTTTATCATACTTCTCCACAAGATGCATATCCACTAAACATGATTAATACCATCCCTTAGAAAATTTGATGTTAGGTAGATCTTTGACCATGTGTTTTGAGAAAAGTTGCTAAAGATAGAAAAAGTTAAGATGACCATACCACTGATGTCATAGTTTGATTTGTGAATTAAATTGAGTTAACAAGGCATGTGAACAAGATTTAGGCACAAAGTGGGAGAAGGAGTAAAGCCTCTTTTCATGATTGACTTTCCCCATTTCAACCAATGAATCATCTTTTAGACTTCACACCATCACTAATTCTATAAGGAACTCAACTTTTTTGCCATCTCCAAGGTGAGTGATTTGGTAAATTGAGACGAGAATAGATCTTAGGTTTGGAACATAGAGAGCATCTTCTAATTCCCCATTTTCCATTTCCACATGTCCTTTCCCTTCAACTTCCATTTTGGTATCATCTCCCACAAAGATGTGCAATAGCTATGATTTCTTCAATGAAGAAAAGTCTCCCTTTGAAGAACCCATGTGATATAAGGCACCTAAGTCAAGAATCCATTTCATTGAAGAACTTGTATTTGTCATAAGTGCTTACCCTTTTCCCTTTGAAGAGGTTGGAGTTGAATCCTTGGAAGTAACTAGCACTTGAATTTTTTTCTTCCTGAGTAGGTTTTCCAACTCATCGATTCTCTTAGTCTTGCGATGATGCTCATCATGATTTGGCTTTTTGCAATATGCACAAGAAAGTTTGTCCTTCTTTTCATTACTTCCCTTCTTGTTGGTAGAAGAATTGCCTTGATGTGAGGAGGATTGTTGTGTCTCAGATTGTGATTTTTGCTTCCACTGCTTCTTCTTCTTCTTGTTAGAACTTTTTCCTCCTTGACTTGATTGGTGCTCATTACTAGCCACCAATTCTTTGGTCTTTGATATCATGAGAAGTCCCAAATCTATCAAGTGAGATTATTCAATAATCAACATCTCTATAAATGCATCAAATGTAGGTTTCTGGAAAGCACTTCCCATGGATAACCTGTGAGTGTTATAAATTGAATCAAAGGAGGCATACTCTAAAGGTAGCCTCTTCAAGATGTGATGAATCAACTTGTCATCCTTCATGGGATTTCCAAAATCTTTAAGTAATGCCCTATACTCATTGGATTTATTGATGTAATCCTAAATTGTGTCAAAGTTCTTTGGATCCAACAAAATTAGATCATCCTCAATCTAAAATCCCTTTTCCTCATCCACCTTACCATACAATGCTTCAAGTTTTTCCCTTGTAGGTTTGGCTTCCTTGAAACTAGCAATGTGAAAGAAGAGATCTCTATGTACACAACTCTTGATAATTTATAAAGCCTAATTGTCTATAATTTTCCAATCAATGAGTTCTTTAGCATTAGTGGGTTTTGGAATTGTACCATCAACATAAAGATTTAGATCTTTTTCCATTAATCTACTCCATACAATATGTTTCCATGTAGAATAATTTCATGAAGTTAGAAATGAACCTTTAGGTGAACCCATGATGTAGAAAAGTAAAAGGGCACAAAAGATACAAAAACACAGTACATGCGCCGCCCCCCCCCCCTTTTTGCTCAATTAAAAGAACCCTCGCCCCAAAAAAAAGATGTTTTTGGTACTTTATATGTAGTGCATGTACAATAGGCCACTTGTCAAAATGTACAAAGTGGACTTTTGATTTTTTTTTTTACAACTACCTTTTGAGGCCTAAATTTGGAACTAAGCACTATAGCTCAGATGTACAACAATTTTGAAAAGTAATCAAAGCATTATAATGTAGAAATGGCCTTAAGTTTGGAAGTAAGATTTTTGTCCACATGACCCTAGAATCTAACTTTAGATCTAAAAAGTAGAAAAAAAATAATGCACTTTTAAACAAAATGGAACCTAAAAAGGTGTCTAGATGAGTCCTTATGTAGCATTTGATGTTGCCAAATGTAGGATGAAGTAGGTACAATTGCCAAAAAATGTAATTTCTAAAAAATCCGTGCACCAAAATGAGAAAAGAACACCACCACTAAAAAGTTTAGGAAGTTCTACCGAGAATAAAAAAAAATACACCTGATTTGTAATCTGAATGACCAAGTTATGGCCTCTCAAAGTGAAGCTGCCAAATAAAAAATGCATTTGAAGAGGGGCCTCGACATAAAATTGGTAACTTAAATTTGATATTCAAGTGGTCATCGCAACAATTATAAAATTCCTAAGAATGATGGTCAGACGATGGTCAATTTTCACCTTGTGTTTAGATGATGTCAACAAAAAAATAGCCTCCTTGGTGATGTTGTAGTTGACTAGGAATATAGACGGTACAATATAGTGACATGTGGATGTACAAAAATGGTATAGAAATTATAACATGTCACTACTGAGTGGAGGGCTTTGTCTATGTGTCTGCTGATTGGTTTGGTGCTAAGGTGGTAGTGTGCCATGTGTCAAGTATATGAGCTGACATGTGGTAGGAGGTGAGATCATGGGGTGACATCAGATATTTTTGCACAACCACTAGAATCTTAGAAGTATAGGGTAGAGATTGAATATAGTTTCAAAAAATCTGGACTTTTTATGTGCCAATTAATTCCATGGGTAGGAAGTTTTACTATCACTGCCAGTAAGAAAAGTGCCAAAGGTCAAGATTGCTTGGTCAGAATCAGAATAGTCACTAGAAAACTTCAATCCTACTAAATTTTTGTGGGGTTTATCCCACATTCACCATGGGATAGCCCTTCACCAAGTTTAAAATGGGAAGCAAGAGGGACTTCAACATAGCTTGCTAGGTTGTGAGTTTGAACTACTGGTGATGCTAAGGCATTCACCAAATTTGCTTGATGTTAGTTTAGTACATTCTTCAAAATATGTAGATTGAGCACGAACCAAATGGAATATGCCACCTAGTAAAGGAATATTCTATGAAATATTCTACGCAAGGTTGGGGTGTGACTACCCAGTGGTTGTGCAAAATAAATTTCTCTGTTGCCTGAAGGGGAAAAGAATTTCAAAAAATATAGATGAAAATGGTAGAGAAAAATAATAATTCCAAATCTAAATTAAATTTAAGTACAAATCTAAAAGATCATACCCAAACTTGCAAATTGGGGCCTTTGGTTGCTGATTTGTAAAAAAAAAATTGCCTCACGATCAACTTTGGACTAGTGTAGCCAAATTTATAGCCAAATTTCACTGAATCAACATTCTGGATGCAATGGTGAGGTTCATTCTAGCTCTAGATGCTCTCAATTTCTATGGTACTTTGGATCTGAGTCGAGGTGCTAAAGCAACAATAGTCTTAAATGGTTATGTGAAGAGAAAAATCTCCAAGCTCTGATATTATATAAGAATTTGCCTTAGGGAAAAATTAATCCAAGATCAAAGAACTCAAACACAAGCACAACTGTAGATAGTAAAGAGTATGATCAAAATATCGATATGTATTCAATTCAATATGAATGAAAGTACACTAGGAGTGCTTGTATATAAAGGCTTCTGGGATGCATCTAGAATGTCTAAGAATCAGCTACATGATAATTTATACAACTAGGCACATGTCCATCAGATATGGGTTATCCTCCATTAAGCATGAAAGTAAGTGCAATAATGAGAGGATAAGCCTACAATGGTGTAGCACACAAATTTATGTTATAGACACCATGTGCTAAATTAGGAGTGTGAATAACTATTCTTGTCAACATGACAACTTAGTTAATGATGCAAACTCTAGTGTTGTAGACACCATGTGGTGAATTAGAGTTGCATACTTTTGTGTTGTCAACATGAAAACTCATAAAGGTACACAAACTCCTAAGTGTCTCACAAAAAAAGTAATAAAATAATGCATTAACTAAAGTGAACTTAAGTAAAGTGTAAATAGTAAATATGTATTTACACCAACACAATCCAAGGGATTATTGGATGTGAGTGTTGTGATCTAGTTACAAGATCAGAAGGATAATAGGTTCAATTGATAGGACAAAGGAAGAGGAAGGATGTACATTTCATTTTTGTTATTCTAAAAGCAATAATACAAAGATCTTTTGGATAGTAGGTTCATTGGTCTTGCCCTTGAAGCTGTTTAGGTAGTAGGTCCAGCTATCTTCCACAACTCCTAATAGGGTTGGCACAACTCTTAATAGGTTTGGAATTCCCTAATTGGGATTTAAAGACTCCTAATAGGGACTCATGTGTACTAAATGTATTTATATACTCCTAACAGGGTCCATCCCCTAACAAGGAATATATATATATATATATATTAGTACATCATATTTGTTGGATACAATTGTTCAATTGTGTGTTGTCTTTGATGCCACACAAATGTCATATCAGTCATCAGATAGTGTCTACCAAGCTCAGAAGGTCAGCAAGGTAAAGGATAGTGTCTACTGAGCTCAAAAGGTCAGCAAGGCAAAGGAGAGTGTCTACCTAGCTCAGAAGGTCAGCTAGACAAAGGACAATGTTTACCGAGCTTTCAAGGTAATCAAAGAAATTTAGTTCTTACCAAGCTCACTATGTAATCAAAGAAAATGTGATAAGAAATAGTTCTTACCAAGTTCACTTAGTCATTAAAGGAAATTTGGAAGAAACAACTCTTACCGAGTTCACTCGGTCATCAAAGGTAATTTGGACAAAGCATTTCTTACCGAGGGAATCAGTTCTTATCGAGAAAACTCGACAACCAAAGGATGTTAAGGATATTAGAATATTAACCGAGTCAAGATGGTTAACTCAGGAAATTTCCAAAAGTAGTATTTACCAAGTAGGGTCGGCCAGTAAAGGATTTCACTATTTTATAAAATAATGTTTATTTGTTTAAAGTTATATCTATAGCCGACTGATGTATGATTTATTGGTAAATGTAACATGTAAATGAGCTGACTTGACAATATGAATGGTATAAGTAAGAGGTTAAGTTGGGAATTCTAAAATTTAGTATGGAAGAATGTGGAATTAATGTGATATGAAGATTGATTGTTGTGGAAGCAGATTTGAAGGATGATCAAATATTATTGAGGAGCAGTAGAGCCATACTTGATCGAGGAGGATCTAATGATGTTGAACAGAGACCTGTAACCAACAAATTTAGTTGCATCTTGTTTAGGTCAATTCATTGTTTCTTTCTAACCAATGTAGTAGTGATTTCAAATCTCTTAATAGAGTTGGTTTAACAACCATTTTGTAAATCCTCTAACAAGGTGATAGTTCAGTTGAATTGTTCTAAAGACCTCTAGCAAGGCCACTCCTAACAGGGTGATTAAATTTTCTAACAGGGTTGCACCTAACAGTGTGTATTGTAACCTTTAATAGGGTTGGCTCCTAACAGGGCTCACTTCAGAAGAGTGAAAAATTGGTGACTAGTTACTTGGTGGTTTTTTCCATATTGGGTTTCCATTTTAAATCTGGTGTTTGTTGTGTTCAATTTATTTTTAGTTACGTGCTTGAACGCTTTCAAAAATAATCTTACCAAGTTACAACATTTTTTTACCGAGTAAAAGTAGTAACTAGGTCTTTAAGACATCTAAGGGAATTGTGAATTACTTTTGTTAGTCATTGATTCACCCCCCCTCTCAATTACTCTATCTTTAATTCTAACACATCTTGTGGGTACCATCCCCACTGGGGTTTTCCATCTAATCAAGAGTTTCCCTAGTTAACATATATGGTGTTATTATGTATGAGTATCTTGTTGTGGTTTTAGTTTATATTTCTCATATGTTTAAGTTTGTTTAATGTTTATAATTTTGATAATAGTTTGATAATTGATTTACTCCCCCACCCCCACCCTTTAGTTATATTAGTGGACTATATAATCTAACAATTGGTATCAGAGCATCAAGTCCTTGAAGGATAAGCATAACCACTTTGGGAGATCATGGTAAGAAGAGATAGTCCAAACTCTAATGGAGGAAATTTTGACACCCAAAAGATGGAGATTCTTGGTGAGTTATCAGAATTGTGCAAAGAAAAAAACATTGGTTTTCTAGATCCAGAATCCTTTTGTGACATACAAAATAATAGAGGAACAAGTAAAGATAGATTCAAATCCAAATAACACAAGAAGATCAAGGAAGGTATGGATCTACTAATGAAAAGAGGGCCATAAAGTATGGAAATTTAAGTTTGTTGGACATTTAAAGAGTTTGGTCATTTTTTGTCGAGATGTCCTAATAGAGCTAGAAAATGTACAAAGAGTTCGCTTTCTAATGAATATGGAGAATTTTAAGCAAGTATGGAAATATTCTTGAATGAATATGATGATAAAGATAATGATCTTTAATTGGTTAAGAAAGATGAAGTAATAGAAGAGATAGGTTTGGTAACTATTGTTGATCCAAAGACTAACCATAAAAAAGAAGAAGTTATCATTGAGACTAACAATTATTTGTAGAATGGGATTAGATTGAAGAGCATAGATTTGAACCTAGAAATGAGATAAGAGTTGAGATAAAAAATCATACCCGTAATAGAAATCTAACAAATAATAACCCTCATGAGAAGATAATTGGAAGCAAAGACAAAGGAGTGATGACAAGAAACAAAGTAAATGAGGAGATATGTTGGATACCTCAATTTGAACCTTAGAGCATAGATGAAGCATGTAAAGGTGATTATTGCATTCAAGAAATGAAGGAAGAATTTTATTAGATTATGAAGAAGGATACATGGGAGTTAGTTCATAGACCTAAAGACAAGAATGTGATAGGAATTAAATGGGTATCTAGAAAGAAGATGAATGAGCAAGGCAAAGTTATGAGGAACAAGGCTAAACTTGTATGCAAGAGATATTCATAGCAAGAAGGCATAGACTATGAGGAGACATATACACTTGAATCTAGAATGGATATGGTAAGGATGTTCATGGCTTATGCAGCAAATAAGAAGTTTAACGTTTATTAGATGGATGTTAAATCAACCTTCCTAAATGGAGAACTTGAAGAAGAGGTATATATTGAGTAGCCTAAAGTTTTTCCCTTTATCAAAAGAAAAAGACATGGTATGAAGATTAAATAAAATACTATATGGTATGGAGCAAGAACTAGAACTTGGTATGCAAGATTGGCCAATTATTTGGCAAAGCTTGGATTTGCTAAAGGTATGGTAGATAGTAACTTGTATTTGAAAGAAGTTGAGAATGGTTTGTTAATAATAATATTATTTGTTGATGACATCATTTTTGGAGGTAATGATGAAGCAAGTGATAAGTTTTCTAAAGAGATGAAGAATGATTCTGAAAGGAGCATGATAGGAGAAATGAAGTTTTTCCTAGGATTGTAGATTGTATAGAATAGTGATGGTATTTTCATTTCAGAAGCCATAACCTGAATGAATTGTTGAAAAGGTTTGGTTTAGAAAGTTTTAAACCCATTGATACATGTATGATCATTGGTCACAAGATATATATCAAAGATGAGATACCTGTAGAAGAAGTACATATCCATGATTAGAGGTTTGTAGTATCTGACTCACACCAAACTAGATTTAGCAAATGTAGTTGAGATTGTAGCTAGATTTTGAATTGATCCCATTGTCACAAAAATTTACACTGTTGTCCAAAGTTTGTACCTAAGGAAAACCTTGTGAAACATGGAAACAACCTTTAACCCATGGGACTTGAAATGTGAGGTTGAGTCTCCAAAGAAGGTTGACTTCCTTTGCTATTAGGATGCACCTAACTGCTCTTAGAGAGAAAAAGGGAGAAGGAAATTGTGAAAGAAAATATACCTACTCTAACCTAAGGGGGTGATGCACACCAAAATAGAGTGTTCAAAGTAGTCTCTATCCATACATGCGCTTTTCAACAATCATGACACCAAAATATATACACATTCAGACTTGTTTTAATCTAACAATCACATGCAAATTAGAAAACCCAAATAAATGACACAAGGAAAATGAGATTCACTTATATATCATTCATAGGTAAAAGAGATACATGCATGAAAAATTGTAGATATCCACAATACACTAATGAGAGGTAAATAGTTCTTGCACAATACATCAATGGCTAAACAAGATATGGAAAAATGCCATATAGCTCAAAGGCAGAGGGAATTTATATTAGCATGCCAAAGTAATGCTAGAGAAAATAGAAAAGAGTCGACCTTAATAAATAATTACAACCTTGCTTTTAGATTTTAGGCATAACCAAGATATTTCTAACAAATTTACTCCAAAATTACTATCATTAAGTGCTCAGAGAATAATCAAGATGATTGAAATAATAGGTTTGATTTGGTACACTTGTAGAGTCATGAAAATTATGGAATGTCTGACTAGAGAAGAACCTTAAAGTGAGGGAAACAATGCTAATCAATGCATAGTTGAGTAGATGGATAACTAGGTGATGCATGTATGCTCCTTTCACATTTACTAGGCATGGGGATGCTGAAAGCAATCTATAGATGATCAAAAAATATGATCCACCATTAAAAATTTATTTCATTTTTGCTACAAAGACACCAAATTAGATTTATTAGTAGTTCAATCATATTCAACATTCATCCTATACCTTTCCTATAATTCTATTCATCGGAGACCCTTTTCTTTTCCAACTTGGTCAAGTGAAACATCTTCATCATGGTCAACCAAGTTTCTATGATCTTACGATTATCAAATCCTCACTATGTCACTGTAACTAAAGATTGATCATTTTTTTATAGAGACATAAGAAGAGACGTTGATCTTCCTCCATATGACAGCTCAGAAACACATAGAAATTTCACTGATCATGCTAGAACCTAAACTAATTAGGACTCATCCATACGCCAAATCTATCTGATAAGTCCTCATTTTTGTGGCCTGGAAAGGGAATGACATCACTAGAGACATGCATCACAATGTTGCTATGTTACCTTCCATAAGATCCTTGTAGCTTTATAAGGTGACAAGGTGATGGCCATAGGTGTTAGGAATATTTGGCAGTAAGTAAAATGCATTGAAGAAACTTGCCCACACCTTGTACAATCATCACCTTAGCCAATCAAAAACCAAAAAACTACCAATGTGTTCTAACAACTACCTCTGGCAAGAAAGGGTCCATCTAAATCCACATGTTGATTCATTGCTATGTCACAAAAAATAAATCCATTGTATCTCTCCATAGTGACATAACAATGACCATAGATGATCCTTGATTTGATGGAGAGAACATAAACTAAGGATATGTAGCCACCAAAATATTTATGTTAGAGACTTGGCCAATGAAATGCCTATTATACACCAGCTCAACCAAACTCATTACCTTGTCATATTGTGGCCCTCCATACTAACATGGACCCACACATATATGTGGTGTGATGTTTCTTTGTCACATAAAATAAAGGATGAGCATTTCTAAAAGGTGACAAAGTGATCATTGTGGATTATGAAAGGATATGACAATGGGGAAGATGCAGGCCTATGGAAATATTTAAGTGTGTAGTCACTTAGGAATTGGAATATAACCTAAGACTTGAGCATAAAGTATTTTTGTGACCCATTTTATTTGAATTTTTAAATATGTGAACATTACTACATTTGAATTTAAATATGGAAAATTTGGCAGGAAGGCAAAAAATGACCAACAAATCTGGTGACTCAAGGTGGATGCAAGACAACTATGCATAGACTAGTATCCTACACCTCCATAGGGCAATAGAGTCATAGAAATCATGAAGATCCACCCAAAAAAACCCTAAAATTGTAGAAAACATGCCCTAGAACCTCAAAATTTCCTCTTTGCAACTAAAACTAGGAATCAAAATCCTTTGGAAAAAATACATGTGCTCATGCACTTCTTGGAAAAGAGAAAACCATAGGAAGGAAACTAACCTAACTATATATAGGAAACATAATCTTTTATTAGAAGCAGGACTTATGATATATTCCATTAACTGGAATAGGCAAAATCTCACCATTAGGCCTTCTTAATTGAAAAGCATTGGTCTGCTTGCAATTGATAATCACATAGGGTCCGCTCCATAGTACATCAAATTTTGAGTGCCTCCCTATTTTTTCCCTGTCTACATCCCACTTGAGCACAAGGTCACCTTCTTTGATAATTCTGACCTTAGTCTTCTTATCAAATCTCCTTTTCATTTATTGTTGATGTTCTTTTAGGGTCTGCATGGCCTAGTTTCTTTTCTCTTCAAACTCTATTAGCTCTACAATTCTTACTATCATGGTGTCACTCTCCATCTACTCCAACTAATGAGCTAGTTCTAGAGATGGGAATTCTAATGAAATTGGAAGCCTTTCTTGCCTATCATATACTAACATAAAGGGTAAATTTCCAATTGCCCTCTTAGGTGATATTTTGTTAGCCCATAGTTTTGTTTTCAACCTTTGATTCCAACACCTCTAGTTATCCTCTATAGTCCTTTTCATAATCCTAATTAAGTTTTTGTTAGACGACTCATCCAATCCATTGCCCTAATGATAGTAGTTTGAGGATGTGATCAAGTAGATATTATGATCAACTATCCATGCACAAATCTAAGATCCTACAAAAGATTTTTCATTACCTAAAATAATTATTGAAGGGGTAATAAATGTAGTTATAATTCCATCAAGGAATTCAACAACTAAATATTTTATGGCATCCTTCAATGCGACTACCTCTATCCATCTAGTGAAATAATCCATAGTACTAGGATCCATTTATGACTAGAGTTACAAGGAAGATTGATGGGGCCTATGAAGTCTAATCCCCATTTAGTAAAAGGTTAATTTACATGAATGGGATGAAGTGGAAGAGCTACAAATATTTTCTTACCTAAAAAGAAAGCACATTTTTCACACTTCCTCACATACTTCTAACAATCATGGAACAAGGATGGCTAGTAGTAACCAGCTCTCATAATCTTAATTGTAGTTGTCCTTGCTGAAAAGTGGCCACCATCAAGACCATCATGAAGCTCTTTGATCATTCTTTTAGCTTGGTCTGTATCAATGCATTTCAATAGGACTCAATTGAGATCCCTCCTAAAAGGGATAGCATCAACTATGGCATAAGGAATTGACTACAACCTATACTATCTCTTTTTAGTTCTATCTATTCCTTGAGAATATCCATGGCCTAACAAGAAGGTCATCATGTCATCCATCCAATTCCTTGGGTTATCATTTCTTGCTTCTTGCTATTCTATCAATACCATAACAACTTCCACATCTAGTTCTTAAGATGAGATAATTTCTTTGCACAATCCCTTTCCCCTTACCAACTTGGTAATTTTAATTTCAACATCATACTACATTACCTTAGTGATCGATCCAGCTCTCTTCTCACTATTATCTTTTCTCAAAAGAAATTCCATCACACTAGCATGGGGTTCTAACAAGTGGATCTTGTTGTGTGATAGAAGGTGTCTAAATTTCTTCAAAGCTCTTATGACTACAAAGGCTTTCTTTTCTACATAACTATATTTGTCATCATATTCCTTAAGCCCTTCACTAAAGAAGGCAATAGGTTGTTCTTCATCCTTATCATTTATTTGAGTTAAGACAATAGAAATGTTTGATTCACCTTCTAAGGTATAAAGAATTAAATCCCTATCAAAATTTGGATTGATGAGAGTAGGGGTTGAAGCTATGACTTCTTTGATCTCTTCAAAAATCACCCTCCCTTCCTTGGTCCATGAAAAGATCATATTCTTCTTAAGCACAGCTTTAAGAGGTTTCACCATGGTAGCTAAATTAGAGATAAATCTCCTTGCGAAATTTATTCTACCTAGAAATCTTTGCAACCCATTCTTATGTTTAGGAAGGGAGAAATCAAGTATGGCTTTAGTTCTCTCTGGATCAACGGTTAGACCATCCTTAGATATAATGTGTGCTAATAATTTCCCTTGATTAGTAGCAAAGACACACTTTGTTGGGTTGAGGGATACTCCAAATTATCTACATCTTATGAACACTTGTTTGAGATGACCAAAATGGTCTACTATATCCTTTGAATACACTGTAATATCATCAAGATAGACCAATAAAATTTTTTCAATCATATTATTGAAGGCTATCTCCATTTCCTTTTGAAATGTGGCACCTGCATTTGTTAGCCCAAAAGGCATTTTACTATAAGCATAGGTGCCCGTTTGGTAGTGAATGTAGTCTTATATCTATTGGCCTCTTTGACTAGCACCTGATTGTAACCAAAGAACCTCTCTAAACCATTGAGCTTAGACAATATTTGTTCCATGGAAGGAAGGGGATGATGATCTTTAAGAGAATCCTAGTTAAGGTCCCTAAATTCTACACATAGTCTTATCTCTCCATTCTTCTTCCTAACAAGGAAAAGGTTTCCTACCCATGATGAGTTCTTGATAGGAAAAATTATATTAGCCTTAATCATCTTGGATAGTTCTTTTCTCATTAATGGTTCAATCTTAGGATTCACTAGCCTCTATTTCTGCCTTACTAGTTTGGGATTATTATTTAAATCTATGGTATGTTGAAACAAACTTGGGTCAAAACCCTTCAAATCACCATATGTCCAAGCAAATACATCATTAAATTCTTGACATAGATGAATGAAATTATTTTGCTCAGTTTTAGAGCATACCTTTCCCATATTTAAAGTCTTCCCATTAGCAACCACAACTAGTGTGTAATCATCTTTGTCAGTAGCTAGGTTCATGCTTCTATTTCTTGCTTGGTCATTAGGGTTGAAGACACTCTCTAAAGTAATGAGACCTTTAGGGAAATTATTAGAACTAAGATTGATGATCCGATAGCCATACTAGCAATGCGACTTTAAGAAATTTCTATCTAAGAATTATGCCTCATTCTACAAGAAACTTACAATTTGTGTGTCTGATTCAAGGACTTGCTAATTGGTGTTATTGTTAGGAATATTAGGCTTAACTACTACTTTAATGTGTTGCTTCTTTTTTAGCTTCAAGGTTCTTTGGGATATCATAAGATGCACCTACTATTGCAAGTCTATCAACATGCCTATTCTCTTTTCTAGGGATGCTCTAAATATTAAATGCATTGAAACTTTAAAGAAAATTCCATACTCTATGTTTATAAGACTTGAGAAAACCATTCTTAGTGATGTTTTGATTTCTCACTTGATTGACCACCAACTCACTATCTGCATATACACTCAATGCTTGAATTCCTATTTTTTGAGCAAGTAGAAGACCTTGAATTAAGGATGTGTATGTGGCCACATTATTTGTACAACTAAATTGGAGTTTAAAGGAGAAGTGGTACCTTACTTGTGTAGGAGAAATAAACCTCACACCCACCCCTAATCCATTCTTATTTCTTGATCCATCAATATACATACTCCATATCTCACTCATATCTTCTTTGATTTTCATAAGGTTAGGGACAAGAGAATCCTTTTCTAACACATAGTATGTGCCAAGGCCTATCTCAAGGGTTTCTAATATGGGATCAAATTGATATGCATTAGCCCATTCATGTAAGAGAAAATTAGGCATCTCTACTAGAGAAGTGATAGGCTCATTTACTATGTCATTCTCATCCATTTCTAGGATAGTGAAATTCATATTGATGAGGTTAGGGGTGTAGGGCTCAATATGATTGAGGACTAGAGGTTTTTCTCTAATTGAAGCATTAGTACCATATCTTATTCTAAACAACATATATGACTAATTAGAAGGTATGTAACCACCTATTTGGGTAGTGAAGTCTCTTGAAAGAAAAATGGTAAAGTGTGGCTTAACTTCAACAACTGATATATGTCAAGTTATAGTAAAACCATGGCATTCATGTAGCACCATTTCAACATTCATAAGGATCACTATAGTCTTGAAAATCCTACTGTCCAAATGTAATACATCCCTAAAAATGGGCTCATATTTCATTTCTAAAGCATTAGCAACACACTTAGGCATCACTAAACTACTAACCCCTGAATCAATCATGCAATTGTGGACTAGTTTATCCCCTATAACTAGAGAAACATAAAATGGAGGAGCTCTAACCTTTTTAATTTTTTTTTCCTCCCTTGATGGTAGTACTAGGCTTGTGGAACTTTCCATGCTAGGTGGCCAATCCTTTGGTTCAATACTTTCCAATTCCTGCTGCAATAGTCTCTTTTGCATGGGTATAGTAGCAACAATATTCCACATGGAAATATTTACATTTTCCTTATTCATATACTCTACCACATTGAATGGGGTATCAGGTGATCTAGTAGAAGTCTTGGGAACTTCATGTGTAGGAGGTTGAGATGGAATATCTTGGGGGCCATTCACATCTCCATTGCTGTTATTTTTTATTTACTACTAAGGAGCATTGGATTGATCATTTATGGCTTGTACATGAGGTAATACATTTGATGTTGAAGCTTGATTAGGAGGAGGAGGGGTAGCATCTTCAACAACTCTTCTCTTTCTCCTAGTGTTGTGAGCAATGGAATCCTAGTTTACATTACAATATTCCTCTACCTAATGGCTCATAAAGGTGCAATAACCCTATCTTTGCATATGTGGGGCATTTTTGGGTTGGCTCTCATTATATGACTATCCTACTGTAGGTGTTTTTCAAATTGCTAAAGGTGTGAAAAATCAACTATTATAGTCACTGATTATTAATCTTCTATCATAAACAATTATTAAACTGCTAAAAACAAATTTCTAGCTAATATTGAAAAATAACACAACTGCAACTTCACTTATATAATATGGAAAGAAATGAACAACACAATGAACGCAATATTTTCAAACAAATTGTCCTTGGAAAAACCCCTAAGGGAAAACCAATTCTACAGATGAGGAATTATATTAAACTTTAGCAAATCAAGAGATACAAAATTCCTTGCCTCTCACTGGTAGAACTTTGACAACCTCCTAATTTCTCCCTCTAATATTCCCCACTGCTATCCCCACGCTAACACTGTGCCCTTGCTAACACTGCAAGACAATTTGCTATCATTACAAAATGTTTCTCCAAAATTTGTATCTCCAAATGACCCAATGACCTCTTTTTATACTACCCTATTGGAAAACCCAATGACTAAGATTAAATCAAACCAACGGCTGAGATTAAGACAACTCGACAGCCAATAATAGAATTGGTTGCAAGGTGTCCAAAAGGGAATCACTAAAATTAGTAAATAATTATCCTTGCAATAACCATTTACTAATTCTTGGCAAGTGGACAAACAGCTGACCAAACTACCCATAACTAATACTCCTATACATAGATAAGGATGAACAGCTGTCCAAGCTACCCATAAATACTACTACTATTTTTGGGTCAGAAATAAAAGCTGCCCAACTAACAATAATTAACACTCCCTCTTAGCGAGGAAGTTGTTCTGCAAGACACCTAACTTATCTCTGAAGAAGATAAATTTTTCCTTCCTCAATGCCTTAGTTAGAATGTCTGCTACCTACTCCTTTGAAGGTATGTACTGTAGCTAAACAAATCTCGTTTGTACACAATCTCTGATGAAGTGATATCTGATATCTATGTGTTTAGACCTATCATGAAACACTAGATTTTCAGACAAATTGATGCAACTCTAATTGTCATAATGTATCACACTAGTCTCAACCTTCTGACCAAACAAGGCTACTAACAACTTCCAAAGCCATATAGCTTCACATGTCGCCATGCTAGCTGCTATGTATTATGCTTCTACTGAACTTAGAGCCACAAAATTCTGCTTCCCATTGAACCAAGTTACAACTCCTAATCCCAAGCTAAAACAACACCCTAAAGTGCTCCTTTTTTCTATTGTACTTCCTACCCAATTTGCGTCAGTATAGCCTATCAACCTGATACCTTCACCTTAAACATATTTGATCCCATACTTGACTGTACCATGAAAATAACATAGCACATGCTTAGCTTCTATCCAATGCATTTTCTTTGGTTCAAACATGAACTGACAAAGAGATTTTACTGCAAATGCTATATTTGGTCTAGTGTTGACCAAATACATAAGCGAACCAATCAACTGTCTATATAAAGTGGGATCTACATCTTTCTCCTTAGTTGTATCTACCTTCCTCCAATTCGTGATCATGGGTGTAGACATGGCTTTGCAATCCTCCATCCCAAATTTCTTCAAGATTTCAATGCAATATTTCCATTGACCAAGAAAAATCTCCCCATCTGTCTACCACACTTCCATGCCTAGAAAGTAGTGCATAAGTCCTAAATCCTTCATCTCAAACTCTTCTGCAAGGTTCCTCTTGCAATCCACTATGAGCCCTAGGGAACCTATAAGAAATAGGTCATCCACATAAAGAATAAGAATGAGAATCTCACCCCCAACCATCAAGTAGTAGAGGTTAGCATCTTCTTCACTCTTCACAAAGCCCATTTTCTGCAAGTATGTATCAATGCACTCATACCACGCTCTAGGAGCCTACTTTAGTTTGTATAATGCTTTCTTCAATCTGCACACATGGGTCTCTTTGCTATGTGCTACAAAGCCTTCTAGTTGTTCTATGTATACCTTCTCCTTCAACTCACTATTAAGGAATGATGTCTCGACATCCATTTGATGGATTTGCCCTCCCATCTATGCTGGAAGTGAGATTACAGCTCGTATAGAAGTATACCTAGCAACTGGAGCAAATGTCTCCTCATAGTCTATTCCCTCCTTCTAAGAGAACCCCTTTGCCACGAACTTCGCCTTGTATTTCTTGATGCTACCATCTACACTGTGCTTTATCTTATAGATCCAACGTGATCCAACTACAACCCTATTTGTTGGTCTAGGTACTACCTCCCACACATCATTCTACATTATTGAAGAATATTCCTCAACCATAGCATCTCGCCATACCTAATGTTCTGCAGCTTCTTGATAGCTAGAAGGCTCACTATCTACCAACTAACTAACTAATGCCACATAGTCATTGAACTTGGCTGGTTGTCTTCACTATCTAGTACTCTTCCTAGGAGCTCCCACAAACTCCTGAGTATCCCTTTGTGTATCTGGAGCTACATGGTTCCCACTGCCAACTGTAGAGGTTGAAATGTCAACCTCTAAGTCCTATAGATGCATTTCCTATTGCACTTATTGTTCCATACTTTTTTAATCTTCACTAACTGAGTCTACACTCGTACTGGTAATTGTACTTGAGCTTTGTTGCTCTTGAATTGGTCTTGGAGCTTCTGTTGGTTGCTCACTCTGATCATCTGCTGGCAAATCTCTAGATCTCCTGAATGCCTTTTCCTCCATGAACTTGACATCCCATCTGACAATAATTCTTTTAGTCCCCAAAATGAAAATCCTGTATGCCTTTGAGGTCTCACTGTACCCAACAAAGTACCCCCTCTTTGTAGTTTGATCTAACTCTGTACGTGTATCTCCAAGAATATGGCAATATGCCAAACTCCTGAATATCCTAAAGTGACTAACATCTGGCTTCTTCCCTGTGAAAGCCTCCTCTGGTGTCATCTTCCCTAGCAGCTTGTGTGGAACTCTATTCTGAATGTAGACTATTGTATTACATGCCTCTATCCATAAGTAATGGGGCATGTCCTAGTCATGTAGCATAGATCTTGCTACCTTCGATATAGAACGGTTCTTCCTCTCAGCAACTCCATCATGCTATGGATTGTAAGGAACAGTCCATTCTCTCTTGATTCCTTCTCTGGTAAAAAACTCCTGGAAGACATTTCCTTTGTACTCACCTCCATTGTCTGATTGAAGAACCTTTATCTTATTTCCTATCGAATTCTCCACAAGAGCCTTGAACTCTTGGAATCGACTAAAAACTACATCCTTAGTCGTCAAGAAGTATATCTAGGTCTTTCTAGAGAAATCATCAATAAAAGTAACATAGTACTCATATCCTCTGAGAGATTTCATCGACATCAGTCCACAAACATCTGAATGTACTAGATCAAGAACACCCTTAGATCTAGTGCCACTCCTTGGAAAAGATGCTTTCGCAAACTTCCCCAACACACATGCCTTACATACATTGTCATGTTCTGTGCTCACCTCTAGAACACCTATCACTATCTCATGAAGCAATCTAAGTGCTCCATGATGAATATTGCCCATCCTCCTATGCCATAGCTCTCCAAGATCTCTAGGATTACTATTGCTCATAAGTGCCTTAGGAGTATCAAACTGCAATCTATAAAGGCGACCACTCCTAACTCCAATAGTTATGGGTGATTTCCAATCCTTGTGCTTAATCAACACATTTGTCCCTCTAAAGAGTACATTATACCCCCTATCTTGAAGAACACATACAGAAATCAAATTCATACCTAAGCTTGGCACATATAACACATCATGAAGTGGAATTATCTTTCCATTCTCCCTCTAAAATTGAATAGTCCCTTTCCCAATAGGGTTGAGTTTGGACAAGTTTCCCATAGAAATCTAGATGTTGGTGTCCTCCTCCTTGTAACTGGAGAAGTACTCTCTAACTCCTGTCATATGAAATGATGCCCCATTATCTATATACCAAACACACTGTGAGGTTGAGCTAACCATACAAGCTATGAGTGCAAACTCATCTTGCATTCTACTAGAGAGTTCTTCCACACTTGATAAAGCTAGGTCACCTACTTCTTACCCTTCTTCCTCTCTGGGAAATCACTGACATAGTGGCAAAACTTGTGACATCCAAAGCACTTGAACTTAGAAAGGTCCTTCTTCTTCTTTTCATTTTGTGAATTTGATCCTTTGCCAGATACCTTCTTTGCTTTCCCTTTACCCGCTAGGATAATGTTCTCTTGTTCCACCTCATTTTTCTAACTCTTGTTGGCCCCATTGACAAGACTTAGTCTAAACTCCTCCTAAGTGAAATTAGTCCATATTCGATCGCAACTTGATAAAGTATCTCATCCATTGATAGCTTGAACAAACACACTCCATTGTTTAGTAAACCCATTTAGGGTTATTCTCACTAGCTCATCATCACTAGGGCTATCTCGAACAATTGCTAACTCATCCTTGACAAGTCTGAGCCTGGTGAGGTAACTTGTGACATCTTCTCCTTGATTCATTTAGGTATTTTTTAGCTTCTCTCTGAGAATCAACTTCCTATTGGTGGTAGCATTTTGTTACAGATTCAGAATGGAATCCCACATCTTCTTCACTATATCTAGCTCTGAGATATGTGGAACAATATGATCCTTGACACCATCAAGGATTATCCTCCTCGCCTTGGCATTGTCCTTCCTATATGCTGCAAGTTGTGTTGCATCCTTTGGTATAGGTACAACACTAGTAGCATAATCCTTGATACCATTCTCTTCCAACAATAAAGAAATTCTAGCCTTCCAAACATCAAAATTTGAGGCACCATCCAATCTATCCTGATCTCTCAAACCAGCTGAAGCCATCTCAAGGGTTTAAAGCAATAATAAATCTAAAGAGATCAAAATTTCTTTCCTAGGGAAAAACTCTTCTACCCTTAACAATGCTCTGATACCATGTGAAAAAGCAACTATTGCAGTCACTGATTATTAATCTCCTATTGTAAACGATTATTAAACTACTGAAAACAAATTTCTAGCTAATATTGAAAAATAACACAACTGCAACTTCACTTATATAATATGGAAAGAAATGAACAACACAATGAACACAATATTTTTAGACAAATTGTCCTTGGAAAAACCCCTAAGGGAAAACTAGTTCTACAGATGAGGAATTATATTAAACTTTAGCAAATCAAGAGATACAAAATTCCTTGCCTCTCACTGGCAGAACTCCAACAACCTCCTAATTTCTCCCGCTGATATTCCCCACTGCTATCCCCATGCTAACACTGCGCCCTTACTAACACTGCAAGACAATTTTCTATCATTGCAAAATGCTTCTCCAAAACTTGTATCTCCAAATGACCCAATGACCCCTTTTTATACTACCCTATTCGAAAAACCAATGATAGAGATTAAATCAAACCAACGGCTAAGATTAAGACAACTCGATAGCCAATAATAGAATTGGTTGCAAGGTGTCCAAAAGGGAATCACTAAAATTAGTAAATAATTATCCTTGCAATAACCATTTACTAATTCTTGGCAAGTGGACAAACAGTTGTCCAAACTACCCATAATTAATACTGCTATACATAGATAAGGATGAACAACTGTTCAAGCTACCCATAAATACTACTCCTATTTTTGGGTCAGAAATAACAACTGTCCAACTAACAATAATTAACAAAAGGTGGCCCAAAAAATCTAGATTTGAAGGAATCTTGGCAGAAAAAGATAAAACAATTCAACTTGCACCTCGCATCTGAATACATTTTTATTAGAGTTTTGTATGGAGGAGTAGCAGCCACAAGAGATATTGTGAATATAAATAATATTAAAACGGTCAAAGGGATAACGTGAATTTCAGAGGAGAGTATTTTGTATTAGGGTTTGTAGAAGGTTGTTGGATTTGATCTACATTCAAACATACTACTAAATTGTGCAGATTCTGCTTTCAAAACATGTTTTCACAAATATAAAGAGTGCATGTCCATTGACTATTTCAATCATTGGGGGCTAGGCTGTGAGACGCACAGAAAGAATTGTATATTTATTTGATTGTATAGACTTTTAAATCTTTTTCTTATTTTTCTTATATTCTTATAATGGATCATAGAATGTGCTTTGAAATATTGGTGTAAAAAATCTTACACAGTCAAATTTAATAGCAATATATGTTGTTATTTAAACAAGTCAAAAATTAAGATTACAAATCAGCTTAGTTCAAAACTTGTTCCATAATTTAAATAGAATGGTCTACCCCAAGCTTAAGCCACTATATTCTACGTACTTTATTGAATTGTAATGGTGCATGACAATGTCTATATATAAATTGTGTAAAAATTACTATTGCAATCACTGATTATTAATCCCCTATCTTAAACAATCATTTAACTGATGAAAATTAATTCACAGCTAATATCAAAAAATAATACAACTACAACTTCACCAATAAAATATGAAAAGAAATAAACAACACAATGACACAATATTTCCAAACAAATTGTTCCTGGAAAATCCCCTAAGGGAAAACTAGTTCTACAAATGAGAAATTATATTAACTGAGAAAATTAATAGATACAAAATTCCTTGCCTCTTATTGGTAGAACTCCAACTATGTCCCAATTCCAATGTTATGATCGTGCCCTTGCTAACATTTCAAGACTATTAAGTATCATTGCAAATTCATTTGCCAACACTACAAATGCTTCTCCTACTTGTTTTCTCCTAACACCCCTTTGACCCCCCTTTTATACTACTCCTATTTGAAAACCAATGGCCAAGATTGATTCTCGATTGACGAATGAGATTAAAACAACCTAGCAACCAATACAAAAATTGGTTTCTAGTTACTTCTAAAAGAGCTCAATTATTTAACAAATGATTATCCCTACTCCAACTAATTAATTAGTAAAATTATTATTTACTAAATAATACATGTGGATGAATAGTTGTCCAAGTTAACCAAACTAACACTTCCTCTTAGCAAGGATTTTTTTTTGCATCACACCTAACTTATCTCTGAAGAAGATAAAATTTTTCTCCCTAATGCATTAGTCAAAATATCTACTACATGCTCCTGTATAGGTATGTATTGTAGCTGAACAATCCCTCATTGTATAGAATCTATGATGAAGTGATATCTAATGTCTATACATTTAGACCTATCATGAAATATTGGATTCTCAAACAACTTGATGCAACTTTTATTGTCATAGTGAATCACAGTAGTCTTAACCTTTTGACCAAATAAGGCTACTACAAACTTTCAAAGCCACATAGCTTCACATATAAGCATGCTAGCTGTTATGTATTTGCTTATGCTAAACTCAAAACCATAGACTTCTACTTCCATTGAACAAAGATACAACTCTTGATCCCAAATTGAAACAACACCCTAAAATAGTCCTCTTGTCCATTATATTGATTGGCCAATCTACGTCAATATAGCCTACCAATTTAATGCCCTCACCTCAAACATATCTGATGCCATACTCAACTGTAAGACATAAGTAACACAATACATGCTTACCATTTCCCAATTCATTCTTTGTTTCAACCATGAACTGACTAAGAGAAATTACTACAAATGTTATATCTAGCCTAGTGTTGACCAAATACATAATTGAACCAATCAATAGCCTATATAAGGTGGGATCTACATCCCTTTCCCTAGATGTATCTACCTTCCTCCTATTCAAGGTCATGGGTGTAGACATAGCCTATATAAGTGTTTGCTAACTTCCAATAGGAAGAAACCCATGTTTTCTGTCGAAACAACAAAATACACAATAGACAAAAAATAGAATATGGATCAATAGAGACCCAAACTTTTATTATGACCATTTTTTGGTGTTTTCATATAGCATGTGCCCACTATAGTGTGTACACACTATGTGAAAAATAATCTTTCCCTATCCCACCATCCCACATCCCCTACTCTCACTCTCTCTCTACCACCCCCTACTCTCTCTCACTCTCTCTCTCTCTCTCTCTCCCATCCCCTACTCTCTCTCTTACACACACTCCCATCCCCCTCTCTCTCTCCCTCTCTCCGTCTCCCACTCCCTCTTCCACCACCTATTCTCTCTCACACTCTCTTTCTCCAATCCCCTACTCTCTCTCTCATAGGATACTCTCTCTCTCTCTCTCACTATCTCTCTCTCTCTCAAGCTACTCTCTCTCTCCCCTCTCTCATACCCTACTCTCTCTATATATATATCTATATATATATATCTTCCTCTCCCACTCTCTCTCCCACTACCTACTCTCTCTCTCACTCTCTCTCCCCCATCCCCTACTCCCTCTCTCACTCTACCTCTCCCACTCTCTCTCTCTCTCTCTCTCTCTCTCTCATACTCACACACTCTCTCTCCCCCCACTACCTAGTCTCTCTCACTCTCTCTCTTCCATCCCCTACTCTCTCTCTCTCTCTCTCTCTCTCTCTCTCTCTCTCTCTCTCTCTCTCTCTCTCCCTCCCTCTCCCTCTCCTCTCTCCCCTCTCCCATCCCCCCTCTCCTCTCTCTCTCTCTCATGCTCTCCCACTCCCTCTCCCATCCCTACTCTCTCTCTCTCTCTACTCTCTCTCTCACTCTCTATCTCCCATCCCTTACTCTCTCTCATTCTCCACCTCCAACTCTCTCCCTCACTCTCTCTCTCCCATCT
The DNA here is from genome assembly GCA_028749045.1 of Cupressus sempervirens. Lineage (NCBI taxonomy): Eukaryota > Viridiplantae > Streptophyta > Pinopsida > Cupressales > Cupressaceae > Cupressus > Cupressus sempervirens. The sequence continues at coordinate 845,206,221 of CM053793.1, read as the reverse complement.
CCTACTCTCTCTCTCTCTCCCTCCACCCCCTACTCTCTCTTTCTCTCTCACACACACACTCCAATTCCCCCACTCTCTATCTATCCCTCTCTCTCTATCTCGCTCTCCCTCTCCCACCACCTACTCTCTCTCACTCACACACTCTCTCTCTCTCTCCCACTGCCTACCCTCTTTCTCTCAATCTCTCTTTGTCTCCCATCTCCTACTCTCTCTCTCTCTCTCTCTCTCACACACACACACACACACACACACACACACACACTCCCATCTCCCCTCTCCTTTATCTCTCTCATTATCACTCTCCCACTACCTACTCACTCTCTCTCACTCTCTCCCCCATCCCCTACTCTCTCTCTCCCATCCTCTACTCTCTCTCTCCCACCCCCTACTCTCTCTCAGGAATGGGCTCTAGTATTATTGAAATTATAAAACCCCTATTAGATGCTTGAACATAAATGTTGTTTCAAATACCCTATAAGACCTCTATAGGATCTATAATGGGCACCCTAGAAATGCCCAAAAAACTAAACCAACTACTGATAGTGATTTTGATGTCTTTGCATAGATTTAAAACCACATAGCATGAACAAGAAGGAATTTATGCAAAGTGAAGATTGAACCACTACTGGAATAATATTAATTCTCAAACTAATAAAATAAAATACATAGCAATGAATTCCAAAGGCCAAACCCCAAGGGAATGATATCTAGAATGTCACAAGAGAGGGTGAACATCCTCTAATGCCAAGAATAGAACTATACATACATCCAAGTTGCTATCAAATGCAATTCACCATCATCCGATGTCAAACAATGAAGCTTCCACCTCTATTTATACTTCCCCTACACCCTTCTAGAAGGAAATAAAATATTAATTAATTGCATTTACTAGAAGCTTCCCCCTTCCAATAATTAATACACTCTCTAGAAACCCCTCCCTCGCAATACAATAATTAATTGTGCTTCTAGAAAATTACATTACTAGAGGATTCCCCTTTTCTAATAATTAATGCACCATCTAGAAGCTTCTCATTGCAATATAATAATTAATTGTGCTTTTAGAAAATTAAATTAATTAAATATAAAGTCACCTTTTAATTTTAACTTGTTTGATGACTTTATAAGAAATTAATTTAATCAATTTCTTATTTCTCCACTTAGCCTTTGGAGAATGTAAAGGCTAAGAACTCCACTAAGTTGCTAAAAAATGGGGACATTATAGTCTGCGCTCCTTGAAAAACCTTGTCCTGAAGCAATCTAGCAACACAATGAACTCCAACCTCCACCCACATAATATATATTGGATTGGAATCCTCATCATCACCAACATGCATTGAAAAAGATGTAGCTATAGGTGAACCATATACACTCATGCCAACTGTATCAACAATACATGTAGTCGCATCAAAATATATGGACATAGGAATAACACTAACTATTGCAACAAAAAACTAAACCAAATATGTAGTTGATGAAAACTCATAATCAATATGTGAGCCATCATTAGAACATACATCAACCACTGCATGCATATTTCTAAACTCCTAATTGGGTGGTTCAACTGACACAGAAGTGGTTGTTGATATGATAATATCCTCACATTCTCATAATCCCATTATTGTTGCATTGCCATCCCCTAATAAAGTTTCATATGTGGACTCCTAACTTTGCACACATGAATTCACACCATATTGTGAATCAATAATACTAGAGCATAAACCCACATCTACTGACTCTGCTGAAACAACCACATCACTAACATCATGGGTGGGTGGTTCTATACATGTCTTGATCCCATTGTTTCCATGTCCATTATTAACATTGATGTTATTCTCAAGACCATTGTTGATGCCTCAGCCTCCATTATCATCACCCCTATTGTTTTTGTTTCCTCCATTGTTATTGTTTCCATTGTTGGCATCACTTGGATTAGTATGGATGCCCATTTCTCTAGCCATAAGTTGCAACATCATATCCTTTTTCCTATTCTACTCCTATTGGATATGCTGCCCCTCCTCTAATGTACCCAATAACTATTTGAACATCACATCCTGATCTGGACTGATATACATTTTTTCAAACACTTTTCCCTTTATCCGACTATCCCAAATTCTATATAAGACCTCCACAAGATGGCAGGACTTATAGCTCTGATACCACTGTAATGGGATCCAACTAGTTATAACTTCTTGTCAAACACTTTGCAAATAAGCTCTATTACCACTATAATAGGTACCCTAGAAATGCCTAAAAACTAAACCAACTACTAATAGAGATTTGAATGTTTTTGCATAGACTTTGAAACCATATAACATGAACAAGAAGGAACATATGCAAACTAAAGATTGAACCACTATTAAAATAATATTAGTTCTCAAACTAATAAAATCAAATACACAACAATGAATTCAAAGGGCCAAACCACAAGGGAATGACATCTAGAATGCCACAAGAGAGGATAGATGTCCTCTCATGCCAAGAACAAAATTGTACATCCTTGAGTTCCTATCAAATGTAGTTCACCATCATCCGATGCTAAACAATGAAGCTCCCACCTCTATTTATAGTTCCCCTACACCCTTCTAGAAGGAAATAAAATATTAATTAATTGCATTTACTAGAAGCTTCCCCCTTCCAATAATTAATACACTCTCTAGAAAATCCTCCCTTGCAATACAATAGTTAATTGTGCTTCTAGAAAATTACATTACTAGAGGCTTCCCCTTTTCCAATATGTAATGCACCATCTAGAAGGTTCTCCTTGGAATACAATAATTAATTGTGCTTTTAGAAAATTAAATTAATTAAATATAAAGTCACCTTTTAATTTAAATTTATTTGATGACTTTATAAGAAATTTATTTAATCAATTTCTTATTTCTCCACTTAGCCTTTGGAGAATGTAAAGGCTAAGAACTCCACTAAGTTGCTAAAAGATGGGGATATTACACTCTCTCACTCTCTCTCCCATGCCCCCCCCTCTCTCTCTCTTTCGCTCTCACTCTCCCACTCCCTCTCACACTCCCTCTCCCACTACCTACTCTCTCACATCTCCTACTCTATCTCTCTTTCCCATCTCCTACTCTCTCTCTATCTCTATCTCTCTCTCTCTCTCTCTCCCACCACCTACTCTTTCTCTCACACTCTCTCTCTCCCTCTCTACTCTCTCTCTCTCTCATTCACTACTCTCTCTCTCTCTCTCCCATCCCCTACTCTCTCTGCCACCCCTAATCTCTCCAACACACACTCTCTCTCTTCCATCCCCTACTCTCTCTCTATTACACACACTCACATCCCCCCCTCTCTCTCTCTCCCTCTCTCTCTCTCCCACTCCCTCTCCCACTGTGTACTCTCTCTCACACTTACTCTCCCATCCTCTACTCTCTCTCATCCTACTCTCTCTCCTCTCCCATGTCCTACTCTCTCTCTCACACACATACACACACTACCATCCCCCCCATCTCTCTCTTTCTCACACACACACACACTCCCATCCCCCCTCTCTCTTGCTCTGCCTCTCCCACTTCCTCTCCCACTACCTACTCTCTCTCACTCTCTCTCTCCCATCCCCTATCTCTCTGCCACCCCTACTCTCTCTAACAAACACTCTCTCTCTTCCATCCCCTACTCTCTCTCTCTCACACACACACACACTCCCATCCCCCTCTCTGTCTCCCTCTCTCCCTATCCCACTCCCTCTCCCACTGCCTACTCTCCCTCACACTTACTCTCCCATCCCCTACTCTCTCTCCTCTCCCATCTCCTACTCTCTCTCTTTCACACATACACACACTCCCATCCCCCCTATCTCTCTCTTTCACACACACACACACACACACACACACACACACACACACACACACACACACACACACACACACCCATCCCCCCCTCTCTCTCGCTCTCCCTCTCCCACTTCCTCTCCCACTTCCTACCCTCTCCCTCTCTCACTCTCTCTCCCATCCCCTACTCCATCTCTCATTCTCCCACCCCCCTACTCTCTCTCTCTCTCTCTCTCTCTCTCTCTCTCTCTCATCTCCTACTCTCTCTCTCCTCTCCCATCCCCCCCTCTCTCTGATGTAGAGCACCTAATCCTCTTTCTTTTCATGATGTAATAAGGTCTAGGGATAGATCTAATGATCTCCCTATGACCATCCACCTTTTTAATGGACATAAGACCCCTTGGTGCAACTATAAGCCTTGGGCATCAATTGGTCCAATAAGTGGATTTTTGGTTATTTCTATGTTTTCTAGGCATGTCTAGGTGTTTGGAACATTAATAAGGTCCCTAGGAGTTAGTAGAGTCCATTTGCAAACATGCTTGCAATAAAACTTGTCTTAGTTTAAAATTTTCAAAATTGCAAAAAAGTTGCTTAGTAACTTTTTCAATTTTCTTAACTTTTTAAAATATAACTTTTAACGGCTAAAATTGTCCAAGGGTTGGTTAAACCAGTTGTAAATAGCCTATATAGGCTCTGAGCATTCCAATGACATATATAGAAGAATCAAATTGTATTTACTCTCAAATAAATAAAGAACTTGCTATTTCCAGTGTGTTTTCCTAGTTTTCCACGTGTAGTATGGAACCTAATGATTGGAGGGTGAACTTTATGCACTAATAAGTTGATGCTTCTTATTTAGAGGATTTTGGATTTTGTTTGAGTCTTTATCATTTATCTTGAAAAAGTTATCCATTTTCTTAGGTTGTTGGTCTGTGAAACCCTTGATTTGAGCGTTTGGTCACTAAAATGCCCCTAACTTGAGATTCCACAAGTGGATTTCCTTCCATCCTAGTATGGAACAATTTAGGGATGTATTCTATTAAATTTTGGTAGTTTTGCAGTAGGAAGTTGTGTTGGTGATTTTTGGGAGCAAGCCCTAGGTCAAATATCCTCATGTATTTGACCCTATTTTTAAGAAATTTGAGTGGACAGAGTGAAGGAAGGGTTTTGAGGACCTAATGTTAAAAAAAAGTGCCCTTATTTAAGCTTGAAGAACAACCTAGAAGTGGAGATCTAGTTCCATGCACCCATTTTTTACCATTTTCCTTTAAAACTGAGCCTAAAGTAGCTAATTAGGTCTATGTACTTTGATCTTGTTGTGGCACCATGCCTGATGGAGGAGAAGAACCTGAAAGGGAGATCCCCTTGAGAATCACCAATGTGGAACTAGCCAAGCTAGTCAAGGAGCAGATGGTTGAAAGTAGAGTAGTCCATGAAGAGAACAGGACTATGAAGAGGGAGTTGGATAGACTCAAAAACAAAATGAGGAAAGGTAGTGATGAAGAGTCTGAACTAGAGGAGATAGAGGGAAATGAGGAACAAGAGAACATTCCTTCTAATTAGAGACCCTTCCTTGTAGCATTGAATGGGGTTGGAAAGAAGGGAGAAGGGTACTTATCTACTTTCCATGGTAAGTTGGACCCTAATGAATGTATGGATTGGATAGAGGCCTTAGATACTCACTTTGAGTGTGATAAGACCCCTAAAAATTGAAAGGTCAAGATTACCAAGGAAAAACTCAAAGGTCTTGCCTTGAGTTGGTGGAATTTCTTGCAAAATGAGAGGTTGGATGAGAATAGGGAGCAAATTGCCACTTTGGAAGAAGATGAAGGTTGAAATCATAAAATAGTTCATACCTGAAGATTATGAGGTGTTGGTGCATAAAAGATCACAGTACCTTAGGCAAAGGGATTTGGATGTTAGCACTTACACACAAGAGTTCCACAATTTCACCCTCGGAGACAAGGTGTATGAGACTAAAAAGCATAAACTAGAAAGGTATGTGAATGGATTAAAGTATAGAATTCAAGATGAATTGACATTAATTACCCTTGTTTGAGTACATCAGTATTTTAATATGGCTTTGAAAATAGAGGAAAAAAATAAAAGAAGGGGAGATACAAACAATAGGGGTAGAGGAAACAACAATAGGGGCAAAAGTAGGTTCCATGGAAGGGGATCTTTTAATAAAAATTAGGAGGAATCTAGTGGTTCAAATGTTGAATGTGATTTTGCTAATAGAGGGGCATTTAGGGGTAGAAGATCTAATGGTAGAGGAAGGTCTAGTGGAAGAGGGTCTAGTGTGTTCACTAGCAAGTGCTTTACTTGTAACCAAGTAGGACATCAGTCCTTTAGGTGTCCTAAAAAGAATAAACAAGGAGATAGGAGAATTCAATTAACCCAAGAGGAAGACAATCAAAGTGTTACCTCTTATCAGTCTACCACTTCTAGACCTGCACTTGCAAAGCATGGCGAGTCCTCAATGATGCAAAGAACCATGTTAAAAGCCCCTACAATTGTAGAACCACCACAAAGACAACCATTATTTAAAACTTATTGCAAAGTGAATAACAAGGTTTGCAAAGTTATAGTAGATACTAGTTCCTCTAATAATGTTGCTTCTAAGGGGATGGTTGATAAGTTGAAACTGACCACAAGACCTCACCCTTACCCCTATAAGGTGTCATAGTTGATAAAAGACAAACAAAAACTTATAAATGAACAAGTGTGGGTGGAGTTCAAGATTGGGCAATACAATGACAGAGTTTTGTGTGATGTGGTAGAAGTGGATGCATGCCATTTGCTTCTTCGGAGGCCATGGAAATATGATGTGTGTGCTAAGCATGATGGCAAGACAAATTTTTACACCATAACCAAGGATGAGGTTGAGTATACTATGCCACCTTTACCAGATGATGGGAAACCTACTACAAATGGGGTGATGTTGGTAGGTGAAAAGGAGTTTATTTGAATCACTAAGGAAAATGACACACCTTGTTATGCATTGGTAGTTAGACCTAAAAAACATCCCATCAAGCAATAATAGAGCCCACCCAAGGTTGTCAATATAGGACCCAAGGAGGTAAGAGACTTGTTGGAAAAGTATAGAGGAATAGTTGCAGGTAGCCAACTAGAGACATTACCACCTGAATGAGATATCAGTCATTGCATAGATTTCATCCCAGGAGCCACACTTCCAAACAAAGAAGCATACAAGATGAGCCCTAAGAAAAATGAAGAAATAGAAAAACAAATTAAAGAATTGTTGGCTAAGGGGTTCATTAGGAAAATTATAAGCTCATGTGCAGTCCTTGTAGTCCTAGCCCATAAGAAGGATGGTACTTGTAGATTATGTACAGATTCTTGAGAAAAAAATAGGATAACCATTAGATATAGGTTTCCTATGCCAAGGATAGAAGACCTCTTGGATTGTTTGGGGAAGGCAAGTATTTACTCAAAGGTGGATCTCAAAAGTGGATATTATCAAATTAGGATTAGAGGTGGAGATGAGTGGAAAACAACATTTAAAACTTCAGAAGGCCTTTATGAATGGCTTGTGATGCCTTTTGGCTTGTCTAATGCACCTAGAACCTTTATGAGACTTATGAATGAAGTCTTAAAACCTTTTTTGAATAAATTTGTTGTTGTGTATTTAGATGATATCCTAATATTCAGCAAGGACATGGATGAACACTTGAGGCACTTAGATTTGGTTTTGCATAGACTTCATGAGGAGAAACTAATGATAAACTTGGTAAAATTTTCATTTTTACAAATAGAGCTAATCTTCTTGGGGTTTGTGATATTAGGAGCTGAGTTAAAAATGGATCCTTCCAAGGTTGAAGCCATCCTTAATTGGCCACCACCCACCACACCATCAGAGGTAAAGAGTTTTCATGGAATGAGTAGTTTTTATAGAAAGTTTATTAGAAATTTTAGTGGTGTGTGCGCTCCTATGGTCAACACCATAAAAGGAGGAAGGGAGTGTGTGTTTTCTTGGACTAAGAAGGCTAATGATTCATTTGAATGTTTGAAGAAAAAGATTACAGACCAACCTATTTTGGTGATCCTTAATTTTTACAAGTTGTTTACAGTTGAGTGTGATGCTAGTAACAAGGCTATTGGAGGTGTTTTAAGCCAAGAGGTAGGCTTGCGGCCTTTTTTAGTGAAAATCTTAATGAGGCCAAGAAAAAGTATTCAACATATGACCTTGAACTTTATGCTATGGTGTAGTCCCTTAGAAAATGGAGACATTACTTATTGCCTAAAGAATTTTTTGTGTACATTGATAATCATGCCTTAAGCTTCTTGAATAGGCAAGAAAAATTGAACCATAGGCATATGAAGTGGATAAAATTTATACAATCTTACACCTTCACCATTAAGCATAAAAAGGGAGAAAGTAACAAGGTTGCTGATGCACTTAGTAGGAGAAACTTGACAATTCAAGAAGTTCAGTTAGAAAGCATTGACATCCATGCAATGAAGGATATGTATGAGAAAGATGAAGACTTCAAGGAGGCATACCAAGTCTGCAAATCCATGGGATAAAGGTATCATACTAAATTTAGTGAGTACATTATACAAGAAGGACTTTTGTTCAAAGGTGGTCAACTTTGTGTTCCCAAGGGATCTATCAAAGAGAATATTTTAAAGGATAAACCTTGTGGTAGTTTGGCAGGTCATTTTGGAGTTGACAAGGCTCTAGAGCAGGTTAGGAGATTCTTTTTTTGGCCTAAAATGCAAATTGATATCAGAAGGTTTTATTTTTTAGCAACCAAAGGGAAGTACATCAAATGAAGGACACTATACACCACTTCCAATACCTCACAAGCCTTGGGATTTAGTAAGTATGGATTGTGTTGTTGAACTTCCAAGGACCAAATCAGGTTATGATAGCATTTTTATAGTTGTGGAAATTTTTTCCAAAATGGCTCGTTTCATAGCTTGCAAAACTACTCATGATGCCTCCCATATAGTAGGTTTTTTCTTCAAAGAGGCTGCTAGAATTCATGGTTTTCCTTTATCCATTATATTTTATAGGGATCCAAAAAATTTGGGGCATTTTTGGAGAACTTTGTGGAGAAAGCTAGGAACTAATTTATGTTTTTCATCTTCCTACCACCCTCAATCTAATGGGTAGAGAGAGGGAGTTAATAGGTCCTTAGGAATCATGTTAAGATGTCTTTCCAAGTAGCATGCAGTTTCATGGGATTGTGTTTTACCCCAGGAAGAATTTTCCTTTAATGATTCAATCAATAGGAGCATAGGCCTAACACCTTTTCAAGTTGTTTATGGCACTCACCCAAGGGGTACATTGGAACTTAGAGATATTAAGGAGATGAAGAAGAGGAGTGCACAAGCTAAAAATTTTACAGAGGTCATGAAAGAGGTCCATTAGCAAGTCCATGACAAATTGCAAGATTCTTCCATAAAGTATAAACAGCAAGTAGATAAAAAGAGGAAAGAACTACTATTCAAAGTAGGGGACATGGTAATGGTTCACCTTAATAAGGCAAGGCTCCCAAAATAGATGCATACCAAACTACAAATGAAGAAAATTGGCCCATTCAAGATAGTCAAGAAGTGTGGCAATAATGCTTATCAAATTGATTTACCCCCTAATATCAACTTGTCTCCTATATTTAATGTTTTTGACCTATATGCTTTCAAAGGTACCTTTTCAACTGATGTGGATACATGTACACTTGAAGAACCTAAGTAGGAGTTGAAGAAAGCCATACCATCTATGCCTAAACTAGTGGTAGAGACTATTTTGGACAAGAGGGTCAGTAAGAAAACAAGGAGGCATACATATTACAAGTATCTAGTGCATTGCAAGGGGCAAACAGTAGCATATGCCACTTGGTTGACTGAGAAAGCTCTTAAGACATATGGCATTGATCCTTCACTTTTCACCACTCTAGAGACTGGAGTTTCTTTTATGCAGGGGAGTATGGTGTAGAGCATCTAATCCTCTTTCTTTTCATGATTTAATAAGGTCTAGGGATAGATCTAATGATCTCCATATGGTCATCCACCTTTGTAATGGACACGAGATCCCTTGGTGCAACTATAAGCCTTGGGCATCAATTGGTCCAATAAATGGATTTTTGGTTATTTCTATGTTTTCTAGGCATGTCTAGGTGTTTGGAACATTAATAAGGTCTCTAGGAGTTAGTAGAGTCCATTTGCAAATATACTTGCAATAAAAATTGTCTTAGCGCAAAAATTGCAAAATTGCAAAAAAGTTGCTTAGCAACTTCTGCAATTTTCTTCACAACTTTTTAAAATATAACTTCCAACAGCTAAAACTATCCAAGGGTTGGTTAAACCAATTTTAAATAACCTATATAGGCTTTAAGCATTCGAAGAAGGACAAACATAGAAGAATCAAATTGTATTTGCTCTCAAATCAATAAAGAACTTGTTGTTTCCAGTGTGTTTTCCTAGTTTTCCATGTGTTGTATGGAACCTAATAATTGGAGGGTGAACTTTTTGCACTAATAATTTGATGCTTCTTATTTAGAGGATTTTGGTTTTTGTTTGAAGTCTTTATCATTTATCTTGCAAAAGTTATCCATTTTCTTAGGTTGTTGGTCTATGAAACCCTTGATTTGAGGGTTTGGTCACTAAAATGCCCCTAACTTGAGATTCCACTGGTGTATTTCCTTCCATCCTAGCATGGAACAAGTTAGGGATGTATTCTATCAGAATTTTATAGTTTTGGAGCAAGAAGTTGTGTTGGTGATTTTTGGGAGTGAGCCCTAGGTCAAATATCCTCATGTATTTGACCCTATTTTGGAGAAATTTGAGTGGACAGAGTGAAGGAAAGGGTTTGAGGACTTGATGTTCAAAAAAAATACTCTTGTTTAAGCCTAAAGAACAACCTAGAAGTGTAGATCTGGTTCCATGCACCCATTTTTGACCATTTGCCTTGAAAACCAAGCTGAAAGTAGCTAATTAGGTCTGTGTACTTGGTTGTGGTTAGGATATGCTGGAGTGGGATGGGTCTCCATAACTTTGGAGTTCATTGGAACTTGGAAAAGGGTACTAGAATATAAAATTTATTTCTTACATCCTTTGGTGAGTTATAGAGTTATTGGCCAAAATAAGTTTTAGGAGACCTAATAGGCTACTAGGTTTAATCTTGCAAATTGAGTTGTGTGTTGTTGAGGGTACAACTAGTGGTTGATTTACCTTACTTGTGTTGAAACTAAGTTGTTCCAAGCCCTTGCTGGTGGTGGAAAAGTCTAGAATAGAAAAATCTTCATTTTGCCCATTGTGGAGGAATTGGTCATATTTGCTCAAGTTGGTTCATATTTTCTTTGTGTCTTGCTTAGGGTAGTGAGACTTGAAAACTTTTCTCAGTAGTTCCTAGGGGGATATACACTTGTGGGAGTAGAACATACCATTGGTTTAACCCTTGGAGCAAAATTGAAGGTTGTGTGTGTATATGAGCAATGTTAGTATGCTAATAGAAACCAAATTTAAATAAAGCTTCTACAAACTAAACAAAATTCATAAACTTTCAAATAGACTAAGATGAGCTCTCAATTGAGAATATGAGCCATTAATGGGCTCTCTCAATAAGAAGCTCTCTTTTTGAGTGGCTTTGTCTAAATAGATAGAATGTATGCTCAAGCTTATGCTTCAAAAAGGGCTTCAAATGGAGTTCGAATTTGGGTGTGAGTGTATGGTTTTGATGTAAAATGGCTTCTTAAAATGGCATTATGACTTTACTTCATGGATTGTGTTATTTTGCAAAGGGGAAGGATCCAATTTATAGGCAAGAGGCTTGAGGGATTGAGGGCTAAGATGCAATGATGGGGAAAAGCTCATGGAGGGCTCAGATTGCATGAGAGGAGAGCACATGGATTGTGCTTCCTTACAGCCAATCAAAGAGTGACACATGTCACATGGTGAGAGGATGGAAGAAAGGGGAAGGATGAGTCAACAAAGGAGGCTCAAGGGATAAAATCTTCATAAAGACCCTCATAATGACTTGTAAGAGCAATAAAAGGGCTTGGAAGAGTCATTTATGGCCTAGTGGGCTTCATAAAGTTTTATGGTTGAGATATTTTGAGGAAGATGAGAGGAATTTCGACTTGGGCTTGATTAGGAAGGTTTTAAGCTTGCTTAGGCTTGTGCAAATGATTAGAGGATGGATTAGGATGGTTTAGGATTAGCTTAGGGATAGACAAGTGGATGACATTTAATGAGGGTGGGTGAAGGAGGAGATATTTGTTAACTTTGGCTTGGGTTAGTAAGTCTTAACCCATGTTTAGAGAATGTGACAAGGTTAGGAGGGGATTAGGATTAGGTTTAAAGACATCTTCTAGAAGAGTCTAGACTTTGGATGAGGATAAAGGCTTTCTAGAATAGTCTAGAACTTCCTAGGATGAGGATAAAGACTTTCTAGAAGAGTCTAGAACTTCTTAGGATGAGGATAAATTAGATTTTGAGGAAATAAATAAAGTTTTATTTATTTCAAGGGTTTGGGTTGAGGAGATATTTATTAAAACTTTTTTAATAAATATCAGGATTAATATTTAATCTTAATTAAATATTTTGAGTTGGGATTAGGGGTAGGAAATGATGGGATTAGCCTTTAATCAAAATTAAAGAAGGATTAGAAGATTTTGGAAGAGGTTAGTGGTCTTAAGAAAATTGGCCAATCTTTGGGCAAAAAATAATTTTTTTATTTATTTTGGGTTTTTTGGTCAATTTATTAATTAAATAATTAATAAATAAGAAAATAATGTTTAAATAAGATTTAAACATTTTTGGGAGGGATTCTTTAATTAAATATTTTTAATTAAGATAAAGGGATTTAATGGCATAAAAATAAATAAATTAATTAATTAATAAATGATGATGTCATCAGAAATTTTTCAAAAAATAAAAATACTTTATTTTCTAAAGATTTTTAGGTGTCTACATTTTTCCCCTCTTTGATGTGATGCCGCAAGTGGCATGGCATCAAAGATAAGAAAATAAGATGCCCAAGGGTAGAGCAGAAGAGGAGAGAATGGACTGCAAGATGCCCCCTCAAGAAGGTGGCGGGGAGAGAAAGCGAGGCTTAATGACTTCTTGAAAAGTACAAGAATCTAAGATGAGCAAGAAGACTTAGATTGGCTTAAGAGAAGAGGTTTAGTTAGCTCAAACTCTCACTACGGGAGAATGATAAAGGGAGAATCAGAGACACAAGAGGAAGCAAGCTTAAGATCTTAGGGATTGCAGAGGATGAAGGAGCGGAGCGCTATAAAAAGGAATCTAGGATGGGGAGATGGATGAGGGGATTAAAGCTGATGCAACAATATTTCAAAGAGTCAGAATGGCAGAAGATGGGTTTTGGAGATCCCTAGGACTAGGATTGTGGATCTCGAAAGATGAGGCTTGGTGGATTGATTTGGATTGGTGGATCCCTAAGACTAGGATTGTGGATCCCTAAAGCTAAAGGTGAGGAGTCATTCAAAGATATACTGATGCATAAGCTAGGGTAGGAGAGACTGATGTTGGATATGGATGGGGGACAATGGAGATGAAGGAAAACCATTGAAGCTTTTTGAGCGGGGGGATACTTCAAAGAGAAGTACCACCATGTAGTTGAGCACTAGATTTGCTATAGGACTATTGGTTAATTGCCAAGGTTACCAAGAACATCAAGGCCTTTTTACCAACTATCCAGAGGACTGACGAGCTGAATCAAAACAAACATGCAAGGATTGCCCCAGCATCACACATGATTCCTAAAGGAAGCAGCGTGGAACTGACACTGGGTAACCCACAAGCAGAAAAGAAAAACAAACAAAAGACATGATCAAGACCTTATGCTCTGATTGCCCCATTCACAGTATACCATGATATGGAAGATCATGGAAACCTTGAGGAGGGAACAAGGAGATTGCTTGGAAAAGACATTTCAAGACCCAACAGGGAAGATTCCAAATCAAAAGAAAGCAAAAATCCAAAAGAGAACCGTTTGCCAATGAGATGGGTAGGACGAGGTACTAACAGACCAAGATCAGACATGAGGAAAGCTATATCCTGCAAGGACCTATCAGAGAGCACCTAAGCTGGTGGATTTGGACAAGTGATGCATTTGGAAAGCTGAACTAAGAAAGATAACACTTTGGTGATAGGAAATCTAGCTAAAGGATGCATTGGAATAGCTAACCAAGATGTGCGATGGGTGCAAGATGTTGATCAAGGAAAAACTGACATGAACGCTGAATAGATACAATGGTACTAAGCTAAAGAGGATGTACAAGTTGATGGACCAAGATATGTTACAAATGTACAAGTTTGTTCATGTTTTGGTTTTTGTGAGATGGAAATGTTTGTGAAGGATGGGATGTCTATAATAGGTGATAGGTGGATAGATAGATGGTTTGCAAAAATCTTAAGTGAAAATGGGGTTTTGTGTGTGCATGTGATAGTATACAAGCTAGGATACAAGATTATTTACAGGCTGGAATATGGTACAAACTTTGGATAAGATTTGGATATACAAGGTATGGTACAAGATTTACAAGGTATAATACGAGCTTTGGTACAAGATTTTACAAGCTGAGGTACAAGTTTTTACAAGTTGTACATGAGGTATTTACAAGCTCCATTGGATTTTGGATATTTGGTTGGAACACCAAGGGAACAAGTAGGTATTTTATGGGATGGTGGGTGAATGGATGAGGAATAGGATAGTGATAGATAATGGATTAGTCTTAGTACACAAGGTGTCTGAATTACCAGGTTTTCACCAAGGTACCTATCCAAGGCGCTTGAATTGCCAAGTTTTCACCATTGGACGCTTATTTCTCTTTACTATTTTTTTTTTTTGTATTTTTCAAAAGCTAGGTATACCAAGGATCTTCAAGCATAGAACTTCTTGAGATGAATGATGTTAGTAGGATCATTCAAGAGTTCTCCTTCCGGTGTAGATAGCTGATAGGCTCCAGAGCCAAAGGAAGCAGTGACAACATAAGGACCAAGCCATGTAGGTTCAAACTTGCCTTTCTTTTCTCAATCTGCTTGGACTTTCATGTTTTCTTTAAGGACCATGTCACCTGGCTGAAAGTGTCGTAGAAGCACCTTCTTGGTGAAATTCCTTTTGAGATGAGTTTGATAGACTGTGAGATGATCATAGGCTTGTTGTCACTTCTCATCTAAGAGATCTAGCTGGGTGAGCCGAGCTACTCTATATTCTTCATCTGATATTTTCCCTTGCAAAGATATGTGCAAGGAGGGAAGTTCAACCTCTATAGGTAGTGCTGCTTTGGCACCATAGACTAGGGAGTATGGATTTGTGCCTGTGGATGTACAAAAGGAAGTTCGATAGGCCCATAGGGCTGGATTTATTTGTAGGTGCCAATCACAACCGAAATCATTGACAACTTTCTTTAGGATTTTGAGGAGGGTTTTGTTAGTTGCCTTTGCCTGGCCATTACCTTGTGGGAAATATGGGCTAGAAAAGTGGTCATGGATGCAAAGGGAAGTGCATAATTCTTCCATGTTGAGATTTTCAAAGTTACCTCTGTGGTCGGTGAAGATGGTGGATGGGATGCCGAAGTGGCAAACAATGTGGTACAAGATGAACTTGGAGACCTGAACTCCTGTAGCTGAGACTAGGGGGACTTCTTCCACCCATTTAGTGAAATAGTCTGTAGCTGTTATTATCCATTTATGTCCATCAAATGAGAGGGGTGTGATAGTTCCAACTAGATCAAGGCCCCAACAAGCGAAAGGCCAAGGTGGTGCAATAGGCTGTAGATCCTGTGCTGGAGCGTGCACAAGATTTGCATGTTGCTGACATGGGAGACACTTTCTGACAAAGTCATAGGAGTCTTCTTCAATGGTAGGCCAATAGTAGCCTGCTCTAAGGATTTTTCGCACTAGGACAATACCACTCATGTGGGCACCACAAATTCCAGAGTGTACTTCCTTTAACACCATCACGGCCTCGTTTTGGTCTAAACATTGAGAGAGTATCATGATAACCTCGATGATATAGGGTATTGGCTATGATAACATAGCAGGATGATTTTTGGATGAGGTTTTGGCATTGGGTACATGTGAGGTGAGGGGATATGATACCATCGTTAAGGTAAGCATGAATCTCATGGTACCAAGGGGATTGGGGACCAACCAGGATACAAACATGGTTTGAATCCTCATTCGCATAGGCAGGTGTGAGGAGCTACTCCACTAAAAACTCATACTGTGTAGCTACTTGGGGAATTTCCAAGAGCGAGCCTATAGTAGCCATAGCATCTACTGCTTTGTTCTGTATTCAAGGCACTTGTGTAAACTGAAGCCTTGTAAAATGATGGGTTAGCTGATCAACTAGCTCTTTGTAGGGTAATAGCTTTTCATCTTTGGTTTGATATTCATTTAGGGCTTGCTTGATAATGAGCTAAGAATCGCCAAAGATTTGTAGCTCAGCAATGTTCCATTTTGTAGCTATCTTTAATCCTGCTATGAGGGCCTCATATTCAGCTATATTGTTGGTGCTAGGGAATTGTAGCTTGAAGGCTTTTGGAATGTAATCTCCTTGAGGTGTGACCAACAATATTCCTGCCCTTGATCCATGAGATGTGTATGAGCCATCAAAATAAAGTTTCCATGGGGGTTGTTCTTCAATTAGATAGATATGCTCATCTGGAAATTCTGTGATCAACGGATAAGCATCTATTAGAGGTGCATCAGCTAGGTGATCTACTATAGCTTGCCCTTTGATTTCCTTTCTGTCCACATACTGGATGTCAAATTTGCTAAGGAGCATAACCCATTTGGCCAAACGGCCTGTAAGTGCTGTTCTGGAGAGCATATGCTTGAGAGGGTCAATCTTGGAGACTAGTTGGATAGTATGACTTAGCATGTAATGGCAAAGCTTTTGAGTTGAGAAAACAACTACCAAACAAGCTTTTTCCATAGGAGTATAATTGAGTTCATAACCAACTAGCGTTCTACTGATGTAGTAGATGGCTCTTTCTCTATCGTAGTCATCGATCTATGCTAGAAGTGCCCCTAGAGCAGTAGGCATTGCTGATATGTATAAAATTAGGGGACGACCAAGAAATGGTGGAACCAAGATAGGGGGATTGGTGAGATACTGCTTGAGTTGATCGAAGCTGTGCTGACATAAAGGATCCCACTTGAAGTTCTCATCCTTCCTTGGTAAATGTGAAAATGGTGTACACTTATCTGCAAGCTAGGAGATGAAGCGCCAGATGGATTGAAGCTTTCCCTGAAGAGAGCGAAGTTGTCACAGTATCTGGGGAGGAGGCATGTCTAAGATAGCCTTGACCTTCTTGGGGTCAATCTCTATACCTCGTTTAGACACTATAAAGCCTAGAAGTTTGCCAGATGTAACCCCAAAGACACACTTCTTGGGATTCAGCATGAGATGATATTTGGCTAACCTATCAATGAATTTCTCCAGGTCAGCAAGATGATCCATGAAGGTATGAGATTTGACCAAGATATCATCCACATAATCCTCCAAAATGCTATAGATGAGATCATGAAAGATGGTTGTCATAGCTCTTTGATAGGTAGCCCCAGCATTCTTTAGGCCAAAAGGCATCATGTTGTAGCAAAAGGTTCCCCAAGGGGTAGTGAATGATGTCTTATGTTGATCCTCTTCTGCAATCTTGATTTGATTATACCCAGAAAATCCATCCATGAGGGACACAATTTCATGTCCAACTCTAAGATCTACAATCATATCTATGTTGGGCAAGGGAAAATCATCTTTTGGACAAGCTTTGTTAAGATCTCTAAAATCAGTGCAGATTCTGATGTCACCAGAAGGCTTAGTGATGGGGACCATGTTGGAGATCCACTCTGAATAGTCGATAGGTCGGATAACCTTAGCAGCTAACATTCTTTCTAACTCAGCTTTGACCAGTAATTCCACCTTGGGGTGCATTTTTCTAAGCTTTTGTCTGATGGGCTTGATCTGTGGATTGACTGCAAGATGATGAACTACAAGCTTTGGATCAAGCCCTGGCATGTCTTGATATGACCATGCAAATTGGCCAATGTTCTCTCTTAAGACCTCAAAGAGGAGATCAGCTTGGTCTTGTGATAGGGATGTAGCAATGTGAACAAGCCTAGGGATCTCTGAAGAACCAATGTTGACTTCCCTAGTATCCTCAATTAGAATAGAAGATATCTTTGGTTGATTATCTTGAGGAGGTAATGCTAAATCCTCATATTCTGCTTGTGGCTCTGGATGTTCTTGCTGAGGGGTTCTCTTCGCTACCTTAGCTAGTCTCAGATTCACCTTAGTTCCAGTTTTGGGTGTATCGGAACTAGGTTGGGGATTTTCTCCAAAATACCCCTTGGGATCTAGCTTATAGATATAGGCATAATCTGGCTTTGTTTTCTTGTAAGGTGTTTCAGCTCCCATGAATCTTAGAAGCGCTTCCTCTGATGTGAACTCATCAATGTGTATGACACTTGGTTGGTCCCAATCTATGAGTTGTGGATGGGCGAGTGGTAGGTCAATGAGGTGGATGGATAGTTCTTGGAGAACAGAGTCTCTGAGGGAGATTTGGTCTAGGATATTGTTGTAGGCTCTCTTTTCAACTTCCTCAGGAATGTCTTCAATTTTGTCAAGGTCATGGTGAATGTTCAAAAAAGCGTGACCATTCGTATTGGTGCCCTCAGTTGTGGGTATGCCAAAGCCAAGACTTGACTTTGATTCCCACTTGTGTGCATCGATGGGGCACTGCATGCCTCTTTCTTCTGGTCCTAGACCACCACTTTGATAGTTCCATTTGTCAGTGATGAGCTTATGTTCTTGGGGATACTTCTGGCTGAAGTGATCAAGGCGTGCCTGATTCCTTTGAGGTGCATCCTTATGTAACCATTTTTTGATATCTGGAGTGAGCTCCTAATGAAGAGGGATTTTTGAGGATACAAAGGTTGTTGGGCCAAATTTTTTGTATTGAGGAGGTGGAATATCCTTAGCTTTGTGATATTTTGGTCACCCATGGGCATGTGGATCAAATGGGAGTGCCCCGACAACAAATGCATCCGACAGACTATACTATCCATAGCCCTTGTTATTGATCTTCACGGTAGATAGGGTAGAGGCGAGGATGGTTTCTGGGTCATTACAAGTGTGGGATGAGTTGGCGGTGGATGTGCCGATATCAATTCTAGGGCAATAGTTTGTATATGAAGCTTCAACTGCATTGCAATAAGCAAAGGGTTTTGGATCGACGTGGATGGTTACCTCAGTGCCTTGATGTAGAAATTTGATGCACTGATGGTAAGTGGATGGAACGGCTTTCATGGCATGAATCCATGGGTGACCAAGGAGGATGTTGAATGGTAGGTTTAGATCAATAACATGGCAGAGTTTTTCTTGGATGACTGGCCCAACCTTGATTGGAAGCAAAATAGTTCCTTCTGTGGTTCTTTCCAAGTTGTCATAAGCTTTGATGGTGATAACCTCACTATTGATATCTGCCTCAGTATACCCAGCTTGTTTTATGAATTTTAGGGTGCAAATATTCAAGGCTGATCCATTATCTATCATTACTCTTTTCAAGGCAAAATTGGATACCATGATAGCTATGCGAAGTGGAAGGGTGTGATCTGGCTCAGCCACGAGTATGTCGGTGGGTTTGAACGATAGGGCACATGAGGAGGATAGGTGTCCAACAAGATTACAAAAATTAGTAGCATTGATATCTGAAGGGACACGAGATTCTATGAGAGCACTGTCAAGGATGTTCTTGTACATAGGACTACTGCGAAGAAGGTCTAAAATGGAGATTTGGGCTGGCATGTTCCCAAGGTGTTCCAAGATATTGTACTGACTTTTTGATGGAGCTGATGGTGCTGGTGGAACAAGTGGGCCTGCGATGTTAAATCGCACTCTTCGAGTGGTGACTGCACACTCATTGTTTGGTCCTTGGATATTGATAACATTGACAGAAGGCTCTTTCTTGGATATAAAACCTATAAGGCTACCATAGTCTATATAGGATGAAGTGTGGTCATTGTTCTTCCCATGCTGTTGGTTTGGTTGATGGTTGTTGGTGTTTTTGTTGTTGGTTTGTATAGGTGCTTTTCCAAGATTTTGGTTGTGGTGTGGATGAAAAGAATTTTGATAGATCTGTAAGCCTGCATTGGGAGAGGTTTGGGCACCAACAGTGATTTCCTTCCAATCAATGAGGTCCTGCACATAGTCTTTCAATTTCATGCATCTGAGGGTAGTGTGACCTTTTACCCTATGAAATTTGCAGTACTCATTATCTTTGTACCATGCAGCTTTAGGTTGGCTTGGGTCAATTTTTTGGGTAGGAGGAAATTTGACGAGGTTTTCCTTGACTAATTTCTCAAAAATGACATCCAAAGGTTCACCAAGGGGTGTATAATTTCTAGGTGCAGGTTGGAATCTGGGCTTTTGTCCTGCAACTACATTGATGGCATTAGCTTGATTGCTAGATCCTTGAAAGTTGGGTCTTGGATTGTGGTTTTGATAGCTTTGGTGATTATGTTGTTGGTAATTGATAGCTTGTTGATTGTTTTGTTGATATGGTGGGTTGGACAGGTTTTGAGAAGGACCAACAATATTCGCATGTCTAGTGTCAGTGACACCAGCTGTTGCAATGTGCTTGTTTTTGTTCCAATACCTAGACTTGTCATTGGAATGTGATTGATTTTGGTTGGCTTCCTTGTAAATCTTGACCACACCATCTTTAATGAGTCCTTGCTCAAGGATCATTCCTTTCTCTTTGATATCTTTGTAGGTCTGCAAACAGTTCATGGTCATGTGGTGAGCCAAGCTAGAATGGGCATTATCAATAAACATTTTCACCACATGGCACTTTGGCAAGGTGTAGGATATGCGGGTGGTAAGGGTTTGCCATCTTTGCAGGTATTCAGCAAGGCTTTCTCCACCTTTTTGCTTAGTGTGGACAAGGTCAACTATTGATAGCTCTGTTTCAACAAGATGGGCATATTGGGCTACGAATGCCTCAGATAATTCAGCAAAGTTTTTAATTGTGCCATAGGGGATTCTATAAAACCATTCAAGAGCTGGTCTAGCCAAGCTTTTAGGAAAAAGGCGCAAGAGGAAGATATCATTGTATGCTACGTCTTGGCAGTGCATGTAGAATTCTTTGATATGTGTGACAGGGTCTCCTTTTCCTCTGAATTTGTCAAATTTGGGTACCTCAAAGTGTTTGGAAAATGGTGTCATGGTAATGGCTCTATCAAATGGGTAAAGACACACATTCTCAAACTTTAATGTCTTTGGATCATTCCCTTCTTGGATGGCTTTCAGAGCTATCTTCATTTGCTCCCATTTTGAATTGATAGGTGATGGTTGGGGTGCCCCCAATGTAGGAGTGCCTTGACGTAGGTATGCACTAGATGGGGCCACTCAATATGGATGGCTATGAGGGATTTGCTGATAGGGATTGTACATTGTTTGGGTAGCTGCATGGTGGATGATGGGTTGTTGAGGGGGAGGTGGCGCATATTGCTGCATGTGCTGCGAGGCTTGCTGTTGATATGGGATTTGAGGTTGGGATTGAGGAACATAAGCTGGCTGTGGGATAAATGAATGGCTTTGTGGAGGTAAGGTATAAGATGGCTGTGAAGCTTGGGAAAAGGATCAGGGGGCTTGTGGGGTTTGACCAAGGTATATGGGCTATGCCCCCATTTGGGATGGTACCTGAAAATAATTGGTGGTTGGCTGATTGGTGGATTACCTCCTAGAAGTGGCATTGAAAAGTAGTTGGTAATAGGAGGTAATGGATTAGTTGGTGGTGGAGGTGGTGGGAACTGAAAGCTTGGGAATGGAACTGATGGGGTTTGATAGCTTGATGGTTGGATTTGAAAGCTTGGTAGAGTGGTGGCAGGAGCTGGGGTTACTTGGGAGCTTGGTAGAAAATTGGTAGTAGCTTGTGGGGTTTGATAGCTTTGTGGAGTGAGGGTAGTAGCTTGTGGATTTGTGATTGATGGCACTGAGCTCCCAAGACCTAATGGAAATGATGGGATTGTGCTTTGGGCTATAATGAACAAGCTAGGGGTGATGAAAGGTTGATTACTTGGCCCCATGGGTGGCATCCCTGTTGTATAATGCTGAGGTTGGCCAAAGATGCTAGCACTGATTTGGGAGATGGGTGGATTTGGAAGGCTGGGTTGGGGAGCAACATCAACAATAGTGAAGGCGGTGAATGGTGAGTTGTTTTGGGTAAAGGGGGTTTGTAGCGAAGAGGTATGAACCAAGGATGGAGTGGTGGTGGCTGGGTTGGCTTGCGGCATGGAGATTTCAACTTGGGTGGATGATGGTATGTTTGGGTCTGTTGGATCATATGGATTGGCTGGAGGCTCTTCTTTTGGCATATATTGAGGATAATTTGGATCATAAGATCCTATGGGTGGTGGTAGCTACCCAAACAAATGGGTGAGATGGATCTGATAATGGAGGGGGTCTTCCAAAGTCAAAGGTTCCTACATTGTCCCTTCGAAAATTAGCCATGATTGTCTCTTTGTTCTTGTCTATAATGGCATTTTCCAATACTGCATTTCTTGGTTGGTTCATGAAAGCTTCAATGTCAGTACATGATGGCATAGCTTTCTCTGGGCTAAAGGATGGCTAAGTGCTCAAGGGGGGTGAGGCTGTTCGATCCAAATGATAGGGCTCCATTGTTTCTTTCTTCTTGCCTAAGCAAGTGACGGGTGGCATGAAAAATGCTCCTAGGGATGAGATGCAATAATGCCGATGGATGCAAAAGGGGGAAGGCTTCTCTATGCAAATGATTTCCTAGGTTAAGGCAAAGCTATATGAAAAAACCTAAGGAGGATTGGGTTGGAGATTCTAACTTCAAAGATATGTTGCCAAAGCACGAAAGGTCTACTTTCTATGTGCAAGCTTGGTGGTGATTGTATCAACTTAAGGATAGACTGATGATCCTTTAGGAAGAACACAAGATTGACCACTTGTGGATCCCAACCTTTAGCTCAAGGTGATGAGGGATAACAAGTGACAAAGCTGGATTACCCTAGACAAAGCTCTGTCAAAGGGATAACCTTGGTGAGATTGATGGATTTGGAAGATTTTAGGAGTGGCAAACTTTTGGCAAAAGTGACAAAAATTTTGAAGGCTTGGATGTGAGGTTTTGATTGCTGGCTAGATGGCATGGTTATAAATGAGATGAATGAGCTAATAATGCTTAAGGGGATAACCTAAAATGGTTGGCTTTTCTACAAAGATAACTCTAAAGTGAAGCTTATCCAAGAAGATGTGGAGAAACAAGGGGGTCTAATCATAGAAATCATGCCTAGTTGGTAAGGCATAAGCAGGATTAACTCCTGGATTTTGGCTAAATTTGATGGTGCGCTCTAACTAGGCCTCTTGAAGTGCTTTGTCGACAGATTTGTCCTCTACTTTGTGGAGTTTGGAAATTTGAGGACTTGGTTTTAGTTCCCTTCTCTTGGCTGAAAGTTTTTGGTATGCCTGAGATGGTTTGAGTTTAACTTTGTGGAACTTCTGTTTGGGTTTGGGTTGTTCTAACATCAATTCTTGAATCTACTTGGCTTTGAGAGACCTCAGTTATTTTGCTTCAACTTGTTCAACTTCTAGAATAGGCAGTGACTACGCTAAGTGTACCCTAAGCTAGGATTGACCAAGTTTGGAAAACATTCATTCAATAAGTAAAAGACCAAGCCATAGATAGAAACAACCAAATAGAAGTTTTGATTCCTAGAATGTGATACTTGTGCCAAGGAGTGTGTGTGTTCTACAAATGTTTCGATCAGTCACTGCAAGCACATTAACATCCTAGATGGTTGTCTACAAGGCTGACAGTTGGTTTAGTTAGGGAGTCCTCGATATACCCAAGGTACGTGAGGCCCAAATCCGTAGATGAAACCAAAAAGATGTCACATAGCCGAGAGGAGCGGTAACCCACTTTTCCTCTTTCACTTCTCAAGGGTATAAAGTTCCTTGAGGCTTAGCCCGAGTGACAAAATCTTGATCCCAAGAGAGGAGTCTTTTGATTCACCTCCCGGTTCTTATACTTCGTCGGAACGCAGGAGTTGAGGTCGTCCAAGGGGTGATGAAATCCCCAAGCAGGCCTCCTAAAAAGAAACAAAGTTTTGGATCCTAATCTTATGCACCCAAGATGGCCTCGAAAGACGATAAGGGGAGAGAAGACTTGGATGACCTTGGGCTAAAAAAAACATGCTTGTTCTTTTACCAACTGACTCTTATGTGTGCTAATCTAGACTTTGCAAGCACTCATGTTTAAGAGACAATGTTCAACTCCAACTTGAAGTGCCAACAAAAGTAAATCGATCGAAGAATGCAAACAAGAAGAAGAGTTAGGGTCAACAAAAGAAAACTCGTGCGCCCGGAGGCCCTCCACATCAAGTATTGATTAATTTCTTTTAAAGCATTCAAGAGTTGGTGTGATTTCGTTTTAAGCCCAAAGCAAAGATGTGTGAGACTCGATTTGTCAAGCACACGCCCGAAGGCCCTCCACGTCAATAGTTGTTCAATTTTAGTGCCCAAACTTGAAGTGTGATCGATTTAATCTAGAGTTTTGGTCATTTAAAATTTTTGATAAAGTTAAAGCAAACGTTCAAAGAGCAAGTGAGTGAGTTAGATTGTGGAACATTTAACACCTTTTTCAAGTAGACCCATCCCCATAAATGGCGTTGAGATTGTAACCAATGGTTGAATTGATGGGTGATTAGAAAAGAGGTGAGTCCAAGGAACTACTCAAATTGATTTTTGCAAATTTTTATTTAACTTAACAAAGTTTCTTAAATGTCCAAAAATCAAACTTTACCTAAATTGCATGTGAAAAAGAGATTTGTTTTGTTCAATTTTAAAAGCTCCAAATGAAGTGTTTGATATTGCAATGGTTAATTGATCCTTGGCATTCAAGATTGGATTTTTTTTTTTAATCATGCATTCAAAGAAAAATTTATTTTAATCCATGACATTCAAGAGTGTGTTTAGCAACATGCATTCAAAGACAAGTGATTAAACATTCAAGTTTTTTCCTTTGAGCATTCAAGATTGAGATTTTGTGTGTTGTTTTAAGAATTTTCAAGTGCTTTGTTTTAACCTTAGATCATGTAAGATTGTTTTGGACTCAAAAGTGAAAATGACTCTTTGGACTTTGGTTTTCATTCAAGATTTTGTGTTATAGTTTGCATATTTTAAGCCCAAAAATGATATTCCTAGATTGTTTTGATGCATGAAAAACCTAAGAAACATTAAAGATTTTGCAACAAGACATTTGTTTGGAACAAATAACAAAGCTTTTTAGGAAAATTTTGGCAACCATTTAGGACTCTTAGTTTTCATGAGATTTTTAAAAGAACTTTAAAATATTTGCAAATGAGGTTCATTTTATCCTTGATTGATGCTTTGAGTTTGATTTAGATTTTAGTGTGCACTTAGTGTTGATTTTGAACCATTTGAAATGGAAACTTGAAGTTCTTTTTAAATTCCCAAAAATGAAGTGTTCCTAACTTTGCATAAATGCATCTAAAACCTTGATGTTGCAAGGATGCAAATGATTGGATTTGTTTAGTTTCACTTGTTAAAAGATTTTTTTTTTTTTGGAAAATTTTTAGTTTTTAATGAATTTAAGTATGATTTGAGGGTTCATTTTAAGCACTAAAAAGAAGTGTGTATGATTTTTCTTCCTTAAAAAAAATAGCCAAGATCTCCCACAAGAAGAAGAAGAAGAAGTAGATGGAATAAGAAGAATATAGACAAGAAGAGGAAGAATAATTCCAAGTTCTTTGTCCACCTATAAGCTTGAAAAATCTGCAAACACTATGAGATATACTATGAGTTCCTTTGTCTTCTTCATGCTCATGTGGACCTACAAAAGCAATTTATACAATCCTACCAATCACAAAAACAAGCAAAATTAGCCAAAATCAGCAAACAACATACAAAACTTGACTAAAAAAGCTAATGAAGATGACCCATGCGGGGTCCCACCGGGCGTGCCAAAATGTATATGAGCAATGTTAGTATGCTAATAGAAACCAAATTTAAATAAAGCTTCTACAAACTAAAAAAAATTCATAAGCTTCAAGATAGACTAAGATGAGCTCTCAATTGAGAATATGAGCCATTAATGGGCTCTCTCAATAAGAAGCTCTCTTTTTGAGTGGCTTTGTCTAAATAGATAGGATGTATGCTCAAGCTTATGCTTCAAAAAGGGCTTCAAATGGAGTTGGAATTTGGGTGTGAGTGTATGGTTTTGATGTAAAATGGCTTCTTAAAATGGCATTATGACTTTACTTCATGGATTGTGTTATTTTGCAAATGGGAAGGATCTAATTTATAGGCAAGAGGCTTGAGGGATTGAGGGCTAAGATGCAAGGATGGGAAAAAGCTCATGGAGGGCTCAAATTGCATGAGAGGAGAGCACATGGATTGTGCTTCCTTACAGCCAATCAAGGAGTGACACATGTCACATGGTGAGAAGATGGAGGAAAGGGGAAGGATGAGTCAACAAAGGAGGCTCAAGGGATAAAATCTTCATAAAGACCCTCATAATGACTTGTAAGAGCAATAAAAGGGCTTGGAAGAGTCATTTATGGCCTAGCGGGCTTCATAAAGTTTTATGGTTGAGATATTTTGAGGGAGATGAGAGGAATTTTGACTTGGGCTTGATTACCTGAAGGTTTTAAGCTTGCTTAGGCTTGTGCAAATGATTAGAGGATGGATTAGGATGGTTTAGGATTAGCTTAGGGATAGGCAAGTGGATGGCATTTAATGAGGGTGGGTGAAGGAGGAGATATTTGTTAACTTTGGCTTGGGTTAGTAAGTCTTAACCCATGTTTAGAGAATGTGACAAGGTTAGGAGGGGATTAGGATTAGGTTTAAAGACATCTTCTAGAAGAGTCTAGACTTTGGATGAGGATAAAGGCTTTCTAGAATAGTCTAGAACTTCCTAGGATGAGGATAAAGACTTTCTAGAAGAGTCTAAAACTTCTTAGGATGAGGATAAATTAGATTTTTAGGAAATAAATAAAGTTTTATTTATTTCAAGGGTTTGGGTTGAGGAGATATTTATTAAAACTTTTTTAATAAACATGAGGATTAATATTTAATCTTAATTAAATATTTTGAGTTGGGATTAGGGGTAGGAAATGATGGGATTAGCCTTTAATCAAAATTAAAGAAGGATTAGAAGATTTTGGAAGAGGTTAGTGGTCTTAAGAAAATTGGCCAAGCTTTGGACAAAAAATAAATTTTTTATTTATTTTGGGTTTTTTGGTCAATTTATTAATTAAATAATTAATAAATAAGGAAATAATGTTTAAATAAGATTTAAACATTTTTGGGAGGGATTCCTTAATTAAATATTTTTAATTAAGATAAAGGGATTTAATGGCATAAAAATAAATAAATTAATTAAATAATTAATTAATTAATTAATGATGATGTCATTAGGAATTTTTTAGAAAATAAAAATACTTTATTTTCTAAAGGTTTTTAGGTGTCTGCAGTGTGGGATTTGGGCTTATTGTAGGCTCCCATTGTGTCATCTCTACATCTCTCTCTCTCTCTCTCTCTCTCTCTCTCTCTCTCTCTCTCTCTCTCTCACTGTGTGTCTCTCTCTCTCCCCATCCCCTGCTCTCTCTCTCTCACACACACTCCCATCCCCCCTCTCCCTCTCCCTCTCCCACCATCTACTCTCTCTCTCTCTCTCTCTCTCTTGCATCCCCTACTCTCTCTCTCTCTCTCTCTCTCTCTCTCTCTCTCCCACCCCTTCTCTCTCTCACACACAAACACTCCCATCCCCTCTGCTCTCTCTCTCTCCCTCCCTCTCCCTCTCCCACCGCCTACTCTCTCTCACTCACACACACACACTCTCTCTCTCCTATCCCCTACTCTCTCTCTCTCTCCCCCACTTCCTACTCTCTCTCTCCCATCCCCTACTCTCTCTCCCCTCTCCCATCCCCTACTCTCTCTCTCTCACACACACACTCACATCCTCTCTCTCTCTCTCTCTCTCTCTCTCTCTCTCCCCCTCCCCCTCTCCCACTCCCTCTCCCATTGCCTACTCTCTCCCTCATATCCCCTACTCTCTCTCTCTCTCTCTCTCTCTCTCTCTCTCTCTCCCATCTCCCATCTCCTACTCTCTCTATATATCTCTCTCCCACCCCCTAATCTCTCTCTCACACTCTCTCTCCCTCTCTACTCTCTCTCTCTCTCATCCCCTACTCTCTCTCTTAGGCTACTCTCTTTCTCTCCTCTCCCATCCCCTACTCTCTCTCTCTCTCTCTCTCACACACACACACCCATCCCCCCTCTCCTCTCTCTCTCACTCACTCTCTCACTTCCTCTCCCACCACCTACTCTCTCTCTCACTCTCTCTCCCCCATCCTCTACTCTCTCCCTCATTCTCTAACCCCTACTCTCTCTCTCATCCCCTACTCTCTCTCTCTCCCACTTCTTTCTCTCTCTCACCCTCTCTCTCCCATCCTCTCCCTCTCCCTCTCCCTCTCTTACTATCTACTCTCTCACACTCTCTCTCTCCCATCCCCTACTCTCTCTCTATCTCTCACCTATCCCCTCTCTCTCTTGCTCTCCCTCTCCCACTGCCTACTCCCTCTTGCATCCCCTATACTCTCTCTCTTTCTCTCTCCCATCCCCTACTCTCTCTCCCACCTGCTACGCTCTCTCTCACTCTCTCCCCTCTCCCCTCTCTACTCTCTCACTCACATCCCCTACTCTCTCTCTCTCTCTCTCTCTCTCTCTCTCTCTCTCTCTCACACACACACACACACACACACACACACACACACATCCCCTACTCTCTCCCTATCCCACCTTCTCTGATCCCCTACCCTCTCTCTCTCTCTCTCTCTCTCTCTCTCTCTCTCTCTCTCTCTCTCTCTCTCACTCCTTCTATCCCTATCTCACCTCCTACTCTCTTCCCATCTTCTAATCTCTCTCATTCTCTACACTTTCTACCTCTCTCCTTCCCTCTCTATTGAAATTTAGGCTTCAAGAGTGCATGGACACTAAAGCATGTAGACACTAAAGCGCATACTTGCTATTAGGACCTAAATTTAAAAAAACTTAAAATAGTGCACACACACTATTTAAAGCTTTGCATTCTACCAAGCCTAAGGCTTGGTTTTGCTTGGGGGATCCAACCCAAAGGTTTGGAGTCTTTAAACTGGTCTTAGACATGTTTTGTTGCAAACATACAAAAAATGATTCATTTATCTTGTGTGCTCTCCTTCAAGTTTCCTCATGGCTGAGCATCAATAAAATCAAGTTACATGACATTGTAGGTCTCTATGTTATCTATATAACCATATAATTTATTTTTTATTTGAACTATTTCAAGCCTTTCAACTATAATATCTTTTGAATGTATGTCCATTTTCTATCAAAAACCAACATGTACTAATTGGGCTGTAGCTTTTAGCCCATTCATCAAATTTCACAACAACTTAGTTTTTTAGAAATTAGACTCCATTCTACACACTTTGAAAAAAAGAAGTTTTGATTTTAGATTAGTTTTCAACCATTTCTAGGGGGAGCACACAATTAAAAAATTTATTTAAAAAATAATACACATTATAAAATTACCCGAAAAAATCTAGGATAAACTACACAGTGTTAGGTAACTTTTGACTAGAGCAATTAAAGAATTTTTAAGAAAAAGTTAAAATTTTAGGGAGGCCACACTTTGTACTGTGCTATGTTTTTTTTGAATAAACAGTACCACTTTCTGTGGCCCCCTTTTTTGAAGACCTTAAACTAAACCATTTTGAATAAAAAATAGTAGTTTAGAAACTATATTCAAATGATTACTACTTTTGTTTTTGTCATATCTTAAAATTTTGAGCATAACTATCTTCAAATTCTTGTCAAAGTTCAGAAATTGTTGATTTCAAGAAAAAAAGGTGTCTACTTATACCCCCTTTTGGAAACACAACTTGGTGCACTTACCCATATGTTTGTGTGTGTGTGTGTGTGTGTGTATGTATATATATACATCTATATACACACACATATATACATATATATATATATATATATATATATATATATATATATATGTATATATATATATATGTATCTATATATACATACATAGATACATATATACATACACATATATATACACACATATATACATATTTACATATATACATATGTAGATATATGTATATATACTTATATATATATGTGTGTGTGTGTGTGTATATGTATGTGTGTGTGTGTGTGTGTGTGTGTGTGTGTGTGTATTATTTTTATTTAGATTTTGTTTATTTTAGATAACTATTTTAATATTCATATATACTAATAAACAATATTAAAATTTGTAAAATCTTAGACATTTTCATTATACTTTAAATACTTTTATAATTACCTACATATTTATTTATCTTATCTACAAATGCTCACATTTATACATATTTAACTCTATATTTTAATTGTTCTCATTCATAAACCTACCCTAATTTACATTTTTTGTTTGATTTGATTTGACAATTTATCCTTCCAAAATAATTTCTATTGATGCCAATGGAATAATATTTGCATAGTTTGATAAAATTTACTAACATTTAAACACATTCATTTGGATACATTTGATACCCTTAAACATGTTAGATTGTGGTGACTGATCAGGAAAGTACTGTACATACTTCATAAATAGTGGGGTTCGGGGCATCGCCCCAAAATTTTTTTTTTTTTTTTTTTTGGAAGTAGCCGACATGGTAGCCGACATATTATGGCCGACATATGGCCGACATGTTATAACCCTAAAGCGGTTTAATACTTGTATAAAAAGGGCTTAGGGTTGGGTATTTTTATAGGTGGTGATACGAAATTGGTTCTTGCAGCGGTATTGAACTGTAAGGGATTACGGATTGTAATCAGGTTGTAATCACTGGATTGTAATAAGATCGGACTTGTTGTTTGGTGGACGTAGCCCAGGGATTGGGTGAACCACGTTAAATCTTGGTGCCTTGTGTTCATTTCTGTGTGTTCTATTATTTTCTGTTATTGGTTATATTTGCATGTAGTTTTTTATTTCTGTCTGTGGTTTATCTTAACAAAACATTCATCTCCTCTAAATCTCATGCATTTAAGGAGTAATCAATATTGTAGTTCACTAAAGTTTAATGCACTAAACACATTTTCAATTACTTTAGTTATTGTCTTTTACATGCTAAGTTTTTACACAGATCTATGTCATTTAATCTACAATTGGATGAACTCTTTCTACTTATTGATAATCCTTCAAAATTGTATATGTCTTTCAATGGATTAAAATAGCTGAAAAATGAGATGTAACCTTGATGAAAAAAAAGTAGTCTAAATTAGAAGATCATTTCTTTGAGTGCAAGTACACACATACATAGACACAGTCCAAATTCATAGACTCAATTAATCATAATGTTGAGAATTAATCTCAATAAATACAATGAAAATATATGTGAACATAGTAATAAATTATAGTGGGCTAAGATAACAAGAAATTTACTATCACATTAACATGAATATGTAAATGTCAATAATCATAATGCCACTAAATGTATGAGGAAAAAACCTAGTAGGATAATAATCTATCCCCAAATATGTAATGTGCTTGTTTTGAAGTGAAAAATCTAGTCCTAACTATACTTTGAGAGTTAGATTCAATTTTTCCATTATGGTTTATGCGAATGTGAACTCTCTCCTAATAGCTATTTTATATTATTCTATTTGTTTATGTGTCTAACTCCTTCATTGGTATTATCTTAAAAACATGCACTATTTTGCTAACTTTCTTGGACTAAAATTAGGCTCCTTATTACCTTAGGTTTGGGTCAAATTTTTAGGGCTACCAAAACATCATCATTAGGTAATATAGGCCCAATAATTACCTAAAAGTGTGGTCTATGTCATTTTTGAAACAACACACAAACTAAAGAAGTTTTACTTCATGAACCCTAAATTATAATATTGATATGAATAGCTTGTAAAAATCCTAGACATGGCAATCCAAGTTTCATTTTGTGCCCCAAAAGCCATGCTAATTTATTTAAAAAGAGGGATTTTGACCTTGTTTTTTTACACTTTTAAGTGTGAAGGCTTGGTATCTCAAATTCACACATAAAGGATTGTATTGTATCTCTTAGAAAGTCTTAGACTCATTTTTGTAGTTATGTGTAGTGTATACCTAATGAAATCCTCAAGGACTCAGAACCTTTGTCTTGCTCAACTACTAGGACTAGGTGTTTCCCTTGGCATGGGATAGGTTATCTAATACCTCTATCAAAATAGTCTAGCTCCAAATTTTGAGTATTAGTCATCTTTGTAAGAAGTGAGAAACTACACTCCAATGTTGGTCTCTTCCAAAAAATAAATTTGAAAATAGATAAGTTTGTTGTAAATAAAAGTTTGTCAAGATCATTTCAAAATCCTATCTATTTAACTACCATCTAGAAATTCCTATTGAGCACAAGAAATAATCTAGAGTATAGATATAAAAATAAGGAGTAAATAATTCAAGTCTCCATCTTCTTTCAAAAAATAATGATTAATAATAATAAGTTCCTCTATGATGAAGACACTTATTAATTTCATCCAAGAAACATATAGCAATAATTGAGACTACAAGACAATATTTTTAGTTCTAAGGTAATATTTGTCAAGTTAAGCATTTTCACTATTATATTTGTTTCGAGGATAAGCTCTATTTTTATCAATTTCTATTATGTTGGAGGTAGAAACAAAAACATGTGGTTTTCAACTTAGATAAGTCTTTATGCATCATAACACTTTCACCTATTTTATTGTGTGTGGATTTTTTAATTTTTTTAAAGAGTTCTATAGGTCTGTACAGTATAGTTATTGAAAATTCTAGATTTTAAAATAGACAAGAACACTAAGATATGAATCTACAAAATTTTAAAATGCTTTATATTGAATTACAAAGAGATTATAGGGCCTCTTTATTGTGAGTTGACAACATTCTATTGGAATATGCATCGAAGTTCTATTGAGGTATTGTCTAGTTTTGTTTGATATTTTAGGCCCAAATTATACAAACAAGTACCTTTTGTATCATCTTTCTAAATTTGAGATACAATTTTGATTGAATAACAAAAATGATGAAAATATCTTCATGAATCTAATACATGGTAATTAAAGGATAGTTTTGATAAAAAAAATGAAGGTTTAGAGTCCTACAAAGACATGTTCAAGCACTCAAGAGGAGTTTCATAGAGGCTTTGAGCCAAAAGGAAGACGTGAAAGTGAATTTGATGCTAAAGAAGAAAGATAGTTAGAAGGAGAACAAGAATGTAGAAAAATGCCTTAAGAAAGTTAGATTTTTTAAGTGCATCTCAAAGAATGTACAATAGAAAAAGCTTCCTTGATAGGAAAAGAAATGGTTGCAGTTTTTACAACATTTTATATTGGTTACTTGTATGACCTGAAGAGGGGAACAAAGGTTGGAGAGGAGATCTCTATTAGTGTTGATAATGGATTTAAATTGTAGAGTTTTCTAAGTGAGATTATTTTCTATATAACAATTTAGGATCATTTGGTTGCATTGCAATTAATGAATTTACAATTCTATTTTGTAGAAGAAATTGAATGCAAGTTATTTTCCTTCTTGTAATTTTATAATTTAATATCCATTTTAGTGTTATGTTTGAGCATTAGGTGGAATATTCATTCATTAGAATGAGATACTTGGTAGGGGACAACAATCAAACCCTTTTTTCCCTTTGAGTTTCATTTATGTATGATTTGTAGAAATTTAAAGCCTTTCTTATTGTGATGTGCCAAAATAGATTGGCCAACTTCTCAATTTTGACTATGACTTGAGAAAGGTGATGAGAAGATATCAACATGAAAAATAATTATAAAGTTCAATGCTACTCTTGAAATATTAATGTTTGGATTTAGTTTATGTTCCTTGAGTATTGTAGTTATCAAATATAACTTTTGATGAGAAAGCTAAGCAATTCTTAATGGCACAACATATGAAAATAGTTGAACCAACAAACAACCAAAAAGTGATGGTGAAAACTAGCTTCTTGATAGCCACATATACAGAGGAGCAAGATATGTGTTCAATAAGACAAACTCACCACAATAAGACAACCAAATCAGTTGATTTAACTTATATTATATGAAGGATATGACTAAATTCTATGTATTCATTGTGAGACAATCATTTTAATGAATTAATACACAACGTGGCTATCATCCAAACAAAATGTACCTTTGACCAAAATTGAAAAAAATGAAAACACATCAGATTTTATTGAAATTTGTAGCATTTGTTCTTCATAATTTATATATTCTGTAATCGTAAACAACTAAAAATTTGAAAAAAAATCACTATAATTTCTATCATTTGACGAAAAAGTATTTTTTAACTTTTGGTATATTCTATCTAGAACATAGCCAGCACCGTTAATACATACATGTAAATAAAGAATTCGGATAAATTGAATTGTTTATTCTTAAAAGTAAGAAACTTCTATTGTATTACAATGTTTGAGAAAGGCTCAAAGGATATGTAGGAACTGAAAAATATTGTACTCTCCAATTGTATCAACCCGGTAGCGACATGAATTACACTCTCCTTTGGAATGACAATTTTCTTTCTAGAGTCCACAAATAATAGAACTGCCACATTTTGAGAGGTAGCAGACCGTTGGCGAATGTCGTCCACTCTTTTGATTTTATTAATGTAGAAAGAGCAGATAATGTTTTGGTCAAACAGTAATATTTCTCCATTCTCTTAAATCTCTTAAATCTCATTATCGCTTGCGTCCTGTGGAAACGAGTACCTTGAATTTTCATAATGTGCATGATATTCTTTAATTGTTGAAATTGCAAGCCTGACTTCTGATTATTCTTTCGCCCAATATTTTACGATTAAAGAAAGCACAATTAAATGTAGTGGTTTAAATTTAGACGATTCACCATTATATACTATCATTTGAAATGAAAGTGCCTTTAAGATAATGTAATACATTTTATTTTATTTTCCGAAAATGTCACACACATCAGAGCCTTATTAGGCAGATAACCAACATATTACTGAGCAATTCGAGAAGTTGAGTGTGATATATTCCTCCGCTGGCTCTGATTACTTCCTCCCTACTAATTTGGCTTCAATGTTGAATTCGTGAATCTTTCAGATAATCCAACTGGGAAGAAACAGAGAATTTGAACATCTCACACAGCATTTGATCGTTGAATTGAACAACCACCATAACCTCACTACAAATATATAGATATATAAGCTGGTACAGCATCTGCCCACCTCGTTCTGAAGCAAGCAAACATAATTTTGTACCTGCAATTTTGTCACAAGCCCAATTCAAAAATCATATTAGTTAATAAGTGGAGTTACTTGCTAGATTTGCTGAAAAGCATTTTGGTCTGAAATATGAAATACTATTAACTAAAATTGTCAGCGTTTGCAACCGATTCTAGAGCAAGATTATGAACAAGTTTCAAAGAAATTAAAACAAAATATTTGTCACCTTATTGATGCTTCAGCTCCTCAATAATGAGGTGGAGGAGGAGAAGTGTACTTATACACTGGTGGAGGAGGTGATTTATATTTGTAGACAGGGGGAGGAGGAGGGGGTGATTTGTACTTGTAAATGGGAGGAGGTGTAGATTTGTGCTTGTGGATTGGAGATGGGTAATGATATGGTGGAGGAGGTGATGGAGATGGCGGTGGTGGAGATTTGTAGTGATATGGAGCGGGCAGTGATGGTGATGGAGGAGGAGGAGATTTATAGTGGTAGGGAGGTGGGGGAGAAGGAGATGGCGGTGGGGGAGATTTATAGTGATATGGGGGTGGAGGAGATGGAGAGGGCGGAGGAGGAGATTTGTAATGATATGGAGGTGGGGGAGAAGGAGATGGTGGTGGTGGGGATTTGTAATGATATGGAGGTGGAGGAGAGGGAGAGGGAGGAGGAGGAGATTTATAGTAATAAGGAGGTGGTGGTGATAGAGATGGTGGTGGCGGGGACTTGTAGTGATATGGTGGTGGTGGAGATGGAGAAGTTGGTGGGGGAGAGGAATAGTGATATGGTGGAGGTGGCAATGGAGAGGGATGATGAGGAGATTTATGATAATAGGGAGGTGGTGGAGAAGGAGACGCTGGTGGAGGGGACTTATAATGATATGGAGGTGGAGGCGATGGAAAAGGTGGCGGTGGAGAAGGTGATGGAGGTGGAGGGGATTTGTAGTGATAAGGAGGTGGTGGAGAAGGGGATGGTGGAAGAGGAGATTTGTAATAATAATTTGCTTGAGCTACAGAAACCAACATACAAAACAATGAGAGAATGAGGAACGCCATGGAAAAACTCTTCTCCATTGTTTGGCTGGAGGCCATGATTAATGGAACGTTAGCTTCCTCTTTATATAGTGCAAGATGAGGGCCTATCTCATTCAAGTGGGGCTCAATTTGGCACCGACATGTTCCTCTTTTCCTCGCAAGAGTTTACTCTATCAATTCAAACTTCTTAGCTAGATAGCCTTACTATTTTATATCAATCTCTATTTAATAACCACCGGCTTTGTCAAATACCGTTCTTCCGGATTCCTCAATATATTATAGTCACATAAGAGTTAGAGTTGTGTTGATTTTTCTTATTCTAAAAGAAGACATCAGAACTAAGCATTTAATATATCGAAGTCCCCATATGAGTTAGTGTTAGACTTTGTGTTGAGTATGTGGTGATCAATGTGCAATTTGCAAGTATACTTAACTAAATTGTGAAGTGCATTGGGAAGTGTAACTCGATGCATTCATAATTGTTGAGTTGTTCTTTGTGGGCTGTGTTTTATCATTCATATTTGAAGGCCTTTTCTTTGGAGGCAGTTAAAATTACATTCAATGAAGAAGGCAGCTAGTCATGAGAGTTTGGTTGGTCAATGGAAGCCTTCTATTGACTTACATTAAGTGCTGATGGAGTTTACACGTCAATCGTCTTGTTTTCTAATGGTTTTTTTCCATATTTACAACTGTACTTGTTGACTTGGACGCAATAACGTCTATATATTATTTTAGGGCAATCGTTGTTTTCTAGACTCCTTAGACTGAAAACTGCAAGTACAATTCAAAGGAAATTTTAATAGAACGTTCGAAGAAATCACAGTTGACGGTAACTCAAATCAATATTCTAATAAATAGACGGAGTCTACATTTTACAATTCTTTTGGGGGCGCATCTCACAAACTTGTAGATCAAAAAAATAAAGAAACTGGAGTACAAATATGGATATTCATAATAAATTATAATAATTTGTTGAACTGCCCAGTTTTGTCAAACATAATTAAATTGAAATAAATTTTTGAGAATTTCATTATGAAGTGGCTTACCGCACACTCGAACTATTGATTAATAGTGGTTAGAAGTGGGCTCAGCCACTCTTAACCAATACCATGAGACCAATGCATAATAGTGGCCCCAAGCTATTGGCTAAGAGTGGCTAGGCCCGCTCCTAACCACTATTAGTTAATTGCCCGTGTGTGCCAATTAAGCTTGGCCATCATTTTTGTTTATCTTATGATAATTATATGAGGATATTTATAAAATTAATTTTGTGTAAAATCTATTTTACATTACTAATCTATTTATATTTAACAATCTAACTAAAATATATGGAGATATATTACTAGTATATATATCTTAAATACATCTATCTAAAAAAATGCTGATAGATATCCACTACAAAATAATAATAATTTAATTTACTTCATCAAAAATTATATATATTTTCTTTATCTCCATTTATTTAGTTTTTTACTAACTTATGGTTTTTATTTTAATTTCTAAAAAATGAATGATTTATATCTCCAAATATTATAATTTAAACAAATATTTTATGTGCTATATATTAAATTATTTTTATAAATATATTCTATTTATAATAAGATTTAAACTTTTGACATGTAGATGGTTGTCAAAATTAATCTTGAAAAATATCCTAGTCCACCTATTCTACCATTGTAGAATGTGCATTAATTATTAAAAAAAATTATTATTAATGTAACTCGTTTATTATTTAAAATATTTTTAATATTATATTATAATGTATGGAATTGAATATACTGTAGTAATGAAAAATATTCAAAAATTATATAGGAAGAAACTTCATGTTTATTATCTTTAATGAACATACCATTTAAACATTCTTACGAAAAGATTATAATGTATTTTTGCCAAAAGCTCTCACTTTGATCTAGATAAATTAAAAAAATCTAACAACTTACAACTAAAAATTTCTTGTGAGGAGATTAAGACGGATAACAATTCCCTACACTAACCTTAAAAGAAGGGTTATGTAAGACCTTACTCGAATCTATACAATAGTTAAATAAATAAAATATAATTAAACATAAACAACATGCAGATCACAATGTAGTGGCTTGTGTGGTGAAAACTCTTTTTGGAAAGAAACCTCACACTTCACAAGCCACCCACTATATTATTTAAAAATCAACAATAGAATATGATATATTTACAAAGAACGCTTCTTACATGAGAATCACCAACTAGAAATCCTGAGGTAACTCATTAGACTCTTACACACAACCCAATTTTATGAACCTAATATATAGGGGATACTATACATGAAACCATCAAATGGTATTAATAAATCATGTATTAGAAATGATATAAAAAGAGGTGCCCATCTTATGTCCAATCAAACATTTGATAATGTATTAAATGGAGCATCAAAATTTATAAGTCTATTGTACTACTCACTATGAGAGCAAAAAAATTATATTACCTATTTTAAGAGACCTAACATTTGAATCAAGTATTTTGAACCATTTAAAGAGTTGGAGAGGTTGTAATTTTCTCTATTAATCTATAACTTGATACACTAATTAAAAACACTTTTGATCTATTTAGGAGTCTTATAAAGGCCTTGGAAATCAGCTCAAAAAGTTTCCTTCAGAAACTGTGTGTGTGGGGGTGTGCACATGCATACCTATATCTTAAAATTACCATGCAATATTTGGACACTTTATTTATTCTTGTGTGTGTGTGTGTGTGTGTGTGTGTGTGAGAGAGAGAGAGAGAGAGAGAGAGAGAGAGAGTGAGAGAGTGAGAGAGATGTGAATATGTTCTTGATAGTTTTTAATCTTGCATATAACTATCGAACAAACAAAAGAGCATTTAAATTATTATAATTTCTAGGACTAGTATATTTATTTATCATATATTAGTAACACCTAACACCTTTGAACAAGACTTTTTTATGAGGTACACAAGTACAAAAATATACCATAAAGAGAACTAGATTCCCAAACATAGGAGAATAAGTACCTAGAAAGAGAAGAAAGAATCATCTAAAGTAAAGATAAAGGAAGGAGTTAGAATTGTTTGACTAACTACCAATGCTCCCCTTTAGGATTTGTGGCATGACTTAACTACCTTTTCTATTCTATAAGTCTACCTACTTTATTGAGCATTGACAGGTCAATCTTTTGGTGCAATGATAACCTTATCTTGTAACAAGTGGGATCAAATCTTAGTCATAGGTTCTAATCTTTTTACGTAATGATTAGGGGGGATTGTTGGAATAACTACCAATGTTTCCCTTCAAGATTTGTGGCATGGATTAATCATGTCCTATGTTCTATAAGTCAAGTGGTTGTATCAGACATTGATAGGTCAATCTTTGGGTACAATGACAACCATATTTTGTAACAACAATATCCCTAAAGATTAAAAATTTCATGTTTCAACAAAGATTTTACAATGAAAATATAGAGCTAAATGATGCACTCCATATCTCTTAAACCTTATTACTTAATGACATTAGTAAATAATAATTGACTTTCACCTATATTTTATAGATTATAGAAGAAATATTTTGTTAGAACAATGAGAACTACTTTTCTTTTATAGTTGTAGTTTTATAGAGTCAATTAAAATGAACTACTTTGATGATAAGGAAGATAAAAAGATTATCTAGTATTATATCTAGAAAAATAGTATGGCTTCCCCTATGGAAGTTTGGTCCTTATGTTTAAAATGCAAGCTTTAGGCCTAATACATTAAAATTTTAGTTAAGAAATTTTTTATAGTGTTGTGTTCTCATTGTACTAGGCACCGCTAAATGGTATGTTCATCTTATGTGTGTGTGTGTGTATGTGTGCGCGCGCGTTGGAAAGTAGTTACACTATAACATGAGCAAGTTATGTCTTGGGTGACATCAATCAATTATGTGCATAGATTTTTGGTAGCACTAAATAACATTAGCCATTTCCCCCCTCCATATAACCAAAAAATAAATAAACATACAATAGAGTATTAAACAATTTTTATTTTTGAGGTGCATCGACCACCAATATATTTATGTATTATACATCATTAGCACCAAATGACTTTAAATAAGGAAAACATAGCATTCATTATCTAGGCACATATAAAATTAATAATTAATGTAAATTTATATTATCTCACGATGGACAATCAACAATTGATTAATATTCATACCATCTTGCATTTTTCTTTTAATTTTGTTTCATAGAATTTTTAGGACATGAGAAAGTCCAAAATTTT
This sequence comes from Cupressus sempervirens, assembly GCA_028749045.1. Classification (NCBI taxonomy): domain Eukaryota; kingdom Viridiplantae; phylum Streptophyta; class Pinopsida; order Cupressales; family Cupressaceae; genus Cupressus; species Cupressus sempervirens. Next base: position 845,165,858 of record CM053793.1, on the reverse strand, counting down.
AATACTCACATAAAATGTCCAATATTCTCATGAACACCATCACTATATACCCTCCTTGAAATAAAATCAAATGAATGTGTGTTGCTAACATCAAAGATCCATTTCATAAAACATACAATTGCATAAAGTGAAATAAAGTCATGTTACTAAATAAAGCCATTATTACATTTTAACTTTAAACATTCATTTTCTTATATTAAAATCATAGATTCAAACATTTAATTTTAAAATTTGATATTAAATCATGATTATCAATATTTTATAACAATACCATAATACACCTCAATAAATATATAAATAAATAATATCAAAGTCTTCCCATTTCCAAATTTTAGTCTCAATTGATCAATTTAAACTTATAGCCTAGACTCATACAATATATCACTTTATTTCGACCAATTTTTAGTCAGTAATGATTTGATATGCTAAAAAGAATTTTCTATTACCATTGGATTAGGACAATCCTTTAAATATTGACTTAAAAACACATACAATTTCAAAGATAAGCATGAAGCAACCTCGTGAAATGAAGTCCCTATCTTCCGCAATCAAAGGACGTTGTAGGGCATGAAAAAATCATCGTGGGCTCGATTCTTATCACAATAATAAAAAACCCTAATCACAGATAAACCGTGGTATAATGCAATCCATTTGCTTCATTCAACCGCTCCCAGATTTATAATTAGGCATTCCAAGCATAAATTAATGTTTGTCAAGCGGAGATTACGCCGCATCAAGATGTCTGATTACGATTGGTAGAGAAATTCTTATCGTAAACAGTTGCATGCATTAAAATAGGGCTTACACAGACTATTATCATATTCATATATCTGTATTCAAAGAAGATAATGAAAGTGGGATCAAAGCTTTTGTCCATGGCAACTCAAAGTTCAGTCAAAATGGTAAGGCGGCAGCACGTCCAAGTTCTCGTAAAACTCTGGTTCAATAATGGGGGTAAATTTGTCGCACGCTTTGGAAAATGTAGGCCTCTGACGTAACCCGATAGGCCCTCTTGAAAAATATATTAATAGGAGTGATTGTGTCACATTTGTGAGTCTTGGTATGAATTTATAAACTAGCACTTGCACCAGAAGGAGGTGCAAGGGGTACGCCGATAGGTATTTGATTTCGAAGTATAATTAAAGGTTTGCATAATAAAAGTAAGTTTACAAAAGTGTAGGTCTACAAATATGTATCGTTGTAGAAAGTAGTCTATTAAGTAGTAGCATCAAATAGTGTTTGTGGCTTTTGTAGGTTCTAAAAATGCATAGCATGAACTGCATGAACCATTGCATGAACTGCATGAAAAGACAAAAAAAAAAATTATTGCTACTTGCAAATCTTTTCTATTTCTTTAGAAGGTGAAATGTTATAATTCATAAGTGACAATTATCATGAATTGAGGAAAGAGAGTAATTTAACAACTAGTTCTTTAAAAGTGGGTGTGTAGCTTATTCTCTTGGTGCGAAAAAAGTATTTAAATAAATATAAAATATAAAATCAATAGGAAAACAAGATGAATCTTAAAACCATACAATGCATACCAAAATTGATCACATAAACTTGCAATACATAAATTAAGACCATAAGCAATAGCTTTCAAGAGTTAAATTGTATGGATTTCTCTCTCCGTATTTGCCGAACTCAAAATTCTAAATAGGTAGACAAAGCTTACAACATCTCATTTTAGAACTGTCTGCAAACACAAGCATGATATTCTGAGTTCAAAATAGTAGTGAAGATTCTGAAAGTAGGTACTTGTAGTGTGGGCATTTGTGGATTATAGTCAGTGGACCGGCTGAATGATAAGTGTAGTTGAGTGGAGATGGTGAATAATATTTGAGTTCTTTTCCCCACCATGAATCTGATTCGGCTTCCATGAGCTTTGTGGATTGGGGGTTTTGTGGGTAGTCCTGAGATGTCAGCCATTGAGAGTCATTTTTGCTGGATTTAAGAAAAAAATAAATATTAGTAACTTCATAAACTATAATATTATATTGTATAAATAATATAACACATTTAGTTTCAAAATTCTTAATATCATCATTTTACTTATAACAACATATACTCACCTCATACTTTTACATATTTATTAACATTTGAAAACATCCACAACTTGAAACATAACTAGAGCACAATAACACTAAGCATCAAAATAACTATTCCTATAAAACCTCTTTATATTTGTATAATTAATATGGGCAACCTTTTCTCTCTTATTTACTTCAAAATTTAAAAGCATATTTCACTATTGCTTCAATATCATATATATAGAATATTTTATAAATATTTTAGCGAAAAGTAACTCCTCAATATAGAATATATAGAATGTTTCATCTATTTTAAGGAAACTAACTCCACAATATAGAATATTTATGAAATTTTTGATAAATGTTGTTGTGAATGAATATCTTCATTCTTTTTCATCTTATCTCTAACATTATAATTGGATGAAAAAAATGAGCATGATTATTCTAGTGTTGTTTGCATGAAGTATCATCAACTAGATTGCTTTAACAAAACACCTAGTCAATAAGGCACATGCTAAGCTCTAGAGAAATAAGGAAAACAATGATATAATATTTATCAAAAGAAATTGCATATGGATGTGGTTTAAAAGAAGTTATTACTACTAACTTTTTAGATGAGAGTTTTCATTTTAAAGCAGTATTCTTATCATATGATTCTAAGGCCCAATATAAGAAGGTTTAATATTTACAAGCTTTCAACCTTAACTTATCACATTGTCAAAAAGTGAGATCAACATAAATTTTGGAGGTGTCATTCCTAGAGCTAGTAGTAAAAAGAAAGGAATCTCATTTGTACAAGGAGTTGGAAGATGTTGAAACTTTCGCTTAATCCTTTCAATGTTATAGGGAATGTAAAATGTCTCCAAAAAAATGTAAGATCATTCCTTTATGAAGATTATTAGAAACTCAAACAAAAATATTATTTTAAGGATAAAAATTAAAACAGAGAGTTAACAATAATTAAGGAAATTGGGTTAAAGAGGATTACAAATGATGTTAAGGCCTTTGAAATTATAATGGTTGATTATATCAACAAAATAATAGGAGTCCATGAATATCAATGAGATCTTAAGACTTTTTCAAATGTTAAAAGAAGTCCACCTGGAGTCTGGCTAAACTGGCGAGCCAAACGGCAATAAAGAACTCAATTTCCATGAGTGCAAGTCCTCTATCATTTGAACATTTGTTAAAAAATAGTTCCGTTAGCCCATAACAAAAGGCCCCCACAAGAAGAGGGAGTGGGGACATGAGAAAAACACAAAGAGAGGAACTTTCATGGAATTGCAATTGCAATACCGATTCCCCGGCAGTGGGATTTGAGACATGGCATGGGCTTTCAGTAGTTATTGAAACATCAAATGTTAAGAAACTGAAACCCTTTTATCTATTTTAGATATTAACAATGACATTTTTATAAAGAGACTACAGAGTAGCGAATTCAGGGTGCCCTTGTATAATCTAGGCAACAAACTTGGTCTCACTCATAATCAAAATAGGTCAAAGTTGCGTCAGATTGACCTTCCCCTATCCATTATTCATTTCGTATCATGCAAAATTGCCTCGCCTTCTACAAACATTAAAAGCATGAACTAAAAAAAATGGCAATATAGAATAAGCATCGGCATGAATGCTGTTGTAATATCCATACAAAATGCCATAATAGTAGAGTAGCTAAACATCTGTACACTTCTATTCACTAGAAGCTCAAAAATAAAATCACTTAATGCAAGTAATTAGATGGTCATTATAGACATCTACAAGCATACCTTGAATTCCAGAGCAACTGCAATCCAAAAAACATGGGCAGTAGTTTTTAAATCAGAGTAATGCATACTAAAAGTTTCCTAGAACAGGGGCAGGATCACTTTCCTGAACATTGAGGTGGTTTCTCAACAAGAATGAAAGGCCTAAAAAATGCTAACAAACTGAAAGCTCCTTCCTTCTTTATCTTTCTGAGACATTAGCAATGGCATTTTTATAAACAGTCCACATGGTAGCAGCTTTAGGATGCCCTTGAATGATCTTGGCGAAAAACTTAACCTTCGGCATCATAAACATTGAAAAAATTTGTGTTGGATTATCCTCCCTTGCTCCATCCATTGCTCTCTTATTTTGCAAAACAAAAAATCTGGGCCTCATTACCTTTTCCAAACTCATTGACAACAAGCGGGGATCCTTTGCCACAAAGTCTACAGAGCATTCCATGTGATTTAGCACAAAGTCCATCTTTTTAATTAGAACTTTGATGTGGATCACGACCACTGCACTCACAATGTGTTTGTACATTTTTTTTTCGTTGGGAATGTCAATCCTGTGAATGAGATCAAGTTGCTTGGGTGAGAGAGAAGTGTGCGTCAAAACCTAGGGATTTACTAGCAAAAACATGGTGAGCTCTGTTCCACAAAAGCCAAAATCCGCCCAAAATGTGACTTGTTTCCTACAAGTTCTTTGTAAGAATAAGGGGGTTACTCCTAATAGCTCTGATCAAAAAATCCTGTGTGGGGAATACAGTCTTGAGAAGCTCAAGGTTGGAGTGTAGCATCTCCAGCTTAGCCGTTAAGATCCACAGCAACTTAGTTACAATTTTGCTTATATTTTTGCCCCCAATACCAAAATCTTTAAGCAGTTGAAGCTTTGGCTCCAACGATCTTTTCGTATTTGTCACCAAAAGTGAGGGCTGAGATTTGATTATGCTTGCAATTTGATGTTCAGTGCAGCCAAATCCGTTGAGTATGGACATGACCTCTTCAACATTATCAAGGGATTTCAGTTGCCACAATGAGGGCCTCTGTTTCAATATTTTTGTGGCATCAGCTGAAGAGATGTTGAATCTGGTGGTAATGAAGTGTAAGAAGAGATTTCACGAAGGGGCATTGTTGTTGTTGGCATCATTATTGCAATCTATAAGCACAAAGAAATTAGTGAGCAACTGGGTTAGGGTTTTGAAAAATGGGCCGTGCCACACAGGTGAGCAAAAGAAGAAGAGCTTGACGATCATGGTGGAACAAAGTGAAGCAGACAGAGAGCGAACAAGGGTTTCCTGCATTCAAGGGCTTCAATGGCATTGACAAACTAGATTGGATGAACTATACAGTACAACTAGATTAGATCATTCCCAATGGACTCCGTAGCTAGTACATGTTTTCTTCTCCCCTCATCTCCACCTTCCAACGAAAAGTAGAGGCGGAGGATTATTTGCAATGTTAACATGGAGACCAGCAATAATCTAAAACCCGTAATGATGTCATTATAGTTGTTTACTGAATAATCTAAAACCATGATCTAAAAAGAATTTTTCGACGTGACTTCCTGGTGTGAGACAAATTTCAGTTGGAGTGAACTCCAATGGGAAAGTCTATTGGCTAAATATAAAAGTATTAATGGTAGATATAATCATTTGAATATGAACATCTCTCTTCTTTCTGGTTTTTGTGAAAGATAAGGTTTTCTGTGAGTGCAATTTCAGGGATAATAACTTGTTCTTGAGTTTACATATAAGTGCAAATCGACTATTAACTCCAAGTTTGAAGAAAGGCTAAAACTATAAGAGGGAAAAAAAGGAAATTGGTCAAAACTAATATTATGGAAGAGGTTAATTTAGATTTGAAAGTTCTATAAAGATATAAAAAATGATTCAAAGAAGAGATAGTGTGCTAGTGAGTTTTGTACTTTTTGATTGATAATTGTGATCAATGATTTGGACTAATTTTTTTGATGTTAGGAATGAGGTCCCTTATTTGTAGTTTTGTTAGATAGAAAATTGTTATACATCAAAATTAAAAAATATTGATGTGAGGAAATTTATGATAAAGAGAAAGTTACATAAAATATCAAATACTAACTTAAAAATAAAATTGAGGAGGAAATTGAGATGGGAATGCAATCAACCTTAGAATCCTAAAACTTGACTCTTGGGAAACCCCCCCTGACTGTTTACATCTTAAAATTTACTAAATGAAAAATGTATACACATCTATTTGAAAATAGTTTCTAAAGAAACAAACATTGTATCAAGAGAAGTTCCATCAAGTTATCTCATAACTCTCACAAAGTTGTGGCCCCTTCCTGAGATTCCTGAGTTCTCCCTCTGTAACTCCTGAATAACAACCTCCCGAACTAATGGACAACTATCCATATTGAACTCTACATAAAACCCTTTACCCACTTCCACAAATCAAACTTCACAATACATGTATATTCAAATATGTTAGCAATAAACAAAAACAAGAAAACCAAAAATGATTCTCAAGAAAAACATCATCTTAAAGTGAGAAGCTAACTTGAGATGACTAAATATCCTCCATCCTCTTCTACCACCAACCTCTTGAGAATATAGGTTACATATTACCCTCCAATAGTAACACTATAGTATAGAATATAACTCATAAGATCCAAATAAAAACATGTATACTTGTGTTCTTTTGTAAGATCATCAACTACAATGACCTTAAAGTGGATCCCTATGTCAAAGATTTTGACATTAATCCTTTCTTCTTTAGTTTTCAAACCTTTTATCACCATAAACATTTTTTTAATGAATAGACCTTTTCCATTAATTTAAAACTTTAAAAATACATATTCACAAAAAAAGGGGTTGGAGGATATAGGATCACCCCATGAGTTCAATAAATTAAGTACACAATATTGCTCCAAAATATTGTCTTGCTATTGCACCAACATGTATGATCACGTAAAAGAAAAAATAATATAGCATCAACTTTCTTCCAATAAAAACTAACTTTAATAAATTCAACCAAGCTCATATGTGGTCTTCTTCATATGTTTCGAACCCAAGAACAATGTAAAGCTAAGACACTAGGAGAAGAGTGTAATGTTTGAATCTCTCAAAAACTCATTCAAAATATACAGTTGAATGCTACAAATTAGACATAGGCACTTCCAAAAAACTACTTTTATATGCACAACAAAGCAAGCACATTCACTCTCCAAGACGATATGAATGTTTTAAGAAGAACTTATAGAATGAGAAGTTTTAACAACTCAAACAAAGTCAAACTCATGAGAAAGAAAGACTCATATTCAATTGTAGAGACTCTTCCACCAATGTAGCAAGTCAACCCATAAACCTTTTACTCTCTCCATAATAATCACCTCTTCATCACGCATAGGGATATATGTGGCCTTGATGATAGTTGTTATGAAAACATATAAACTATTATTTTATTTCAATGTATATGGTATTGCATTTGGTAATCATTTAAATGAAGTGGTGGAGAAAACAAAATTAAGTCAAATAGGTTAACTACGTCAAAATGCCTCTCCAACTGTTTAACATAATCACTATAGTACATTATTAACAATGTAAAAAAATGCATTAACACATAAATTCCCCTAACAAGAAACACTTAATCAAAAGTAACGACTCTTCTGCAACAAAAAATGTGTCACTTCAGGAGACAAAGATATTGGCAAATCAAGTTGAAAATATTTTCAAAAGTGTGGAAACTATGGTTGACATTTCAATCCCCTTCTATGGGGACTCTTAAGTTTTTGGCTATCCCATCGAAAAGGTTCAAAGTTTGGATCTCTATAATTAATCTAGTGCCAACTAGATTTTTTTTAAAGTTGACTTATTTAAAGTTTCCTCCTTTCTTATCAATGTTTATGGACCAACAAAAACTATCAACAAAGGAATATTTTGGTTGTTCTTGACACAAGTCATTTCAACCTTGGAAGATTGGTTGATCTTATGTGATTTTGTTTTTTAATGACAAAAAATGAGGTACATGGCCTCTTCTTAAATAAACTAGACTTAAATGATTTTATATCTCATACTAAACTTTAAAATTCTTCCCTTATAATAGTCATGTAATATGGACAATCAAGCATAAGTGTTGCCTACATATTGCTAAAAGGTTCACTTATGTTATTAGCCCTCTTTGGATCCAAGAAAAGGGATTTTGTGACACCAAAATCTTCAACTTTATAGTTTCAAATCATTTCTACCTTTAGTTTGATATCCATTTAGGCATCTGAAAAAATAAGTCAAATCCACACTTTAAATTTGAACAAATGTGCTTGATATATTTGACAAGTGTCTAACTTATCTATGTTAGAACCTAGGGTTGTCATTGCACCAAAACATTCGATTATTAGTGTGTGATACAACCATTAGAATTATTGAATAAACATAAGGTTATAGAACCATGTCATGAATCCTTGCAAGATAAATGACCTAATAGAAAAGAATCCCCCTCCCATAGTTACTCATTGTAGTCTCTTTGGATTCAAACTTGTGATCTAGCTTTGATAACACTTGTTAGAAGCTAGGGTTATGGTTACACCAAAAGATCAACCTGTCAATTCACGCTACAATCACAAGACTTATAAAATAAAAAAATGACTATTAAACCATACCGTGAATCCCTATGAGAGACACTAGTTCATTTCCAAAAAGATAAAAATGGTGGACCTAGGATCTTTTTGTTCCTAATTCTCAAATGTTCAGTTAACAAAGAAACTAAACTTTCTTAAGAAAAAAATGAAGGGATCAAATGTATCTCATTTTAAATTTATTTTTCTTTGAAAGACTCTAATTCAAGATCACTTAAGTGTCATAATTTTTTAGACATTATCCATAATGACCCATCCTCAAAAACTTATTAGGTTTATAAGAATTTACAAGGGACCTAGAAGATGTTATATTAATCTAGAGGAAATTTGTAGACGAGAATGTCTTGCAAGGTAGGATCCATAGCTAAAGAAGAGAACAAAAAAATATTTCACTCTTCACCAAGATTAAAGAAAACCACAATACAATTTTGTAAATCAAGGACTGTAATTATCAAGTTATTAGAGAAAAGTATAAATTCAATGATTTTTGGATTACTTTCCAAACCTTTCATCTTATCAACAAACCAATGCTTCTTTGCTACCCCTCTAGAATCATCAACCACATTTTACAACTACCAAGATTTCCAAATACCCTTCTAATTCCCCAACCTTTTACATTTGAAGATATCAAGAATGTTGTCTTCTCATTGATCCTAGAGATAAGGCTCCTAGATTAGATGGATTTTTTGCAACATTTTTCTAGAAGTGTTGGAATTTTATTGGTTCTTATATCTATCTACATTTAGAAGAATATAGAAATAATGCAACAACTTTTTATGAGGGCATGATCCAAGACCAAAATGAACGCAACAAGAAAAAGGGGAATATTATTATCAGAAGTGATATGCTATTACATTTAGTACAATGAAAAAAAACCCAATGACATACCCTATGGCTTACAATGTTATCAAATTTTGGAGAAAAACCTTTCTCATAGTAGCTTCTCCCAAACTCCACCAAAAACTACCTTTACAATGCCAGAAATGTCCTTAAGTAACCCAAATTAGTTTTAGGCTTAGGAATAAATTTTAGAATATGCCATTTGGCATCCATCGCCAAAATGGATGGTTCTAGAAAACACATCAGAAGTTAGTGTAAAATTAAAAGAATCCATAAATGGTAGTCCAACTTCCAGGAGGCATAAGTTTTGATCTGAGACTCTGATTGACGAACCGTTTACATTTTTGGAAAGCTCTCCAAGTGATCTATAACTAAATGGACAAGCTTAGCTAGGCCCCCATTTTTTGGGCTCATAGAAGGTCACTTCGTGCCTCAAATCTGACTTTGAAGTGCTCTTAGGATGTCTTTAGGCAACTTAAAACTACAATAACTTTCAAACCACAAAGCTTTTTGACCTGATTCTTTTTTTGGAGTTCTTTAAATTACAATTATAATCATCCCTCCAACTTACACCCTCTAACTCATCATAACTATAGATCAATTACAAAATAACCTTTTTTTTGCATTGGAACATATCCCAAGGTGCTCAAAAACTCTAACCCAGAAAACTAATAGTGGAGTTATGAGAGTTGGAACCTTTATTTGACCCAAATGGATATCCATAAATGAAAAAAATTTAAATAGAAACTAAAACTAAACATATTTTTGGGTGATACAAGATTGCCCAACCTGTCACTTTATAGCTAGTAGACGAAAACCCAAATGGGCAACCTCCACTGTCGATATCAAAGTTGAGTCTTCTATTGTTCATCCTTTCCACTTCATCAGGTATTCTTCATACTATCTTTTTCGAGTACTTTGGCACACATGACTATCCATAATTTCTTCAATCTCTTCATTCACAAAAGTAGGAATTCGACATGGCTTCAACATCAACTCCCTATCTACACCATCATCATGATATTCTATTAAGTTTGCAATATTGAAAATAGGAGAAATGTGAAAGCCATCCAACAACTCCACCTCATATTCATTTCCTGAATTATGTTTCTTCAAAATTTTACAAGGGTCAAATTTCTTCATCTTTAGCTTGTTGTAGGTACCCACTAGAAATCATTCCTTCCTCAAATATATCATAACCTAATCTCCAATTTGGAACTCCTTATGTCTCCTCTTTTGATCTACCCTAGCCTTATACTGTAGGTTCATCTTGGTAATATGTACTCACACCTCCTCATGTAGGTTGTTGACATGCTCAACAAAGTCTTCTTCCTCAACACTTGTCCTCTCTTGCTCCATCTTCCCTAGCTATGGTGCAGTCCTTGGACTACTCCCATATACAATTTGGAATGGTGATCTACCAGTACTCCTATTTATAGAATTATTGTAAGCAAATTTTGCTTGTGATAGGATCAAATCCCATCCCTTGGGTTTATCTCCTACTAAACATATTAGCAAATTGCCCAAACTTCTATTCACTACTTATGTTTGTCCATCAGTCTGTGGATGATGTGTAGAACTAAACTTCAATTTTGTCTTCAAATTTTTCCACAAAGTCCTCCAGAAATAACCCACAAATTTAGTATCTCTGTTAGAAACAATTCTTTTTGGGAGACCATGTAGCCTCACCACCTCTCTAAAGAATATATTTGCAATATGAACTGCATCATGAGTCTTGTGACATGGAATGAAATGTGCCATCTTGGAGAACCTATCAATCACCACAAATACTAAGTCATTACCCCTTTGTTTCCTTGGCAATCCAAGAACAAAATTCATACTTATGTCCTCCCAAGGCTTTGATGGAATAGGCAATGGTTGATAGAGTCTAGTATTTTTACTAAATCCTTTGGTTGTTTGACATACTTGACAACTCTCCACAAACTTATTCACATCTTGTGATAATTGAGGCAAAAAATAATGCTCTCTAATTTAACGGTAATGGTCTTATCTCGACCAAAGTGCCCTATCATCCCTCCACTATGCTTCTCCTTGATCAAGTTCTCCCTCATGGAACTCCTTGGAATACACAATTGACTTCCCTTGAACAACATACCATCCTGAATCATGTAATCTAGCCACATAGTCTTGTCTAGAGTAACAAGTTCTTTACAAGCCTTCTAAGCCTCTACAAAATCAGGATCCTCAAGGTACAAATTCTTGAGTTCATCAAACCCAACTACTTCAACCTGCATTACTGTCAGCAAAAACTATCTCCTACTTAATGCATCTACAACCCTATTAGACCTTCTACTTCTATGTTTTAATACAAATATATAGCTTTGCATGAGCTCTATCCATTTTAAATGTCTCTGATTCAATTTACCTTGGCTATTTAGGTACTGCAATGCCTGGTGATCAGTATACAAAACAAATTCTTTTGGAAACAAATAATTCCTCCATTTCTTTAAGGCATGAACTATTGCATAGAACTCCTAATCATAAACAAAATACTTGTTCTTTGCATCATTCAAAGTTTCACTAAAATAGGCAATAGGTTTACCTTCCTAGCTCAACACAACCCTAATAGCACTAACACTAGCATCATAACCCACCTAGAACACTTTGTTAAAATGAGGAAGTGCCAACACAATTTTCTCTATCACCTTCTTCTTCAGCAATTGAAAACTCCTTGTAGCTCCTATAGTCCACTTGAACTCTTTTCTATCCCTCCTCATTGTTTCAGTTAGGGGTGCACATATACTACTGAAATTCCTAATAAACTTCCTGTAAAAACTAGACAAACCATGGAATGATCTTAACTTCATGGAAGACCTTGGAGTAGGCCATTCCAATATGGCCTTTGCCTTCTCTAGGTCCATTTTGAGACCCTCAACTGATACAACAAACCCCAAATAGACTAACTCCTTTTTGACAAAGCTACACTTCTTCAAATTAATCAAAAAATTATCTTCCCTCAACCTTTCAAGGAAACTACAAATTTGCAATAAATTTTCATCCAAAGACTTACTATAAATCAAAATATCATCCAAATATACAATAATGAGTTTTCCCAAAATTTTCTTTAGTACCTTATTCATAAGCCACATGAAGGTGCTCGACACATTGGTCAATCCAAAGGGCATGATTAACCACTCATATAGACCCTCCTTGGTCTTAAATGCAGTCTTCCACTCATCTCCCTCTCATATCTATGTTTGGTGATAACCACTCTTGAGATCTATCTTTGTGAAGTACTAAGCTCCACTCAAACAGTCCATAAGATCATCCATTCTTGGCAAAGAAAATTGATACTTGATGGTGATTATATTTATGGCCCAAGAGGCTATACACATTTTCCACTCTCCATCCTTCTTTGGTACTAGCACTGCAGGTACTACACATGGACTCAGACTCTCTCAAATCAAACCTTTCCTCAATAGCTCTTGAACTTATCTATTTAGCTCCTCAGTTTCATTAGGAGTCATCCTATGAGAAACCTTGATAAGAAAACTAGCTCTAGGGACTAAATCTATGTGATGATTGATTTGCCTCATTGGTGGCAACCCTTCTACAACATTATCAGAGATGACATCTTATACGCACTTAATAGACCTAAAATTTCAAGTGAAATTTCACTATTACATTCCTTATCTTTTCTAGGAATTAAAGCATAACACATATCTTGATGTTTCATGCCATCCAGAAATTTTCTTCCATCAACAAGGCATACCCTAGCACTACTTCATACCTTTTCACCCTCCTTTATCAAGGGCTTCAATTTGTGGCAAACTCCATCCTTTGTCAGAGAGTATGTATTTGCATGACCATCATGTATAACATGCCTATCAAACTGCCATGTCCTTCCTAGCAATAAATGATAGAGATCCATTGGAATGATGTCACAAAGAGCCTCATCATTGTAACTCCCAATGTTGAACTTTAGCAAACATTTCTCACTAACCAAGACCTTATGATCATCCTAAACCCAAGAAATTTGATAGGGTTGGGGGTGTTTCTCCCTCTTGAGCTTTAGCTTTGAGACCATCTCCTCTGACACCAAGTTTTCAGTGCTTCCCCCATCAACAATTAGATCACAACATTTGCCCTCACACTTGCACCTAGTATAAAAAAAACTCCTCCTTTTTCCAAGTTTAATATCACTACTTAGTAATACCCTTTCATTAAATAGATTCTCTCCTCTTTGTGCATCCTCTGATTGTGATGATTGTGCATCATCATCCACAGGAACAACCCTTGATTGACCATCAGATCTCCTATCTATCCTTGCTTGGTGCTGAGGCCATTTGAAGGCATGATGACCTTCTTCATTATAGTGAAAATAGGTACCATGGAAGCATCCTCTTACTAAACCTTGTCCATGTCCTCTATCTCTTCCTCTTTGATCTCCAAAGTTTTGACCACAGGAGCAGTTAAAACCCTCATTCATCTAATTTCGGCTAGTACCCACATCTTCATTTTTCTTCTAGTTCTCATTTCAGCTTTCAAATGACTTGCCACTTCCCCTTCCTCCTTGATTGCACCCTCTTTGCCTTTCATCAAATTTTTTTTTTAGCTTCTCCTTAACTTGCAAGGAAAACTGGTATGCCTCTTCAATGCTAGTCATTCTAACCAGACTTAACTTGTCCTAAATGCTAGGTCTCAACCCACTAAGGTAACAAACAACCTTCTCTTTGTTTCCTTGTGCATGCCCTACCCTAATAAGGATTCAGTAAAATTCCTCTATGTATTCATGGACAGATTTTCATGCTTGCTTCAACCCTTACATCTTCTTGAATAAATCAACCTTGTAATCAATAGGAATGAACTGCTTCTTTAGTTTGTCCACCATGTGATCCCATCTTTTGATTTTCTCCTTTCCTCTTCTATTTCTTTCCAATTGAATCTCTTGCCACTAGATTTTGGCATGTATTTTCATTTTGGCCTTCATAAAATTAACCTGATTAGGGTCCCTGACATCCTCATACTAAAAATATTCCTCCAACTCATTGATCTAATTTATCAACTCATTCGGGTTTAGATTTCCTGAAAACATGCCAATGCCAATTTTAGGTCTTTTTCCAAGCTTGGAAATGGCTCTAAAAATCCTCTTCTCCACTTGGTTTAAGAATTCTACATCTCCTTCCCCTTCCTACCTAATATTTCCTTCTTCATTTTCTTCCTTAGTTTTGTTGCCTATGATAGCATTGATCCCTCTACGGATCTCCTCCTATAATGTCTGCACTTGTCTTTTGAGGGCTCTAACCTTAGGAGTAACAACTCCAACCCTTCCACCACGCTCCCTTCATGGAGGCATATTCTTGCTATATCAAAATCCACAACCACACAATCCTAGTGCAAATTGCCTCATAGTTGACACTCTGTCTACACACTTAGGAAAACCCACTCTGATACCACTTGACGAGGGCATGGTCCAAGACCAAAATGAACACAACAAGAAAAAGGGGAATATTGTTGTCAGAAGTGATATTCTTTTACATTTAGTACAATGAAAATAGACCCAATTATGTGACCTATTGCTTACAATGTTATTAGATTCTAGAGAAAAGCTTTCTCATAGTACCTTCTCCCAAACTCCATCGAAAGCTGCCTTACAATGCCATAAATGTCCTTAAGTAACCCAAATTAGGTTTAGGGTTAGGAATAAATTTTAGAATATTCCATTTGGAATCTACTACCAAAAAAAAGGTTCAAGAAAATATGTCAGAGGTTGGTGTAAAATTTGAAGAATCTAGAAATGGTAGTTGTACTTCTAGGAGGCATAACTTTTGATTCGGGACACAGATTGACAAATCATTTGCATTTTTGTAAATCTATCCAAGTGCTCTATAGTCCTATGGAATAGCTTTGCTTGTCTCCAATTTTTTGGGCTTATAAAATGCTACTCAGTGCCTCAAATCTGACTTTGAAATTCTCTTAGGAGGTCTCCAGGCAACTTAAAACTGCAATAACTTTCAAACCACAAAGCCTTTTGACTTGATTATTTTAATGGAGTGTTTTAAATTAAAATTATAATTATCCCTCCAACTTACACCCTCTAATTCATTATAATTATGTCTCAATTACAAAATAACCTATTTTCTACATTGGCATGTATCCCAAGGTGCTAAAAAACTCTAACCTAGAAAACCAATAGTGGAGCTATGAGAGATGAAACCTTTATTTGACCCAAATGGTATCAAAAAATGAAAATATTTTAAACAAAAACTAACACTAAGAATATTTTTGGGTGATACAGGATTGCCCTTACACCACTGGATGCTCCTGCATCAATTTTGAATTAATCAAATACAACTTCCATAGTTGTAATATCCAAAATTAAGAATCATTCCTCTTTTGTTGTGTGTGTGAATTTATCTCACTATGTAATACAACTTACAATAATTTCTATCAAAGTAATCTCTTCTAGACTTACTACCTTAATACCTTCTATTATCTCTCCTTAATAATGTGATTTTATCCTTGAGAGAGAAATAATGGAGGGATACTTGAAGCACATAAATTACTTCAATCTATTCATTATAATAATCTATCTTCACTAGTCATAAAGATTGAGATAATGAACACTTACAAAATAAGTTGGGAATTTCTACTAAAGATCCTCCATAGAATGTGATTTGAAGAAAAGTAGTGTAAATGGATGATGTCTTTCTTTTCAAAAACTAAATTTTTAGTTCTAGTAAATGGAAAACCTTGTGGTATTTTTTTCCTTCTACTCAAGGAATATGAAAATTATCACCTTAACTATTCATGATATTCACAAAGCCCTTGTATATACAAAATGTGGCCTCAAACTTCACTCTCTCTCTCTCTCTCTCTCTCTCTCTCTCTCTCTCTCTCTCTCTCTCTCTCTCTCTCTCTCTCTCTCTCTCTCTCTCTCTCTCTCTCTCTCTCTCTCTCTTCAACATGGTCCTTGTATGTGGATTCATCCTGGAATGAACATGAGATTGTTTATGCAAGAGGAGTCTTGGAAGATGACATGTTTCCTTCTATCCAAAAGGATTTTGCCTGTTTATGCTCTCAGAGTTGAGATGCAGGCAACCAAACCATTCTAGAACGAAGGGTTTAAAGAATGCGAATAAATCTATATGAGATATGCACTTAATCTAAGAACATATAAAGTAAAATTAAGTAGATGTATGCATATTAAATTTAAATGATATTTAATCTAAGAAATGAAAGCTTATAAGAGTAATGAACAATTGAGTGCATGATTCAGTAGAGATTCGGTATCAATTCCCTTCAACCTCTGTAATGAGGATTTATGAGTCCCTTAAATAGAATCTAGGAATGAATCAATGGTCATGATCAACCTTGATGAATGGTTAGGATTAGATAGAAGATTTAGTTAAGATAGAAACTTCCTTGTGTAGGTGAAGTGAACTATTTCAAATTTGAGTGTGATGAGTAGTTAACTGAACTTGTCATAAGTGTGAGAGCAAGTTAACTAGATTGATTCCATTTTCGAGAAGTAGTTCAGTCAAAGTTTCCATTTTTGAACTGAGAAATAGGATTTATGAAAGATATTTAATTTAATAAAATGAGATATAACCTCATAAATGCCACTTTCATTTAATTGAATAACTACATCCAATTAATTAAAACAAGCATAGTTATTAAATTATATATTTTTAATTCCTTAGTACATTAGCCTTAGGAGATAATTTAATTTAATTAAAGCATAAATACTTTAAATTAAATTAAATATTAATCAATAGGTTTAATGTGACTAATATGAGTCAATACTTTAGGAATTAAATAAATAGCATGATTAATGCAGATTAAGGTTTTCTATAATTGACAATTAAGTCATGTAGCAAGTAGCAGAATAAGAATTACCTAGTGAAATAGGACTTTGGAATTGATCAGATAGACTAGAATTGGTTGAGATGGAAATGAGCCAATTTTGGGGTATTACATTTTCCACCTCTTTGAATGGATGTGCGAGCAGCACATTCGATTCAAGGAAAATAAAAAAATATGATGCAAAGATCAATAAGTAAGATTGGTTCCGAAGTTGATATCACGAAGACCAATTGATAAGCTTTTAAGAGCCATCTCTAAAATGGAGCTTAATCCCAAGGAATCCAAGTAGAACACCTAGATATCTAAATTGATAAGCATTTAAAAGATTATCTCTAGAATGAAACTTAATCTTTAAGGATCCAGATAGAACATCTAGATACCTAAAATTGATAGCATTTAAAAATTATCTCTAGAACAGAGCTTAACCTTTAAGAATCCAGATAAAACATCTAGATACCTAAAATTGATAGCAT
Source organism: Cupressus sempervirens (assembly GCA_028749045.1). Taxonomy (NCBI): domain Eukaryota; kingdom Viridiplantae; phylum Streptophyta; class Pinopsida; order Cupressales; family Cupressaceae; genus Cupressus; species Cupressus sempervirens. The sequence continues at coordinate 845,148,334 of CM053793.1, read as the reverse complement.
TTAAAAGATTATCTCCAAAATGAAGCTTAACCTTTAAGGATCCAGAGAAAACATCTAGATACCCAAAATTGATAGCATTTAAAAGATTATCTTTGGAATGAAGCTTAATCTTTAAGGATCTAGATAGAGCATCTAGATACCTGAAATTGATAGCATTTAAAAGATTATCTCTAGAACGGAGCTTAACCTTTAAGGATCCAAATAGAACATCTAGATACCTAAAATTGATAAAAGATAGCAAGATCAAATTATGAGTCATAGAATCATCCCCAAAATGAGGCTTGATCCTTAGGAGTTGAGGTTTAGATTATCCTAATACCTGTCCATAGAACTCTTTATACGATGCGATAGATGACAAAGATTCCAGAAAAGAGGGGAATAAGATACCTCGAGTGATGAGATGCCCCAAGTGATGAAGGAATAATATGGTAACAAAATGCCCCTAAGTAATAAAGATTCAGATTGATTTGGAATTCCAATTTAATGATGTAATCATCCTGCCCCCTTGGGAGTGAAATCGAAATATGACACACCAAAAATATGATGTAAAGTAGTATGTGGAGAGATATAGAGGAAAGATGAGATTCAAAAAAATGTAGAAGAGATCAAAATGATCAACAGAAGATTTGGAGTGAATTCAACACGATTTCAAGATCAAGAAGACCAAGTTTGACCAAAAGTTGATTAGAATTGACCATAGTTGACTTTTCCAAAATAAATTTTGAAAACATGAAGAATTTTGAATTGAGAATATTCCAAGAATAAAAAAGTATCAAAAAAATTTGGATTGCACAAGAATTCGACCACGTTGGTCCCAAAATTTTAAAATGCATTTTTGAGCTGCTTAGGTGTGTCAGATTTCAAATTCGATCCCAAAAATGGATTCAAAATAGTAAAATTAGACAGGGGGTGATTTTTGCACAAATCAGAGTACTTTGGAAAATTAGGTCAAACCCTATATAAGGGCCCAATAGGTCATTTTCAAATCATTTGAACCCTTTGTCTTTAGTGAATAGGAGCTCTGAGAGGAAGATGGTAGTCAATGTGAGATATCACCATTTCGAACGCTCCTAATGACATAGTCAACCGAAAAACTACATACCATCGGTGAGTGGTCGATAACCTTCCTAATTTGTACTTTTATTTTCACACATTTGAAGGTCATTTATTACATTTTTAGCATGTTTTAGGAGGTCACCAATTGGTTTTTGCATGAGACCATCCTTTCTCACATGAAGCCAATCTCTTCTCGCGTGAAGATTCACCAATCCGATGTTTCTTTGTGCATGTTAGTGGAAATTATTGCATGGGAGATACAGGAATTTGGGCAAACTTCACTCAGGTTGTCGTCGCCTTTCATGTGAGAATGTCTTTCTTCACGCAAGGACTTGATTTCTCATGTGAAGATGTACAATCTTACACAAAGAAATGAATTCTCGTGTGAGGAAATGAATCTTCGCATGAAAATCTGGTATGGTGTGTGAATAAAAACTTTCATTTTTTATGTTTTAGCTTTGATTTTTCATTGATTTTGTCATTATTTTAACTTTTTGAGCGAGTACTAACTGTTTGTGCATTGTTGTTGTTCGTGTGTGCAGGATGTATTTAGTGATGTCTCATTTAGATCACATTATCTTCCATATGGAGCTCTGTTGTAGAGCCTTGATGTGGTAAGCATGGCCCACATTGACAAATTGGGTCTCACTTTTGTATGCTAGATCCTAACAGTGCTAGTGAATCATGAGTTATTGATAACTTTGGTGGAGCATTTCCATTCGAAGATGAACACCTTCCACCTACCCTAGGGAGAGATGACCACCACCCCTAAGCGCATCTACAGGATTCTATGGATCCCCTTCCATGGGTTGAGAGTGGCCTATGCCATGGTGCCCCAGGTAGGTATAGAGGCTTTATGTGCCATCTTCCAGAGATAGCTAGCAATTGGGCGAGCCATCACATGGGATGAGCTCATTCATACATACGGGTAAATGCATAGGTTGGCTTTAGTTTTGGCCATATTTATTAGCTGCTTCCTAGTACCGGACAGAGGATAGCATGGATTAGAGTGTGGATGGGGGGTCATGCTACAATAGATGCTTAATTCTCTCGAGTGGTTCAAATGGGGCCAGTGTATGCTAGCACATATGTTCTATGAGATGCATGCAATCGTTTATCATGAGAAAAAGAGTATGGTCGTTAGAGTATATGTTCTTCAGATCTAAGCATGGGAGAACTTGCCTATTACATGACCCATTTTTGAGGATACTGAAGAGCCTGCAAAGCCATACATATGCAGATATAGGGGGCAGATTACCCAGGCTAGCCTAGGTAAGATGAATCATTGGAGGGTCCATCTTGATGACCTAGTCTTCATATGGTGGCCTTGGTGAGAGATAGAGGATTGGGATGATGCTCCCAAGGAGCTAGGTTGGGTGTTCTACTCACAGTTGCTAGTAGGTAGGACCACATAGATCATTGATTAGTTTGCTATCACACGGGTGTGGAGGCACCAGGATCTCTCCTAGTAGTATTGTGCCTATGCGAGGGCAGCTTGGGACCTGACATGAGGATGACCAATGAGATTAGATGCTAGGAGATCTATGATTGATGTGTGCAACCTAGTTGCAACATAGTGGGATTACCTTCTGGAGGTATTAGATGCAGGGGTGACATTGGCATATCAGGCATATCTCATTAGTCACCCCTTCCCATGCTTCATAGATCCTTTGGGGGGAGCAACACCAGATCCCTAGTAGGCACTGGTACAAGGACCAGTACAAAAGCTAGCACAATAGCAGTAGGTACCCCAATAGTAGGAGATAGGTGCATATCCTCCCACGCCAGATGGGGTTGGATCTAGGTGCTAGTGGTAGTGGCGAAGAGTAGAGGTGATGATCAAGGTTGAGGGTGGAGGAGCAAGCACATACAAAGCAGGCACTTGAGATGGTTGATGAGGAGATGTTGGAGCAACCTACCATAGGATCTCAAGATGCCCTATGACAATAGAGAGAATAGATCAACCAAGCCTCTCAACAGATTAGAGAGCTACAGATACAGGTGGCTATCAGGGATGCATGGATCTTCGAGCGAGATCAAGAGATTCAAAGGTTACAGGATTAAGTGCAGGTTGCCAAGAAGAGTGCAAAGGTGTTGCAAGATGAGGTCTAATTATAGATGGCCCAAGTAGCCTACTATTTTGTAGCATACTCGATAGTAGTGTCCAATAAGGCTTAGTAGGTACCTCATTTCTCACAGTATGCACGAGACTTTGAAGGTGCACGCCCACTGGTGAGACCAGACATGCCACCTCCTCCTATTGGAGGTGATGGTGCAGGCCATAGCTAGTCACATGATATGCTTAGCACCAATTTTGATTCTGGCTATGTATTGATTGGTGTGCCAACACCATTTTGTATTATTTTTTATCGATAGCACTCAAGTAGCACTCATTTTTTTGTACTGACACATTCTTCAAGATATATATGAGATTTTGGAGCTAAGTTTCATTGTGTTCATGTCATTGTCATTATTTGTCTTTGTGTTTGATGTACATGAGATGTTTATATGATGATTATGAGATGAAAAACATGATGTAATGGATGAATGAATGTATGTTTGATTTGAATTGCTCATGTAGATGGGATAGATGTATGAATGTAATGCATATAGAAATGAACTGACATTCATTAAGTGTTGTATGTTTTTGCTTGACAGTGATAGGTATCCCCTCAAAGAGTGTGTGAATATGAACCAAAGAACCAAATGCTTGTGTAGCTATGGAAGAATCCTGATACATTTGAAGATATCCACAATCCTCCATCATGAAGGATGGAAACTTAGTTGCAATTGAATCGCGTGCTCATGCAAGTGAAGTATGCAATGCAAGATTATGTTAAATGCAATCCTAGGTTTGGTTACTTGGTCTCGACAATTTGTCATCACTGAGCATAGGACAAAATCCTATATGTCATACAATTGCCACTGACATTGCAATCATGGGAATATGGAGAGAACATATGTTATAAATTTGTTGAGATTAAATGTAATTATTCAAAGCACAAGAAGCCATAATGACTATAACATTTGTCCCTTTTATTGTAGCAAGTTAAAATAAGGATCAAAACATAAATGTTAGGATTACCAGAATGTTGCTTGCATGGCAGACACAACAAACACATGAGAGATCCATCTTATGCTAAGTATTTAGTAAGTATTTAGTTTGCAATGATCCTTACATTTGTAAGCTAAGACATAAATGTGCTAAGTATACTCGTAGTGACCCATAGGTTCACTTAATAGGATGAGTATTAGTATATACTATAGCATGAAGAGTTCACTCCAATAGACAAGGAGAAGTAACAATGTTATTGACATATCTGTATAAAAGGAGTCGAGGTACACCCAACCATCAAATACGAGATGGAGTCTCTTATAGTGGACACCCCTCTTAGAGGAATATGTCAACTAATTGGAACTAAGTTGTAGACAGAAAGCAAAGAAAAGATAATGTCCCCAGTCATTACTTCTCTAGTCAGAAATGACATCATTGAGTTGTTCGAGGAGACATGATAAAGAAAAAATAAAGAAGACAAAGAAAATGCTTAGTATATCCAAACAAGTACATTGTTCTAAGTTCAATGTTTGTCATGGGATTGATGTCAAGTGTTAGTGTCCAAAGCATGGATGAAAGAAATCTCTTTAGTAGGGTGACAATAGTAGGCAGATGTAGTTAGAATGACTGGTGACTGAGGTCAACGAGGAATCTTCAAGGTGAAGAACCTAAGAGGACTGAGTGATAATAGATAGACACAACCAAAATGATTGGTGACTAATACAAGAGAGATCTTCCATAAAGGAATCTCAAAATGTGACCCAAGCAATAATAGGAAAACATAGCTAAAACAACTGGTGACTATTGCAAAAGAGATTTGATGAGGCGAATCTTGACAAAGAGTGACACTGGCAACAATAGGAAGACATAGCTAGGATGACTGGTGATTTTCACAAAAGAGATTCTATGAGGAGAATCTCGACAAGAGTGATATTGGGAAACAATAGGTAGACACAGCTAGGATGACTAGTGATTGTCACAAAAGAGATTCTATAAGGAGAATCTCAACAAGAGTGATACTAGGTGATAGTAGGCAAACACAACCATAACAATTGGTGACTATCGTAAAAGAGATTCTAGGACATTGGGGAGCTCCACCCTCAAGCTGTAACAAAACTCAATCCATGGATAGATGAACAAAAAGCAAGAAAAATAGTAAAGCAATTTTACAAAGAGCCAGAAGATGCGCTACAGGATGGAGCATTGGAAACAAGAGGCACCTATTTGCCAGGTTTTCACCTTCTTGGTAGAACTTCTCTTTTTTTGCTACCATGATGCCTATTTCAAGGTTTTCACCAATGGCACTTTTCTTGTTTTTCAATTTTTTTTTGTATTTTTCTCTTTTTTGAATATTTTTTTTGGATTTTTTAATGTTTTTTGGTGTTACCAAGGCACCTATTGCTAGGTTTTCACCAAGGTAATAATTTTTTTAGGAATTATTTTGATTTTAAAGATTTTTTCAGGACATATAGATATGTACAAAGAGCTACTTAGATCAAATCAATTGTAAAACTTCTTCAAGTGGAGAGTGCTGATAGGTTCCTTGAGCACTTCTTCCTCGGTTGTGGAAAGCTGATAAGCACTGGATCCATACACTGTAGTAATGATGTAAGGACGAAGCCAATTTGGTTTAAAATTCCCTTTTTGGACTTGATGTTGTTGATTCTTAGGGTTCTCTCTCAGGATGAGATCACCCAGTTGAAATTCACATGACCAAACTTTCTGATTGTAGCTTCTTGAAATTCATTATTGATAAGCTCGTAGATTATCACAGCCACTTGTTGACATTCATCTAGTAGCATTAGCTCTTGAAGCTGAGCTATCCTGTAATTATCATCAGTAATAAGGCCTTTCATAGAGACTCTCAAGGTAGGAATCTCAACCTCTATTAGAAGCATAACATCTACTCCATAAATCAAAGCAAAGGGCATCATACCCATTGGAGTCTTGATGCTTTTCCTATATGCCCACAAGGCTGGATTAATCTGGAGGTGCTAGTCTCTCCCAAATTTGCTGACTGTGTGATGAAAGATCTTGAGGATTTCTTTATTGGATGCCTTAGCTTGGCCATTACCTTGGGGGTAATAGATAGAAGACCAATGTTGTGTGATTTTGAATCATTTGCATAGTTCCTTGAGGTCTTTATTTTTGAACTATCCTCCATTATTAGTAATGATTGAGGATGGTACACCATACCTAGACATGATGTAGTTTATGATAAAGAGAGATATAGTTTTGCCATCGGCGACTATGAGAGGTACTACCTCTACCCACTTCGTGAAGTAGTCTGTAGCTATGATCATGAACTTATGTCCATTAGAAGAGGTTGGATGAATTAGACCCACCAAGTCAAAGGCCCATTGTTGAAATGGCCATGTTGTAGTAGAAGGAATCATCTCCCTAGCTAGAGCATGGATCAGATTCCCATGGAGCTGCCACTGCTTGCAGGACTTAGCATACTTGATAGCTTCTTGCTCCATTTTAGGCCAATAGTAATAAGCTCTAATGAGTTTGCAAGCTAGTGTCAAGCCATTTGAATGGGATCTACAAATGCCCTCGTGAATGTCAATTAATGCACATTTGGACTCTTCATGTTCTAAACACCTAAGGAGTCTTTCATCGAGACCTCTCCTATATAGGTCGTCAGCAATAATGACATACTACAAAGCATTACGGATAAGGTAACATTTCTCATATCGAGTTAGACCTTCTAGAATGGTTTGATTACAAAGATAGGAATAGATCTAATGGTAGTGGGATGAGTCCTATCCTACAATAGAATAGATCATCCTAGATTAGGGGTGTCATAGGCTAGGTAGTGTAATGCTTCCACCAAGAACTCATGTCGAGGATCATTTTTTAGGCATTTGTAGCAAGGAAGCCAAAGTAGCCATAGCATGAACTACTTTATTAACTATTCAAGGAATCTGCTGGAAAGTGATGTGTGTGAAATAATTCTTCAAGTCATCAACCATGCATTTGTAAGGAACTAATTTCTCATCCTTTGTTTGATATACATCATTAATCTAGTTAATTACAAGCTGAGAGTCTCCAAAGACATCTAACTGATCTACTCTCCATTCAGCTACAATTTTCATGCCATTGATCAAAGCCTTGTATTGAACAATGTTATTTGTACAAGGGAACAAAATCTTGTATGCTTTGGGCAATGAATATCTCTATGGTGTTATGAAGAGTAATCCAACACTAGATCCCTGTTGTGTGAAGGAGCCATCAAAGAACATGACCCATTTTTGGTGTGTAAGTGTCAGAATGGATTTATCAGGGAAATTAATGTTCATTGGAAGGAGACTCTACATAGGTTCATACTCTAGCTGATCTGCAATCACTTGTCCCTTGATAGCTTTGTGTTCAACATAGTGGATGTCAAACTCACTGAGTATCATAACCCACTTAGCCAACCTTCCTGTAAGAGATGCCTTACTAAGAAAGTACTTTAGTGGATCTATTTTAGCCATGAGCTACATAGTGTGGGAAAGCATGTAGTGTCTCAACTTTTGGGAAGCAAAGACAACTGCCAAGTAAGCTTTCTCAATGATGTTGTAGTTTTACTCATAAGAGATCAGTGTGTGACTCAAGTAGTAAATAACTCTCTCCTTGTTATTGTTGTCCTCTTGAGCTAATAGAATTCCCATAGATGTTTCAGTTGCTAAAATGTAAAAAATCAAAGGCTTCCCATAGATAGGAGGCATTAAGTTTGGTGGATTGGAAAGATATTGTTTGATCTGTATAAATCTTTTCTCACAATCCTGACTCTAGTTAAATTTCACACCCTTATATAAAGTCTTTGTGAAGGTTGTGATCTATCCACAAATTGTGAGATGCTATGAATAGATTGGAGTCTTCCTTGTAGACCTCTCATCTGGTTGATATTTCGAGGTGGAGGCATATCCATAATTGCTTGAACTTTCTCCAAATCCACCTCAATTCCTTTTGTAGACATGATGTATCCCAACAATTTTCCTAATGTGACACCAAAGGTGCATTTCTTATAATTGAACTGAAGACTAAATTTTTCCATATGATCTAGGATGGGTCCGAAATCTTGCAGATGAGTATTGAATTTTGCACTTTTGACCAAGGTATCATCCATGTAGTCCTCCATGGTCTTATGCATCATGTCATGGAAGATTGTAGTTACTGCTCTCTGATAGGTTGTACTAGCATTTTTCAAGCCAAATGGCATTACATTCTGACATAAGGCTCCCCATGCACATGTAAAAGTAGTCTTCTCCTAATTTTTTGGTACAATTTTTCTCTAATTGTAACTAGAAAATCCATCCATTAGTGAGTACATCTCATAGCCTGCCATCATGTCCACTATCATATCAATGTTGGGAAGTGGAAAATCATCCTTAGGACATGCCAAGTTGAGATCATAGAAGTGAGTACAAACTTTGATAGATTTATCATGCTTAGAGACTAGAGAAATGTTGGATGGCATAATCAATTGTGTGGATGAAACCAAATTTTAGAAGCTTCTCCAGTTCTGCTTTGACGAGCAATGCAACGTGAGGATGCATTTTCTGAAGTTTTGGTTTAATGAGTTTGATGCCTAGTGCAATGGACAAGTGATGCATGATAAGATCAGGATCTAGTCCTAGCATGTCAGAATATGCCCAAGCAAAATTTATCTTCTTTTCTTGGAAAAAGGCAATGCACTCTTCCATTTCTTTAGGAGACAGTGACTGTGCTAGATGTATCATACAAGGATGTTCTTCTGTACCCAGGTTGATTGGTTGTGTTAGATCTATCAACACTGATGATCTCTCTTGAAAAGGAATTGGAAGTGCATCAAATATCTCATCCATGAGCACCTCAAAGAGGTTTTCACCCTTGGATACATCTTTTGTTTTTACTTTTTTAGGTTCTGACACTGTTGTAATGTGGTTCTCACCATCAAACCTTTTGCATTTTTTCTTTTTAATTGTATGACTAAGATATTTGATGTTAGCTTCAGTCATGTTGATCCTCTATTCATTGGTGGAAGACATTATAGGTTTGATAGTGTTTAGGTAGTAGGCAAGAGCATAGTCATTCTAGAATGTGGGGACTTCACTAGATGCATTAGGGTTCTAGTCTATAAGCTTAGGATGTGTCAGTGAAAGAGTAGTGACAGGTTCAATAGTGTTCATAGTATAGTCATTAAGTGCTTGGACCAACAATTCAAGACCTATGACGACTTCATCCACAAGTATGTTTGAATGCCTTTGAATACTAATGTCAGAAATTGATGACTCTAGGACACTAGTTGGATCAGACCCATCTGACCTAACCCTAGACATTTCACCCACTTCGATTTGGTTTTCATAGACATGAACTTGGTCAATGTATTTATCAATAGTTTCTTTTGAAAGAGAGTCAAACTCATATTGCTTAGAATTAGTGCTACATGGCAAGGGACTATAGAACTCCCCAATAGTGATAGGGACATACTCACCTTCATCATCTAGGTTCTTACATAGGTACTCAATACGCAATGAATGACTAGACTCTCCCTTTTCTAAATGAGCTTTGGGTTGATTAGTATTGTCCTCAGAAGAATCACTAGTATCATCCATAGTGATGACACATGGCACAAAGTCATCTAGCTCAGCAAAGAATTTAGCAAGATCGTGAGGGATAGGATAGGGATAGGGACCCTCATTGTTAGATTGTTCCTCTTGAGTATCTAATTCAGCTTATGACTCATTTCCAGATGAATTCTTAGGTTTCAATATGAATTTATTAGCTCCTAAATGAAAGGGAAACTTCTTAAAGCCTAAGCTAGTTGTATCATTATTTCTTTGAGCTATTACCTTGATAGGATCAATTAGGCCATTATTATTGCATCCAATAGGGCCAGTTCCCTTGTAGCCAAAATGCTTCATGAGCCTAAGACTAGGCCCATATTTCTTAGGAGTGATTTCTTGTGCTTGCTCTATTAATTCTACTATAGTCTCTTCTCTGTAAAGCCATTCAACAATATTTTCACTTTCATCCTCTAGGGGAACTGTACCCTTGACAAAAGTGCCATTATACTTGGTTTGAGGTGTCATCACAAACAACTTCTTTTCCTCTAAGGGTCTTCCATAATGATGAGGAGAGTCTAGAAGAGATGTTAATGATAGCACTGATTCAATATGATACTCTCCCATGCTAGTTTCTTTTAGTTTGAATGACTGCTCAATTTGTTTCAGTTTGTTGTCATGATAATCATTGGATTCCCAATTAGTAGGGACAAAATTTTTATCAGCTTTGAGCATATTGTAGGTATAGCTAGTAGTGGAAAAAATAGTGACGTTGGAGCCATGAAATGGGAATTTGACACATTGGTGATATGTGGATGGCACAACATGCATCTCATGTATTTATGGCCATCCTAGTAGAATGTTATAAGCCAAGGGAATGTCAAGCACTTGATAGGTGACATCCCTTTCTATAGGGCCAATGCAAATGGGTAAGACCACAAGACCTAAAGACTTTCATTCAACTTCAACATATGCTTTGATAGTGATCTTGCACCGAGGATCAATAGAGTCCTCAAAATAATTCAATTGTCTAAGCAAAGCAGCAGAAAATTGGTGCAAGAGTGAGTAACAACATTAGCATAGTTTTGCAAAGATGTGTTATCCATTATGTTGGAAGTAGGACCCCTCAAGACAAATGGTGTCTTGGGTTTATCATTATCTTGTTTTCCCTTAATTGTAATGACATCATAGTATTCAGAATCCATAGGTTCAACCATGTTGATTACTTTATCATCATTGGAATATGCATAGCTAGCCTTATTGTTGGGCTTTGGTTTTGAACTCTCTCCTTTTTCATAAGATGGGAAAGGCTCTTTGAAGGCCTTGTGATCTAAGTTCTTGTTATGTCCATCTACCACAAGTTCACCAACATCAATCATGTCCTGGACATTGTGGTGCAAGTTTATGTAGTTGCTACTTTTGTGCCCCTTATTTTGGTGATATTCATAGAATGAGGTTTCATTCCACCATGGTGGGCATGGCTGTGGATCATAGGGGTGAGGGTTTTCCAATGGTGAAATAAGCTTGTGTTGTAACATTTTTTTGTAAACCATATCCAAAGGTTCACCCAGGGAAGTATACTCTTGTTTACGGCATTTGGTTCATGAGTTTCTTGGTTTGTTCCTAGATGTCTTATTATTAGGAGGAGGCTTCTTAGCATTTTTTTCTGCATTGAGACCATCTCTGAGATTAAATGTTGCCTTAGCAGGTTTGGGAGTGACATTGTCAACAACCCCATCATGTACAATTTTTTGATTCTTGTTGATATGTTTGGTTTTATCCTTGTTGGAGGTGGAACCTTGTTTTTTGTCCTTTTGAAGAGTAAGTTCACCCTTCTTGACCATAAATTCCTTTTTATAGATAGCTTGTGTGATCATGTCGTCAAAGGGATGTGGACCTTGAAGTTGGACTCTATACCTGAAATCATGTAGGAGATTATCAGTGAAAATTTCAAGATTTTTTATTTGTAGAATTTTGTGTGAATACTTAGTGAAAAATTGTCTCTACCATTGGAGGAATGTAAGGAAAGGTTCCTCAACTTTCTACTTAAGGTTACGTAGATCTTGAATATTGATAGGGTGTTGAACGTTATGAGAATACTGTTGGACAAAAAAGTTGGCAATTTCGTCAAACATCTTGATACTAGGAGGCAAGTGTGAGAAACACTCCAAAGCCTGACCATCTAGACTTCTAGATAATAAATGCATGCGATCTATCTAGTTATGCATAAATTCCATGGATAATACACCAAATTCCCCCAAGTGATCATGGGGATTAGTGGTTCCAAAGTATTTTTCACATTTAGGTAGTTCTACTCCTCTTGGGAAAGGAGGCATGTCTATGCTCTTGTCAAATGGAAAGGGACAAAGAGCATCTAGGGTGTATGTTTTAGTAGGTTTTTCCCTCTCTTGCATCATTTGAGCTAGTTGATCTTGCATAATTTTCAATTGTTTTTGGAGTTTGGAAGTCTAGGTTTCCTCTTTAGGCATGATGATGGTTTCCACATTGAAATGAGAAGGTAGCTTAGCTCCCTCTTGGGCAAGTTGAAGAAAGTACCTTTCTTTCTCTTCATTGAGTAGAATTCCCATGAGCTTTTGAAAGTTTTTGTCTCTTCAACATTTTTCTATGTCTTTAGCAAGTATTTCCACCTCTTCTTGTTCCTCTTCAGTGTCATGGTCTTTCTTATTGTCATTCTTGGGTGGTTCTTGATGTCTACTGTGACTACCATGTTTAGGTTCATGATTAGTCATTGTAGGAACATTTTCAGTTTCAATACATTGTGATTTGAAAGGTCCTTTGAAAAGGAAGTTTGACATTTTGTTTGGAGATATGGGACCTCTACTAGTATCAAGATCATCTTGATACAGAGGGTTCCTAGTTTGTCACAAGTTTATGGAAAATGTTTGCTGGACTCAAGGTGACCTGATGGGTGAGGGAGATCATGAAGATACCTCCCTAGACAAACTAGATGCAAACTATGTAATGAAAGGAAGGTGACCTCTACCATGATTATGACCCCTAGCATGACCTCACCTAAGTCCAAGAGGATAAAATACATTGCCACTCCTTGTTATGATAGTCATAGACAAGGACAAGAAGCAAGAACCTAGACAAGGACTGCAATAGAACTTAGTCTCAATAGGACAAGATAAGAGTGTTGTATACTAAGGCACAAATAGTCTGATTTGAAGGCTATGATAGCCAAAGATTATGACTATCATAACATGAAGTATGACAAGCACTAAAGAACAAGAATCAAGACAACTAAAGGACGAGACTAGTAAAAGTATGGATCACAAATCTTTAGCTAAGCTAAATACCGCTATTTGGGATTTTTTACAGATAGAGAAGGGACAACTCAATGCAACTCAATGCTAGAAATAGACTAGACACAAATCACAAATTTCTTGAATAAGCTGATTTGACAATTTTAGAACAAGGTCTTACACAAAGATTCTCTATGAGGCAAGCAAGAAAGTACACTAGGTGATGCAAAATCTCAGAACAACAATTTAAATTAGTGCAAAGAGTTGTTCAAGGTCGCACAAAGAAGTGACAAATTCAACAAATACACTTGGAAAGATCTTGTGCAGGCATACATAAGTTCTCATTTGAAGACCTGGACAGGACTGTGTTGGTGTTTGAAAATGCTGTAGGGTTTTCAACTATCCCAATGAGAATATGACATATCTAGGGGCAGCTAACACCCATTTTCAACATGCCATTTTAGACACTGGGCAACTATAAGGCTTGACCCTTCTTCTACTACAAGATCTGCAAAACCTAGGTGGGTGGACCTGAGATTCAGTCAATATTGTACCAGTGCAAAAACATATCCCTTAATATATTAAGCACATGAAAACCCTTATATCTCCTAATAAATCATGCAATAACATAGATCTACAGTAGCTAGATGCATATCTATGAAATTCATAAGTTGAGTGAGGGTTAAACATTTAGGTCCTTCAACATGAAAGGGAAAGAACACTTGATTAATAATGTTGAATTCAACAAACCCTCAGACATGCAGTAGTAAGACTTTAATGATCATGTAGCTGACCAGTGCCTAATCCATTGGGCAATTTCATGAATTCAAAAAATACATCTATGACATCAGGACATATTTCATATAACCAAACATTAGATCTATCTAATCACCTTGTGATTTAGACATTAGTGTTCATTCAGATCTCATTCTCACAAAATATCCTTCTCAAGTAACCAGTAACCTTGTTAAACATATCAAGCATTTACTTGGCCCTTTGGTCCAACAGCAAAATATATCAAACATAAAACCTGAAGGGGATGCAAATGGATCCTAGATCTTTGTTCCAAGACCACATAAGACTTATAGATTGCTAAGATAGGAGACAAGAATCAGAATGAAACTAGTGAAATTATTGCTCATATGTATCGATTTCCTTGAAACTATACATTCAGATGCATAAAATTCAAACATGAAAAAACCTAACATATCAGAACTTTCTATATTATCTGCACTACTACTATTCACATCAGAGAATTATGTTGAAGAATGGTGTCACAGTCAGGGAATCATGTCAAAATACTGGAACCAATGGTCACACAGCAATGAGCCTTTTCTTCCCAAAAACTAGCACCCTTACCATGAGAAAGAAAGGGAATGATATAGGGAGAAGTGAATTCTCAGATCTAATTAGGAGATGACAAGTGTCCACTCAAAATTCCTTCCCAAGAAGATCAAAAGCCTCTCTCTACCTTCTCTCTATAACTGAAAATCAAATCCCATCATTTTGGCTCTACAAGGCATAAAGAATCTCAGATATTTGGTTCATCATCATAACCACTTTTGATGCCGGATTTCAAATCATGGTTAAGCCAAAAATCAGTTAAGAGGCCTCCAAAATGCAATACAATATTCTCAAAGTCATGTTTTCCACATTCTAGCTTCAAATGGTCTTCATAACTGCCCTCTAACCAATTTTGATGACCAATGTTGAAATCTGCTCATTCTACTACCAATGCCCCAAGTTTTACAAATTGTCCTACAGTGCGAACCGGTGAGCACCTGTGCAAAAGCTAACCTCAAATTCAAAAAATTCATCTTGTTCTAGTTTTTTTGGTATATTGGAGCACCTATTTTGGTTTAAAATAGCACCTGTTATGCTTGTTTGAAAATTAGGCCTCTGTTGATAGATTCCATAGCACATATTGCATATATTTTAACTTAACAAAAGTTAAAACTATAGAATAAATCAAATATGATTTTAAAATTTTATGCCTTGCACGTAGAACCTAAGAAGGAATAAAATAAAATTTTATTTGAAGCCATTGAAATTCTTCCTCCCCTTCCAATCTGGGTCAAACTCAGTTTGACCAACCTAGGCACATGTCAAGATGTGATTGGATCAGGCTTGCACAGCGAGTGCCACATGGCATCACTTCATTCATCCTTTTCCTTTCTATGTCATCATTCCACCTAGATTCCATGTAGCACTCTACTATTGGTTGAAACTCACATCTACCTTATCAGCGTTATCGAGACACGCAGCCACATGTCATCACCACATCAACCCTCGCCATGTTGCTATGGTAATTCTCGTGTATCTTTTGTTTAGTGATGTAGCAATGACCACATGATCAGGACACATGTTTCAATCTTCTTCCATCTTCATTTTACGTGCCATGTCATTGCCTACTTGCCACATGTCACTCACTGATTCACTGACTGCAACTCCATGTGGGACCCACGTTGCATTTCACATTGGAGTTTTCTTTTGCTGGTTTTTGGAGTTTTTTGGCAACCTTTCTATGTCGCTAGTCAAATTTTTGAGATTTCTCGGCTAGTGAAGTAGCGAAGCACCAAATTTTTGAGTTTTTCAATCACTTGGAACTTGCTGACGTCACAACTTTAAATGCATGTTTATTCAAAATTTAGCTTAACCTCCATCCTGGCATCCACTGGTGTATAGGTGGGATCCCACAACCAACCTTATGGCTTTCCATAAGCCCTCTTCCTTTAAGACACTAACCCATATGCACAAGATAGTATAAGAAGACTTAAAAAGTCTTACCCACGAAGCATGTGGGATAAAAGCTCACTATTATCTCCTTTAAACAAGGAAACTTTCTCCACATTGATGTGGGTGGGTCCTTGTTTTTATGTTCTGTGGGCTCCTTTATCCTTTCTTCTTGCTACCCTTTATTTGTTGTTGGCTTTTTAACACGTCACTCTCCTTTGATGCTAAGTGTCTTTAATCTTTGATTACTGGTGGATTCTTCAATCATTGTCTCCTTTTTGACTATTTCCCTTACATTAACTACTCTATGTCATGGATTGCCATTTCTATATGCATGATCTCTTCTTTTACAACATCAACATTATAAACACAATTTCCACTCCCCTGTCTTGTGTGAGTTTCTCTCATCTTAACATGGTTTGCTACTATTTGTAAATGTGCTTTCCTCTGTTATTGGCAGTGTGGACCCTTGCGTGGACTCTTCTTTCTTTCTTTCTTTGGCACTTTTTTACAAATTTGTCTTCACACTGTGGTTGTGGCTTTCCTAATTTGGCATAGACTGCTTTATGGCATCAATCTCCCTTTATTTGCCAGTGTGAGGTTCCTTTTACTCATGTGACTTCTCTTAGTCTCCAATGTGGATACCATGGATTTGTCCTGCGGCTTGTTCAATGCTTTTAATGTTGTGGCTTTCTACTTGGGTTTACCCTTTTCTTTGTTGTGAAAGTGCCCCTCTACGTGGGCTGCTCTTTGGCATACAACTTTCCTCTATACTGGCATTTTCTCTATTGCCTGGAGGTTTGCTAATTTCACCCTTACCTGGAGCCTCTTTTCCTACTCCCTCCTTTTGAGATTACATGGAGTTCCTTCTTATTAGCTGGCTTCTCTTGTTTGGCATGGAAGATTGCTTTTCTCTACATGCATGGGTTTGCTATTGTTTGGCGGCTTCTCCTTTTACATATCCCCTACCACTTCTTTTATAGATGTTTTCCCTTTTGACTGTTGGTTTCCCCATTTGAATGTGCTTTCAATATTGTTTGCTGGCTGTGGCCTCCATTCGCATGGGATTTCCTTCACAAAGATGGCTTCTTCTTGTCTTCTTACATGGATTTCCCCTAATTTTAGATGTCTCCACAAGATACTTGGAAGATGTATTTGTTGGAATCATAAAAGAGATTACTACAACCTTAGAGGAAAGAAATGGAGACATTGGGTCAAGGTCTGGAGAACCAACTACATTCTCAGCTGAAGCAGTTAACATAGAATTGTGAATAGTAGTTTGTTCATTTTGTATATCAATGCTATGTATATGATTTGAAGAAAGGTTATCATTCATGTTGTGTCCATGCCCACGTCCTCTACTACCTCGATGGGACTCATGCTCATCTCTAAGTCACTTATACTAAAAGCTAACAGGAATTTGAAGTGCAACATTGCATTGAGAGTGGGACATATTTCCAACATGTTCAATTACATTATGCCTATTTTTTTCATTTTCTCCATAGAATATTTTCCAAAAAAAATTAGAAATTGGATGACACATAAAATCTCTTTCTATTTCACTGCCATCTACTTCTGAATCACCTTCTTTATAATGCAAGTGGGGACATATCTATAGGTTCTACTTCATCCACTAGTTCTGATAGCACAACTTTGGCATCTTCATACTCCAATATGGAGCCAACTACTTCCATATCTCTTATATTGTCAACATCTTGAAAGAGGCATTCATACTTGAAGTGGAGAAGTCCTTCCTCTATAGTCTTGAGAGCAACAACAAGCTCCTCCCGCACTTTCAAATGAAATGGTACTATATGTGCTACAACAAATGCCTTCATTACTTAGTCAGAACATGTTTTACCCTCATACCTCAATCATATCATCACCATTTATATCTCCTTTGCATTACGATACTTTAATAAAGAAAATTCATTCCAATCACAATTAATAATACTGAAAACCTCATCATGCCTTATCAATCTAATGGAATTTAATCAGGCCCCAAGGTGGGTCCGGTTAAAAAAAAAAATCTATTTTTGAATGACTGAATTGCAAAATTGATCCATTGATCATTTTGAACTAATTATAATTAAATTCGATCACTAAACCATCAATTAAAACCCATTTTAACCCTCTTTCACAAATTGTGAATTTGGTGCGAGGAGGTCTATTGACTAGCCTTAAAAATTGATCCGAACCTCTGATCAGGCTCTGAAAACTGACCCATTGATTCTCTGTTCTACACACTTGCACCCTGTCAGATCTCATCTCATGAAGAATTCAAGGTCAAAAGATATTCATTGTCAAAGTTGACCTCTCAGAATTACCTGCAAGTAAACAAGTTAGAAAATAATAAATTGGGTTTGGATTTGGCCTTGAAAACTGGGAAAACTGACACTTGGGAATACGAAAAGTAGGCCATTGGTTCTCTATGATGAGGAGAATATGGATCTGTGATTTGGGCTCTTGACGAATAACAAGACACATTTGGGGAAAAATCAAAGTAGGCTACTTGGATTTTGTAGGCTAGAAACACTATTTGAAAATCATTTTTTGTGAATGGAATTAACCTCAAAAAATGTGCAAATGGATTCATCATGATTTGCAAACTGGCACACTTAAAGAATTTTTAGAGGACAACACAATAGTACAATCCATTCAATCTTACCAATCATGAGTTTTGAATTATAACATCACGAACAGGGGTACCGAACAATCTACATTTGCTAACACTGGTAAAAAGATAGAAATTGCATTTGGAATCGCGTTTGAAAATTGATGAAACAGATTCGTCATAAGCTCAAACTTGAAACATAACAAGTCTCTAACCTCTAAAATGCAACACAAAATAAATTTCATCATTTTGGTCAACTGGTCAAAAGTTATTATAAGTCAAATAGGGCTTTCGAAAAATATGAACATTTTGCAAATGTGTGAAAATAGTAAACCACCAATTTTGAGGGATTAAAAACCTGCTCAAACGAACTCAAAATGACTTGAAATCTGAAAATAGGTTCTCATATATGGACACTAAACACTCCCAAAGAAGATAATCATGAAACATTTATGGGTGTGAGATATTCAGATGCAAACATAGGCTCTCATCGCTATTTGACACTTGGGGTAAAATGCTGATTTGAAATGTGCTCGAAATGGGACTTCACAAAATGGCTCAAAATCTCAATTTAACTTCATGGAACACTTAGATGCACTAAATAGATGGTTTTAGAAACATTAAACACCTCATGGGCCTCAAGGGTACAGCCAGTTACAAGTGCACTTAAAAGCATTTATAGGGCTCAAATTTCTCAATAGTGCTCAAAATTGACCATGCAATTTTTAGCACCAACACTGGCTCTATTTGGGGATGCATGTCCCTTGTAGGCATGGAAAGGATTCAAATCTCTAGGAGAAGTAGACCATTCCCAAAACTTCAAAAACCCTCTTGAACAACTTTATTGAAAGCAAAACAACTACCACTAAGATTATGTACAAACAATGGCCCCGGGCCACCGAACTTCAACAAAATTATTTACCTCTATCATAAACCTAATTCTCATCCAAACATACATGAGCTAAACTAAAAATACTTTTCCTATCAGTTTCACCTATTAGATCAGCATCCTGAAACTCAACACTTAGTAAAACTGAATCTTTGTTCTTACTTCTATAATGCATATAAAAACTTGCTTCATTCTCAAATGTTTGCTCATTATGAAAATACTGATCAGCATGCTCAAATATATCAGACTGAAACTAAAACTCTTCTTTATTAGGCAAATCACACATGCCATCATTCTCGAATATGAAGGTTTCATATTCAACACGGGGAAAAGGATCACTCATACCTTCAAATTGTGTATCCTTATGTATAACCAGAGAGTATTCAAGCGAGCACTTTGTCTTGTACTCACACATGTCATCAATGTCAAAATTTGGAACTAATCCACAATCCTCAAATGGTTCTTCACAATCAGAAAATAGATTAGTCTTCACATAAGAGAGTTCATCATAAAACTCATTGGAAGGTGCATACCGATTTTCAAAAACAACTTTGTCAAATACCTTGCCATCCATCTCATCAGATGCAACATAATCATCAGTTTCACTATCAAACTCAGAAGAAGAACATTATGATCTCTTATAGCAGTAAGACAAGGTATCATCATCAAACTCATTCTCAACTAAATCTAAATTGTCCATGTGCTCTTCAAATAAAGGACTGATAACTCCATGCAATGACCCTCTTTGAACGTTTTGACAAAAAATGGGTTGATCATCATCAAGATTCTCATCATATAAAGCATTAGTATATACTTTAAATTCACTACCCATTTCATCTTCACGGAAAATTTTAGCATGTGAAGAAAAATCAAAATCATCACCCAAAGACAAACCATTAATTCCATCAACAAAGCATGCAAAATATGAATCAGTATTATTTTCATAGTCTCTATCAAGGTGATTCAAATGTTTTGCAAAGAAATTATCATTTATCTTACCAATAGGTGCAGATGCATTATCCTTAGAATCATTTGTCTGTTGATTATCACTGCATGTATCCTCAAGACATTCGTCTACACAACTAATCAATTCTTCTTTATAAATAATCCTTTTATCCTCATATTGTGTAGACAACTCTTCTTCATAACTTTCAACCTCAAACTGATTTGCACAATTCTGAACTGGAAATTCACTTCTAGATTTAAGAAAAGAACTCATACCTCTACTAGCATAAGAGTTACAACTTTTGTCATTTCTTTCTTCTTCCCAATTTGCATTTGATTCACATGAAGATGGATATGTACTATCATTGTCTTCTTCTTTACTTGAGCAACCTCTCTCATCGTTGTCTTCACATGAGGCCTCTTCACAATATGTCGGAACATTAATTTCACCTTTATACTTGATACATCACTTGCAGCTTCTTCATCCTCATACTAAGATAAATACCTTTCCTCTTCCTAATTTGTTATGTTTTCAACATAATGCAAACCATCAATGGGAGAATGAATGACTAAACTTATATCTTGCATGCATAACTCGTCAAGTGAATCAACTCTATCATCTAGTGTTGTACTACCATAAACATGTGCATTCAATTCAGCAAGAATGGAATCATTTCTTCATTGCAAAAAAGAAACCTTATCTACACATGTTTTTAATTCTGAAAATTCAACAAGATTTTTTGCAATAGTAGGGGTACTTATTTTCTGATCTAAAATTGAACATTCTATGTGACATTGATTTGTCCTTTGCACCTCATCTTGCTGGCAAACATTCCTAGAGAAGTGACTCTGGGTTAAGCCATATTTTATATTGTTTTCAATCTCTATTGTCGTCACGAATGCTTGATGTAAAGTCTTAGGTTCCTTATCTCTCAATAGATAGCTCATCTTCTTATCAAATGCACTGAGATAAACCACTAAACACACTTGATCATCTAGCTTATAGCTTTCAAAAATGTCATTCAACAATTTTGGAAATCTGATATTGAATTCAGGAACTAACTCACTATTCCTGACTTGGATATTCAACAACTTATCAAAATAATCAGAGATACTTACTCTTTCCCTGAACTGCATCATGAAGGGTGAAATTAATTCATCCCAAGATGAAATTAAGTATGCCGGCAGGAAGAAAAACCAATCCCTAGCATCCCCTTCTAAAGTCTGAACAAACAACTTCATCTGAACATCTTCATGAGCAATTTCAAAATCAGCAATGAAGTCACTAAACAACTAAACATGATGACTAGCTGAATTTTCATGGTTCCCACTAAACTTAGGTAAGTACTTTCTAAGATCATAGGGCATAGTATTTGCGAAACCATGAATACCATTAAATTTTAATGGCATATACTGCTTGGTAGAAACAAATCTAAAACTTTGACTAACAGGCTGCATACTACATGAAATGAAACTCGACATTCTTCAAACTTAAGACTCATTCACCATTAAACACTTTTAGAATTCATAACTTGTAGTAGATCAAGAAATATCTTCTACCAAATCAACTTCAAACATACTTCGAAATATGAAAATACTTTCACTATATCTACCACTCACAAAGTATGTTGAACTGTACTAAACCGTTCTCCTATTTAATCCTAAATACCATTTGGCAAAGAATCTTTTGCAAAGCTTACTATCATGTAAATAAAATCACATGAGAATGTAAATACCTTTCAATACAGATGCCTACAACTACTTCAATGCTGAAACTAACAACAAATTTAGATCTTATCTGGATTTAGTAACACTTGCACTGCATCTCATCTAATTCTTTCACTCATTATCAAGAACTTGAAATGAAATCTTCAAATCTACTTTTTGACTATTGTTTCCTTCAGAATACCTTCACATTCATGAAGCATTGGTGCAAAGATATAATTTTGAGTCGCCACTCACTTAGTGAGAAAAGATTTACCAACTTGCAAAACAAAACAAGCTAGTCCAAAATTTACAACTAGTATCCAAAAACTTTATACAACAACATGGGAATTTGATACTCTTGACAATGTGAAAGAACATGAAACTAACTCTGAATTCTAATAGCAACATATCAAAACTTCAAGTTTACTTTTATTTTACAAATTATTCAATTTAGTCAAACTTCTACTATTAATGGATAAGGAAACTGGGGGAACATGAAACTTCAGCAAGGAAACTAAGGAACACCTCTTGCTATATATTTGCTATATCCAATCTATTTCATGCCAGAGATGTTGGTTCTTTTTGTATGCAATTCCCTACCAGAGTCGCCATTTTGTTGGTGTTTGAAAACATTGGAGGGTTTTCAATTATCCCAATGAGAATATGACATATCTAGGGGCAGCTAACTCCCATTTTCAACATGTCATTTCAGACACTGGGCCAACTATAAGGCTTGACCCTTCTTCTACTTTAGGCTCTACAAAACCTAGGCGGGTGGACCTAAGATTCAATTGATATCCTACTAGTGTAAAAACATATCCCTGAATCAATTAAGTAGATGAAAACCTTTATATCTCCTAACAACTCATGCAATAACACATATCTACAGTAGCTAGATGCATATCTATGAAATTCATAAGTCGAGTGAGGGCTAAACATTTAGGTCCTTCAACATGAAAGGGAAAAATGTTTGATTAATAATATTTAATTCAACAAACTCTTAGATATGCAACAGTAAGACTTTAATGATCCTATAGCTGACCAGTGCCTAATCCATTGGGCAATTCCATGAATTCAAAAAATACATCTGTGACATTAGGACATATTTCATATACCCAAACATTAGATCTATCTAATCCCCTTGTGATTTAGACATTAGTGTTCATTCAGATCTCATTTTCACAAAATATCCTTCTCAAGTAACCAGTAACCTTGTTAAACATTGTTAGAAAGGTTAATCTTTCCTTGGATATATTAATTGGGATATTCCAAGGGTCCCTAAATGTAGTTTGTCCTCTTGTACACATGTGGAGGACATGTCATTGTTTGTCCTTTATTCCACATGTAAGGACAACTCTTGTTTATTTCTTTATTTAGTTTATCCTCCTTAAGAGGATTGTGACACTTTGCACACACTTATTATGAATGTGGCATTCATAGAAATGGGAGTTACAAATGCAACTCCTCTCTCATCTCTATATAAGAGATGCTCCTCCTTCTTTCTCCAACACACTCTTAGCACTTGATGTTATTGTATTGAGCTACTTTTGCTCCAACACTCTCTCTCTCTCTCTCTTCTCTAGGCATTTTCCTTCATTCATAATACTCACAAGAGGTTTTCTTTGCTTTCCCCTTATAAATCCTTGTCTCCATTGTTGAACCATCTTGGTGTATGCTCTTGGAGTTTGCTTATCTTATGGTAACATTGTTTCACACTTAACTTACTTGGATTGCTTCTCATTCCTTGCTCAATATTATCATTTCTTACATGGTATCAGAGCTTGGCTATTTAATCCTTGTTTTAAGTTTTGTGTTGAAGGTTTCCATTCATTGGAGCACACCTTATTTGGAGACGTTATTGAGAGAAGAAGTTTGTGTTGTGATTTTAGCTCTTTTTAACAAATCTTGTGTATGCAAGTTTCATTTTTTTTTACTAACCCTCTTTGGAAGGCTTGCCGCCAAAGGGTTTTCTTGTAAAGTTTCATATTTTTTTTACTAACCCTCTTTGGAAGGCTTGCCGCCAAAGGGTTTTCTTGTTAAATTTCAATTTTTTTTCTTGTTTTGGAAGGCATGCCGCCAAAACAAGAAGTATTACATGAGTAAAGTTTTGAATAACTCTCTCATTTTTATACTCCTTTAAAATTTTTTTTTTACCTACTCTTTAAAAACTTTTAATATATTCTTCTATATTTATTTGTTGTATGCTCTTGAAAATTTCAACCATACAACATAGATGTTTTTTATAGGATTTTAATCCTTATAAATCTATTAATTTTTTTTTACATTGCATTTTATTTAAACCCGCATTCATTCTTTACATTGCATTTGTTTGGGCAGTCGCGCCACCCGCTCACCACCCGTGCACCGCCGCGCACCGCTGCGAGCCATTAGCGTCGTCATGCACCATCGCGCGACACCAGTGCGCTGCCGCGAGCCATTAGCACCGCCGTGCACTGCCGCACGACACTAGTGCACCGTTGCGAGTCGGCAATACCATCGCACGTTGCCGCTTGCATTCACCACCGCCGCACACACATAAAACATAGGCTCGAGCGAGATCTACAACTTCGTCGAAGCCCTCATCACTGCCGTGCGGTATCAACGACGCCCCACACAAAATACCATAAACCCTGTAGTAACTCTGTTCCACCGCTTCCGCTGTCCCCTTCACACCCGGCGTAAACCCTTCGGCACGGCTTGCATCCAAGCCACGCGGCAACCACCGCCTGCGCAGCCACATCCCTATCCTCTTTGCATTTTTTTTAAAAACTCTGTAACCCTGCCTTTTCCACCGACCAGGGCTGACCAACTCCTCCGCCCTTTGGCCACGCGGCAGCCACCGCCTGCGCTCCGCTCCCCTTTTCTCAACCATTTTAAATTTCCCATTCTTTGCCCGCCTTTTTTCACTTTTTCAAATCTTGTTTTATTTCTTAAAACAAAACCATTGAAAACAAATACAAATTTTAATTTTATAAATTTTAAAACAAATAAAAATAAAAATTTTATTAATTTTTTGTTTTCTTTCAAATCCATAATTCAAAAAAAAACAAAAGATATATTCTTAATTTTATATATTAAAAAAAAAAACAATTTTTTTCTCAATTAATTTGATTTTCAAATTAAGGATTTTTTTTTAAAAAAGAGAGAAATTTTTTTTAATCATGTCAACCTTAATTCCAAAAATAAAACTTAATTATTCTAATTATCATTCTTGGAAAACTCATATCTCATTTATTTTTCATTTTAAACACATCTTCGAAATAGCCACTGACCCTTCTCTTGAACCTGGTTCAGTGGCTGCTCAAGACGAGAAAGATACTTGGAAAGCTAAAAATGAAGAAGCTTTAGGGTTAATTGGTATTTCCATTATTCCAGATTTATATGTCTTAATTGCTCATTGTTCTAAAGCTCATGATGCATGGTCCATCTTGAAAACCAAGTATGACAGTGGCGATGAATACCGCAAAATACAGTTGCAGGATCAACTTGAAGATCTCAGGTATGCAGATTTTAAAAGTATGGATGAATTTCTCTTAAAATTTGATTCTCTTAAAAGTCAAATTATGGCCTTAGGTGTTCAATTAGAAGACATTCGTTTAATTCATCTTATTCTTAAAAAATGTCTTCCTAGACAGTTTCAAAAGTTTATAACTAATATTCATGCACAGCTTGCTATTCCTACTTTAACTTCTTAGTTAACATATGTTATTTTTCAAACTTTATTAAGACAGGAAGAAGCTAAGCTAATTCAGTTTGGTACCCTTAAATCAACTAAACATGCATTTGTGTCTAGAAATTCAAATAATAATTTTTGTTCCACTAATAATAATAATAATCACAAACAATATAATACTAATTCAAATAATTCCAACAATAAATTTCATGCAAAATATAATAATAATAAAAATCATCCTAATAATACTCGTAATACTAATAATCAAAGGAATCATTCCAATTCCAAACCTCATTGTTCTTATTGTGGCAAAGATGGTCACATTGTCAATAACTGTTTTAAAAAGCAAAATGATAAAAAACTTATGAATAATAGTAACAATCATCAAAACTCAAACCATAAAAAAGGTACTCTACTGTTTTTAATTCTCATCATGCTTTTACTTGTAGCTTTAATCTTTGTAGACCTTTAGAATGGATTGTTGACAGTGGTGCATCACAACATGTCACTTCTCATAAAGAAATTTTTGATTCTTTACAACCTGATATTGCTAACATTCCTATTCAGTTAGCTAATAATCAGACTTGTAAAGTTGAAGGATTAGGTGATGTTACTATTCCTAATGGTAAATTGCATAATGTATTATATGTACCTGACTTGAAAACTAATCTACTTTCTGTTTCACAGTTATGTCAGGACTATAAAGTTGAATTCTACAAAGATACATGTTATATCATAGATCCTCAAACTCTCAAAGTGATTGCTCATGCTAAAATGGATAATGAAAATTTGTTTAAATTCCATGAATTTGCTAGTTCACGATATTCTTTACATACTTCTATTGATTTCAATATATGGCATGAAAGACTTGGCCATTTAAATTCTGATTATATTACTTTCATGCAAAAGTATAATATGGTTGATGGCTTGCCTCACATTATTCCTTCCAAGATTGCCTGTACAGGTTGTATGAGTGGTAAGATGCATAGGGAGCCCTTTTCAAGTGGAAAATCATGGCGGGCAACTCATAAGTTGCATCTTGTCCATAGTGATCTTTTGGGCCCCATGGAGAATACCTCCATCCAAGGTTCTTGGTATGCACTTACCTTTGTTGATGATTTTTCTAGATGAACTTGGATCTATTTTTTGCATAGCAAGGATCAAGTTCTTGATATATTTATTGAATTTCAGTTATATGTTGAAAGGCAATTTGGGTTTAAACTTAAAATTCTTAGAACTGATAATGGGAAGGAATATGTGAATAATGCTTTTCATTCTTATTTGAAATCATGTGGAATTAAACACAAACTTACTATTCCTTATACACCACAACAAAATGGTGTGGTGGAAAGAAAGCATTGGACCATTGTTGAAATGGCTAGAAGCATGTTGCATGCTAAGAATCTGCATTATAAATTTTGGGCTGAAGCCATGTTTTGTGCAACTTATATTCTTAATTGGACTCCTACCAAAGCTCTCAAGGCTATCACTCCAGAAGAGGCTTGGTCTGGTAGGAAACCTAATTTACATCATTTATGGATATTTGGTTCTATTGCTTATGTTCATACTCCTAAATAGAAAAGGCATAAATTAGATGCTAAGTCATCTCCTTATATGTTTGTTGGGTATGATGAAAACACTAAGGGTTATCGTGTTTATGATTCCACTACTAACAAAGTTCAAGTTGCTAGAGATGTTTGTATTGCAGACAATGGAGTTCATGATTGCTCTACTACACATGATGAAGAACTCAGTGGCACTAAAATTGTGCTGGTGGAGGACCAACCTCCTTCTCTTAACCCTACTCTTTCTCTTCATCCTTCAAATCAAGTACCACCGATTATTTCTGCTCCTACAACTCATGATACTCAAGTAGATACTAATGATACTTTTATTACTAATGATTCTTCCTCTAGTGATAATTCCATCACAACTAAACGTAAACCTAAATGGGCTCAAAACTTAATCAATGAAGCTGATGATTATATTTCTAGATCTGGTGGAATTAAACATAGAAGGATTAATTATTGTAATTATGCTTTGATGACTACTATTATGAATTCTAACGATCCTAAGTCTTTTGATCAAGCTAACTCTCACCCTCATTGGCAGAAAGCCATGCAAGAGGAATATGATTCTTTACTTGCTAATCAAACTCGGGACTTAGTCAAATTACTTCATGGCAAGAATCTAGTTTCATGTAAATGGTTATACAAAATAAAATTGAATACTAATAATGAAATTAGTAAATTCAAGGCTAGACTAGTTGCTAGAGGTTTTTCCCAAATTGAAGGATTAGACTATAATGAAACCTTTGCTCCTGTTGCTAAAATGCCTAATATCAAATTAGTTCTTGCTTTAGCATCTAACCTGAATTGGCCCATTCATCAAATGGATGTTAAAAGTGCCTTCTTAAATGGTGATTTACATGAAAAAATCTATATGACTCAACCTCCTGGATTTGTTAAGAAAGGTAGTGAAAATCTGGTTTGCAAATTGAACAAATCTATTTATGGTCTTAAACAATCACCTAGAGAATGGTATTCTAAAATTAATTCTTTCTTTATTTCTCAAGGTTTTTCTAGAACTAAAAATGATCCTAATTTGTATATTAAAAATACTAACGATGATATTATCATTGTTATTGTTTATGTAGATGATCTTATACTCACTTCTAGTTCAGACGCTTTGATTTCTGATATTAAATTCCAACTTAAACTGAAATTTCAGATGACAGATTTAGGTATCTTACATTATTTCTTAGGTATGCAAATTTTTCAAACTCCTAAAGGTATCTTTGTTTCTCAAAGCAAGTATGCATATGATCTTTTAGAAAAATTTAAGATGAATGACTCTAACCATGTTTCAATTCCATGTGAATTAGGAACTAAATTAATGAATGATATGAATACTCCTTTTGTTGATGAAACTTTGTATAGGCAATTGGTAGGAAGTTTAAATTATTTAACTCTTACTAGACCTGATATTGCTTATAGTGTTGGTTTAGTTTCTCGATTAATGTCTAAACCTCAACAAACTCATTTTAAAGTTGCTAAACGCATCTTAAGGTACATTAAAGGAACTATTAATATGGGATTATTTTATGATGCAAATTCTGAATTTATTTTATATGGCTATACTGATTCCGATCTAGGTGGAGATCCCAATGATGGGAAATCCACTTGTGGTTATTTTTTCTTTGTTGGTTTAGGTCCAATTTCTTGGAAAAGCAAAAAAGAACACTCTATTTCCCTTTGCTCAACTGAAGCTGAATATAAAGGTTGTACCAATGCTGCTAAGGAAGCTTTATGGATTAGAAGACTTCTTGATGATTTGGGTCTACCTCAACAATCACCTACACCTATACATTGTGACAATCAAAGTGCTATTGCCTTGGCAAAGAATCCAGTTTATCATGCACGAACCAAACATATTTCACTTCAACATCACTTCATTCGAGAACAAGTTGAAGACAAGAAAATTATTCTTCTTTATTGTAAAGGAGAAGATCAAGTGGCTGATATTTTAACCAAACCACTTTCTAAAGAGAGATTTCAGTTCCATTGTAAAAATTTGGGTTTACAACCCGTTGATGTACACTCCCCAAGTAAAGATTAAGGGGGGGTGTTAGAAAGGTTAATCTTTCCTTGGATATATTAATTGGGATATTCCAAGGGTCCCTAAATGTAGTTTGTCCTCTTGTACACATGTGGATGACATGTCATTGTTTGTCCTTTATTCCACATGTAAGGACAACTCTTGTTTATTTCTTTATTTAGTTTATCCTCCTTAAGAGGATTGTGACACTTTGCACACACCTATTATGAATGTGGCATTCATAGAAATGGGTGTTACAAATGCAACTCCTCTCTCATCTCTATATAAGAGATGCTCCTCCTTCTTTCTCCAATACACTCTTAGTACTTGATGTTATTGTATTGAGCTACTTTTGCTCCAACACACTCTCTCTCTCTTCTCTAGGAATTTGCCTTCATTCATAATACTCACAAGGGGTTTTCTTTGCTTTCCCCTTATAAATCCTTGTCTCCATTGTTGAACCATCTTGGTGTATGCTCTTGGAGTTTGCTTATCTTATGGTAACATTGTTTCACACTTAACTTACTTGGATTGCTTCTCGTTCCTTGCTCAATATTATCATTTCTTACAAACATATCAAGCATTTACTTGGCCCTTTGGTCCAATAGCAAAATACATCAAACATACAACCTGAAGGGGATGCAAATGGATCTTAGATATTTTTTCCAAGACCACATAAGACTTATAGATTGTTGAGACAGGAGACAAGAACCATTATGAAACTAGTGAAATTATTGCTCATATGTATTAATTTCCTTGAAACTATACATTCAGATGCATAAAATTCAAACATGAAAAAACCTAACATATCAGAACTTGCTGTATTATCTACACTACTGCTATTCACATGAGAGAATTATGTTGAGGAATGGTGTCACCGTTAGGGAATCATGTCAAAATACTGGAACCAATGGTCATACAAGAACGAACCTTTTCTTCCCAAAAATTGGCACCCTTACAGTGAGAAAGAAAGGGAATGATATAGGGAGAAGTGAATTCTCAGATCTAATCAGGAGATGACAAGTGTCCACTCAAAATTCCTTCCCAAGAAGATAAAAAGCCTCTCTCTACCTTCTCTCTATAACTGAAAATCAAATCCCACCATTTTGGCTATACATGGCACAAATAATCTCAGATATTTGGTTCATCTTCATAACCACTTTTGATGCCAAATTTTAAATCATGGTTAAGCCAAAAATTAGTTAAGAGGCCTCCAAAATGCAATAAAATCTTCTCAAAGTCACATTTTCCACATTCTGGCTTCAAATAGTCTTCATAACTACCCTCTAACCAATTCTGATGACCAATATTGAAATCTTCTCATTCTACTGCCAATGGCCCAAGTTTTACAAATTGTCCTACAATGCAAACCGGTGAGCACCTATGCTAAAATCGATGTCAAATTCAAAAAATTCATCTTGTTCTAGTTTTGGTGGTATATTGGAGTGCCTATTTTAGTTAAAAATAGCACCTATTATGCTTGTTTGAAAATTAGACCTTTGTTGATAGCTTCCATAGCACATATTGCATATATTTTAACTTTATGAAAGTTAAAACTATAGAATAAATCAAATATGATTTTAAAATTTTATGCCTTGCACGTAGAACCTAAGAAGGAATAAAATAAAATTTTATTTTAAGCCTTTGAAATTCTTCCTCCCCTTCCAATCTAGGTCAAACTTAGTTTGACCAACCTGGGCACATGTCAAGACATGATTGGATCAAGCTTGCACAGCTAGTGCCACATGGCATCACTTCATTCATCCTTGTCCTTGCCACATCATCGCACCACCTAGATGCCATGTGGCACTCCACTATTGGTCAAAACTCACATTTGCCTCATTAGCATTATCGGGACCTACAACCATGTGTCATGACCACATCAACCCTTGCCATGTCACTATGATAATTCTCATGTATCTTCTATTTGGCGATGTAGCAATGACCACATGATCAAGACACATGTTGCAATCTTCTTCCATCTTCATTTTATGTGCCATGTCATTGCCTGGTCATGACATGTCACTCGCTGATTTGCTGACTACAACTCCATGTGGGACCCATGTTGCATTTCACATTGGAGTTTTCTTTCATTAGTTTTTGGAGTTTTTTTGTGACATTGCTATGTCACTAGCTAGATTTTTGAGATTTACCAGCTAGCAAAGTAGTGAGGCACCAAATTTTTGAGTTTTTCGGTCACCTAGAACTTGCTGATGTCAGAACTTTAAATGCGTATTTGTTCAAGATTTAGCTTTACCTCCATGCTGGCATCCACTGCCATATGGGTGGGATCCCACAACCAACCTTATGGCTTTCCAAAAGCCCTCTTCCTTTAAGACACTAAACCATATGCACAAGATAGTATAAGAAGACTTAAAAAGTCTTGCCCAAGCAGCATGTGGGATAAAAGCTCACTGTTATCTCCTTTAAACAAGTCAACTTTCTCCACTTTGATGTGGGTAGGTCCTTGTTTTTATGTGTTGTGGGCTCCTTTATCCTTTCTACTTGCTACCCTTTATTTGGTGCTTAACACGCAGCTCTCCTTTTATGCCAGGCATCTTTAACCTTTGATTGCTGGTGGATTCTTTAATCAGCTTCTCCTTTTTGAATATTCCCCTTACATTAACTGCTCTATGTCATGGATTTCCATTTCTATATGCGTGATCTCTTCTTTTAATATATCAACATTATAAATGCAATTTCCACTCCCTTGTCTTGCATGAATTTCTCTCATCTTAACATGGTCTGCTGCTATTTGTCAACGTGCTTGCCTCTATTATTGGCAGTGTGGACCCCTGCGTGGACTCCTCTTTCTTTCTTTGGCACTTTTTTACAAACTCGTCTGCACACTATGGCTGTGGCTTTCCTGATTTGGTGTAGACTACTTTATGGCGTGAATCTCCCTTTATTTGCTAGTGTAGGGTTCCTTTTACTCATGCGACTTCTCCTAGTCTCCAGCGTGGATGCCATGGCTTTGTCTTGTGGTTTGTTCAATGCTTTTAATGCTATGGCTTTCTACTTTGGTTTACCCTTTTCTTTGTTGTGAAAGTTCCCCTTCATGTGGGTTGCTCTTTGGCATACGACTTTCCTCTATACTGGCAGTTTGTCTATTGCTTGGAGGTTTGCTAATTTCAGCCTTGCCTGGGGCCTCTATTCCTGCTCTCCCATTCTCTTGTTTGGCATGGAACATTGCTTTTCTCTACGTGCATGGGTTTGCTATTGTTTGGTAGCTTCTTCTTTTACATATCCCATGTCGCTTCTTTTATAGAAGTTTTCCCTTTTGAATATTGGCTACCCCTTTTGAATGTGCTTTCAATATTGCTTGTTGGTTGTGGCCTCCATTCGCATGGGATTTCCTTCACAAAGATGGCTTCTTCTTGTCTTCTTCTGTGGATTTCCCCTAATTTAAGATGTCACCACAAGATACCTAGCAGATGCATTTGTTGGAATCATAAAAGAGATTGCTACAACCTTAGAGGAAAGTAATGGAGGCATTGGGTCAAGGTCCAAAGAACCAACTACATTCTCAGCTGAAGCAGTTAACATAGAATTCTGAATAGTAGTCTATTCATTTTGTATATCAGTGCTATGTGTATGATTTGAAGAAAGGTTATAATTCATGTTGTGTCCATGTCCACGTCCTCTACTGCCTCGATGGGACTCATGTTCATCTCCAAGTCGCATTTACTAAAAGCTAAAAAGAATTTGAAGTGCAACACTGCATTTAGAGCAAGACATATTTCCAACATGTTCAATTGCATTATTCCTATAAAGTTCATTTTCTCCATAGAATCTTTTCTAGAAAAAATCACAAATTGGATGGCCTATAAAACCTCTTTCTATTTCACTGCCATCCACTTCTGAATCACCTTCTTTATAATGCAAGTGGGGACATATCTATAGGTTCTACTTCATCCACTGGTTATGATAGCACAACTTTGGCATCTTCATACTCCAATATGGAGCCAGCTACTTCCATATCTCTTATATTGTCAACATCTTGAAAGAGGCATTCACACTTCAAGTTGAGAAGTCCTTCCTCTGTAGCCTTGAGAGCAACAAAAAAGCTCCTCTCACTCTTTCAAATGAAATTGTACTATATGTGCTACAACAAATGCCTTCATTACTTAGTCAGAAAAGGTTTTACCCTCATACCTCAATCATATCATCACCACTTATATCTCCTTTGCATTAAGATACTTTAATAAAGAAAATTCATTCCACTCACAATTAATAATATTGAAAACCTCATCATGCCTTATCAATCCAATAGAATTTAGTCAGGCCCCAAGGCGGGTCTGGCTAATTGAAAAATTGATCCATTGATCATTTTGAATTAATTAGAATTGAATTCAACCATTGAACCATCAATTAAAACTCATTTTAACTCTCTTTCGCAAACTGTGAATTTTGTGCTAAGAGTTCTATTGACTGACCTTAAAAACTAATTTGAACCTCTGACCGAGTTCTAAAAACTGACCCACTAATTTTCTATTCTGCACACTTGCACCTTGTTAGATCTTGTCTCAAGATGAATTCGGGGTCAAAAGATATTTGTTTTCAAAGTTGACCTCTCAGAATTACTTGCAAGTAAACAAGTTAGAAAACAATAAATTGGGTTTAGATTTGGCCTTGAAAATTGGGCAAACTGACACTTGTGAATACGAAAACTAGGGCATTGGTTCTCTGTCATGAGGAGAATATGGATCTATGATTTGGGCTCTTGACAAATAACAAGATGCATTTGGCGAAGAGTCAAAGTAGGCTACTTGGATTTTGTAGGCTAGAAACACTGTCTAAAAGTCATTTTTTGCAAATGGAATTAACATGGAAAAGTGTGCAAATGGATTTGTCATGACTTGGAAATTGGCACAGTTAAAGATTTTTTAGAGCAAAAAAAAATGGTACAATCCATTCAATCTTACCAATCACAGGTTTTGAATTATAACATCATGAACAGGGGTACCAAACAATCTGCATTTGCTGACACCAGTAAAAAGATAGAAATTGCATTTGAAAACTGATCAAATAGATTTGTCATAAGCTCAAACTTAAAACATAACAAGTATCTGACCTCTAAAATGCAACAGAAAAGGGATTTCATCATTTTAGCAAGTGGTCAAAATTTATTATAGGTCAAATAGGGCTTCCTAGAAATATGAACATTTTGCAAATGTGTGAAAACAGTAAACCACCAACTTTGAGGGATTCAAAACCTAGTCAAAAAAGCTCAAAATGGCTTGAAATCTAAAACATAGGTTCTTCGGTATGGACACTAAACACTCTTAAATAAGAAAATCATGAAACATTTCTGGGTGCGAGTTATTCAGATGCAAACATAGGCTCCTATTGCTGTTTGACACAGGGTAAAATGCAGATTTGAAATGTGCTCGAAATGGGACTTCACGAAATGGGTCAAAATCTCAATTTAATTTCATGGAACACTTAGATGCACTAAATAGAGGGTGTTAGAAACATTAAACACTTGATGGGCTTCAAGGGTACAATCGGGTACAAGTGCACTTAAAAGCATTTATAGGGCTCAAATTTCTCAATGGTGCTCAAAATTGACCATGCAATTTTTAGTGCTAATAGACCACATGAAGATGTGACTACTTGCGCAAAATGGTGCAAGATTGTGTGCATAATTCCAGATCAGGTTGACAAGAGAATTGAATTTCAAAGAGATTTTCAATAGTTTTGTACAGTTCTAAATAGATTACAAGTTTATTTGATAAATAATAGACAGATTGCAAGGTTGATTTTTTAGATTTGTGAAAGTGATGTTGGATTTCAAACAAGAAAAAGTGTTTTCAATAGGACACAAGAAGCAAGCAGTAATCGAATACAATCCAACTGAGGGAAAAGCAACTCAAAGGGACGAGGGAGTCTTGACTTGCAATTTGTTTAAAAAGGTTTGGAATATTTATGACTTGATAACAAACACACTTTATCCCTAGAAATAGAAAATGGTAGAGAAGGCAAAACCTTTGTCCCACATCTTATGTGCATGTGTGTATGTTACACAATCGTGTCACCCCCTATAGGGCACCCATATTTTTGGTACATTCAAAAGACTCAATTGTATATGCTAAATGAGCATCCTTGTGGAAGGGGACAAGTGCATATACCACCTTCCAATGTCCAATAGCATGCCTATGGTTAGTTTTATAGGAGATATTCTTCCCCTTCCTTGCACAAAGATTATGCCTCCTTTCAAAGGTAAATTGGGTAGCTTCTAACTAAGAGGTTTTTACTTAGCTTTCGTTCAAATTAATCCCTAGTGGCTCCACAAGCGGAGTTGAGACTAGTAGCCCACACCAGCATTTGAGAGTGCACACACTTGCTTAGCAAGACTAGAGTCAGTGCTAACTAGTGCAACAGACAGAGGTTCCCCTTGATAAGTGATATCAAGAATCAAGGGAAACTAATTAATCTGGCTTTGGAGTCTTTCACTCTACAAAACATCTTGATTATAGTGAGTTGGAATCTCTGGCGAAAGGAGTGTGCTCACTTGGGTCATTCCTGGAGGTTGGATCACTCTGGTAGGCCCTCTAAAGGATTGACACAGACTAGTAGTTTGAACATAAGGGTCAAAGTTTCTAATTTCCCTTAAGGGGAAAGAGCATACTCCTCCACCTTACTTTCTCACCCAAACATGTAGAACAGGTTAATTACCGACTTAGCTTAATAAATCTAGACTTATTCTTCCTAAAGATTTTGATTCCCTTGAAAGGAAACCATCATCTCATCATAGAAAAGAATTAGCACTAGAGAACCACTAAGTTTCTTTCCTTCTCCAGCATGTCATCTTTTAGAAGTGTCTAGATTTATGATTCACCCTTGGTCAAGACCTCCAAGTCATGAAGAGCATAATCCCCTATTCTTCTATCTTACACCCTAGGAAGTTCACAAGCCCTAATTAGACTATGTTTTAAAAGCAAGAAAGAAAACACATTGTCAGTTCATGTTTGAATGATTTATGTAAAGGAATCTTTGTCAAACATCTTGCAGACAATAGTTAAGCTACAAAAAATTAGAAAAACATAACAATAATGCTTCAGAGAAAAGCATGCCAGTGAAAGATAATGAAGAACATGTTGAAAATAACAAAATGAACCTCATTATTTCAGAATTTTGTGCAAAATCTTGTACAAGAACGGGCAAAATCTTTCACCGACCCATGCAAGAAAATGACGGGCCATTCAAAGACTTGCGCAATCGGGCACTTTTTCACATGAGAAAGTTTTTAGACACATGTAAAACCCTTCTAATCTTCACATGAAAATTTGAGAATTTGTATGAAACAATACGAATAGAATAATAAAAATGAAAGAAAAAGAAATAAATGAGGCCAAAAAACTATTTTTCTCGGCCCCATGGTGGGCACTAGAAATGTATATGCAGAATGTGGCTTTAGATTTCACACACACACACTTCAACATGGTCCTTGTATGTGGATTCATCCTAGAATGAACATGAGATTGTTCACACAAGAGGGGTCCTGCAAGACAACCTATTGCCTTCTATCAAGAAGGATTTGGCCTATTTATGCTCTCAAAGTTGAGATGCAGACAACCAAACCATTCTAGAATGAAGAGTTTTAAAAATGAAATTAAATCTATATGAGATGCAATTAAATCTATGTAGGATATGCACTTAATCTAAGAATATATAAAGTAAAATTAACTAGATGTATGCATATTAAATCTAAGAAATGAAAGCTTATAAGAGTAATGAACAATTGGGTGCACGATTCAACAGAGATTCAGTATCAATTCCATTCAACCTCTATAATGAGGATTTATGAGTCCCTTAAATAGAATCTAGGAATAAATCAACGGTCAGGATCAACCTTGATGAATGGTTAGGATTAGATAAAAGATTTAGTTAAGATGGAAACTTCCTTATGCAGGTGCAGTGAACTGAAGTTGTCATAATTGTGAGAGCAAGTTAACTAAATTGATTCCATTTTCGAGAAGTAGTTCACTTAGAGTTTTAATTTTTGAACTAAGAAATAGGATTTAGTAAAGATATTTAATTTAATAAAATGAGATATAACCTCATAAATGCCATTTACATTTAATTGAATAATTACATTCAATTAATGAAAATAAGCATAGTTATTAAATTAAATATTTTTAATTCCTTAGTACATTAGCCTTAGGAGATAATTTATTTAATTAAAGCATAAATACTTTAAATTAAATCAAATCTTAATCAACAAGTTTAATGTGACTAATACGAGTCAATACTTTAGGAATTAAATAAATGGCATGATTAATGCAAATTAAGGTTTTTTTGTATTTGACAATTAAGTCAAGTAGCGAGTAGCAGAATAAGAATTACCTAGTAAAATAGGACTTTAGAATTGATTATATAGACTAGAATTGGTTGAGATGGCAATGAGCCAATTTTGGGGTATTACAACCCTTAGCAAATTCATTCATCACTAGTATTTTATTAATGATTGAAAATGTGTGGTGATTCCAAATACCTCTTTATCTACCACTCATATTTTTTTCATTGATAACACCCTCCTTTCTAGTCAAGTTGAAATAAATGGGAAATATCCATTAACCACACTCTCGAAGAATATTGTAAGGCTTGTAGATAAAAATTAATCTATCAAAGAGAAACATGTTATTTTTCAACATATCACTCTTGATTAGTGTCTTCTTGCAACAATGTTTTAATTTTAATCAAAAATCATTTCCTTGTAAGCAATAAAGAGTTCCCTTCTTCCAAGGTTTCAATAAAGCCTCAAATTGCTCAAATATTATCTCCTACATCATCGATAAAATATTATTATAAAATATAAAATGATAGATTTATTGGATTAGCAACGAGAATGCTTTTAATCAAATCATATTTGGGTTCCATCCATAACTACATCACATTATTAGCCTCAACTAATAATGTTGCTAATGTCTGTGAAAGAGTCATATCAGTTG
This sequence comes from Cupressus sempervirens, assembly GCA_028749045.1. Classification (NCBI taxonomy): domain Eukaryota; kingdom Viridiplantae; phylum Streptophyta; class Pinopsida; order Cupressales; family Cupressaceae; genus Cupressus; species Cupressus sempervirens. The sequence continues at coordinate 845,110,314 of CM053793.1, read as the reverse complement.
TTATGTTGTCATTGATCTCAACCATTAATTGGTTAAAAATTATGATAATTATGTACAATGTCATATCACTTGATTGATGAAGACGATTTGAATAAAATATGATGATGTAAGTGTTCATAAATCTATGGTATTCAATGGGCATTTGAATGAGTTAGACTTCAAGAAAACATAATTTTGGTTTGATTTCTCTACACGATTTGATGAAGTGTTGGAATCATGTATAAGAAAGAAAATTTGGTTGGTTAATGAAGGAACATATTACTAACTAAGCTACTACACTTGTCACTATGCACCTAAAGAAAAGATGAAGAAAGTGTAGTGTTAACCAAGCAATTTCAGTGTTAACTAAGTCTAGTGTTGACCAAGTGAGATGTGATGTTAATTGAGCATTAGAAGGAAGTAAAGTTTAAGAAAATATTTAATATGAGGCCACTATTTTATAAAAATAAATATTTTTCAATAATTTTTGAAGATAAGGATGATTTTTTTTACAAAATCAATGCATGGAGAAAATCTAAGAAGACATAATATAGGAGAATTGACAATTAGAAATGGAGCACAAAGTTCAAGGTGGAAGTATATTTCTTGAGCATATAGATTCAATGAACATAAACCTGATAAAGATCTAATGATTATTATTTAGTGGTAAAAAATTTAAGATTCTAGAGAAGCGACAAAAGTTTTATATTTAAGGGATGGAAACGATGTTTATTGTTGCCGATATTATTGATTGAGTTGATTGTTGTTGAAAAAATAAGGTGAAAAAAGAAAGAGAGTATTGCAAATATTGAGCAAAAGAAGTGCTAAGTTGATCTATGGAGTCTATGAATTGACTAACAAGGGATCAAAAGATAGAGATTGAGAAAAGCATAGATCTGAACAAGCAAGATAGTGCTAAACCTAACAGATCATTTAATTGTTACCCTCTAGTCATTGTAGCAAAAATATATGTTAACCAAGTGGACCTAATAGTCTTTTGAAATCCTATATGGTAACATTATATGGATTGTTTGTAAGTCCTTTAGAGTGGGCCATTCTTTATAAGTTTAAAAGAATTTACAAGGTCTAGATGATCTTTGGCAAAAAACTTCTAATAAGGCCACATTAACAATATGTCTGTAACCTTTAACAATGTTGGTTCCTAATAGAGCCCACTTCAGAAGACCAAAAATTTTGGGTTATGAGTTCCCAAATGGTTTTTCCCTTGACATGGTTTCCACATTAAATACTTGTGTCAAATTTTGTGAATGCTTATGATGTTGCAAGTTTATTTTATGTTTACAATTTATTGTTGCAACTCAGTATAAGCTAGAAGATAACTTTGATACTCAACATATATTAAATTGATAGTTTATTCCAAAGTTTAAATATGAGTTTAATTCAAGATGCTAGATCTGATTACCATGTTAATGATTTGAAAGATTAAAGTGCTTAAATTTTTGAAAAGAGTTTTTAAGACCTATAGGATGATTGGTTCTAATTGATTCACCCCTCTCAATTATCTAACACGTGTCACTGCTTCTCGCCCAAAAGAAGCACATAGATTTTTTCAAAAAAAATTGAGAAACTTATTATGAAAAGGCAACATGTATAGGAAAAAAAATCTTCTTATTTAATGGAAAATCATTTGAAATAAAAAATAAGGTGGATTGGGAATTCACTATGTGGATGATAGAAAACTCATTGCAAGATAAATGTTGGCTTTAAACTTATACTCTAAACCCTTTTCCACATGTGGTCCAAAATTATTGAAACTAAATACTTAAAAATCAAATTTTGAAAAGAAATATTAAACTTTTAAAATCCTCCAAAAATATATACCATCACAGTAGAGAGTTTATTCTCATGTATTTATCATGGATGAATTTTTTTGAAACATAACATATTTTTGGAGTCCTCTTTCTCTTTTTATTTATCTTTAGTAGACCAAATATCTACTCTTTTAAAAGCTTGGGGATTCAATTTTTATAACTATTTCACTATGTAACAAGGGTGGGGAGCTTTTTCATATCTTGCTGAAAAGATTTTTCAATTTTTTTGTTTCCTTTGAATTAAAAATTTTCCACAAGAGGAATTTCTAACCAAAAGATATTGATATTATTAGTTACCCAAGATCTATTAATTTGGTTACCAATAAATTAAGTCCAATATAGAGGTAAACAAGGCTAGCATTCACATAGCCTCAAGATAAGTAATCAGTACCCTCATCTTGTGAATCATTTGTAATGCAAGTTGATGTGTTTTATAGAGATGAATGATGTATATAACCTATGCATTGTCATGAAGAATAAAAAGTTTCATTGACTATCCTCTAGATAGAATGCACCAAAATTCAAACATTTTTTTTCAAATCTCTGAAAACATAATGATTTTTCCTCAATTTTTTTTTTATTGTTTTCAATAATAATACATGCAAATTATGAAGAAAAAATTCTAAAAATTTCAAAAAAATATGTTGTCATTTTGATTTTTAAAATTTTGGTCAAAGGTGCATTTTTTTAGGAGGATATCTCTGTCCATAAAAAATAGCATATGCTCTAAGAGATTAGATCAAACCATATTTAATACTTTCAATGTGTTGTGTGAACTATTTTTTTGAGTCTTTGTTTGCATATTTTCAGATACAATATATTAGTTGGGCAAAGAGGTTCTCATAGTGGTGTTTCTTTTTCTTATGATCATGAAGAATTCAAGGTAGTAGATGCCACAAGCTTATTACATAATATCTAGACGTGAATAGCTTCACTTTGTGAAGACCATGGGCTATGCTATTGAATGAATGAATAGGTACATTTAGGTTTTTTTGTTATTACATTGGTGGGGCATATATTTCCATTAAATCCTATCTAATTCAATTCAAATCTATTGGGAAGAAATTTTCACTTCAAGTATAGGAATATATAGGTAAAAGCAACTTGGTGTACCACATATTGAGATTATGTTGCATCTATCAATGAGTGGTAGTGTTATGTTATTGTGAGGCTATGATATAATTGAAAGGTTGAATTATTTAATTGCAATATCCATAAAAGGATATTTATGCAAATAATTAAGATATATTCTACCACCTCAAGAAAAATAACTATACAATGCTCGCATTTGGATTCATTGATTGTACCTATTACCTCTCAATAAGAGGTTATAGTATTTTCTCTATTGCTATTATTGGAGGTTAAGAAGCACAAGGGTCATTCTAGAGGAAGTTAACATTGAGGATGTAGGAACCTCCATCATCTCAATTTATCTTCTCATTTTCGAATGTTGTTTTACATGAGAAGCATTTTTAGACTCTTTAGTTTTTTTAAATTTTTTTTTTTTCTAATGCTGACATTTAATGTATGCACATCATGAAAAGACACATTTTTGGGGTAGGTTTGAGATTTGATATTTCACTCAATGAGGACTTTTTGTTAAATAATCTTTAGAGTACAAAATTAATAATTATACCCTTTTGTGGTTACTAGACAATGATTGATATTTTTCACATCTCTTACCTATCATTGTTGAATAACTCAATAATCTATGATTTGAGAGTTTAGGAATAGAAGCATAATAATATAATTCAAAGGTACACATATTTTAGGGTCAAGAGACAACTTGATGGGGCCTTGACAGTTTCAATATTTACTACTTGAAAATAATATGTTCTCAAAACATGTATTCATATATTATATAATCATCATGTTTTCTTAGATGTAAGCCTTGAAGGATTTTCCCTTAAGTAAGGTGAATTTTATATTTCTAGAATCAATATAAGAAGGGGGAAGATAGAGTGAATGGAGGGATAGTTTTAATAATTACAATGATATGATTATTATAACTATTAACCATTTTAGGCCCCCTTCTAAAATGTCAATATTGTCAATTTCATGATATCCAGGGTGGTAGCCATGATGATGTTCTTGAATTATTCATATATTTTCCATGCAAGCATGAGAGGTATATGTAAAAACCTTGGTTATATCTTTTATATCCCTACATCTTCAAATCTTTAATATGGAATGATATATCCTTAGGAGATCTCAAGTCGTAATCATCCATCTACCTCTTCATCACATGATCATAAGCAATTTCAGTTTTAAGAGGATTCAATTATGACAGCATGAAGTTAACCACAATAATCCATTCATGTGTTTTTTCTTCTTCACATGTAGTTCAAGCTAACTCGAGGTCTAAGCTACAAGGAAGTGAATGCTTTGTTCGCTCACTTGTAAGGTTAGAGGATGGGTTAAAACAATTCAAGTGGTTAAGTTGTGAAAAGGCTTTGTTCAGACTATCATAGAAGGTTCAACAAAAACTAGGGCTAAGGCTATAAAGTAGTGAAATACTTTGAGGGAACCATCACTGGGTTAACAATTAGGTTAATGATTTATGTTGTGATAGCACGATGATAGTCAATTTAAGCTTGACCAAGGATGAAGGATGTGAAACAAAAATCCCCTTCACTACATCATCACATGGCTATGAGGTAGTTAAAGTGATCAATTTGGAGGAACACTCTTTCAATAAATATAGTTGATCTTCAATCAATATTACTCCATTGAAAAGCTTCAGTGTTTCAAGTTGTGATGATGTGATATTCAATATCCTCACTCAAATATGCTTAATGACATGATTGCACATGGTTAAAGAATACCATGGGTTAGAGTGTTGATGATGCAAAATGCTTTGATTGCACTCTTGCGAGGTTAAAAAATGAGTTAAGAGCTTGGGTAGTGAAGCTACAAACAATGAAATGATGAAACATATTCAAAAACTATGTACAATCTCATAGGGTCTGATCTCTGGTTGAGGTAAATGATTTTGATGTTGCAAGGAGTATCAAACATTCATTTTCATGTGGTCTTCACATGGTCATGGGTGTCTGAGCTATAGTCAAGATTTAAGTTGTGACGGTGCGAGATTGCATGAAACTATTTAGATGGCTGCTAGTACAACATAGCATGTATTCACCTACAATTATGATTTCTAGTTGTGATTTTGTAAAGTAATATAGTAGTCATCAATGGTAGCAGTCGCAACATCCCATGGTTAAGAAAGATGTCTATCTAGTAGTTGTGAATAGGCAACATGGTTGAAGTTAAATGGCTTCACATTGTCGCATAGTTAAAAGATGGTTTGACCCAAATTGTGGCAATGGTGTGAATGCGCTATTTTCATGATGTTCACAAGGTCACAACATTCAAAGAGCTAAGTGATAAGATTTTATGAAGCAGTGATAAGCATAAAATAAAGAATGTCATAGTTTCATGGGTTGAAGTAGTTAACAGAAGAAAAAAGTTGTGAAGCCATGAATGGTTGCAAGCACAGGTCAATGAGATAGTAGAATGTTGAGCGAGGTGGAAAAATGTTTCAAGGGCATAGGGCCACATGGCAGTTAAATGCTTGAATTTAGTTAACTTGCTGATGTAGCTGATCTAGTACAATGTAAATGTAATCGATGTAGTAGTTACAAAGATTAAGGAGAGATGATTATTCATTTGCAACCATTTTTGATGTCCTAAATGCTATTGCATTCCATGATTTTTAAATGCATATCATGATCATTTCTACTTTGATTTCATCTCTTGTGATTGAGTAAAATCTTTCCATTGTTCTTCTATCATTTATTGTGGGTGATTGCCTTTCATGATCAAATTTCCTACGTTGGAATGTGCATCTAATTAGATTTCTTCTGATCTTTGGTTATTGTTATTCTCTACAATCCAACTCCACTTAGTTTGGGTTTGTACTTAATGTAACATCATATTTATTCATGAACTCTATAAAAGATAGTCCTAAATATATTTTTGGGGTTCTTCTCTATTCTTCTCAGGTTCATGATAGTAGCCTTACACTGTTATTGTAATATTTTGCATTCTATGAATTGAAAACTTAGCTTCTACCTCATCTTACTAGTCTGATATATTGTTCATTTTATGCCTTGTATGGATTGCTTCTTATTTTTTCTTTCATAGTTGGATATCATGTGTAGTTTTTTGCAGAATGTTCTCTTGCAAGCTTGTTTCCTAGCAACATCTTATTGGTTTCACCTTCATGTAAATATTGAAAGTGCAGATTTAAAACAAGATATATGTGTTTAGGTAATTTATTCATGTTTTGTGCATTTCTAGGTAGAGCTATAACCACCACTTCACTTAGGTGCATCAACCCTCTTTCCCTTTCAAAAATTTACTTTTATGCACCTCCTTCTCCCTTTTCCTCTCAAGCGGTAGTTAGGTGCATCCTGATTGTAAGGAAGCCAACCTTCTCTAGAGACTCAATCTCATAGTTCAAGACCCATAGATTGGATATTGTTTCCATATTACACAATGTATCTTAAAGGTCATACCTTAAGCAAGGGTGCAGAGTTTCATGTCAAAAAAAAATTGCATGCCCAGTGGGACAAGAAGATTTAGCTATATAAGTTCATTGGTTAGCCAGTTGATCCTTATTCACTAAGAAATTGGATGTTTTTCTTAGTATCATTAGCCTTTAGAGGCATTCATCTAACACCATGGTGACTCTATGCATCTTTTGGTTTCAATAGACCAAGTGCTAGTATGATTTTTTAGTTTTTATTTTTCCTCGAGACTTTTATGGAGTTGTTTTCTTTATCATGGACCCACTTCATAGAGATTCCTCCCATTTTACCCCATATGATGAAAAGGCTAGTTTCACCCCAAACCTTCATAAAAAAATTTGGTTGTGAATGTGTTGAGATTTCCCCCTCTAAGTTTATTCTAGTCCAAGAGTTCCAAGTGCAGTAAGCAAGGAGAAAAAAATCAAGCCCATTTTTTGATTCCTCCTTAGGTTTGGTCTACCCTACAATATCAAATAATCAGCTTGCTCAATTTTCTAGCAAACCCTTTAATGATCTCAAGGCCAAGCTAGAAGAGCTCTATGACTATGTAGATGGATTTCTCCTTAGATTTTCTAAATTGGGAAGGGATTTTGAAGAAATTCATATTCCTTATGATTTTTCAGATAGTGGCAGTTTTTCTTTCATGATGCTCCTCTTGAGTTCTTGGATTGATGTGATGCGTAGCAATAAGGAGATGTGGATATTTGATCCTTAAACATGTCAGGTATTATTTAAGACTCTAGATGTTTTCAAAGAAGCTGAGGAGGCTCTCTTCTAGTTGCAATAGGAGGAAGAACTAAAATAGAAGAAGTATGAGGAGGAGACAAGACTCAAGCTTTCCCAAATGTAGAGAGGTGAAGTGCAAGAACCTCGAAGAGGGAAGTTTGCTAGCTTTAGACAAAGAAACCATCTCCATATTTTTTCTCCCCTCTACCTTGAATCTCAATCTATATTTCAGACACCTCCACATGTCAATGATGGTTAGCTCCAAAATTATTATTTTCCCTTCTTTGTTGTTCAAGAAGTGGATATATTTTTTTCCACATTAGAGACAATAAATGAGAAGCCACCAATTGAAGAATAGATGTTGTAGTAGGAGGTTGATGAAGAAGAACATTAGGAGGAACTCTTCCCCTCAAGGAGAAATAGATTAATATGCATGAGGCTTCTCTCTAGCCTGCATGCAATGGTGCAATAGAAACAACAATCTAAGAAGAGGAGTTTCCTTCTTATTCAAGCCATCATAGAGACTGTTGTGACATGGGGATATCATAGTGGATGGGGGAGATTGATTTCTATGAACTTGAGGCCTTACGCCTTTCTAATAAGTCATCTTACCCATATGAGGAACACATGTTACAACCTATTAAAGAGAGAAAGGAGGTAGCTATTAAGCTAAAAAAGGAGGACCCACTCTTCCCTTTTGAAGAGATTCCCTCCTATGTTGAGAAAGAAGAAGACAATAGGGTTGTCCCTTCTACCAAGGAACAAATCACAACCTTCAAGCCTTTACAAGATGTTGAGGATCTTCTTGAAGCTAAGAAAGAAGATATTTTGTTGTAGTTGTCAATCCTCGATGATGTGGAGGATGAAAAAGAGGATCTCAAGGATAGATCTGTCCTTAAGGAGGAACATGCCAAAATGCATAAGGTTTTTCTTCAACCTATGCATAATACTATAAAAGAGAAAGAGGATTTTCATAAGGAGACCTTTTGGGATGAGATGGAGATGTTTTGTTCATCCTTAGACATGAAGTAGTCTACCCCTTCATCAAATGATCATGAGTTATAGTAGTAGCCAGTAGAGAGTCATGCCATACCACTAACTCCCAATGAAGTGACTCATGAGCATCATGAGAAAGAGGTGGAGATTTTTTCTTCACAAGGAGAGGAGCCATTTTCAAACTAGTTGGATGCTACCAATGCAAAGCACAATACAATCAAGGCTAATTTCTTAGACCTAAAACTAAGAAGATGATGCCTCATCAGGCATCTAACTCTACAAAAAATCAGCAAGTTTCCCCTCATAATGCTTACACTTGAGCATGAGGATGAGGATCACAAGGAGGATCAAGTATGTTTTTCTCCAAAAGACAATGCCCCAATGCTAGAAAGCCTCATGGATTCTAGCATTAGGAATGAGATATTCCATGTAGTAGTGTGTTTGTTATGCTTACTATCATTTTTAGGTACCCTCATGAATGGAACAAAAAATTAGCTGGTGAGAAAGGACAACTACTTCAACAAGCCATTCAATGGTTTTTTTGACCTTCCATCTCTATAAATTTTTCTACATAGTAGATTAGGTGTTTTCCTATTTTTTCAAGAAGTGCATGAGTTTAGGATTTTTTCTATGAAATAAAAAAGTTTTGAAGTTTTTCTAGTTGTAGAGGTCATAGTTTTCTAGTTAATTGTAGAATAGGGTTCATTTTTTTTGACTCCATAGCCCAATGGATTGCTTAAGGACACTAGTTCATCCTAAGTAGGAAAGCATCCCCTCTGAGTAACTAGAAATGTTTAAAAAATTTCCCCCCCTACCTTTTAAAATGTCAATATTGCTAGTTTCATCATATCCAGGGTGGCATCCATGACCACATTCATGAATTATTCATATATTTTCCATGCAAGCATGAGAGGGTTTTTATATATCCCTATGTCTTCAAATCTTTTATATTGTATGATATATCCTTTAGAGATTTAAGTTATGATCATGTGACTACCTCTTCATCTCATGATCATAAATAGTTTTAGGTTTAAATAGATTCAAGTTGTGATAGTGAAGTTAACCACAGTAATCCATTCATGTGGTTTTTGTTCTTTGCATGCAATTCAAGCTAACTTGAGGTCTAAGCTATGAGGTAGAAAATTCTTTTTTCACTTGCTCATGAGGTTAAAGGATGGGTTAACAATTCAAGAGGCAAAGTTACAAAAAATCTTTGTTCATACTATCATAGGAGGTTCAACACAAACTATGGTTAAGACTAAAAGAAATGAAATACTTTGAGTGAACCATTGCAGAGTTAACATTGAGGTTAATGATTTAAGTTGCAATAGTGTGATGGCAGTCAATTTGATGGTCATCACAACATTTCTTATAGTTAAACTTGACTGAAGATTCAAGATGTAAAACATAGATCCATTTCATTGCATCATCACAAGGTTATGATGCACTTAATGTGATCATTTTGGAGGAACATCATTTTGATAAATACAACTCACCTTCAATCAATATAACTCCATTGATGAGCTTTAGTGTTTCAAGTTGTGATGGTGCAATATTCAACATCATTAGTCAAATCCCCTTCATCACATCATCACATATGGTTAATGATTACCCTTGGTTAGAGTGGTGATGATGCAAAATGCTTTGATTGCACTCCCATAGGGTTAAAAGATGAGTTAAGAATTTGGGTCACAAAGTTGCAAATAAAGAAATGATGAAATAGATTTTGAGCTAGGTGCAACATCATAGGGTCTATCTGTAGTTAACACAAATGGTTATGATTGTGCAAGGAGTATCAAACAATCATTTTCATGTGGTCTTTTCATGGTCATGGGTGTTTGAGCTACATTCAAGTTTTAAATCGTGATGGTGTGAGATGACATGAAATAGTTTAGTTGGTGGCTAGCACAACATTACTTGTATTCACCTATAGTTATGATTTCTAGTTGTGATGTTGCAAAGTAAGAAAGAATTCATTTTAGGGTAGAATTTGCAACATCACAAAATTAAGAAAGTTGTCGATCTAGTAGTTGCAAAGAGATGACATAGTTGAAGATAAATGGCTTTGCATCATCGCATAGTTAAAAGATGGTTAGATCCAAACCATGACGATGGTGTGAATGGTCAATTTTCATCATGTTTGTAGGATCACAATGTTCAAGGGGCTAAAGTGATAAAAGGGTTCCAAAGTAGCAATAAGAATAAAACAAGGAAGGTCATGATTTCATGGGTTCAAGTAGTTAATAGAGGAAACAAGTTGTGAAGCCATGAATAGTTGTGAGCAGAGGTCAATGAGATAGTAAAATGTTGAACAAGGTGGAAAAATGTTTCAAGGGCATAGGGACATGTGGCAGGTAAATGGTTGAATTTAGTTAACTTTTTGATGTAGCTAATCTGATATGATGTAAATGTAATGCATGGAGAAGTTCAAAAGATTGATTACAGATCATTATTCATTTGCAACCATTTCTTTATGTCCTCAACACCATTGCACTCCATGCTTCTTAAATGCATATCATGATCATTTCTACTTTGATTTGATCTCTTGTAGTTGAGTATAGTTTTCCCTTGTTATTATATCATTTCTAGTGGATGGTTCTCTTTCATGATCAGATTTTATGCATGGGAATGTGCATCTGATCATATTTCTTCTAGTCTTCAATTATTTCTCTCCTCTACAATCCAACTCCACCTAGTTAAGGTTTTAACTTAGTGCAACAATAGAGTTATGCCTGAACTCTATTAAAAGCAATTGTAAATATGTTTTGGGCATTCTTCTCTATTCTTCTCTAGTTCATGACAACAACTTTACACTTTGTTATTGTAATATTTTTCCTTCTATGAATAGAAAACTTAGCTTCTATGTCATCTTGCTAGTTTGATATATATTGTGTATTTTATGCCTTGTATGGATGATTTTTTATTTGTTCTTTCATATTTTCATATCATGTGTAGTTTTTTGCTGAATGTTGTCTTGTGAGTTAGTTTCCTCAGAATATTTCATTGGTTTTTCCTTCATGTAAATCTCCAAAGTGTAGATTTGAGCCAAGATATGTGTGTTCAAGTAATTTATTTATGTTTCATGCATTTCTAGGAAGAGTTGTAACCACAGTTTTAGTTAGGTGTATCACCCCCCTTTCCCTTTAAATAATTTACTTTTATGAATCTCCTTCTCCCTTTCCCTCTCAAGTAGTAGTTAGGTGCATCCTGATTGTAAGGAAGCCAACTTTATCTAGAGACTCAATCTCACAGTTCAAGTCCCATTTCTTGGAGATTGTTTCCACATTACATGAGGTCTCTTAAGGGTCATACCTTAAGCATGGGTGTAGAATTTCATTCAATAATAACCATTATTTAGTCGCATCTAATTATTTGATCAAATTTAATAACACCTTTCCATATTAGATATTAATGAAATATTAAAATATTCAATCATATCTTTCAAAAAGATTCCCTCTATGGGTTTTTGGAGCTTGGGGTTGAAAAGAAATTGGTGATTTTGTAGAAACTAGTAGAATTCCACCAAAACAATTATGGAACATATGGAAGACCACATTTTAGAGAATGATCATACCCATATAATCAAGAAAAAAATTCTCACTTCCAAGTCCATGTCTTTTGATTAATGTAATAACTTGACAAAATGGCACATATTTCTATATCATCTAAAGACACTATCCTTTTAAAAACTTCAAAAAGTCAATGAGAGTCAATAGGAAATAGAAACTTCTAGATCTCAACTACTGCAAAATATTTGTTCTAGAGGAAATCCAAGGGATTTAGGTGTCAGTTGTGTAATGAGGAATCATTCAAGAAAATTCATTATAGCTAAGGTAATAAAATTATCTTATTGAACTAATAATATAATCAAGATGATCTCTTATATGTGGTATTAGATATGATTTGGCTCATAACGTTGAGAATCTCTATATTGAAGGTCACTCGCAAGTGATAATCAATGCATTGATAGAAAAATAGTTGTATAACTAGTAGTTAAATTGTTTTTTTTTTGAAAAATTATGAACTTCCTTCCAAAATTTGAACAATGCAAAATTGGTCATTTCTTTAGAAAAGTTAACCAATTAGTAGATATACTAGCCAATATGATAATGGACTCATGGTGCAAGAGCACCTAGGGTAAGGTCAAACCGTAAAGTATTGTTTTTGGTTTGTGGATGGACTAACCAACCATATGGTAATAATGACTATTGATAAAATCCCAAGGTGTGCTTAGGGGGTTTGAGTTAGTAGGTTTTGGTTTAGAAGTCTATTTTGGTCAATTTGGTCCTGAGAGTTGAAAATTGTTGAAAAAATGCTTTAGAGGGAAAAATGAGGTAAAATATTAGAAAAGGGGGAAATGAGTGTGTCAATATGGCCCTTAAATGTTCTAAGGTCATCCTAGGAGGTTTTGGAACATTCTTTGCAAGTTTGAAGAGTCTAAGAGCAAAATTGCAAAAGTTGTCAAAAAGTTCCATTGACAACTTTGCAATTTTGCAAAATTTCTTGACAACTTTTTAGGTAGTTTTTAAAACCAATGATTTTGGGTAGTTATGGTTTAAAATTTAGACTAGGAGGAGAGATGAGTTCTATTTAAGAATTTTCCAACTCATTTCCAAGGGTTGGATAGTTGGATCTATAGACAACATTCAACAACAAGATAGTTTGAGCATTCTACGCATAGTTATCGAGTTTTCACCTTGGATTTTTGTATTGAATAGAATATTGTTTTTAATGAAGTAGAATATTGTTCTCATGTCTTAATTCTATGTGCAATTTTTTTGGTTTTAAGTATCCATTCAATAAGATTTTGAAAATCTTTTTTTTTTGTCGATCTTCTTGTCCACTTTTGAGTAGCAATCATGAAATGGGCTATAGCTTGGGTGTCCTTGGTCTAATCACCATGACTCGTGGAGAAAAATATATGGCCTCTATAAATATTGTAAATATGATTTGTGGAGGTTTCCCTAGGCATGATAGCAAGCTTTGCAAGGTGCAAGGAGATGCTTGTAAGGAGTTCTTGTGAAGAATAAATGATTACCATAGGTCAATCCTGAATTGATAAGGGAGGGGAAATGTGTGAGGGAAGCTAAACTCAAAGGAGGAGGTTGGCTATGGGTTTTGATTCTTGCAAGAGAGAAAACACTAACATTACTACCAAAACCCTTAAAAGTGGGATTTTCTAAATCTATACAGTACAAATAGTACTAGAACCCTAGACCTAAAATATCTTCAAGAGGTGGTCATAAGGAACAAAATTATAGTATAAAACAAGGGGTATTGTTAAGGGCTTTTGTTTGTTATAACCCTTTCCTTGATTCTAGGAGGGCTAATAGGGGATCTTATGGCTACAAGGTCTAACTAGTCAATTTTGTGATTTGGGTGCAAGAACCTTGAAAGAATGGTGTAGAATGATGAGGAATTAATACAAAACCTCAAAAGAAGTGTTACACCTTATTTTTGAGGCACTTGGTGCTCTTGGGAAGTTTTTTAATTCTAAGAAAAAGAAGGCATTTGGGGTGAATTGGGAGAATTATGTTGGGGTTTTCAAATGGTGGGTGACTTTTTTGTGGAAAGGGGATTGTAGAGGGATCCTCTAAGTTAGGGTTAGGAGAGGAGAACCTATAGTGGGATAAGAATAGCCTAAGAAGAGCTAGATGCTCTTAGTAGAGGATGCTTCCCATCAAAGTGGTATCAAAGCAATAGATTTGGCTTGTGGTGGCATGTTTGATTGCACTAAGTCAAGTCAATCTTCCAAGATGGTGACCAATGGAGAGTTGGAAAATGAAGTGGATGAGAAAAAGAAGTTCTTAGAAGAAAAGACTAGGGTTCTAGATGAGGCCCTAGAGGAGGTAAGAGATAAATTGAAAGAGATAGAGGATGCAGCCTAGGCCAAGGAAGATTAAGACTTTAACAATGGAAAAGATAAGTTGAGTTTGAAGGATGAAATCCTTGAGTTAGATACTCCACTTGGTGAGTAGGAACCATTCCTAAAAGCCCTTAAAGCATTTGGATGGAAGAGTCTAGAGAATGTGTCCTTATTTAATGGAAAGATGGATGTAGAAGTAGTCTTAGAGTGGCTTGAAAGTATTGAGAACTACTTTGAGTTTGAAGGGACAAAAAATGCCCAAAAGGTGAGATTTCTAAAGTCTAGATTGAAAGGTCAAGCTTTGACATGGTGGAAGTTTGTGCAGGAAGAAAGATAAAGTGAGGAAAAGAAGTCTGTAGATAATTAAAAAGAAATGGTGGCAAAGATATAAGAGACATATCTACCAGAGGATTATGAGATTCTAATCCATTAAGAAGAGGTAGAACCTTAGGTAGAAAGAACTAGATGTGGCTACCTATACTGAGGAATTTTAGAAATTATCATTAAGGTCAAGGGTGGAAGAAGCAAAGAGTATCAAGGTGGCAAGGTACTTAAATGGCCTTAAATGATCCATATAGGATGAGTTGAGTTTGTCTAGCCTCACCACTCTTCAAATTTGTTTTCAAATGGCTAGGAAGGTGGAGGAAAAACTAAGGAAGAAAGGGGACTCTAGTTCTAAGAATAGGGGTAGATGTAAAGACTTCAGAGGTCATTCAAGAGGATGCTCTAATGGCAAGAGTAGTGATAAGAGAAGCTATAGAGACTCTAAGTGGAGTGAGAAGACCAAAAAAACTAGTCAAAAAGGAGGCTCTAATAGAGGTAGATGATCCAACAATTGTGGAAGAGGCAAATATAGAAGTAGTAGCATAGGTTCACACTTTAGTATTATGAATTGTTATAACTATGGTAAGCTTGGACACCCTCATTATAGATGTCTAAAAAAGGAATCCTCTTCTTATGGGGAAAACAAGCTTAAGTATGTCCAACAAGAGCACCATCAAAAGGTAGCAGGAGTGGACCTTGATATGGAGAATGGTGATAACCTCATGTTGATGAGTCTATTAGTTAAGGAACTAGTGAAGGATGAGCCAAAGCATAGGAGAACACTATTTAGGACTACATGTAAGATATTAGTAAATTATGCAAGGTAATCATAGATTTAGGGTCTACTAAAAATGTCTTGTTAGAGGAGGTAGTAAAAAAGCTTGGTTTGACCAAGATTCCCCATGTGTGCCCTTACAAGGTGACTTGGTTGAATAAGGGGTAGAATATACTAGTGAATGAATAAGTGTGGGTAGACATCACCATTGGCAAGTATCAAGATAGGATCTTGTGTGATGTGGTTCCCATGGATGCTTGTCACCTACTATTGGGAAGACCTTGGAAGTATAACAAGGAGGCAGTGCATCATGGTAAAGAGAACAAGTATTCCTTTAAGAAGGATGGTGTAACTTATAGAATCTAGTCTATAGTAGAAGAAGACTAGGTGGAGAAGTCTACTGATTAAGCATTTCTCATGAGTAGAAAGGAATTCCTCAAGTATTTAAAGGAGATTGAAGTAGTAGGTTATGCTATTATGCTAAAACCTAATGAGGAGGAGACAACTACATCTACACTTATACCTACAAAAGTGAAAGAACTATTGGGCTAGTTTCAAGACATCATTTATGATGGAACACCACCTACTCTACCACATAAGAGGTCCATAAGTCATCAAATTGACTTCATACTAGGAGCATCATTTCCAAAAAAAGCTAAATACAAGAAGACTCCAAAGTTGAACAAGGAGATTGCAAGGAAAGTTCAAGAGCTTCTTGGTCAAGGGATGATTAGGAAGAGCATTAGTCCATGTGCCATACCAGTGGTCTTAGAAACTAAAAAGGGAGGTAAGTGGAGAATGTGTACTGATTCTAGGGAAATTAATAGAATCATAATTAGGTACAGATTTCCCATTCCGAGAATATAAGACTTGATGGATTGTCTAGGTGGAGCTAGGTATTTTTCCAAAATTGATCTTAAAATTGGATACTATCAGATTAAGATAAAATAAGGGGATGAATGGAAGTCTACATTTAGGACTACTGAGAGTCTCTATGAGTAGTTGGTAATTCCATTTGGCCTTACCATTCACCATTTACCTTCATGAGAGTCATGAATGAGGTTTTGAAGGATTACATTGGGGTATTTGTTGTGGTATACCTAGATTACATTCTCATCTTTAGTAAGACCAAGGAGGAACATATGAAACATATGGAGTTGGTATTGAGGAAGCTTCAAAAGGAAAAATTGACAATAAACTTGGAGAAAAGTGAGTTCATGAAAGAGGAACTAGTGTATTTGGGGTTTGTAGTATCCCAAGGAAGTCTTAAGATGGATGAGGACAATATAGAGGCTATTTTAAGTTGGCCTACACCTAGATCTGCTACTAAGGTCATGAGTTTTCATGGATTAGCATAGATTTATAGGAAGTTTGTAAGAAGGTTCAGTGAAATATGTGCCCCTGTGATGGATACAATCAAACTGAGCATGAACACTAAATTTGTGTGGACCAAACCTACAGATTAGAGTTTTGAGAGATTGAAGAAGGAGGTAGCAACTCAACCTATATTGGTTCTACCAAGTTTTGAGAAGCCATTTGTGGTGGAATGTGATGCTAGTAACATAGTAGTTGGGGCAGTTTTGAGCCAAGAGGGTAGACCAGTGGTAATTTTCAGTGAGAGGCCTAATGAAGCCAAGACGAGATATTCAACATATGACCTAGAGCTTTATGCACTTGTCAAGAAGTGGAGGTACTACTTATTGCCTAAGGAGTTTTTTGTCTTCACAAATAACCAAGCCTTGAGTTTTACTAACTCACAAGAGAAGCTAAGTTTGAGCTACATCAAATGGATGGAGTTCTTATAGTCCTATACCTTCACTATGAAGCATAAGAAGGGAAAACAGAATAAGGTAGAATATTCTTTGAGCAAGAGATTTTTGATAGTGCAAGAAGTCAAATTATAGAGAATTAGATTGGATGGCTTCAAAGATCTATATGAGGAGGACACTAACTTTTCAGAAGCCTATAAGGTATGTACTAATTTTGCTAATCATTTCCATAGTGATTTTTTTGAATATACCCTATAGAATGTACTATTGTTCCTGGGTTAACAATTGTGCATTCCAAGGGGATCCATGAGGGAGAATCTCATACAAGAGAAGCACAATGGGAGCATGAGTGGGTACTTTGGTTTGAATAAGACCTTGGACCTTATGGAAAGGTTGTACTACTAGCCTAAAATGCAAAGAGATGTTAGAAGGTATATGGAGCAATGCAACATATGTTAGAAGGAAAAGGGGACATCATCAAATGCACTATTCCTAATCAACCTTGGGAGTGCATCAATATGGATTTTATAGTAGGATTACCAAGAACTAGGATAGGGATGGTTAGTGCCATTGTGGTAGCAGACAGGTTCAACAAGATGACCCACTTCATACCATGCAAGACTACACATGATGCAAGTAATGTGGCCAACCTATTCTTCAAGGAGGTGGCTAGGATCCATGGATTACCAATGAGCATAATAGCTAATAAGGATGTTAAGTTTATGTGGTGTTGGTATTTTGAAGCATCAAGGTTTCAAATTACCCTGATGAGAACATAATACATCTTGAGGTAGCTACTTCCCATTTGCAACATATACTTTTAGACATCGGGCCACTATAAGGCTAGACCCTTCTTCTATTTTAGGCTCTGTTAAACCTAGGTAGGTGGACCTATTAGTTTCTTCATATGGTACTAGTATTCAAAGCATAGACCAAATCTAAACAAAGCAGATTACACCCTTATATCTTTTGTACTTATGAAAAGATCATAGACATGAAATAGCTAATAACATGACCTAAGAAATTGATAAGCTAAGTGAGGGCATCTTTTCAGCTCTTAAATAGAAAGGAAAATGGATGATTATAATTCTTAATTT
Organism: Cupressus sempervirens; assembly: GCA_028749045.1. NCBI lineage: Eukaryota > Viridiplantae > Streptophyta > Pinopsida > Cupressales > Cupressaceae > Cupressus > Cupressus sempervirens. The sequence continues at coordinate 845,092,418 of CM053793.1, read as the reverse complement.
TAGAAAATCCCCAAAAATGCAATAGTAAGAACAAGTTGATTCTATAGTTGGTCAGTGCCTTATCCATTGGGAGATACCATGAATCACATAGATACATCTATGACACTATTGACATATTATGTACATCAAGACATTAGATCTATCTTATCTCTTTGTGAGTCAGACATCAGTGTCCATAAAGACCTCATTCTTGTGAAGTATCCTTCTCAAATAACTAGGAACCTTATCAAATACATCAAGCATTTACTTGGCTCTTCATTCCAATAGAAAAATATACCAAACATACAACCTTAGAAGGATGGAAATGGGTCTAAGTTCTTTATTTCTAAACCTCAAAACATTGGAGATTATAGAGATAGGAGGCAACAATTAGATTGAAACTATGAGGATTCCTTCTCATTTGTATTCATTTACTTAAAATATACATTCAAGATGCATGTAAACAAATCACAAAACTAGTAAATAGATCAAAAATAACTATATTAGCTTAACTATTACTATTCATACAAGAGAGATATAATAAATAATGGTATTATAGTCATGAAAACATATCAAAAAATAGAACCCTGGTCTCACAATACTGAGAAAACTCAAGATTGGAACCCATGCAATGAATCAAAAAGAGAGAGAGATATAGGAGAAGTATGAAATCTTGGATCTGATCTAGATGTTACATGTGTCCACTTGAATCTTCATCCCCTACTATTTTAAAACATCTCCATCTTTCTATAACTAAAATTTGATATTATTCTCATCATTGTTATGTAACAAACTTGAAATATCTCTTCTTCAATGATGAAAGCCATTGTATTGCCAAAATATCAAAAATGCATCTAAAATGCTAATAATCCATCCACCAAAATGACTTGGAAGTGAAAAAATATGCCCCTAACTACACTCATACTACCCCTGATGTTCATCTAGTTCACTATTTCATTAGAAATCAAATCTAAACTACCCCAACAGAATGAAATTGAAAAATGGATACCAGAGACAAAACCTTGAATAAATTGAACCAATGACTTCTTGTGCATAAGAAAACTCCAAAAATGGTACATTTGTTCTCTCCCAATTTTGGTGATATATAATAGTCTTATATCTTCTTATCAAAAATACCCAGAATATCATTTTGAAGTTCAAGCTCTTGGACTAGTTCATAGGTATGCACTTTAGCAAATATTTAATGTTAACCTAAAGTCAAAACATTAGATTAAATTGTCAAGTTTATTTAAAACTCAACACATTCAAAAACAAGAAAATAATAATAAAATATTATTTTATGAATTTCATTTTTCCCACCAAAAATTCCTCTGGGTCAAACTAGGTTTGACTAATCTCAACACATGTCAACACACTATTGATCAATTCTACACTATCATCTACTACCTAGGTACCATGTGGCACCACTAGATTGGTCTCTATTTTGTTATGTCTTTCTAGTCCCTCTACTATGTGGTGGCCTTTGATTGGGTTTCCATGTTGCTATCCTAGTCTGAATAGTGCCACATCATCATGGCATAGCAATTTTGTAACATGTGGCACCTCCCACTACATCATCACCATGTTAGCAACGTCACATCATACATCCACATTATCCTATCACATCACTGGCCCTACTACATGGAAGCTCATCACTATGTCACTATCCTAGTTAGAAACTGCAACATCACTGGTGACATAGTGACCTTGCACCATGTGTTGACATTCACCACATCATTGGCTTGGAATTTGTGCCAAGTTGGAGCAGCCTAGTCATATGTCCACTTGCGATTCGTCTCTATTGGTCCAAGCAACATCTAGTTAGCATTGTCTCAATTGACGCACTTGTTAAAAAATTCTTCAATCCTCTTCCATCTTAGGGCCCATGCATGCAACTTGAGGCTTACAAAATCTAATGTCTTTAAGACACTAAGGAATGGTGTTCAAAACTATTTAAAGTGTCCCGAGGGTCTGAGCATGGGCAATGTGGGATATAACAATTTCACCTTTTGACTGATATAGTGCCTTTTTCTCTCAATCCAATTGTGTTTTAGGAGAGCTTTTCACATTCCTTGTTAGGACCATCATGCACAACTCCATTAACTCCTATATAGAAGGCGATAACAATCCATAAAACAAAAGAAAATGCTCTATTTCCTTTTTTGCATGGAAAAAATTGCCATATATGAGTGAGATGCCATAGGTTACTTTTATCATATGTTGGGGTATTCTTCAATTTTTTATAGAAATGAAAGTTCCAACTCCCAAATCCACACACCATAGGTCTTCTCCTAATTATATCTTTCTCTACATCCCTTTAGATCTCATTGTTACAAAGCTAGAGTTCTAAGAAATGGTAAGTACTCCAGTTTCTCAAGTAGCATTCTATAACTACATTCTTCTTATTATTCCTCTCTTTTCCTATGTTGACGTGTTATTGAAAAGGCCATCTTAGATAACCTTAGCATCAATGCCCATTTTTTTTTTTGTACATTCAATAATTTCCTCTTTGATAGATCCAATACTCACTAAGACAAAAACACAAACTTCCTTCCTTTGGCCAATTTGATGAGCCTGATCCTCTACTTGCTAATCCATTTGAGAATTCCAGTCACCATCAAATAATATCATAGTATCAACAATTTGGAGATTGAGTCCAAGCCCACCAACTCATGTGCTTAAAAGAAACATAAAATATGGTGAATCAAGAGCATTGAATTTCTGAAGCAAGGAACCTCACTCATCTATTTTGGTTATTCCATCATGTCTTAGAAACATGAATCCATGGAGCAAAAAGTAAATTTCTAGGATATCCATAAGGCATGTCATTTGTGAAAAAAGTATCACTCTATGACCTACCTTTTGCAACTTAGGTAGCAATCGAATAAGGCATTCAAATTTTCCTGATGCTTGAACTATCTCTTCTTTCCCCAACAAGAAGATATGGATGATTGCAACACTTCCTTAATTGATTAGATAAATTCAATACACATTTTGATTTACTAGTAACATGAGTTCTATATATGCAAATAGAGAATGGAATTTATAAGGATGGATGAGTCATTAACAAGGAAGAAAGAAGTAAGTCGAGAAGGGGAGTGGGGAGGATAGGACAATGCATGGGATTGTGTCAATGTTTAAATATGGATCTTCTTGATGTGGTGAGTCATAGTGCCCATATTTCAAAAAGAAAAGCTAGGAATAAAACAAGACCACCATCTACATTCACCCTTTTATCACTCATAAACAACTCACATCTCCACAACTGGCTCCATATGTTATTTAACTCATTTCTGTTACCCTATGTTCAATGTGATATTGCAAGTTGGCATCCAATATGAAAAGCATAGAAACCATCAACATCCTTTTCTATACTAATAACACTCAAGATCTTCCTGTCATTTCTACATCCAACTTACCACAGAGAAAACATTTAACTTTTCTTTGACCATAGTTGGGCTCTTGTTTTGTGCAAATTCTAATGATTGCTTTAGATTTTGAATCTAATTTATTTGTTCTTTAAAACCTTTTTAGTGGATGGGTACTTTCCAAATCCTTTCTTTTATGAAAGTTTCCTTCTCCTTAATTCTCTTTAAGTATACTTCTAAACATTTAGTGCCATGCCTACACTTTGCACTTTCCTCTCCAATGTAGGTACTTCAAAAAAAACATTAGAGATGCAATTACAATCAAACTCATTTAATATATCCTTTCATACAAATTAATTAAGGATTTGTATCATTGGTTCAACTTTTAAAACTTGTTTTCACCTCATTTTCAAACTGCCAATTTCATGCCAAGGGGTCCTTTGACTAGCTTATAAAAATACCAAAACACCTATCTGGGCCCTAGAATTAGGCAATTTGATTCTTTGTTCCACATACTCTTAAACTATTAGATTCATCCCATGAAGACACTTGGGTCAAAATATATTGACCATCAAATTTTCCTTCTTGGAACTGCCTGGAAGAAAACATGTCAAAAAACTATAAAATGCATTTGATTTTGGCTTCAAAATTAGGTCAAACTGACACTTGAGGGTACAAAAATAGGAGCATTATTTCACTATCATGAGAAAAGTATAAATCTATGATTAGTTCTCATAAAAAATAACATGGTGCATTTGGAAAGTGGTCAAAGTGAGGTACTTGGATTTGTTGAACTAGGAACACTAGGCAAAAGGTTATTTTCTAAAACATAATAGACCTAGGAAAGTGTGTAGACGGATTCATCAAGACTTGCAAACTGACACACTTAAAGAATTTTTAGAGTAGAACACAACAGTAAAATATATTTTATCTCACCTATTATGGATTTAGAGTTATGACATCTTGAACATGGGTACTAATCAATCTGGATTTCTTGACACAAGCAAAACAACATAAATTGCATTTGGAATCACATTTAAATCCTAATCAAATGGATTAGTCATAAGCTCAAAATTGAAACCTAACAAGTCTCTAACCTCTACAATGTAATGTAAAAGAAAATTTCTCATTTTAGTCAACTAGGTCAAAGATATAACAAGTCAAAAAGGACCTACCATAATTCTAAACAATTAGCATCAGTATGACAACAATAAACAACCAACTTTGAGGGATTCAAAACCTAGTCAAAACATGTCAAAAAAACTTGAAATTTGGAATATAGGTTGTTTGATAGGCATACTAAACACTCCCAAAGTAGTGAGTCATGAAATATTACTAGCTATATGAAAAAAATGAAATCCTAGATCTGATCTGGAAGCGACATGTGTCCACTTGAATCTTCATTCCTTGCTATTGTAAAACATCTTTGATCTTTCTATAACTAAAATCTGATATGATTCTCATATTTTTTATGTAACAAACTTGAAATTTCTCTTCTTCAATGATGGAAACCCATGTGTTGCAAAAAAATATGAAATACATTTGAAATGATAATAATTCATCCATTGAATTGACTTGGAAGTGACAAAATCTGCCCCTGACTACTTTTATACTGCCTCTGATGTTCATCCAATTCATCATTTCATTAGAAATCAAATCTGAACTACCCCAACTAAATGAAACTAAAAAATGGATACCTAAGACAAAACCTTGGATAACTTTAACTAGTGACTTCCTATGTAGAAACAAACTCCAAAAATGGAACGTTCATTCTCTCCTAGTTTCGATGATATATAATAGTTATATGTCCGCTTATCAAAAATACCCAAAATTTCATTTTGAAGTTTAGGCTCTTGGACTAGTTCATAGGTCTACACTTTAGTAAATATTTAATTTTAACCTAAAGTAAAAACTTTACATTAAATCATCAAGTTTACATAAAACCCTATACATTTAGAAACTAGAAAATAATAAAAAATTATTATTTTATGAATTTCAATTTTCCCTCCAAAAATTCCTCTGGGTCAAACTAGGTTTGAAAAAGCTCAACATGTGTTAACACACCATCGATCAATTGGTCCCTATTCTACCATGTCTTTCTGGTCCCTTTTCCATTTGGTGGCCTTTAAATTGGGTCACCATGTCACTATCCTAGTCAACATGGTGCCACATCATCACAACATATTAATGTTGTGACATGTGGCACCTCTCACAACCTCATCACCTAGTCAGTAGTGCCACATCATCTATCCACATTATCCTGCCACATCATTGGCCCTACCATGTGGCGGCTCATTGCTATGTCACTATCCTAGTCAGTGACTATGATGTAACTAGATACATAGCGACCTTGCACCACATGTCATTATTCACCACATTATTGCCTTGGAATCCATGCCAAGCTAGAGGACCCTTACCACATGTCCACTTTTGGTTCATTTGTACTAGTCTAGTTAGCATCTAGTCAGCACTATCTCAATCAGTACCAGTACCATGAGTTCTATATATGCAAAGAGAGAAAGAAATTTATGAGGATGGACATGCTGCTAGCAAGGAAGAAGGAAGTAAGTGGAAAAGGTGAGTGGGGAGGATAGAAAAATATAGGGGATTGTGCTAGTGTTTAAAGACGAGGCTTCGTGAGTCATGGTACCCATATTTCCAACAACAAAACTAGGAACTAAAATGAGACCACCCTCGACATTCACCCTTGTATCACTCAGAAGCAACTCACAGCTCCACAACTGGCTCCATATGTTATTTAACTAATTTCCTTTACCCTACATTCAATGTGATATTGCAAGCTAGTGTTTGATATTAAAAGGATGGAAACCATCAACATCCTTTTCTATGATAATAACACTCAAGATCTTCTCCTCATTTCTTCCTCCAACTTACCACATGTTGGTTTTTTTATACTATTAATCAAAAAAATACTTAATACCAACAATAAAAAGATTACAATAGCCTAAGGATTAGCTAATTGTTATAAACAGTTATCTGTACTTTAGATCTGTACCCAACTTCAACAAAATAAAAAAGACTTTAAACTCTTTAGGCTCTATAAAACCAAGGTGGGTGCACCTGAGGGATGAAAGATTTACAACATGATACCACACACATACTTCACTCATTTCATGACATTCTATAACAATACACATTCCTTATAAAAGAATGGTCACAATTCTTCTTAGATTTATAGGTAACTCTAGGAAACAACAACCAACTAAGACTCAAAAATGAAATGTAAACAAGTGATGACTAACTTTGATATTCTTCAAATATCAGAGTGAAATTGATTGTGAATTTAAGCTTGATACTTATTTATGGTTTCTTCATATGCATACTGAAGTAATTGATCAGTGCCTCATCGATTGGGATTTAGAGGCTATCCAATTTATGGACCTAATTGACTAGATTATAATCAATATTACCAGCAATTCTCATTGAAACTCATTCTTACACATATCCTCACTACTACCAAGGAGATCCTATCATATTCACTAAAGCATTTACCTTATTCATTGAATTAAAACCAATAGTGAAAATGATATACAACTTAGCATAATTGCATTCAATTAAACTAGCCTTACTCATGTAATTTATAAATAACTAGGTAATAAAATTGGAGACAAAATTTAGGAAGAAAAGATATGGGAACAACTCATCTTTATATTAATTTCCTTTGAAGATTGTATAACAATTGTAATGGCACTCTAAAATGACTCAAGATAAGACATCAAGGTCCTGTAATATCAATGTATTCTCAGATACTTGTAGAGAAAATACATCAAAAAGTTTGCATCAAGACTGGACCGAACAACACTTAGTAAAACTAAAATTATATAATGACTCAAACCCTTTCTCTAGCCTTGGAATCTCACTTATATAGTATGTGATGCAACAAGCTTTAGGCATAGAAACTGATAGCTATCCTAAAGATAGAAAAATATCTACAATGTTATTGTCACAAAAAGATAACAAATTGTGCAACAGAAAAACTTTACATCATAATATTCTTTTGTGGGACCACTTTCTGTTACACATTTTTTTGTATTTATTTGTTGGTGAAAAATTGATGATTGGCCTCATTATTGTTGTGACTCCTCAGCGGATGTAACCAATGGGATTGATTGTGATATATGGATTTACTTGTTTTAGGCTTACTTCCACTCGAGTCTCTCCATGTATATCATCATGAATTGATAAGACAATAGTTATATCTGATCTCTCTTCTGCCAAGTCACCAGTCTAGGTTTTTATGCTTATCATTGAGGATGGTTTTATTGTTTTATCTTCTTTTACTAATGTATCATTTGTTTTATTCTCTTCCTAGTCAACATCATCTTCGTCTATTTCCAATTTCTTTGAATATGCAAAATCTTCCATTCATTTGTTGAAAATTGTGTCATCAGGCCAATGAAAACTTAAGATATCACATTGTTTCTTGATCACAAAGTCTCCTATTTTATTTATCTCAAAAAATTCTTCACTGATGGAATTATAGAACAATTGTACCTTAACAAATTCCTCATTTCTCATTTCCCATAGCAGATGTCCCTTCTCATTTATGAATTCATTCATCCTTTGGCATGATAAATCATCTAATTCTTTCCCCACTCTTCCTTTCCTTTTATCTTATTAATATTTTTAAGTGCCTAGAGAAAAGTATCAAATTTCTCACCTAAATATCTAGAAAGGAAAATATTATTCTTTTCTGAACTACAATCCTCTTTTCATTGAACTCAGATAGATTATTAGTTATATCAAAAGTTCTTTCGATCTATTCACAAGATAGAGTAATAATAGAGATACAAAAAAGGGTGATATCTTTATCTCTTCCACCCCATTTTTTCATAATAGGCTTTAAAGTGTCTTCAACACTTCTTATTTCATTCCACATGTCTAGGATCTTCACCAATTGCTCATAAAATGCTGGCTAATCAATGTTATCTACTAAATATAAGATTGTTTTTCTGAGTTTTTCTTCATACTAATTATTCAATTCAACATGTAAGGCCCATAGCTTATTCTTTTCCTCCTCAAACTTCTCATTAGTATAAAACTCTAGCCTTTGTGGAGTGTCAAGTAGCTCTACAATTGGAGTTGACTTAAATGGCTCAATTGGGAGGTGAGGATATACAATTCTAGGCCCGCTAGACTCTCTCAATTTTCTCTTTCCCAATTGATTGTCCATCAAGGATACTTGAGTCTCTAGCTATTGCATACTATTCTCTCTCTCTTCATATGCCTTCAATATTTCTTCAAACTTGGCATTGAGTTCTAGGAATTTATTATTTTCTTTTCTAGCAATCACTATAACAAAGTCCACCATTTCTTTAGTCACTTTATTTTTCTCCTCACTATCCACTTCATCTACTCTATATAATGTGAGAGTTCCTGTATGCTCAGCATTTCAAATTTCTTGTATCCTAGTTTTGTCTCTTTTCTCAATAGACCTAATCACCAATGCTTGGTGATCATTGCTATACTTTATTGTTCTATGTGCTTGCAAAATATCCACCTTAGTTTTATACTAGAAATCCTTTTCTTTCCTAATAGAGTAAAAAATTAAAGCATTGGTGATGTCCTACTTAGGTAATATCAAAACTTTTAACTCTTTCAATAACTATCAAGGGTCAATTGTGCAAAGTCTTCCATAAAATTTGCCTTAATCTCTTCCTCAATCTTAGATTCCAACTTATTTGGTTCCTCTGCTTTTAATGATTTGCTCTTATTTTCAAAATTTCCAATGTTTCTTCTCCATAGAAATTATGCAAAGGCCCTATATTTCACAAAATTTTCATTATCAATGAATTTTTGAGAGTCCTATGCAATTATAGGGTCTATATCTCTACCTCTAAAATTTGCAACAGTAAGATTTAAAGATGGCACAAGAGGCTCTTCAAGTATTCCTCCTTGAATATAAGTATTGGTAATTACATTGTCCCCTTACCCTCTAATTTGCCTCAACTATTCTCTTAGATATGCTTTATCATCTATTTTGAGTGGAGTCTAGGATGGTGAGTATTCACCTGCATGAGAAGATGATCCTTATTCCAACCTCTGTTTCTTGGGGGCATTTTTGTTAGGTGTGCTTTTTGATCTTTGCCTCTTATAAGGAGGGACATATTGTATATTCCGAGCCATAACATATCTAGCCTTTCTTTGTAATGTATACTAACCTAGAGTTACAATCATCCTACTTTTTAATATTATTTCCACCTCAACAATTTTGTCTAGATGTGCCTTCATAATAATTTCTTTCTTCTCATTTAGGGTTTGCATAATTATAGAAAAATTATTCATCAACATATCCATTTTGGCCCCCCAATATTTCTTATCTGCCAAAGGGTCATATTTGGGGTCAAAAGCATTTATAAAATCCAAAACATTGCTATTAATTGTCCAATTTTTTTTTCCAACTTCTTGCTCCTATAGTGAGAATTTTTTTTTTATTATATCCTCAGGGAAATCTATAGTTTTTGCGAGAGCCTTAGCCTTACTTCTTTCCCTGAGGAGATCATAGAATCCCTCTAGATCAATATAGTGAGCATTAGATTGGGCCATTTGATACTTATCTAAAAAAATTCCCAAACTTCTTCATCCCTTCTTAACAAACAAAAAATCATGGACAACAGTAACTACTAGAGAGAATGTATGTTTAAACTTTCCTAGCAAATCCCTTTCATCAATTGACCCAATCTGCCATAACAATTCTATAATTCCCACCTTCAAAGGAACCTAGTAGGGTAGTACATGAGTTTTTTCCAAGAAATCATAAACTCTAAAAATAGTAGAAACAACATATGGGATGATATCTTCCCAATTATGACTTACCAACAACCCTTTAGCATGATCTTTGGGTCTGATTAATTCTAACAGGCACTGTAGTATTCTAGGGCTATCCCTTCTCAACAATATTATGAGCTTTGAAGTGAAATATCTATAAAATTTGACAAAACTAGCATTAGTGACCTCTCATGTCATTTCTACACTCCACAACCAAAATGGGAGTCTTTCTCTATCTCTCTCCAATTCCAATTTCATCTCTTTGGAGAAGAAAGTAACTCCTTCATATAGATATGTATACATCAATAATGAGTACCAACAAAAAGGTATATTAACCTTAGCTTGTGCTATTTCAATTAACCCATTATGAATCTCCTTAGCTTGAAAAGTAGCAAAATCTAGAATCAAACTCATTCCATACTGCAAAGTTTGAGCTATGATGAGAACAATAGAGCCTTGAATGTGATTTTGCTCATCCATTCCAAAGATTTTTTAGAGAGAAAATATAAGACATGTGCCGTAGAATTAAAATACTTTTTCAATAAGGGTTCTAGGGTATTCAGTGTGACCAAATGCAATGATTCAATTTTAACAAAATGATGTTGCAATGGTCATCCCCTTAGGTATACCCTATGTGCATCATACCTATCTTGAAAATTTTCCATATCAATTTGTTCATGAAAAACATGGTTAGGGTTAAGCTTGAATATTTCTCTAATTAGTTTAGGCAAAAACCTAAAAAGGTTATCCCCTACATGGTTTTTAACAATCCTAGTAATTAGATCATATTTTTTGGTCATGCCTGCTAGTAGGTCACATCAAAGAAAAATCCAAGGACAATCAGTTTGCCTATATCAAATTCCTAGACATTACTCATTAGAGTATCCAAATTTCATTCTACAAACCAATTCTTAAAAAGTTCTAATCCAACCATAGAAACCTCTACATCCCTTAAGTAATTTGCCTTATCATAAAAACTCTCACTGACTAACAAGCTAGGGCTTTTTGGAATGAGTTCTTTACCCTTAGTCAATTCATTTACTGATGGAGGCATTTTTTCTAAAAAATCATCATGGACTGCTCTTTTTAAGTAATCTACCTTGCCAGAAAAATCCTTGCGAGGAGGCATTTTCAATTTATACTAACAAAATCACAATTTTTCAATTCTCAAAAGTTTTAGACAATTTACCCACTTCTTTTCTTGCTTATTCTTCTTTTTGAATCACTCTACAAATTGCTGAAAACCATAAAAAAATTCTTGCCATAGCTCCAAAAATTCCTATGGTGTGAGAATTTAATGATTTTGAGGCTCAATAATGGTGAATTAGGCAATATATTGCAGCATTAAGGTCACACAAGGTGCCACTGAAAAAAATTTAAGCTTCTAACAATTAATTTTCATGTCACACCTTTTGAATTTCATCCATGAATCATAAAGTGTTAGATGACTTGTTTTAAATTTAGAAATGTTGCATTAAAACCTTTTAGAAAATATGCCACATGTCAAAAAAGCCCATTCTTGCATTACATAAACCTTGAGCACTTTCACAAAGTAGTGAAGTGCTAATCATCAATCTTCCAAATATTTATGATCATTAAAATTCATTACAACTTTACAAATGTACCTTTAAAATTACAGGTCCACTAGCATGCTCATTTCTAGCTCGGGAAACACATGTATTACCTTAGAAATCACAACTTTCCATATCATCATACTTTTCCACCTTGGTGTGACTTGACAACTTCCTTAATGGTAGGTCCCACCTTGTCACATGGTGTGTAGGCACTTTACTACTTTGATTAAAATTCCTTCACTTTCATATTGTGGGAATGCACTACTTGTTGATCTTCTCAAGACCAACAATGTTATAAAATCATGTCTTTCTAAGATCTAGTCAACCAAACCAACCAATAAATGTATTAGTTTTCTCCAATGTGTCTGACAATTGCCAATTGTACAGATTGCATTATTACCTTTCAAATCTACCAGTCTATGAAATCATCATATGCCATATGTCTCATAGGTGCTTGCCCACATTACATAAACTTCCTTCACTTTCATATTGTAGGCATATGCTACCCATTGATCTTCTCAAGATCAATAGTTTAATGATATGGTAGCAAAAATGAGCCCACTATCTAGCTCGACCAATAAGGTTTCCAAAAATTCCAATGTACACTAACAATTCTACAAAATTTCTCAAAAATACTAACAACCTCTAAAAATTTCTAGGCTTTTTGATGTATTAAAAGCTTAATGTCACCAAGTGCTACATGGCACATATGCGCTTTTCCACATTCACTAAAATTCATGCATATTCACATTGTGGGCATGTGTTAATTGTTGATCTTGGAGAGATCAATGCCTGACCAAAATAAACCACTACACTTAAGATGCTTTGCCAAATGCTTAAGAAAATAAACATAGTTAGGGTGGGCTTAAAATAAAAAGGTTTATTTTGTGAAAAGTAATGAAACAATTTTGGGAAAAATGAAAACTTAGGATAAGAGTCTCGTGTGCAATTTTATTTAAACTATTACCTTTCAATACTTTAAGGGTTAGAGCAAGACAAAACAAGAGCTTATGGAACTAAAAAATTTCATCCAAAGTTTTAATAGATTTCACAAAATTTTAAAACCCTAAAATAATTATTTTTACTATAAGGTATAACAAAAAAAAAAGGGTGAAAAACCAAGCCAACAGTGGCTTTGTTTGGGAATAATGAATAAGAAATAATTCATATGAGGGCTCAGAATCCATGGGAGAAGTAGACCACACACATGACCAATATCTCATTTGACAAATCTGAGAGAGCAACAACACCAGGAGAGGAAAATATACAAGGAATATACAAAAGAAACAATGAATTTACAAAATATACAGAGAAAACCTAGACTATTATTCATGGAAGAAACAAGTATTTCTAGCAAAAATAAGTCTTCAAGAACTATCCATGAACTAGCAGTTCAATAATATTGGTTGATAGGTCTTTCAAAATATAAGAGTCTTTCCCCCATGTTTCTTCGATTAGATAAGGACCTAACCATATAGGGTTAAATTTCCCATGCTTTCCCTTATCCTCAACCCTAGCATTCCACATGAGGACCAGATCTTCAATTTTAAATTTCTTGCTCACTATTCTTTTGTCATAGATTTCTTTGACTTGTTATTGCAATTTTTGATTTCTAAGGGAAGCTTCCTTCCTAGGCTTAATTAGCCTTACTAACTCATCCAACCTTTCTTTCATATCATCAATAATGTCCTCATCATACATTTGAATGTAATTATATAGACCTATTAGGTTGTTCTGAGGCATCCTTACCTAGATCCCATATACAATGTCAAAAGGTTCTACACCTATGGCTTTCTTCACAGTTACTTTGTCAACCCATATTGATAACTAAAATTTGAATCCTAGGCCTTCTTGTTATCTTCCAGAGTCCTTTTAATGACTTTTAACAAGCTTTTATTTTTGGATTCAGCTTGTCCATTTCCTTGTGGATGATAAGGGGAAGATGTTGACTTTGTTATACCATATTTGTCATAGAATTTTATGAATTCCTCAGATCTAAAACACATTGCATTATTTGTCACAATATTCTAAGGATATCCAAATCTTGAAATGATATTATTAAGAAGAAAATTATTCACAACCTTGCTAGTAGCATTCCTTGTTGGAATAGCCTCTACCCACTTTGTAAAATAGTTAGTAGCTACCAGAATCCATGAATAACCAATGCTAGACTTGGGAGATATTTCACCTATAAAATCCATCCCCCATTTCTTGAATGGTGCTTGGATCTCAATTGGTTTTAATGGAGTATTCATAGAAAATTTCAACTTACCTACAAATCTTTGGCATGCATCACACTTTCTAACCAATACCTGAGCATCTTTGAAAAGGGAAGGCCACTAGAACCCAACTCTCATCACTTTGTGGGTAGTGTTTTTAGCCATATAATGTCCTCCATAGAATCTAGCATGCATTTCATCTTGTAATAATTTTCCTTAAGGAAAAATGACACAAACATAAAGAAGCTCAAGCACTAGCACAATATGGATCAATAAAATATGATCAGAATAACAATAATAAGAATATCATTGATGTACATACACACTAGAAGTGCCTATATATAAAGGCCTCTAGAATGGCTAGGAGTCAACAAAGTGATAAGTCTCACAACTAAGCACATGTCCATCAATAGTGGATTATCTTCCATTGAGTATTGAATTTAGTGCAATGATGAGAGGATAAGCTTACATAGGTCTGTCACATTAAAAGATGTTGTAGACACCATGTGCTAAATTAGAATAGCTAACTCCTACATTGTCAACAAGAAAACTCATATGAGTATGCATACTCCTAGGTATATAAATAATAAATAATAAAATAATACATTAACCTAGGTAAAATTAAGTAAAGTGTAATAATAATTAATTATTTAGACTAACACTCCCCTTAAGTGCAACTTAGGGGAATACACTTAAGCTCATGAAAGTTATGATGGAAATGCATGATGGGTCCCAACTACTAGGCCACATTAGGTACCCATGTACAAATGCAATGCAATATCTTTGAAAATGGAGAAAGAGGGAAAACCTCATGGGAAAAACCCTCCCCCAAAAAGAGAGATGAAAAAACAAGATGCATGGATGGATGGAGTAATTAAGACCTCCCCATTACAACATACATCATGAATATACAATAGAGAAGTATGAGAAGGAAAATCCCCCATAAGAGGAAAAAGTTCCCCCCATAAGAGAGAATAAATAGAAGAAGAATAAAGGAGACAAGGTAGTCCACCCCCCAAATGTATAATGTCGATCAATGATAGTTGCTCCAAGATGAATGTAGAAGTTGATCCATGACTGTTGGATAATGTTCCTCCCTTTAGGAAGAAACAATGTCATAGGTACATATGAGATGCTTCCCCAATGTGTAGAAAGAATCTAGAAGATGACTAGTATCTCTAAAAACTACTCAACCATTCTTGTTTCCATACTGATGGTCACCCCTTCCAATACTATTGAAAAGAACAATTTTGGATCTAGCAAGGATTGGTGTAGACCATATCCCAAAGAACCAACTGTCTCCTTGAATGATAAAGAGATCTCCTGCAACTACTATGTTGGTGTTTTGAAATGCTATAGGTTTCAAATTACCTTGATGAGAAAAAGATACATCTAGGTGAAGCTAATAACATATCCTTTCAGACATCAAACCAACTATAAGGCTAGACCCTTCTTCTACTTCAGGCTCTGGAAAGCCTAGGTGGGTGGACTTCAAATTCAATCTATATGGTACCAGTTTTAAATATATCACTCAATCTATTTAAGAAGATAAAAACATTAGTCTCCTATTGACTCATGAAATAACATAGATATACGATAGCTAAATGCAAATCTATGCAATTCACAAGTTGAGTGAGGGAATCATTTTTAACTCTTCAACATGAAAGGGAAAGGCATTTGATTGATGATGTTGATAGCAACAAGACCTAAGGTATGAGCAGCAAAACTAAATGATCTTGTAGCTGATTAGTGCCTTTTTAATTGGGAAATTATGAATTACAACCATACATATTCTGTAAATCTTTGACATAACTCCTACATCAAGATCCCTGATATATCTTTCACCTTGTGAATAGATATCTGCATCAAAATTAATATCATACTTGAACTATCCCACCATGAAGTCTGCAAACATTGTGATAAGTATCAAGCAATTACATGGCTCTTTGCTTCACAAGAAAAATACTTCAATCACATGCATTTTAAAATAAAACGAAACCTAATTTATGCCCTTTGATCACAAATTAGAAGAAATTACAAACCCATGAATAAGAGACAAGATTCAAAATGAATATAAACCCTTTGTTTTCTTTTATTCATCTTTCTTGAAAATGAATACATGAAAGATGTGTAGAAATGACTCGTAAATCCCTTAAAAAATGAGAATTATCTATATAAAACTTAATGTTGCTTACTACAAGAGAAAATGCTCAAGGAAATTGGTGTCACAATGATGGGAAAACTTCAAGAATGGAACCATGGTTTAACAGATCTGAGTAAACTCTAGATTGGAACACACATGTTATCACAACAATGAGTCATTTTTTTCTCCAAGACTGGAACCAACTGGTTTCACAGTGAAAAATTGGAACCCCTTCATTGAATGAGAAAGAGAATGATATAGAGGAGAGTAAAATCCTAGATCTACTATGCATTTGACATGTGTCCCCTTAGAAAACATCCCCTAATAGTGAAAATAATCTCTCTAATCTATCTCTATAGCTAGATATCAAATCCTCAACCATCTTGGCTCTCAAAAGAAATGGAACAATAATGGCTTTTGATGCCATATCTCAAATCAAGGCAAAGGCAAAAATCAGTTAAATGACCTCTAGAGGTAAGATAATCTTTTCAAAAAAAAAATTTCCACATTAAGGCTTCAACAAGCTTTCATCTCTACCTTCTAACCAATTTTGATGATCAATGACAAATTCCTCCCATTCTACTGAGAATGCCCCAGCAATTACAAATCTTCTCATAACTCGAACTAATGAGCACCTGTGCAAAATCTGACCTAAAAAATGGATAGATCGTCTCTTCCTAGTTCCAACAATATATTGGAGTGTATATTTCAGGCAAAAAATACCCCCTTGGCAGCCATTTGAAAATTTAGGTTCCAACTATATGTTTCACAGTTCAAATGCCAAAAATTAAAAATATTTAAAATATCTATATAATAAACTATAGCACATTCAAATTTTTAAAACAAAATTTTTCAGATCTCACGTTCAAGCTAAGAAAATATTATTTTAAATTTTTTTCTTATAACTCCCATCACCACCCAAGCAGTGTCACATGTCAATCAGTGATAGGCCAACAATCTTGGGTGGGCCCCACACATACCTACCAAATTTTTGGATTTTTTAGCAAGCTCCCATGTCACTTGCTAGAATACCTCTCATTTTTTGGTGGTAACATGGTGACAACCAGAATTTGATGACCTTTTCCGGTGAACTCCTCTGCCCACTGACATGTCAGTGCCATCTTAGTGCATGATCATCACCATGTCACCTCCATGTCACTACCACCTCAGTTGGTTGCTGTGTTGCCATTGTTAACTATCATGCATCTTCTCTTGGTGACATAGAAATAGCCACGAGATCCCCCACATGTCACCATCTGGTCGCTCAGACTCCAAGTCATCTCCTCGACATGTGTGCACATTCAAAATTTATTACATGGTTTCCTCCACTTGGCTGTACGTGGGCCCCTAAACACATAGCTCACCTTATCAAAAGGCACTATATCTATTATAAAAGGCATATGGTGTGTTGTTGTATTTAAAAGCAATAAAACTCCCTCACTTCATGAATGTGGGACTATTGTCTTATAACTATTCCTCCTTTGCATACCACGACTTCCTCATCAATCAATGGCTTCCCTTTATACATCTCAACACTTTAATGGCTGTCAAGCCACTCCCCAAGATCAAACTTTCCTTTCAGATTTGGAAACATTTCTTGTTTTACTATGGCATCTACTTCATACCTCTACTACTTTAGACATCATCCATTGCCGTGATAAGGCCTGATACTTTTCATTATTGATGATACTTGCTTGCTCTACCTCCTTCTCATGCATGGATATTCCTTGATGCCACAACTTTGTTCTCCCTTACAACTAGAAGCTTCTTATCACATATATGCCTTAGACTCTCACCATGCATGACTCATCATTTTTCATGAATGCTACTCTTTGTTTATGCTATTGGCTTGCTACTAAAAATGTAAGGAAACTTGGCAATAAAGAATATAACCGTTTTCACATAACCCATAATAGATATAAAATAAACACGAAATTAAAATCCACATGCAAGAGAATAGAAAACATACTCACAAAATTGTGACACAAGATATACCCTGGGAAACCCTCATTGAGGGAAAAACCTAGCCTCCAAAAGCATCCATCATCATGTATTATTCAGCAAAAATACCATTTCCATACAACCATGGAAGCCTTCATGGCCATAGCCACAACTGAGAAAACTATGTGAACAAGCATGAGTCCACACATCCCATGCCATGCTTTCAACCTTCACAAATGCTCCCTTGGCTAACCTGTCAAGCCTTGTCTTGGTCGACTCTTGCCTTTCTCTTTCTTTTCTCTCTATACAACAACTACCCTTGTGGTTGCTTATATAGTAGCAAGTCCCACAAAACCACTAAGTGGTATTACATAAACCATGTGCTAAAACCATGTGCTACCTAACCCATTGACCCCACATTTAGTATTGGGCATTTAATTCTTTTCCCCACTATTGAATAATTACATGAAATATTTTCAAAATGTTACAATTCAACTTATCAAGAATATTTCATGGGAATCTTTACATGTTGCATGTCCATATAGGCACAACATTACATAATAAAAAAATAAAATAAAAAAATAACAATATTATGCAATGTGTGCAAAACCCATTATCTCAACAATCTCCCACTTGTTGTATACATTGCATAGGGTCAATCCGTAGCCACATAAATGAACAAGGGAACAATCCCTCCCAGCACATCCACCATCATGGATCAAAATACACCAAGTGCTCCATCTTGGTACCTGCAACAAAATCAAAGTATCCAGCATCTTGAACATGAATGATCTCACCTCCTATTATGCCACTCCCACTGGACATACATAGAAGCCATCCAAAGAGAAAACCACCCAACCTGTTGCATTAGAAGATCATAAAATCCTATACCAACTAAAATTCCAAGCACAAAAAACCTGATCCAAAGGTAATCACATGTATTCGTAGTTGTCAAAATATCCATAGCTGAAATAGCACCCACAACAAGTGCCAAACCCATCCAACTATCCATACCTCAAAGGTATAACAAGTGAATCTTATATCATCGACATATCCAATCTGCAACCTGCAATCACAAGCCTCAAGAGCAATACCTACCACATATATACCAAGAAGCTCCCACTACAAAAGATAATGTCAAATCTATAACCAATCCACTCAACACATCTCAAAGAAGTGAATCCATGTAGTATCAAGGACACCACAATACATAAACTAATATCCTGCAAGAAAAACTCTCATAACAAGTCTCCAACATTCTTTCAAATTCTCCACAACCAACAGAGGAAAGAGAAAGAAATAACCATCTCATCTCTCACATGACATGCATGAGCACAAACTAGTGATCACAATCTCTAACCATTCTCAAATCCAATGTAAGTAAAACTGAACATCCAGGAAGATAACCAAGACCAGAGAAACCATGCAAATCATAACCTGTATCATGTCCTTCTACAGACACCTCTAGATGTAAACTATGCAAGTATGATCTCCTCCATAAAACCCCAACAAGAAGCCTCAACAACACCCAAACCATACCATATAACTCATCATGGATGTAAGCCTCTCACAAGAAGATCAAACTCAATAAAACCATTCCTAAACCAAGGAATATGCCCAATATAAAACCATCTCCCAAACTCAACCAGCATAACAACATATGCACATGGAGATAACCAATGCTAAAAAATCTCTCAAATGAACCCTCCAGAACTAACTCATGTACCATAGCTCAAGGTCCATATCCATGAAAGACAAGCATAAATATAATGCAACTGAGAGAAACAATGGGCTATACCTCTCAAGTAGCAAACCACCGAGTAGACCAAGAGTGGGGAATGAGAATGCTTATCAAGATACCCAAGTATCCAACCAAGACTCATCTAAGAACAATCTCCTCTCAAGTCCATATCAGGTGACTACCCCTCGGACTTCTTGCTGAAACCATCAACCATCCAAAAAATACTTCTCTAATCGAAGAGAAATCAGCATCACCACCGTCTCTAAGTATCCATGAGCACCTGTAATCAATCAATCCATGCCAACTCCAAATGCAACATAGAAATATCATGAAGTATCGAGCTTATGATTAGTGTACTCAATACCAAGAAACTAAACCAAGATCAATGTCAAAGTTCCAACCATGGCCTCAGGAACATAAACATGACAACATGATCTTACCATCTCAACTAAAGAGATAACATGCTCCACATGAACACACCATAACATGTCACAACTCTAAACGCGTATCAAGAGTATATCATGACATAATAATGAAACCATCCTCATACCAAGGATAACATGCCAAATAAAAGCATAAACCACACCTTTGCCAAGAACCCTGTGAGTCCTCAAGATGCAACCATCTCCACACACTATGAAGAAAACCATCTCCACATACTAGGAAGAACCATCTCCATATACCATGAAGATAACCAAGAACTCCATGAGTCTTCAAGATCTAACCATCAAGTGCACCATGCAAATGTCAAAGATGCTTCTGCAACAATAGGATCTAAGACAAACCTCCAACATCTACAAACACTCAATAAATATATCAATGCCAACAACTCCCACTCAACTATGGTACCAAGTCACCTATGGCATCATAAACCAGGAACTAATCCTGCACTGTCACCCCATCACTGTCATAAGCTCCCACTAAACTATGTATCCAAGCTATCCATGACATCATGATGAAAAACCATCTTCTAACCATGAGAATCAACCAAGGCATCAAACTATCAAAGAACTCAAAGTGCACATCATGAGCTCCTCAAAAGAAACCAAATAACCATGATCCTAAACTAAGAAGATATACCACCATAACCAAATCAAAAAATATAAGCTAATGAACATCAAGGATGTACCTGTATATCCAATCATGTCATGCCAAAAATCCATGACACCATGATCACATCCATGAACCGAGTATCTAGCTCTCACTATGTCCAACCTCTCAGCATAGAATAGTCAACCACAATCCTCTGCCATGACTGTACCTGGTAACATAATCTCATCCCTTCTACATGAAGAAATCAGCAAATCATGTGACTTAGGGCATAGAAAAACCAAATCCAAGCTACCAATCTAAATATGCATCAATAATGAAAGATCAATGGGCAAAGACAACCCATAACCAAGCTATAAATGCAACCTGTAGGTATAGACCACTTACAATACTGCACAACTTGTAGATCCAACAAGTCATCATGCATATCCAAACCAAACACTGATAACCATATCATCATGAGACCAATCTGAAATATGAACTGAGTATACAATGACATCAAAAATTAAATCTCCAATGCCATAAACTCACAATGTTACCATAGTCAAAATATACCTATAAAATTTTCAGATCAATATATCAACAAATAAATCATGCCAAACCTGTACCAAATTTGAACCAATGTGTAGAGCTCTCCAAGAGCTTTTCGTTGACTACTCGAAGTCTAAAATCTGACTCCGTATGCCCAAGTTATGCCCCAATCCATGCTCAAAATAAATAACATCTGACTTTAGGGCTTTGAAAACCTGACAAAATTTTAAAATCATAGAACCAAACCTACACCATCTTGTAGTGCTCTGAATTATCTTTCCAACGCCTATAAGAACTCTGAAATTTGATATTCTGAGAAAAAGTTATGGCCATTTTACTAAGATAGTCTTTTTACCATTTTCAGTACGATTTTTCATTTTTAATTTTTTCAGTGACGAAAATTCCGACGGGATTAAATTTGACGGCCATCATGGGCTGAAACCAAAAAAAATCTTTCATTTCCTCTTAACATGGCCAAACTAGGGCATATTATATATCAAATTTTATGGAAATGTCGACCCGGATCCAATGGTGAGGTCTATTTTTACCCAGGAGGTCATTTCTGCATGCTACCCCCCAAAACCCTCATTTTAATGAAACATCCAAAAAAATTATTTTTGTCCAACAATTTCACATGCCCAAATCTTTTAACATCCCATCATAATAGCAAATCCAAAATGCTTAGATCTGCAATAAATCATTCATATATCTTGCCCTTTCTTTTATCCTCTCATGCATTCCCATGGATTCAATCTAGGGTTACAATAATAAAACCATAGCTCTGATACCACTTGTAAGAAAACTTGGCAATAAAGAATATAACCGTTTCCACATAACCCATAATAGATCTAAAATAAACATGAAATTAAAATCCACATGCAAGAGAATAGAAAACATACTCACAAAATTGTGACACAAGATATACCCTAGGAAACCCTCATTGAGCGAAAAACCCAGCCTCCAAAAGCATCCATCATCGTGTATTATTCAGCAAAAATACCATTGCCATACAACCATGGAAGCCTTCATAGCCATAGCCACAATTGAGCAAACTATGTGAACAAGCATGAATCCACACATCCCATGCCATGCTTTCAACCTTTACAAATGCTCCCTTAGCTAACTTGTCAAGCCTTGTCTTGCTTGACTCTTGCCTTTCTCTTTCTTTTCTCTCTATACAACAACTACCCTTATGGTTGCTTATATAGTAGCAAGTCCCACAAAACCACTAAGTGGTATTACATAAACCATGTGCTAAAACCATGTGCTACCTAACCCATTGACCCCACATTTAATATTGGGCATTTAATTCTTTTCCCCAATATTAAATAATTACATGAAATATTTTCACAATGTTACAATACAACTTATCAAGAATATTCCATGGGAATATTTACATATTTCATGTCCATCTAGGCACAACATTACATAATAAAAAAATAAAATAAAAAAATAACAATATTATGCAATGTGTGCAACACCCATTATCTCAACAAAAAATGCCTCCCCTTCTGTGCATGACTTCCTCTCTCAGATGTGGAGATCCTTTTTTGGATGGCACCTTTATTCTACTCTGCCAACATTGATTTCTTCCTAACACTTTCTCCATGCATGTTTCTTAAAACCTATGGCTCTACTTTAGCATGGAGTTCTTTTCTTTGCATGAATGTTCTTTACAGGAAAAGAAAACAAATAATTAACATCTGTCCATCATTAGTATTCCTCCTGCCACTGTGTTGGTGATATTCCCTATTTTGTTATTATTCACAAGAATTGATGCCTCTACATGATGAGGTCCACCTTGCTTCTCTTTTAGTGTGTGGGTTCAAATTGGTTCCTCTTTATTAGGCATGGAAGAATTGGAATGGTAGGAATGAATACATTGAATGGGCTTAAGTGGCCCAAGGCCAAAGCAAGGGGCACTAAAACTTGAAGCATGGCTACACACCATTCTTACTGATTGGTTCTGGTGCACACAAATTCTAATTTCAATCAAACTTAAATTTGGGAATGCCATGATAGTTCTTCCAAGTTACTACAAAAGTATGTTCTAGGAAAACTGAAGACAATGAGATTTTCAAAAAATTGAAACACTGACAAGATATTTGTCACTTGTTTAATGCTTGCAAATTTTATTTTTTTTAATCTCGTGTAGTAGCAGAGCTATAAGTTTTCTGTGAAGATCTCCATGTATAGCAATCAATCCTTTCTTTCTTACCAAATCTCTAAAAGACTTTGGATAACTGGCCTTGAGCAGCTGACCTTCATTTTGTAAGATATATTTATTTAAGCTTGGATCTGCAAACATGATAGTGGCTCTTCCCAAAAGCCTACATGAGAAGATCTTTCCATACCTTTTCACACAACTTTCAACAAATGATGGAAGGTGTGAACTTGATACACTTAAATAATGCCTAAGAGTGTGACCTATTATAAGCTATCCTTTGGAACATGGATGCAATTTGGAGCTGCTAGATTTGTTTTCCTTTATCAAATTGCCAAAATCTCAATCATTATCTTTCTCAATAATTGAATACTTGATGTGTCCTTAACTGAAAGACTTTTATTCTGGCCTTAAATGATCTATGACCTGATAGATACTCTGCTATGCATAGTTTATCATGAATAGGCCCTGCTCACCAATTTGACTTAAAATGATGCCCTCATATCAAAATACCCTCATCTCTAAACATCATATCAGTTTAATGGAATCAATTGGACCCCCAAGTGGGTCCAGCTAATTTTTTTAAATTTTTGAACAACTAATGTTCCAAATAATCCATTGAACTTCTCAAACTATCTGAATTCAAAGTTGAGCACTGAAACATCCTTTAGAACGTGATTTATCACTTATCTACAAACTATGATTTTCTATTAATAAGGCATGTTAGTTGGCTTTAAAAACTGACCCAATCACTTGACAACACTCTGAAAATGAACATATTTTTTCTCTGTACCACACACTCGTACCCTATCAAATCTCATCTCATGAAAAATTCTCATTCATAAGATATTGACTATCAAATTTTCCCTCTTAGAACTACCTATGAGAAAACATGTTAGAAAATAATAAATCATGTTTAGATTTGCCTTTGAAAATTGAGCAAACTGACACTTGGGGAGACAAAAATTGGCGTGTTGGCTCGTTATCATGAGCTAAGTATAAAAATACAATTTGGGTTCATGATGAATAACGAGGTGCATTTGGCGAATGGTCAAAGTAGGCTACTTAGAATTTGTAGACTAGAAACAATGGTGGAAAAGCATTTTTTGCAAATGGAATGGACCTAGGAAAGTGTGCAGATGGATTTGTCAAAACTTAAAAATTGGAAGACTTAATGTATTTTTAGAGGAGAACATAGTGGTACAATCTATTCAATCTCACATATCATGGATCTTGAGTTATGACATCATGAATAGGGGTAGTGACAAATCTGCACTTATTGACACTAGTAAAACTTAACAAATTGTATTTGGAATCACATTTGAAAAGTGATCAAATGAATTCATCATAAGCTCAAACTTGAAACATAGAAATTATTTGACCTCTAAAATGTAATTCAAAAGAAATGATCTCATTTTGGTCAATTGGGTCAAAGTTATAACAAGTCAAATAGGTCTTCCCATAATTCACAACAAATCGCATCACCACGACAACAATAAATGACCAACTTTGAAGGATTCAAAACCTAGTCAAACGGATTGAAAATGATTCAAAATCTAAAATATAGGATCTTTGACAAGGACACTAAACACTCCTAAATTGGTGAGTCATGAAACATTATTGGGTACAAGATATTCAATTGCAAACACGGCCTCATGTCGTTGTTTGACACTTGGGCAAAAATGCAGAATTCGAGATTACTCAAAATGGGACTTCACGGAATGGCTCAAAATGAAAATTTATCTTCATGTAACACAAACACATTGAGTTCATGGTGTTGGAAACATTAAACACATCATGGGTTTTGAATGGACATTTGGGTACATGTACATCAAAAAGTGCTTAAAGGTATTGATTTTTCAATGGTACTCAAAATTAGGGCTTTAGTTTTGAGTCTCAACATTGGCTTTGTTTGGGGATGCATGTCCCTTGATGGCATGGAAAGAATTTAGGTCTTTAGAAGAAGTAGAACCTCTCAACAAAACTTTTCTCTAAAACAACTTTATTGAAAACAAAAAATCTACTCCTATTATGTATATACGATGGCCTCGACCCACTGAACTTCAACAAAAACTTTTACCTCAATAATATATCTAATTTTCAACTAAAATTTCATGAGGTAATCTAGAGATATCATTTATATCAATTTCACCAATCAGATTAGCATTGTGAATCAACTCACTTGGATAAATGAAGTCTACACCTTCACTTTCATAATGCATATAAAAACTAGATTCACTTTCAATCACTTGCTCATTATGATAGTTCTGATCAGCATGCTCAAAAATATTAGACTCAAACTAAAATTCATCTTCAACAAATTAATCATGCATGATATCATTTTTGAATATGAAAGCTTCATACTCAAATTAGGGAAAGGGATCACACATACCTTGAAAATGTGTATCCTTATGCATAATCAGATGGTACTCAAATGAGTAATAAGATTTGTATTCACAAATATCATCAATGTTAGGATCTAAAACTAATCTAGAATCTTCCAATGGTTCTTTAAAATCAACAAATGGATTAGCCATCATATTAGAATGTCCATCGTAAAACTCATTACAAGGTGCATGTTGATCATCACTAATAACTTTGAAAAACACCTTGTTCTCAATCTCATGAGATGAAACATCATTATCATTTTCACTATCATACTTAGAAGAAAAAAAATCTAACCTCTTACAATAGTAGGATAATGTATCATCATTAAGATCATCCTTAACTAAATCTAAACATTCCATGTCTTCTTCAAACAATGGATTGATAACTCCATGCAAGGATCCTTTTTGAACACTTTGATAAAAAATGGGTTGATCATCATCACAATCCTCATCATATTAAGTGTTAGTATACACTTTAAACTCACTACCCATTTCATCTTCATGGAGACTTTCAACATGTGAAGAGAAATTAGAACTATATGAGGACCCACTTTCTACTTCATCAACGAAGCATGTACAAAATATATCAATGTTAGTTACATTGTCTTCATGAAGGTAATTCAAATGTCTTGAAAATCAATTATTTTTAGGTGTTGATACATTAACCTTAGAATCATTTTCATACTGCTGGTTACTATTGCATGCATCTTCAAGAAATTCATCTACACAATTAGGTAATCCATCCTTATAGATAATCTCTTTATCTTCATATTGTGTAGACAACTCTTCTTCACCACTTTCAACCTCAAGTTGACTTATATAACTTTGAAATGGAACTTCAATTTTAGATTTAGAAAAATAACTCATACCTTTACTTGCATAAGATCACTCACTTCTATCATTGCTTTCTTCTTCCCAATTTGCATCAAATTCATGTGAAGATGAACATGTACTATTACTATCCTATTCTTGACTTGAGAAACAATTCTCATCATTGTCTTCACATGAGGCTTCTTCATAATATGTCAGTTCAAAAACTTCATCTTCATCACTTGAAACACAACTCTCAGCCTCTTCATACTCATATTGAGACGAATATCTTTCAACATCAAATTTTACATCATTCTTAACATGATGCAATCTATCAATAAAATAAATCATTTCTTGCATATTTGGCTGATCAAGTGCACTAACTTTAACTTCTACTACTGGAATACTATAAACATATGCATGATTTTCAACAATAAAAGAATCACCTCCTTGTTGTAACAAAGAGATTTCATGTTCACATGTTTTTACTTCTGAATTTTCAACAAAATTATTAACAATAGTAGGTGTACCTATTTTTTGATCTAAAATCAAACACTCTTTTTGACATTGATTTTTCCTTTGCACCTCATCTTTTTGGTAGACATTCATAGAGAAATGACTCCTAGTTATTATGTACTTTATGTTGTTTTCAATCTCTATTGTTGTTAGGAATGCTTGATGCAAAGTCTTAGTTTCTTTATCTCTCAATAGATAACTCATCTTCTTGTCAAATGCATCAAGATATACCACCAAAAACACCAAATCATCTAGTTTACAACTTTTAGGAATCTTTTTTACAACCTTTTCAAATCTGATATTAAATTTAGGAACTAATTCACCATTATTGATTTGAATCTTCAAGAACTTATCAAAATAATCAGAGATGCTTATTCTTTCCTTGAACTACTTCATGAAGGCTGAAAGTAATTCATCCCAAGATGAAATTGAACATGCTGGTAGAAAGGAAAACCAATCCATAGCATGACCTTCTAAAGTCTTAAAAACAACTTCATCTGCATGTCTTCATGAACAATTTCAAAATCACCAACCAAGTCACCAAACATCTGAATGTGATGACTCGCTGAATTTTCATGGTTCCCACTAAATTTAGGCAAATACTTTATAAGATTATATGGCATAAGGTTTGGAAAACCATGAATGCCATAAAAACCTAATGGCAATAATCTGTTGGTAGAAATAGATCTATAATTCTCACTAACTAGTTGCATACTTGATGAAAAGAAGCTTGGCATTCTTCAAAGATTTGAAACTCATTCACCAGTAATAAATCTCATATTCACAACTTGCAGCAGATATATACAACCTTCTACCAAATAAATCTCTTCAAATACACTTCAAAAACTTTATACAACAAGATGAAACTCAATCCAATGAAGTGTATGAAACTTGTTAGACTATTCTCCTCCTCTTAGTGATTAAACTCACTTGATGGAGAACACTTCCTTTTAACAATCAATTTTCATGAAAAGATAATACATGAAAATAAAAATACCTCAAGATTTGGATGGCTGAAAGTTCTCTATCCACTATTTACAATAGTAGACCCAAAATCTCATCAATTCTTTACTAAACTGTTTGAACCAACACATCATAAATCTTACCAACCATCTCAATGTTTCAACCTCTTCAAATTTTCTCTTCTCCTATAGCAACTAATCACAATTCATGTATAGAACTACACTGGTATAGAGATTAACTTTGAGTTGCCACTCACATTAAGTGAGACATGAATTGCAATAGTCTTGAAGATACCACAAACTAATTTGAAACAATAGTAGATAAAAGACACCTCTTTAGATTTATTTTGAATTTTAAACCTCTACACAAAGCTAAAACATAACTTTCTTGACTCTGAAATTATAATAGCAACTCACACCAAATTAAACTGATTGAAGACATAATCATATCTCAACACAATTTGCATCCAATTTAAGAACTTCTGCTACACTACTGCTGCAAGAGAATAAAGCTTACTGGGAAACATGAAAATTTAAGAAGGAAATGGATTGAACACATCAACTTACTAATGTATATCTATCATGAATCTTAACATAATTTCCTAGTGGAGTTTCCATTTTGTTGGTGTTTTGAAACGCTACAAGTTTTAAATTACCCTAATGAGAACAAGATACATCTAGGGGAAGCTAACTCCCATCCTTAACATATGCTTTCACACATCAAGCCAACTATAAGGCTAGACACTTCTTCTACTTCGGGCTCTACAAAACCTAGGCGGGTGGACCTTAGATTTAATCTATATGGTAACAGTGCTAAAATAGATTCCTGAATCTATTCAAGTAGATAAAACCCTTAATCTACTATTGACTCATTAAATAACATAGATCTACGATAGCTAAATGCAAATCTATGCAATTTAGAAGCTAGGTGAGGGCATCCTTTTTAGCTCTTCAACATGAAAGTGAAAGGCATTTGATTAATGATGTTGATAACAACAAGACCTAAGGTATGAGCAACAAAATTGAATAATCTTGTAGCTAACTAGTGCCTTATTTATTAGGAAATTACATGAATTACAACTATACATCTTTTTGAGATCTTTGACATAACTCCTACATCAAGATCCCTAATCTATCTTTCACCTTGAATAAACATCTACATCAAAATGAATCTCATACTCAAAATATCCCACCATGAAGTCTACAAACCCTATGATAAGTATCAAGAAAATACTTGGCTCTTTGCTCCATAAGAAGAATACTTCAATCACATGAATTTTTAAACAAAGTGCAACCTAATTTATGCCCTTTGATCACAAATCAGAAAAAATTACAAACCCATGAATATGAGACAAGATTCAAAATGAATATAAACCCTTTGCTATCTTTTAGTCATTTTCCTTGAAAACAAATACATGAAAGATGTACAAAAATGACTCATAAATCCCCTAACAAATGAGAATTATTTGTATAAAACTTAATGCTTATCACTACAAGAGAAAATGCTGAAGGAAATTGGTGTCACAGTGATGAGAACACATCAAGACTGGAACCATGGTTTCATAGATTTGAGTAAACCCCATATTGGAACACACATGGTATCACAACAATGAGTCATTTTTTTCTCCAAAACTAGATTCAACTGGTTTCACAATGCAAAACTAGAATCCCTTCACTGAATGAGAAAGAGAATTATATAGAGGAGAGTGAATTCTTGGATTTTTTGTGCATCTAACATGTGTCCACTTGGAAAAAATCTCATAATAGTGAAAAGAATCTCTGTAATCTCTCTCTACAGCTACATAACAAATCCTCAATCATTTTGGCTCTCAAAAGCATAAAGATATCTCAAATACTTGATGGAACAATAACCTCAAAATTGGTTTTTCCACATTCAATATTCAATAAGCTTTCATATCTTCCTTCTAACCAATTTTGATGATCAATGAAAAATTCTATCCATTCTACTGAGAATGTTCCAAAAATTAAAAATCTACTTATAACTCGAACTAGTGAGCACTTTTGTAAAATCTCACATTAGAAATGGATAGCTCGTCTCTTCCTAGTTCCAACAATATATTGGAGTGTATATTTCGGGTGAAAAATACCCCCTTGGTATCTATTTAAAAATTCAAGTTCCAATTATATGTTTCACAGTTCAAATGTCAAAAATTGAAAAAATTTAAAATATCTATAGAATAAACTATAGCACATTCAATTTTTTAAAACAATTTTTTTTTAATCTCATGTTCAAGCTGAGAAAATATTATTTTAAAAATTTTGCTTATAACTCCCATCACCACCCAAGTAGTGCCACATGTCAATCAATGTTAGGCCAGTGATCTTGGGTGGGCCCCACACATACCTATCATTTTTTTTAATTTTTTGGTAGGTTGCCATGTTGCAGGCCGAAAAACTCCCATTTTTTGGTGCCGACATGGCAACCACCAGAATTTGGTGACCTTTTCGATGAACTCATCTACCCACTGACATGTTAGTGCCACCTCAGTGTATAATCATTTCCATGTCACCTCCATGTCGCTGCCACCTCGGTTGGTCGCTATGTCACCATGGTTAATCGTCATGCATCTTCTCCTAGAGACATAGCGATAGCTATGAGATCCTCCACGTGGTGCCATTTGGTTGCTTAGAATCCAATTCATCACCTTGATGCATATGCATATTCAAAATTTATTAGATGATCACTTGTAACTAGCCATATGTGGGCCCCTCAACACATAGCTCACCTTTTCAAAAGGCACTATCTCTATTACACAAGACATATGGTATGTTGTATTTAAAAGCAATAAAACTCCCTCACTTCGGGAATGCTAGACTATTGCCTTATAACTATTCCTCCTTTGCATACAATAACTTTCTCATCAATCAATGACTTCCCTTTATACATCTCAACACTTTAATGGTGGTGGAGCCACTCTCCAATATCAAACTTTCCTTTTGGATTTGGAAACATTGCTTGTTTTACTACGACATCTGCTTCATACCTCTATTGCTTCATACCTCCTTGTCATGTGTGGATATTCCTTGAAACCGCGGCTTTGTTCTCCCTTATGACTAGTGGCTTCTTAGCACATATGTGCCTTGGACTCTTGTCGTGCATGACTCCTTATTTGGCATGAATGATGCTCTTTTTTTATGTTGTTAGCTTGCTACTAAAAATGACTGCCCTTCCATGGACAACTTCCTCTCTTAGATGTCAAGATCCTTATTTGGATGATACCTTTACTTTGCTCCTTCAATGGTGCTTTCTCCCTAACACTTGCTCCATGCATGTGTTTTAAAACCTGCGGCTCTGCTTCAACATGGAGTTCTTTTCTTTGCCTAGATGTTGTTTGTAGGAAAAGAAAAACTACAATTAACATCTCTCCATCATTAGTATTCCTCTTGTCACTACCTTAGTGGTATTCCCCATTTTTTTATTATTCACGAGCATTGATGGTGACCAAAAAATTTTCCCTGTCAATTGTCCACTAGAACATTGTGCCTCTACATGACAAGCTCCACCTTGCTTCTCTTTTAGTGTGCAGCTTCAATTTAGTCCCTATTTATTGGGCATGGAATAATTGGAATGGTAGGATTGAATACATTGAATTGCCTTGAGTGGCCAAAGGCTGAAGTAGGGGGCACTTAAAATTGAAGTTTGGCTACACTCTATTCTTATTGATTGGTTTTGGTGTTCACAAATTTTGATTTCAATCCAACTTAAATTTGAGAATGCCATGATAGTTCTCCCAAGTTACTACAAAAGTATGTTCTAGGAAAACTGAAGACATTGAGAATTTCAACAAATTAAAACACTAAGAAGATATTTGTCGCTTGTTTAATGCTTGCAGATTTTATTTTTTAATCTCGTATAGTAAAAGAGCTATAAGTTTTCTATGAAGATCTCCATGTATAGCAATCAATCCTTTCTTTCCTATCAAATCTCTAAAAGACTTTGGATAACCAGCCCTAAACAATCAACCTTCATTTTGTAAGATATATTTATTGGAGCTTGGATCTATAGACATGATAGTGGGTCTTCCCAAAAGCCTACATGAGATCTTTCCATACCTTTTCACACTGCTTTCAAAAAATGATGGAAGGTGTGAGCTTGATATACTTAAATACCACTTAAAAATGTGACCTATTATAAGCCATCCTTTGGAACTTGGAGGCAATTTGGAGCTGCTAGGTTTGTTTAACTTTATCAATTTGCCAAAATAATAATCATTACCATTCTCAATAATGGAATTCTTGATGTTCCCTTAACTGAAAGACTTATATTTTTTTCTTAAATGATCTATGACCTAATAGATACTCTGCTATGCATAGTTTATCATGAATAGGCCTTGCTCACCAATTTGACTTGCAATGATGCTCTCATATCAAAATTCCCTCATCTCCAAACATCATATCAGTTTAATGGAATCAGTCAAACCCCCAAGTGGGTTCGGCTAAATTTTTTTCATTTCTAAACAATAATGTTCCAAACTAATCCATTGAACTTCCCAAACTATCTAAATTCAAAGTTGAGCACCAAAACATCCTTTAAAACTTTTTTTATCACTTATCTGCAAACTGCAATTTTTTGCTAATTAGGATTGTTGGTTGGCTTTATAAATTGACCCAAACACTTAAAATCGATTTGAAAATGAACATATTGTTTCTCTATAACATACACTCCTACCTTTTTGAATCTTGTCTCATGACAAATTCTTAGTCAAAAGATATTGATAGTCGAAGTTGTCCTCTCAGAATTTCCTGTGAGAAATCATGTTAGAAAATAATAAATCAAGTTCAGATTTGGCTTTGGAAACTAAGAAAACTAACACTCTAGGAGATGAAAACTAGGGTGTTGACTCACTATCATAAGGAGAGTATAAAACTATGATTTGGGTTCAAAATGAATAATGGGGTGCAATTGGAAAATGGTCAAAGTAGGCTACTTAGAATTTGTAGACTGGCAACAATGGCAGAAGAGCATTTTTTGCAAATGGATTTGTCAAAACTTGAAAATTGGCACAATTAAAGCATTTTAAAAGGAGAACATAGTGGTACAAAAAATTTGATCTCACGTATCACTAATCTCAAGTTATGACATCACGAATAGGGGTACTGACAAATCTGCACTTATGGACACTAGTAAAACTTAACAAATTACATTTGGAATTGCGTTTGAAAACTGATTAAACAAATTTGACATAAGCTAAAAATTGAAAGATGGAAAGTCTCTGACCTTTGAAATGTAATGCAAGAGGAATTATCTCATTTTTGTCAAATGGGTCAAAGTTATAACAAGTCAAACAGGGCTTCCTAGAATTCAGAACAAATTGCACCAGCATGACAACAATAAATGACCAACTTTGAGGGATTCAAAACCTAGTCAAATGGATTTGAAATGACTCAAAATCTAAAACATAGGCTCTTTGGTATGGACACTTAACATTAAAAAAGTAGTGAGTTATGAAAAATTTCTAGGTGTGAGATATTCAATTGCAAACACGGCCTCATATCACTGTTTGACACTTAGGTAAAAATGTAGAATTAGAGATTACTCAAAATGGGACTTCATAGAATGGCTCAAAATGATAATTTATCTTCATGGAACACATAGATGAATTGAATGCATGGTATTAGAAACATTAAACACCTCATGGGCTTTGAATGGATAGTTAGGTACATGTACATCAAAAAGCACTTAAAGGGGTTGATTTTTCAATGGTACTCAAAATGAAGGCTTCAATTTTGAGTTGAAACATGTTGTACATAAGCATCCACAATTATATCAACCTTTAAAGACTAATCATTTAGAGAATGGAAAAGAGGGTTAGAGTGTTCCCTTGAAGAAGGATCTTTTTCATCAAAGAGAAGTTGTATATCATCAATAATGTCTCCCAAATCTGCTATGTATGATTCGACAAACAAGCCTAAAATATCTGTTATGTATTCATGCCCTGATTCTAGAACTGTAAGACAAGGTGTACCCAATTGTACTAAATTACATGGACCTATCACTATTGAAATATATGCATGTGGAATTTTTTGATGTTGTGACCTTGTCCTTCATCTATCAGAATGATTCCCAACCAATGAACATGCTAAATCACTATCTCTATTGTCACTATTAGTTTCCACAATGTATGTAGTATAGAGAGGATTAGAGGATAATCTAGATGAGATTTCCTCAAAGTGAAAATTCCTCTCTATGAATGTCTCATGAGTCTTAGGATCCATAAGTCTATATGACTTAACACTTTCATCATATCCAATGAAAGTACAAGGTCATGGTGGTGGTGCCTTCCATTCCCTTGAAGATATGTATGCCCATGCTAGACAACCAAAAACTCTGAAGTGTTTCACAACTAGTTTTCTTACACACCATGCCTCAAAAGGAGTCATTCCATCTAAGACATTATGAGGATACCTATTAAGGATGTGATTGGCACTACTTATAGCTTCTACCTCAAGTGATGGATCAAGAGACTCAGCTTGAATCATATAACTTGTCATTGACTTAAGATTTCTAATCCTCATTTTTGCAACACTTGTCTTTTATGGACTAAATGCTATAGGATTCTAAAGATTGATACCCTCAAGTTCACAAAATTCTCTAAATCTTGAGTTCACAGATCTACTTTCATTGTCCATATGAAGAACCTTGATGGCTTTACTTGATTGCTTCTCAACATGAATCTTGAAGACTAGAAAATTATCAAAAACTTCATTCTTGTGATTAAGAAAGTAGACCCATGTGTAGTGTGAAAATTTATTAATGAAAGTAAGGACATAGAAATCCTTGCTAACTGATGTCACTGAAAAAGGGCCTACTAGAATAGTGTGAACCAACTCAAGAACAACTAATTGTCTCCAAGACTTCCTTCTATCAAACTTCTCCTCTAGATGCATTGTTGGAATGTCTTAGTGGGAAGAATGCTTCTGAGAGGGGGGGTGAATTAGAAGTATTAGACTTTTAACCATTTTTAAACCCTTAATAACATATAACTGAAATTAACATGCATGCATATAAACATTAAACAATTATGAGAAACAAACATGCATCACCACACAACACTTGAGATTTTGATAACCTAGAAACCCTCCAAGAATAAGAAGGTAAAACTGAGGTGGGGATGATACCCAAAAAATTACTGCAGCAATTGATTTCAACCACTTCTGATGGTTTTCCCTGTTAAAGGCCTACCCTGATAAAGGCTACAACACACTGTTAAATGTGACCCTATTAAAGGATTTCTACACCCTGTTAGGAGTGTGCCTTGTTAGAGGACTTAAGAACATTCAACTTAGAATGCCACCTTGTTAAAGGATTTACAAAAGGTTGTTAAACCTACCCAAGTCCATGGGATTTCCAAGTTACTAATACAATTGTGAGAAAGTATTAGAGTAATACCCCTGATCTAATGCAATCTCTGATGCTGATCTCAGGTACTTGATTTGCTCTACTATTAACTGGTCTCTGCTAGATATAATCTATTGATTGTGTTCCTTGTTATGTAGGGTATAATTTAGTGGCTAATATTCATAAATTGGCTAATTTTTTGGCTAGTATTTTTGGCAAATAATTTAAGATTTGGTACAACCTAAATCGCCATAGTTTTATAAAATTCAATTCTAGAATATTTAAAATCGCTCAATAATTTATTTTATTGAAAAATTTAAACTCAAATATTTGCCACAATATTCGTTACATGAATAGATTTGAGTAACCTAAATATAATATATTATTGGAGAAATTAAATTGAACTGACCAATAATTATCATAATTATTAGTTAATTTAGGGATATATCACCAATATTTATTATTCAATATTGATTTAAAGTATATGTAACAATTCTCATAACATTCCACAATGTAAAAAAATGTTCAATTTTCATTTGTAATATTCCATGGTGATTAATGAACTTCCTATTATTTTTGAGATTCTTCAATATTTTATACAAAAAAAATTATGATTAAAAAATAATTGCCAAAATTAATCATAATTAGAATAAAAAATTGAGAGTTTCGCCAATCTAAATAATTTTGGTTTTTCAAAATAATGAAATATTTGCCAATATTTTATATCTTTTTTTGGAGGTGGCTTTCTTAAAGTTTACCCTGTTGTTATGTTTTGATTAAATGTTTTCCTTTCCTCTAAATCTTTGACACCAATGTTCTGCAGCGACCTTAATAGGCTCTACTTTTCCTTCTGCTCACAATTCCTTTTTCCTCTCTCACTCTCATTTTGTTCAATGGTGTCAAGACTCACTTATAAAGATTATTAGTCCATCATGCATCCTTGTTTCAAATGTTCTCACTCAAACCCTTGAAATTCACCTATTGGTTGCATGCAGTTTCCAATTTTTTGATTGGTTGCATGAGGATCGTATAGGTGATTATGAGGATTTGATCTGATCCTTTTATCCTATCAATGATTCATGCATAACTAATTTTTATCTTGGCTTGTGATTGCAAAAACTTTTATGTTGATCCTACATTTCTCGGTACATGAAGTAATATTGATGCTGGACACCATCTATTCTGGATTGCTCGACATTTATTGTAGTTTCTACATTACTCAACACCTGTTATTTTTCTGGCTTTCTCGACTTCTACTAATTCTTGAATTACTCAGCTCGTATAGGATTACTATATCACTTGGCACCTGTTGAATTCCTACTTTGCTCAACACCTATTTGACTTTTGCTTTGCTTAGCTCCTATTGGATCTTGAGTCACTCGACATCTACTGTAATGTGTTGTGCTCCAGCAACTATTTTTTTCTTGGCACTATCTATGACTTGGCACATAAAGGAATTCTAGCTCGGCTTCCATTGTATACTTGGCATGTATAGTGAATATGGTTAAGTGTGTTGACACTCACTTGTCAATCTTACTTATAGATCAACATGCATATCCATTGAACAAGTTGAACATTCACCCTTAGAAAAATTGATTGTAGGTAGAACTTTGACCATATTTTTTGAGGTAAGTTAATGAAGATAGTGGAAGGCAAGAGGTCCATACTACTCATGCCATAATTTACTTTGTGATTGTGAATGTGTCAACAAGGCATGTGAAGGACACTTAGGCACAAAGGGGGAGAAATAATAAAGCCTTGTGTCATGATTAACTTTACCCACTACAACCAATAAATCATCCTTAAGATTTTACACCATTACTAAATCAGGAAGGAACTCAACTTTATTGCCACCTCCATAGTGAGTGATTTGGTAAATTGAAAGGAGATTAGTGCTAAGGTTAGGAACATAAAGAACATCTTTGAACTCTTTTTTTTCCATCTCAACTTGTCCTTTCCCTTCAACTTCAACTTGCTTATAATTCCCTACAAAGATGTGAGGTACCTTAGATTGTTTCAATGAAGAAAAGTGTCCTTTTGAAGAACCCATATGATGTAAGGCACCAGAATCAAGAATCCATTCCCCTAAAGAACTTGAACTTACCATAAATGTTTGCCCTTTTCCCTATGAAGTGGATGAATTTGAATCCTTGGAAGCATTTGGCACATTGATTTTTTTCTTCCTAAATAAGTTTTCCAACTCATCTATTCTCTTAGTTTTGTAATGATGCTCATCATGATTTGGTTTCTTGCAATATGCACAAAATAGTTTATACTACTTGTTATTTCCCTTCTTCTTGGAAGAAGAACTACCTTGTGAGGAGGAAGATTTTTGTGTCTTTGATTGTTATTTTGGCTTCAACTACTTTTTCTTTCTATTGGTAAATCTTTTTCCACATTTGATTTTTTTGGGGTCTCATTACTAGCCACTAATGTTGCAGACTTGGATGACTTGAGAATTCCCATATCTATCAACTTGGATTGTTCCAACATCAACATTTCTACAAATGCATCAAATGAAAGCTTAGTGAAGGCACTTCCCATGGTCAACCTGTGAGTGTTGCAACTCAAAACAAAAGATGCATACTGTGAAGGTAGCCTCTTCAAGACGTGATTAATCAATCTATCATCCTTCATGGGATTACCAAAATTCTTAAGAAATGCTCTCAATTCATTGGCTTTGTTGACATTGTCTTGAATTGTGTCAAAATTCTTGGGATCAAATAGAAGTAAATCATCCTCAATTTGGAATCCCTTTTCCTCATCCACCTTACCATACAACCCTTTAAGTTTCTCCGAAGCACCCTTGGTATCCTTAAACCTTGAAATGTGGAAGAAGAGATCTCTATGAACACAACTCCTAATAATTCCTAAATCCTAGTTTTCTTTAAATTGCCAATCAACTTGTGCATCAACATCTATGGGTTTTACAATTGTACCATTAACATATAGATTTAAACATTTTGCATTAGTCTACTCCATACAATATATTTCCATGTAGTATAATTTAGTGTTTTTAAAAGTAGAGTTTTAGGTGAACCCATGATGCAAAAAATTAAAACAGCATAATAGAGAAAGAGAGACACAAGAAAACATGACACACACCCCTTTCCCTCAATCAAAGAACCCCCCCAAAAGTGATGCTTGTGGCACTTGATATGTAGTGCATTTACAATAGGCCACTTGTCAAAATGGATGAAAGTGGGCTTTTGATTTCTCTATTTAGAACCTTGTTTTGGAGTTCAAACTAGTACTTAGCAATGTAGCTCAGATATTCAACAATTTTGAAGTTTTATCAAAGCAATACAATGCAAAAAAGGACCTATTTCTAAAAGTGGTATTTTTTTCCACACAAGCCTTTAATTTGATTATAGATCTAGAAAGTAGATGAAAAATTAAGCACTTTAAAAAATATGGAACCTAAAAATATGTCATGATGAGTTCGTACAAAGTGTTTGAAGTTGCAAAATATAGGATTGGACAAGTAAAATCACCAAAAGCTAAAATTTATACTAAATCCATGCACCAAAACCAAAAAATAATAGCACCACTAAATTTTTTAGGAAATTCTAGCCAAAATAAAAAAAAATTGCACCTAATTTGGAGTAGTGATGATTGAGATATGGCCTCCTGAAGTTAGACTGTCAAATTAAAACTACATATGGTGAAGGGTCTCCTCAGCAAAAAACTGTCTTAAATTTGACATTCAAATCACCATCATGGTAGTGCAATTTGGCCTACTTGTGATGGTTAGACAACTGTTAAATTTAGGCTCATGAAATGCTAATGTCAGCAAAAAAGGGCTATACTCCGACAACGTTGTAGGTTAAGTGTCATCTAACATGGAAGATTA
Organism: Cupressus sempervirens; assembly: GCA_028749045.1. Classification (NCBI taxonomy): domain Eukaryota; kingdom Viridiplantae; phylum Streptophyta; class Pinopsida; order Cupressales; family Cupressaceae; genus Cupressus; species Cupressus sempervirens. Next base: position 845,053,031 of record CM053793.1, on the reverse strand, counting down.
AGTGTTGTGGTAGATCACGAGCTAGTAGGTTGATGTGGCTTTTGACAATTAGGGTGGTAGTAGTTTGTGTAGCACTGCATGGTTGGTCATTAGAGAGGGGACTATTGGCGGCATGTGACATGGCACAAATAGGAGGTGGTGAATGGGCCAGTGAGAGTTGATGGGTGTCGGTAGGATGACGATAATGGTAGAAGTTGGTAGCATCAGTGAATGGGCAGGTAGCCAGAATATGGAGAAGCCATTGGTGTAGGATGGTCGACGAGGTGTGTATGAGAATTTAGTCCCACATGCATACTATTTTGGTGGAAAAGTTTGTTTAAAAATGAGAAGCCACAGAGTTTGCAATAAATGTAGAGACCACCAGTAGTTGGGAAGTCCACCAATTTATGAAGGTGTAACTATCGATTGTGATGAAGTTGCCAGATTATGTGGAAAATCTAGCTGTGGGTGCTGAGATTTGACTACCTAGATTGCCTACAAAAAATTCTCCTGTACAGGCCTAATAAGCCAAAAAGTTTCTACAAAATTTAGGAAAAATAATACAAATCTGAAAAATAATTGTAGGAAAATTGAAATTGTACAGACATAATTTAAAATTAAAATTGCAAATCCAAAAAAATAAATTCACAGATCTAAATGATCATACCAAATTCTACAAATCAAGCCTTTGGGTGTCGAATTGAAAAAAAAAAATGGCCTCAATTTTAACTATGGCCTTGGGAAGGAAAATTTATAGTCAAAATTCACTGAATCAATGCTTTGGACACAATGGTGAGGTCCTCTTTGGCTCTAGATGCTCCCAATGATTGCAAAAACTCTGGATCTAAATCATGGTCCTTCGAGAGGTGAAGCAAAAATGGTCTCCAATGGCTATGTAAAGAAAAGCTCCCTCAACTCTAATACCATGTAAGAATTTGCCTTAGGGAAAAATGATGCCAAGATCAAGAAGCTTAAGCACTGGCACAATATGGACCAATAATGTATGATCAAAACAACAATAAGAATAATATCATTGATGTACATACACACTATAAGTGGATGTATATAAAGGCCTCTAGAATGACTAAGAGTTAACAAAGTGATAAGTCTCACAACTAAGCACATATCCACCAAGAGTGGATTATCCTCCATTGAGTACAGAAGTTAGTACAATGATGAGAGGATAAGCTTGCATAGGTGTGTCATATAAAAAAGTGTTTTAGACACCATGTGCTTAATTAAAGTGCAAACAACTATGTTGTCTACATGACAACTTAGTTAATTATGAAAACTCATGTGTTGTCAAAAAAACAATTCATATGAGTACACATACTCCTAGGTGTCTAACTAATAAATAATTAAATATCTCTTTTGATTTCTCTTGATCAAGACATTTTAGTAGCACTCCCTCAAAATTTCTCCACCATAAAACATTCCTAACAATGATGTATCTGATAGCTAGTAATTTTGTACTTCTCTTCTAATTTTCTATCAAATTAGAAGGAGCCTCCATGTGTTGCAAGTAATATATGAAATTAGTATACCATTCACAGTGATCCATGTCATATAATTCTAATCTTAGGTCATCTACTACCAAATTTATCTGATTAGCATCTAAGTTGGACTGAGCCATAAGCTTTACTAGCACTTGACATCTTACCAATTTTGTGATTTGGATATCAATGTTAAATTCTTGGATCCTGTTGATCCATCTGCGCCTTCTATCTGACACCTCCTGTTAAGAGAATATGTTTTTAACAGCTGCATTAGGTACAAATGCAATGACAATGAAACCTACCAAATAACATCTAAAGGATTTTATAGATTTTACCAAGGAGTAATCTTGTTTCTCATTTATTTCATACTTTAATTCAATAGGCTACAAGGATTTACTAAAGAATGCAATTGGTTGTTCATATCCCTCCTCATTCTTCTGTAAGAAGACTGCTACCACAATATGGAAGGATGAAAAAGAAAATATATGCATTGGCTTGGTGTAATATGGGGTCCTAAGGCCTAGAACATTTTTTATAGCAGTTTTAATGTCCTAAAAAGGTTATGAAGGTTCAACATCCCAATTAATAGTACCTCCTTTCTTGAGTATTTTGGTGATAGGCCTACTAATTTCAACAAAATTTGTAACAAACCTTCTCAAAAAATTGACTTGCCCAAAGAATGATTGTATTCCTTTTACATTCTTTGGTTTAGGCACCTTATCAATGGCAACCACTCTTTCGGGACCTATTTTCACACCATCCTTTGATAGTATATGTGCCAAAAACCTTCCTTCTATCACCTCAAATGCACACATTTTAGGATTCAAAGGTACTCCATATTCTAAATCTTTAATAAAAATCTTCTCTAAATTATTGCAATGGTTCTCAGCCTTCTTGGAGTATGTTGTGAGGTAATATTGGTATACTACCATAAAATTGTTAATATAATCATGGAAGGCTACATCTATAGCCCTTTGAAAAGTTTCCCTTGCATTAATTAACCCAAATGGCATCCTCACATATACATAGGTACCCCATGGAGTTGTAAAAGTTGTCTTAAATTGTTCATTTTTCTTCACAAGGACCTGATTATATCTTGAGTATCTGGATCCATCATGGACATCAATTCAGAACCAGTCACTTGCTGCAGCATAGCTTCCATGTTTGGTAACCCATAATTATCTTTCAAGGAGGCAATATTCAAGTTTCTAAAGTCTACATATAGCCTTATGTCTCCATTCTTCTTTCTAATGGGCACCAAGTTTGAAACCCAAGTAGAATACCTAATTGGTTTGATTATCCCTCCATCCCTCAGCTTCATTAACTCTTCTTACATTTTAGGATATAAGGTAGGATTCACTGGTCTATGCTTTTACCTAAAAGGTTTGACATTCTCTTTTAGTGGTATCACATGTTGGAATAGGTCTTATCTATAGGCCTTAAGGTCCTCATAAGACCATGCAAAAACATGCCTATACTTCCTTAGTAGATCAATCAAAGGTTATCTAATTTCAATTGATAAATTTTGACCAATACAAACCTTCTTTGGAGCCTCTGAGGTACCTAGGTTTATTTCTTCCACTTCTTGAGACTTATGATCTCCATGTTGAAAATATGACCAATCAATCAAATAATGTGAGATATGTGGTTTTCATTTATGGAAACATTTGTTTTGTAGTCTAGTCATGATTATTTGTGAAGGAAAATTGTCTAAGTATTAGACAGTGTTACAATAGCATGACAAGATTTGTTGATAGCAAAATATTCCCTTAGAATATTCTCTTGCATAGTTAACCAAAGATGCATGACATCATCCTAATGATGCATATCAGTGTGCATGTCCATATGAGCAACTAAGTTCAAGTTATGAAGGAAATAGTGATGCAGTAATTTCATAGTGTAGAATAGAGCATGTTTGCAGAATGAGTTAAATGATTTGAATAATTGTTTTAGTTATTAATTCTTGATGAGTCAATTCTAAGGATGATATGTGAGCTAACTAAGGAAGAATTTATTAATATGTTTGATATATGTAAAGAGCTTCAATTCTGAAGTTAGTCTACAATGTGAATGATGAAAAATGCTATGCAAAGTAATGTTATGTGATGTGAGATATGACGCAATTTGATATATGCATAGTTACCCTTTGCATGAAGAACTAACAATAAGAGTAATTGTGAAGTATAGAAATTAATTTAGTTATGCATAGTTACCGACAATTAGATGATTTGTGAAGTACAATAAGTGATCCATTTTTGTATGTATATCTATTCTCTTGAAGAACTCAATTGCATAGTGTCATGTTAGGGCAGTGGGCTCTGCTTGGACACATTTGTATATGATCTACCAACTCATAATAGGGTTGAAGCAACTCCTAATAGAGTTGAGACTTCTAACAAGGCCTAGTCTCTCGACAAAGACTCAAGACACTATACATTCTTCATAGACTCCTAATAGGGTCAATATCCTTAACCAGATTCTTTATATATAGTGAATCATCTTGTGGGTTCCATCCCCATAGAAGTTTTCCCTTAGCCAGGGTTTCCCTAGTTAACAAAATATGGTGTTATGAGTTCTTGTCATGTATGGTTGTTTATATTGTTTAGCACTATTGGTTCTCTTTCTTATTCTTGTGGAAATATAATTAATAATATTCAGTTGTGTGTAAAAAGATTGAAAATACTGATCACTCCCCCTCCCTCTTAGTATTATCTATTTCTAACAATTGGTATCAAAGCCTACTTATTTAGAAAAGGCTTAAAAGATTGAATAAGATCCATATGGATATGGAAAAAATGAAGAAGAATCTTGAAGAATCTCTTGAACAAATTGATCTCCTTACCAATGAAAGAGATGGCCTAAAAGACCGATATAAAGATACAAAAGCTTACATTAGTGAACTAAAGGACAAGATAGATGACTTGAAGAAAAAAGGACCTAGTGAGAAAACTACTGATGATGATATTGAAGATCTAAAGAAAGAAAATTAGATCTTGAAACATGAGTTAAAAATAGTTGAACTCAAGTTAAGTCTTAAGAAAAATAGAGGAAAGAATGACTCTGAAATAAAAGCAAAAAATGTAGATCTAAGATCCTAGTTAAGCAATATAACATCTAAATTGGAATCTATCAAGTTAGAGCATGTAGAATTAGAAAAATACAACACTATTTTGAAAGGTGAGATGGTGCAAACCAAACAAGAACTTGAGAAATTATATACTAGCAGTGAAAAGATTGAAGAACAAATATTTGTACAGAGACCTAGTTATGATAAGATTGGACTTGGATTCTTCCTTGGACAATCCACCAAGAAATCTATTGAGAGAAAAGAACTTGATACCCCTAAAGCAAAAAAGGATCTAAGCATAAGTAAAATAGATGATACATCTAAGGACAAGAAGAAAGTTGCTCACTCAGAGAAATCTAAAGAATCTAATCAAGATGAGGATAATAGAAGAAAGGAATCTCATGCCTAGTGCAATAAACTTGACCATACTAAAGATGATTGTAGAGGTATGTCTTTTATACCTATTTCAAATTTTTATTGTCATAATTTTAATGGATATGGACATTATGTAGTAGATTGTAAGAAACCTAAATTTGATAGTGATAATGCAAATAGTAGAATGTCTAGGAACACTAACTGTGTAGGAAAAAGAAGAAAATCTCATAGCAAGGAAAGTGGAGAAAGAAGACAAATTGTTTGTTATAGATGCAACAATCTTGGAAAAATAGCAAGGAATTGTAGAGTGCCTAACAATCCAAATAATGAACAAAGATGGAATGTACCTATATGCCAATTATGTAATAATTTTGGTCACATAGCCAAGTTTTGTAGAATGGATAGAAGAAACTTTAACAGGAATCATAATCATAGAAGGAACAATAGAAGAAATGATGACAATCTAAAGGAAGAAATGAAGGAGCTCATAGAAGAATTTAAGGAAATATTTGTAAAAGCAAGAGAAGTTCAAAGTTCTCACACATTTCAAGAAGAAACTCATCCTAATGTACCTAACAAGATAGTAAAGTCACTTATTGTCTATGACTCATCCTACCAGAATTAAGAATTCTTAGTGAAGTAGCATGTCATTTATTAATAACCAATGTTAGAGAGAATATCATAGGTTGTGCAGTTAACCCCATGTACTAGAAATTGAGAAAAGTCTACAGTTAAGTGCACATTGCTTAATATGATTAGGATAAGGATATATAAGAAGAATAACCTCTCTATTATACAAAGACAATATATTGAACTAGTGGAAAACATGCATTTAATGAGAAGTACAAATTACAAAAGATTTAAAGGATTCAAATTGATTTGTAAACATCATTTTCTTATGTGAAATCTAAAGTGCGAGATCAAAACAAGATTTTAAGTGCTAAAGAAGTTTGCAGATACGTGAATTTGCTGATACCCTAAAATATGAAATCAAGATATTTTTTGAATTTGTTGAGTATATTTTCAGAAATGACAAGACATGAAGTTTTTAATATTAGTAATAGACCTAGATACAACTTCAAGAAACACCCATTTGTCGCTATGCTTGATGACCCCACTAGAGCATTTTTGTAAGTACTAAAAAATGTACTTCATGGTGAAGATATAAGAGGTTATATTCATTGTAAAATTGAAAGCATAGGAGATATAGAGATTTGTAAGGAATTGGAGAAAATGCGCAATAATGATTTGTCACTAAAACTAAAACATGCATACCTAGAACAACATAACCTAGTTAAGAACATGTTCTATACGGACTTGGATAATCAAGAATGGACAAGAATAATTATGACTAGAGTTCATGATGACCTTCTATGGTTGGGAGATTCTATCATATGTATTGATAATGACCTAATTCACAAGGTCATAGGTTTAAACAATAAAGGATGCAATCCAATAAACATAAAGAATGTGCACAAGTTAGTTGAAACAAATCTCAACACATTTTTTGATGGTAGAAACATGAAGGTCAACACAATTCAAGATGATGGAGTGAGACTCAATAGTAAAATTTTGGGATAAAATTTCAACCATGGATCTAGGATAGATTCAATCCTTGCAAGATTTCTTCATGTAGCTTACATGGCAATAAAGGGAGAAAAAGTTAATCTATGTGACATTATCAGAACACAATTCTTGAATAACATAAAAAAAATCAAGAAGTATAGGAGCATAGTCTATAGGTTTGAATCCCTACTAACTCTTATAATCTTCTACACAAAAAAGAAGTTTCCTAGTATCTCAAATCGGGATGGAAGTGAATGCATAATGCAGATTATCACTTGTGCATATAGAGCCAAACTAGAAATAGTCAAAGACAATGATATTGATAGAATGATGAAATTTTTCCAAGCTGAAATAAAGCAAAGGTACCTCCTACACTAGTGGCAAAATATAAGGATGAACTATGCTTCATGTTAGAAACAAATTTTACATGTATGGAGGTAGTAGTTCCTCGGGTTAAGCTTATTGAACCTGGGTTATGAAATGAGTGAGGAACTGATTAAAGGATATGCAAAGATAATCCTACACTCAGAAGTTGATTCTAAATTTCCTAGAAGGGGGACATATATTGAGAAGATGAGAGAAGTTAAAACAAGTTAGATAATCTAGGACTCCAAGAATAAGGTAGAAAAAGTGATTGATTCTATCCTAAAGGAATCAAGAATGTCAATAAAGGAATTTGAAGAGGTGAAAGGGATAGCCATGGAAATTAAGGCTAGTGGTCAACCTAAAGAAGTAAATGTGGAAACTCAAAAGGCAATAGTCATATACCTATCTACTATGCCAAAGGAGAGTGTGCAGCCAGAGAAGGCAAGCCCTATGCCTAAGGAGTCAGAGAAGCATATGCAGATAGAGGAAACAAGTCCTACTATAGTCAATCCACCTCACAGTTTTGAGCAACCAACTGATACATTAGTTCCAAGTGATTCACCACATATTACCATTGGCAATGAATCTATGCAAGTGGATGACACCAATGTGATAGTGGATAAAACTGAGGACCCTTTTAAAGATTTTGGTTCCAACATTGTTGGCAATATTGTTGATTATATTAGCTCATCTGATGAAGAAAAGGGTCAGGAGCCTAAGGAAGCAGATGCACCTTCTGCAAAGAAAATTGAATCTAGCATTGAAGTAGCTACTTCAAGTGTGCCCTTAGCAATAGTAGCAGTAAAACCCTCTACACCACCTACACAAGTAACAATGGTCACAACAACAACAATTCAGTTAGATGAAGAAGATGAGGCACAAAATCTTATATCTTCTTTAAGTAAATTTCTTGAAAAGAAGAAATCAATCAAGTCTATTGAGAAGACTTTACTTTAGCTTTAGATAGATTGGAGAAGATAGTAAGTCTTATTGATACACTTGTAGACATTCAATAGACGACAACAATTTTATGTAAAACTTTTGATAATGAGTTTACAACACTTATCAATGTTACTATAGTTCAAGCATAGACTAAGCATGATGGTAGACTTTTTAATACTAGGTGTGCAAACATACAAAATGATATACAAACACTAAATGTATGCATCAAGGCATTGAGATAGAGTATAGAAGAAAGGAAACAGACTTATGCTAAGTGCAACTTGGCATATCTTCACCTTTCAAGATTTTGATGAACAAATCAAAAAGAAGATAACTAAGCTTTAGACACTCATAGATAACTTTCTAAAATAGAATCAGAAGTTAGAAACCCTTGAGCATGCAATTCAAGAAATTCATGATAGCATCCAAGATTTACAAGCAGAAAAGGAGAAAGTTCTAAAAAGATTTGCACTTTTGAGAGATCACTTATCCCCATAGATTACATTGCTAGAAAATTAGTTGGTAGAATGTTTGGCATCCAAGTCCTCATATAAAAAGTTTTGAGCTACAAATTTGAATGCAGAAAAGTTAGCTGCAAATGCTCTACGTATGCTAGTTAGTGTGTTTGATGCACTAAAAGATAGTTGAAAGAAACACCTTGCATAGTTGAAGACTAACTTCAGTGATTTTTTTTCCAAGTTTTGGTGTAGCTTTTAGATTTTGACAAAGTTTTTCCTTTTATTGGCACCTTTTTCATTGATGTCAATGGGGGAGAAATCAGGCAAATTGTAATTGTAAGTTATACAATTATATTTTGAAGTATAGTAGTAAGTTTTTCTTTAAGAAAACTTTGTAATAAGAGTTATAAGGGATGTAAACCTTTCAAAACATGAATACAATGTTTTTATTGTGTTATGGTTATTTACTTTGATTGGTATGACAACATTTTTGGGACTTAACTAATTTTCCCAAAATGTTGCCATCAATGACAAAGGGAGAGATTGCTAGCAATATGAACAATCAATCAAATAAGGTGAGATATGCAGTTGTCTTTTATGGCAACATTTGTTTTGTAGTTTAGTCAGGATTATTTGTGAAGGAAAATTGTATCAGATAGTGTTATAATAGCATGACAAGATTTGTTGATAGCAAAATATTCCCTTAGAATATTCTCTTGCACAGTTAACTAAAGATGCATGACATCATCTTGATGATGCATACTAGTGTGTATGTCCGTATGAGAAATCGAGTTCAAATTATGAAGGAAATAGTGATGCAATGATTTCATAGTGCATAATAGAGCATGTTAGTAGAATGAGTTAAATGACTTGAATAATTGTTTTAATTATTAATTCTTGATAAGTCTACTCTAAGGATGATATGTGAGCTGACTAAGGAAGAATTTATTAATATGTTTGGTAGATGTAAAGAACTTCAATTGTGAATTTAGTGTGCAATGTGAATGATGAAAAATGCTATGCAAACTAATGTTATGTGATGTGATATATGATGCAATTTGATATATGCACAGTTACCCTTTGTATGAAGAACTGACAATTAGAAGAATTGTGAAGTATAGCAAGTAATTCAATTATGTGCAGTTACTAATGTATGCCTAAAATGTGGGCACACTTCTATGAGTCGTTATATCCAAGATTGCTAAACAATGAGGTCTTGAATAATAGCTCATAGCTCTTTATTCATGGAGTGCAAGGGTATGTAATGGAGGCCCTTAGTTTGACCTAGTTTGTGACCATGCAAGTACACAATGAAACAAGATATTCAATGATCAAAATATGCATGCAAATAAAAATTCAAACTAATCTAAATGATGACAATGCAAGAAAAGAAACCTAATCTATGAAAGGAAATAACAATGCAATATTAATCTATGAAAACAAATATGGATCTAAGCTAATATGAAAATGCAAGAATGGATCATGATGATGGAAACCATGGATGCATGAGAGAAGAAAACAAGAAGATAGAAGTTCTCCACAAAAAGCTTTAATGTGAAAACTCCTTCTCCAAAAATTTCTCTCTAAACCTGCAACATAACAATAGCATAATAATGGATGTCAAAAATGAGGAGAAGGCTCTCCCTTATAAAGAAAAATGTGGAAGTGGGAAGCTTCTCACAACCAATATGGGATAATAGAGTTTGATCCATGTGAGACAAAATTCCACCAATGAGAAAAGAGGAGAAGAATTAAATGAGTGAAGGAAAAAGGAATTTATTTAATTTTTATTTTTTTCATTTCCTTTTTCATTTGGGATTTATTTAATTAAAAAAGAGCAAGTTCTTTTAATAAAATAGAAAATATTTAATTAAATTAAAAGAGGGGTTTTTTTCTCTTAATTAACTAAATATGGATGAGTTTAATTAAACGAGATGTTTTCTTTTAATTAAATGGGGACTTATTTTATTTAATTAAAAGGGAGATTTTCTTTTAATTAAACAAGTCTTAGGATAAAATAATCAACCTTAGAAAAATAAATACTCGAATTTGATTAAGGAAATTTATTTAATAAAATATTTCAAACCACTGATTTAGGAAATTTGATAAATTGATAAATTGAATAATGGGGGCCCACTGTCTAGGTGACCATTTTAGGGTGCATACATTTGCCCCTCTTTGACTAATGTGTGATCGATTTGGGAACACATGTAGTCAAAGAAAGAAATTAAAATGTGAGATCAATTTGGAATCACAAAACAACCTACATGTGTGGTTTATTTGGGAACACATTTGGAAAAAGAATACAAATAAATTTTGGCTTGACAAAGTTGAGGATAAAATTTCCAAAACTAAATCAAGGATTAAAGTTGATAGGTACTACCCCCTTGTGATCAAAATTGAAATAAAATAGAGGAGAAATGTCAAATTGATAAAATTGATCAAATCAAACAAAAGATAAAGTTCTTGATGTAAGATGAAAGATATAAGAATAAAAAAACCAAGGTAGATCACCAAGCATGAAATATGATGCCCCAAAGTTGAATTAGAAGAAAAGGAGTGGGCTAAAAGAAAATGGAAGATAGAAGTTTGGAAGAGATGAAAAGAAATAGAAAGAAGAAAATAATTTTTTTCATAAGAAATAGAATGCTCCAAAATCAATCAACTATTTAAGATAGAAATTTCAATTGAGATCATGAAAGAAGATAAGGAAATGAAGATAAAAACATGACCATAGTTGATTAAAAGCCCACAAGAAAGATGAAGGGAGAACCCTCTCAAACTCATAATGCAGCCTAAAAATGCAAACTAACATGAAGTCTAATAATGCAAGCTACATGAAAATGCAATGGTGTACTTGCAATAGAGTAGTTGTAACATAGGATTTTGTGTTCATCATTCATTAGAGAATGTAAAGGAACTTATTCTCATCATTGGGCCATTATTAATAGACATTGGGAAATCACACAATCATCACTAGTCACAAGTGCAACTATGAAAATATGAATGTGATTTATATCAGATTAGAATGTGGAAAGATTTTAACATAAGCATCAAATATATAAAGGTCAAGATGATTGTGATGTTAGCTTACCCAGTTTAACGTAGCAAAACCATGCTCGCATCAAGGCATAAATGCCTAGATGACCACAAGAAAAGTTGTGCAAAATTAGTTAAGGATGATGCCTCAAATCTCCTAAGTGTTTCAAGGGGACAACAAGAGATGCTCTAGAGTTTAAAGACCACACCCAGAAGTAGAAAAAAATAAAAAAATGTCCCATGCCCCAAGTCCTCTAGCTATGCATCTCAGAGGTATTTATCAAACAAGGACACACAACACAAATCAATAATAGTCAACACACAAAGAAAAGGTCATGACATAAGTCAAGAATTAAGTGTTTGTGTTTAAAAATTTAAGTGTGTTAATTGATACTGAGTTCCAAGGATAAGGATCAAATTCTTGCAAGTAGGTAAGATTGCATGATGGAACTAGGTAAGACCAAACTAATAAGTGTTGAAAAACACTCGATGTCAGGGGTCGTATTGAAAAATACAATTGGGATGGTGTTGAAAAACACTAGTTGCAAGGTGTCCTAAACACTAATGTAGCAAAGAGACCAAAGCTAACATAGTTATGCCCCTAGAAAAAGACCAATTCCAAACCAAGGCAACAAGGACAAGGCATGATGGAGAAAGGCTAAGTGTCAAGGACACATGCTAAGAAATAGGGGTGTAAAGGCCTCAAGTAGCTCCTGTTTCCAATTTTTCACCAGTTGGATTTTTTTAATTTGTTTTTCAAAACTTTCTATAAAAAAAAAAAATTGGAGATACATCAAAGTGCCTATTGCTAGGTTTTCACTAAGATGATCATTTTTCAGAACAATTTCAAATTTTTAGAATTTTCACAATATATCATTTTTTTTTGGATTTTTGAAATATATCATTTTTTTAGTTTTTTTTTTAGGATCAATAAATATATACAAATAATATACAATGCCCCCAGATAGAATGGGCATCAAAATCTCAAGAAATTTCACATTGTGTAGTCTCAATCTCAACAAGGTGGAGGACAAGAGTCATTATCAAGCTGGTGGAAGAAATGAAAGACAAGAGAATGAAGGAGAATAAAGGAAAGAAATCCTCAAGGGAAAACTCCTCAATAGTACCAAGCTACAGAAATTTTTTCAAGTAAAGTACATTTGGACAAGAAATGAAAGACTAGCATAGGATAATTTATGAAAGCATAATGTAAAAGTGGGAAAGATGCAATCCAAAGGAAGAGACATGTCAAGAGGCTTCATAACATTTTATTTTACTCTTATTTTATTAGATCAAGACCAAAGGGGTAAATGGAAAAAGGATAAAGAAATACTAGAATGAATGGAGAAAAATAGGTATGAAAGCTGAACATTAAAGGAATGAAAACAAGATCATCATAAGATAACTCACAAGATAGCCAAGTGTTTGTGTATAGGTCAGCATTGTCAGGATCAAAGAGAGAAGATAAAATGGATGAAAGATGTAGAAGAACTATGCATGATGCCTAATTGTTAGGTTTTCGTCATGGTACTTATCCAAGGCATCACAAGGGAGTGGTTTTCACCATAGGATGAATTTATTCCTCTTTACCTTTGCTACTAAGGTGCTTAATTACTAGGTTTTCTATTGGAGTTGAAGAAAGCCAACACCGAAGATGCCCAAGATCACCTACATGCGAAACCTATCAAAGAGAAGCCAAGGAGAGAAGAGTGTGGAGCAAGGGAAAAACCCTAAATTAACATGAGAGACCACATATGCAAACACAAGAAGAATATGTATTTACAATGAGAAGTGATGTGTTAATGGAAATACAATGAGGGAGCATGAATATAAAGAGCTCCACAAATATTCTAGAATAAGCTAGAAGATGCTAGGAGATAAGTGTGACAACTAAGCATACATCCACTTGAGGTGGAAAGTCCTCAAACAATGTGAGAGTATAAGTATGACTTAGGAGAGAACAAACTCCCATATTGTCAATAACTTATAACTAACTCCTAGACTACAACTAATAAATAAAATGCATTTACCTAAGTAAGCTTAAGTAAATAGAATAAATAATTAATAAATTAATTATTTACTCTAACACCCCCCCTTAAGTGAAACTTAGGGAAATGCCTTAAGCTCACAAAACTAAGATGAAATATAGAATGGGTCCCAACAACGAGGCAATGTTAGGTACCCATGTACAATGCAAAAGAAATGTAGCCTCTAAAAATGGGGAAAGAGAGAAAACCACATGGGAAAAAACCTCCCCCAAAAAGAGCTAAGAACCTAGTGAAGAACTGAAGAAGCCTCCAACTAGGGAAATGTCCCCTAAAATAGGAACAAGGAGAGATCATGAAAGAGCATCACTGAAGAATGAAGAAGTTGCAAATCTGCCAAACTACTAATTTGAAGAACCTCCATGGAAGAAGAAGGCATGAATCGAGCATGTCTATATGGTAGATGATCTATCTCACCGAAATGCATAGGTAGCCAGCCACTGCAATCACCTTATACATAGGATCAAACAATGAATACATAGTTCACACTATTGAACCATCAAACCAAGGATGCATTAGAACAACATCATAACCCCCCCTTAATGCAGATGGGGTGTGATGATAGGCAATTGAGAAGGTGGGCCAAAGTCTCTTGCAGACGAACCAAGAATGATGAAAGAGGTAGAGGTATAAACACCTATAAAGACACAGTTAAACTGACTCTACATGGGCTAATGTCATGGAAGGGACACTCACTTGACAAAGGAGAATGCCTAAAAAAAAAGAAAACTATCCCCCCATGGTGCTTTATGAAAATAGTTCATGTACAATTGACTCAAAACAACATTCACAATCCCCGAATGCAAAAGTGGCACTTTATCTTAGTGTGATACAAAAACGTGCTTCAAAATGATAGCTACAATGATCAAAACTGAAAACAAGCTACAATAGAACAAAGTATAGCTCAAAACAAAGGAAACCATGCCATGAAAATGATCCTCAAGCCTAAAACACTCAAGATATCCACCATATAGCAAAAATGCCAAAACTATGATAGAAAGAGCATGGGCCAAAAACTAATAAAAATAATAATATTTCTGAAAAGATGACAGAACCAGCTTTCCAAAAATATAAAGTTTTCAAAAAATAGGCATGGGACGCAAAAGATATGCATGTCGGAGTCAAAAATAGGACTTCAAAATTTGACTAAAACAATGAGTAATAAAAAAGCATCAAAACCTAAAAAATGCATGCACCAAAGTCTGTATCTCAAAACTAGCTTTTTGGTGCTTCTTTCGGATCGAAAAAATACCTCTGTATGCTCAAGTTATGGCCAAAAAATTGCAAGTAGGTCCAAAATGACCTAGAAGGAGAGTGCAAGCAAGGATGATGATGTAGCATTGATGTCATGCTAATGTCAGCATTTCACGAGCTTAAATTTGATGGCCACATGGCCATCACCATAAAAAAGGTGCCACATGGCATGAAACATGGCGTGCCACGTGGTAGGTCCATGTGGCATATGACTGACGTGGCAGGGGCCATGTGGCAAAGTGTAGATTTATCATTTAGGTATTATTTACAAAATTTATCAATGTTGTTTTTAAGATTTGAGTCATATGGATTACTATCAATATCTATCCATGCCTCATCCCCCTTAAGCACAAGCATAGGACAAGGAGGACTTTTAAGACTCGTAGGACTGTAATAGTCATCATCATCATAATTATTTTCACTATAGGCATTATAGATAGCCATATGACAAGATTTTTCATGTTGTTCATTATGGTATGTCTCAATAAGAAGAATAAGACTCTTGGTAGAAGTAGAAGAAGAATGATATTGTGAAGAAGAGGTAGGTGAGTACCTACATGAATGATATTTAGAAGAATCATGTTAAGACTTGGAATATGAAGAATATGAATGATATTTAGAAGAATGATCATAAGACATAGAAGATGAAGAATGTGAATGATATTTAGAAGAATCATGATAAGACTTACAAGATGAAGAATGTGAAAAATATTTATAAGAATCATGATAAGACTTATAAGATGAAGAATTTGAATGATAGTTAGAAGAATTATGATAAGACTTAGAAGATGAAGAATCTAAATAATATTTAGAAGGATCATGATAAGACTTGGAAGATAAGGAATATTTGAAGAGGGATATTGTGATATGATATTGCGTATGATCCTAGAAAGAACATATGATTTCTTCCCTTTTTCCATCACTTTTGTCATATGGTTGGCATCCATATATCTCTTGGAGTACCAACACTTTTCAAACTCAATAAGCAGATTGAGTTCATCTATGCTTGAATGAGAGTCCCTAACAAGATATTCAAGATCCATAGTTCTAGAAGAAGAATAATCAAGCATGGAAGAAGAGAAAGGATGAATAGAAGAAGGTAGACTATATGATAACAAGAGGAAAAGAATCAAGAAGACATGAAGAAGAGGAAGAATGGAAATGGGAGATTAGAAAGACATGGAAGATGAAGAAGAAAGAAGACCAAGAGTCATTTTTGGGGAATTTGATACCATTTGAGTTCATTTGAATGTTAAGCAACATGTAATAACACTTGTAACCAACATGAAAGAAAAGGTAGTAGTTGATAGGATAACCCTAAGAAACATTGGTACCAAACTAGAATAGTAAAAGTACACACTTGTCCAAAAGAGAAATGATAAGATAAAATTTTACAATAGGCATAAACCAACACTGCCATAGAGGTGCCCACAAATTTGGGTGAATACTCTAGTACATATGGACTAGGAGGATGATTTACCCAAATTTTAATTAATTAAAATTGAATTTTGATGAAAGTGGATGGACGAGAGATTACTAAGACTCTCCAAGCATAATATCAAAGAATCCAAAGTATATCTTTCTCAACAAGGATAGTCTCTAACTCACCAACTCCAAACAAGGTCTCTTGTAAAATCAATGATTAATAATTTAAGAGGTCAAAGAACAATAACCAAGGTGTAAACAAGTTTCTAACAATGGGGTAAGTAGTCTAATCTAAACTGGATCAACCTAGGGAGATTGGAAATAATAGGAAAACAAAGTAGTTTGATTGTAAAGTCTTGACTTAGGAACTTAGATTTTTCTCATTTTAAATGTCCAACTAAATCCTAACAATAGATTTTTAATCATGAAGTAGGGACACAAGAAATCAATCAAGGATTTCAAGTAGATGTCTTCAAATAATGAGCAAGGGATAAAGCAACCTTACACATGAACAAGAATAGTGTCCTAGTATCAATCTAATCCCTAGAACCACTATTGTGTATGTTCTCAAAATATTATCTAATCATGCACATAGTTCTAGAAAAGAAAATTTGGCAGCACTATGATTATTAGTAATGTTCAACTCTACAACTTTTACAATCTAGAGTGGGTGAAATCCATTCCTGATTCACCAAGGTTTTGACATATTCTGAGAATTTAATTAATCACAGATATTGAGCAGATCTGACAACCCAAAAAAAGATTGCACCCATGAGGATTTTCCCCACAAGGATATTAATGTAGTAGTTTCTACTACCATGTCAAAAATGGTTACTATCGCTTGAGGTTTTGTCCATGTGATTGACCCAATAAAGGGAATGTCTACTATGGTTTAACCCTCTCTAATCAAGGAAGACTCACAAAGTTGTACCACATGGGGACTTGGTTTGGATTCAAGGGTTTCAAGTTTTTGATTTACCCAAAAGGGAATAGAGCATACTCCTCTAGCCTCTTCACCTTACCCAAACATAGAAAACAAGATTTTTTAACATGATAATTTGAAATCACCTCACCAACTATTTAGAAAATCCAACAAAAAAATCATGAATCTCAAAAGAGAAAGGACTAATGGATGTTGATGACAAATCCAAGTGGAATAGTGAGATAATAACAAATATCCATCCCTACCTACAAGGGGATCCATCATCAAGAGGAGCTTCACATGTAAAGAAAGTGAATGAAGCTCGATCTCTCAAGATCTCCCAAATAGTGTTCATATGGCCTAATTACTATGTGAAACACAGATGCATGAAAGAAAATCTAGATTTAATTTTAGAGCACCAAATGAAGTACGAATCTATGAAAGCAAGTAAAAGTACTCAACCCAAACACATGGGAGGGTTCATTTTAGTTCCAAATCCAAATTTTATAGAGATCTCATAGAATACCTAACAATCTTTGTAATGTCTCTTTTCTCTATTGTACCTTTCGTTTATTCTTGGACACTCGCTCGCAATGAACAAAGCAACAAGCAAAATAGAAAAATACAAGATATGCAACATATATCCAACTTATGCAAAACTAGGGTTAGATCTAAAAATATGATTTTTAAGAGTGATAATAGTCAAAAACAACCCAAATGAAAGCTCATATCATGCATTGATCCATTGTAAAAATTAAACACAAGCTATTCATTAAATGCCATTTTTTTATTGATTTTTGACCTAGTCATCAAGATTGGACCTATATGATATGAATTCAGGTCCAAAATCTTAAATGTAGAAAATTGACTCCTGTTAAAAATCAGAGAGCTCTCCAAAAATGTCAAAATTTTGAAAATATCATTTTGTGTGTGCCCTAGGTAGCCATTTTGTCAAAATAGACTAGTTTTTGCAAATTGAATTATTTAGCCCTAATATGATCTCTAAAATCAAAACACAAAGAACCAAATCTATTTAGAATTCAAAGAGTTTTCCAAAAATGAAAAATTTTCCAAAAAAATTGCTAATTTTATTCTTAAAAGAAATTTTCATTATAAATAAAGATAAAATTATAAAAATTCAAAAATACCTCAGAAAAATCTACAAATTGGACTGAATCTTGTTTGATATGTCACCACCTTGCAAAAAGAAATTCAAATTAAAATACCTAGCAATTTGGGAAATATGATCAAATATTTTAGATCTAGGGTTTTTTTGTCTCCAAACTAATCTATACAAGGGGGTTTGATCTAAAAATATCCAAAACCAACAAGTAAAGGTGGGTGGCCTCATGGTAGACACCAAAAATGTATGCTTAAAATTTGGGCACACTTCTATGAGTTCGTATATCCAAGATTGCTCAAGAGTGAGGTTTGGAATGGTGGCTCATAGCTCTCTATTCATAGAGTGCAAGGGTATATACTGAAGGCCCTCGGTTTGACCTACTTTGTGCCCATTCAAGTACACCATGAAAAAAGAGATTCAAGGATCAAAATATGCATGAAAATGAAAATGCAAATTAATCTAAATGATGACAATGCAAAACAATGCAACAAAAGAAACCTAATCTATGAAAGGAAATAACAATGCAATATTAATCAATGCAAAAAAATATGGATCTAAGCTAATATGCAAATGCAAGCATGGATCATGATGATGGAAGCCATGGATGCATGAGTGAAGAAGAGAAAAAGATAGAAGTTCTCCACAAAATGCTTTAATGTCCAAAATCCTCTAAAAATCACTCTCCAAACCTCTAGCGTAACAATAACATAATAATGGATGTCAAAAATGAGGAGAGGGCTCTCACTTATAAAGAAAAATGTGGAAGTGGCAAGCTTCTCACAACCAATATGGGATAATAGAGTTTGATCCATGTGAGACAAAATTCCACCAATGAGAAAAGAGGAGAAGAATTAAATGAGGGAAGGTAAAACGAATTTATTTAATTTTTATTTATTTCATTTCCTTTTTCATGTGGGATTTATTTAATTAAAAGGAAGCAAGTTCTTTTAATTAAATAGAAAATATTTAATTAAATTAAAAGAGTTGTTTTTCTCTTAATTAATTAAATGTGGATGAGCTTAATTAAAAGAGAGGTTTTCTTTTAATTAAATAGGGACTTATTTTATTTAATTAAAAGAGAGATTTTCTCTTAATTAAACAAGACTTAGGATAAAATGATCAACCTTAGAAAAACAAATAATCAAATTTGATCAAGGAAGTTGATTTAAATTGATTTAATAAAATATTGCAAACCATTGATTCAAGAAATTTGATAAATTGAATAATGGAGGCCCATAGTCTAGGTGACCATTTTAGGGTGCATACAATTGACAATCAGAAGATTTGCAAAGTACAACAAGTGATCCAGTTTTCTATGTATATCTATTCTCTTGAAGAACTCAATTGTATAGTTGCATGTTAGGGTAGTGGGCTCTTCTTACATGTATTTGTATATGATCTACCAACTCATAATAGGGTTGAGGCTTCTAACAAGGCCTAGTCCCCTAATAGAGACTCGAGACACTATACATTCTTTATAGATTCTTTATATATAGTGAATTAGCTTGTGGGTTCCATCCCCACAGGGGTTTTTCCTTGGCCAAGGTTTCCCTAGTTAACAAAATATGGTGTTATGAGTTCTCTTCATATATGGTTTTTTATATTTTTTAGCAATATTGGTTCTCTTTCTTATGGTTGTGGAAAACTAATTAATAATATTTAGTTATGGGTAAAAAGATTGAAAATACTGATTTAACCCCCTCTTAGTATTATCTATTTTTAACACTCTACTTCCAGGTTTTACCCTATCTTGATTGTCAAACATGTTCTCTAAAACATGTTTTGAACCTCAATCTGTGAAATTCTTACAAATGATACATCCTTGGGCTTAATAGCTACATTTGGCAATAGATCGGCCATCTTATTCTGACTTTTATCCCTCCAAGAAATACCAAATGCATCAAATAGTTCAATTTGATCCCACACAACATTTCTATACTATTTCAACCTTTTTTTATTAAAGGCATAGGTTTCCCTTATTTTTGAAATAATCAAATCAGAATAACCTATGACATGTAACCTTTTGATTCCATGATGGGTTGTAACTCTCAATCCTAATAGAAGAGACTCATATTATGCTAATTGTTGGTACATGAAAAGTTTAATGTGAATGAGAATCTAAATGCAAACTTTTTAGGGGAAACATAAACTACTCCTACCCCTAACCTTCTTTAGAGTTGGTCCCATTAAAGTACATGGTCCACAAAATTGGGGAGTCCATGTAGCATTCAACTTCAAGTGCAATCATAGCAGGAAGTTTCTCAACTTCTTAAATAATCAACTCTGCCTTGAATGCATTCACACTAGTGTCTAGGAAATAAGTGGAATCCTTATTAATTTCTTCTCCAAGAATATGACTGACCCTTGGCTCCCTATCTACCCTGACAACCTTATCACCTATATGAAAGGTTACATAGGACAAGTCACATTGTAGGTTACCTCCCATAGTACCACTTTATTTTCTAGAGAGCAACATTCCATAGTTTCGAAGAATATCAACTACAAGGATTGACATTGTCAACTCTACCTTAGGGTATGTAGCCAATTTAAAAGGTAATGCATTGATGGTAGCTATAATTGGGACTTCCCTAACATCCATACCTCTACATAAACCTTTTTTTGTGTCTTCTTTTAGACCTAAAGATTCCATAAATTTATAGGGCATGATGGTGTTAGAGGCTCCTAAGTCTATCATACAATTCTTAAGAGTCTGTCCTTTTATAATAAGACTAAGATAAAATGGGTCAATATCTTGTAAATAAGCCATGTATGAATTATCTAAGAACATTTGGGAATTTGGGAGACAATACCATTATCCTCAACTACCACTAGGGTTTGTTGTGTGACATTTTGTTCAATAAGATCTCTACTATTACCTATTCCATTTAACCATGACAAGGCTTTACTCTTATGCTCATCAATTCTAAATAATTTAGATAAAGTTACTTTAAGAGTTATTTGTGATAGCATAGATATCATATCAATAGGTTTAGATACAATGGGCTTTACAAGAATACCTAGAGTGGAAGTCTTTTGAACAACGGACATCATCATTTGCTTAACAATGTCAAGTCCTAATCTCTTATCTTGCACACTTGCCTTTGCTATCTCATTTGTTTGAAACTAAACCTTCTTCTTAGGCTCCCATTTCTTGGCCTTACAATCTTTGAAATTTTTTGTCTCCATATTAGTTTTCTTATTCTTATCCTTCATTTTATGGGTAATTTCTTTTATGAATATACCAGAAGGCTTACTAGATTCATTATCAACTATCTTGTTTCTGAAATTATAATTACTATGGACTTGAGAAATCTTGTTTGTAGTAATTTTGTCAGTCTCCTCTTTAGAAGGAATTTTCAAATTTATATGATCAATAGCTGGGGATGTAACACATACTTTGTCTTCATCATAATTTTCATCATCTGCAAATATTTGCTAATGGTGTAGCTAGTAAATTGCTCTTTGACTAGTAATGTCATTTTCATTTTCCTCTAAGTTAGAATCTACATAGTCATCACACATGCTAACCATATTACAACTTACATTATCATGGTCCTTTTCTTCTTCTTCCTCCTCATTATGTACAGTCTGATATGTAGAAAATGATTGAGCCACCTGCACAAAAATCTAAGAAATGAGGTGATTGACATACAATGCACCATGGCACATCATCATTCTTATTGACATAAATTCTTTGCAAAGGATTTGCGGTACATTTATCTTTCACATTTGGGGTCTGATTTGGAATTGGTTTACCATCTTTCCATTGAGTGGTATAGGGATAATTCTACATTCTTGGTTGTCTATTGAAGTGGTTATTATTTATTGGGGCTTTCTAACCAACATTAGTTTTGTGTGTATTGAAAGTTGTAGGGTTCATCTTTTTCAATAGGTCCAACACTTGGCCTATTGTGGCCTCCTCTAGCTTCTTATTCATAGGAGATTTATCACTTTCTTTCTTATTATTCTTGGGATTGAACAATTTGGGATCATCTCTCCTTCCTAGCTTACTAGAGGTGTTTCTATTGTTCTCAATATTCATTTCAACCTTGTAAGAATCCCTCAAAGTTTTAGGATATTTATCCCTCAACTAATAAGCCATCTTACTATCAAAAGTGTTAAAATATGTTGTAAAGAATACATCCTCATTCAATCTCATGACCTGAATCAATTTGTACATTCCTTTTTGAAACCTTACATTGAAATCAAATGTAGATTCATTAGGACTCTTTTCTTGATGTTGTTAAAATCATTCAACATAAAACTAGCATTAGTATTATCTCCATATTGTTCCTTGAACAATTTTTCTAAATCACTCCATAAAATAATTCTATCATTAGGCAATCTTCTAAAGAAATCCCTTGCATCCTCAGTCAGTGAGTGAAAAAACAATTTCATTACCATGTCCTCATGTTCAATTTAAAAATCATTTAGCATATCTATGAAAATTCTCAAATTCTCTTCACTAGTAACAACATTGTTTCTAGAAAACTTGACAACTTTGTCTCTTAGGTCAAATGATATGGGGTGTAGAGAACTAAGGATTTCTAAGAATGACATTTTTCTATATTTTTCCAAGTATATGGGCTTCTTCTAAAAACCAACAACATTTGATGTACTTGTTATATTGGTTTGATTATGGACAACATTTTGAAGTTGTTGTATTTCAACATTAGCAATCTAAGTACTAGTGTTAGATGATGAAGTAGGGGTAGATTGAGATATGTTTTGATTAGATACAACTGGTCCACAAGCAGGTGCAAAAATTGTGGCTTGGGTGGATAGATTTGGCCATGAGGTTAAGGTAGAATTGGATTTGATGAACTGAATATTTCTTCTAGTTTTTGCTACCTGAGCTTCATTTTTAACCTTCTCATGTTGTTTTGTAAGATCCTCCTTCTCCTTTCTGGCCTTTTCCAAATCCATATCTGATTTAGACATGTGAGGATTCATAGATTTACTTAGTATAACTTGAGGTTCATTTATTTGGATTCCTACAACCTTACCTTTTCCTTTATTTGTCTACTTGATAGTAGGTTCTACAAGGTCTACTTGGGTAGGCTTGTAGGGTTGGACTTGGGAAATGACATGTTCCTACCTTTGGCTTATAAGGTTTTCTTGTTCTAAAACCTTGGATGTCAAACTGTCAATATCCACAAAGACATTAGCATGAAGGAATGAAGTCCTTTCTTCTAAATTCTTATTTTCATCCTTTAAAGAAACCATCCTTCTAAGAAATTTATCTCTTCCAACAATGGCATTCAAGGTATCTTGTTCTCTTTCTTTCTCTAAATGAGCATATTTAGCTTCTTCTTCTATAACTCACTTCTTTAATACTCCTATTTCTGAGTATACCTCTTTTGGATCTACAAAAGTGACCTCTGAATCAATAGGATCATCTAGATCTATAAGGTTTGTCTCCATTTATGGAACTATTCTAGCATTAAAAGGATCCTCTATTGCACTCTTATATCCCAACCTATGATTCATTTCATCTATCACATCTGGTCTATGTAATACATCACCCATTAGAGATATATTCTTATCTTGATAAGCCCTTTCATCTTGTAATGGGGTACTAAATATTCCTCCTAAGAGCCTTGTGGTTTCTAATTCAAAATTTAATGAGAAAATTTTTCTCCCTAGCACTAGTTGGTATTGAAAATGTACTAATGTATTGCCCCTCAGTATCCAAGTGGGATTTATATCTACTCTCTTTTTATTTTAGTTCTTCCTACCACTTTGGGGTAAATCAATATATAATGGTACATTAGGATTGGCTCTTGTATAAGCTCATGTTGTAGACACCTAAAAATCTTTAAAAAATAAAGTATTTTTATTTTCTGAAAAAGTCCTGATGACATCATCATTTATTAATTAATTAATTTATTTTTATGCCATTAAATCCCTTTATCTTAATTAAAAATATTTAATTAAGAAATCCCTCCCAAAAATGTTTAAATCTTATTTAAACATTATTTCCTTATTTATTAATTATTTAATTAATAAATTGACCAAAAATCCTAAAATAAATAAAAAATTTATTTTTTGCCCAAAACTTGGCCAATTTCCATATGACCAATAACCTCTTCCAAAATCTTCTAATCCTTCTTTAATTTCGATTAAAGGCTAATCCCATCATTTCCTACCCCTAATCCCAACTCAAAATATTTAATTAAGATTAAATATTAATCCTCATGTTTATTAAAAAAGTTTTAATAAATATCTCCTCAACCCAAACCCTTGAAATAAATAAAACTTTATTTATTTCTTAAAAATCTAATTTATCCTCATCCTAAGAAGTTCTAGACTCTTCTAGAAAGTCTTCATCCTCATCCTAGGAAATTCTAGACTATTCTAGAAAGTCTTTATCCTTATCCAAAGTCTAGACTCTTCTAGAAGATGTCTTTAAACCTAATCCTAATCCCCTCCTAACCTTGTCACATTCCCTAAACATGGGTTAAAACTTACTAACCCAAGCCAAAGTTAACAAATATCTCCTCCTTCACCCACCCTCATTAAATGCCATCCACTTGCCTATCCCTAAGCTAATCCTAAACCATCCTAATCCATCCTCTAATCATTTGCACAAGCCTAAACAAGCTTAAAACCTTCTTAATCAAGTCCAAGTCGAAATTGCTCTCATCACCCTCAAAATATCTCAACCATAAAACTTTATGAAGTCCACTAGGCCATAAATGACTCTTACAAGCCCTTTTATTGCTCTTACAAGTCATTATGAGGGTCTTTATGAAGATTTTATCCCTTGAGCCTCCTTTGTTGACTCATCCTTCCCCTTTCCTCCATCCTCTCACCATGTGACATGTGTCACTCCTTGATTGGTTGTAAGGAAGCACAATCCATGTGCTCTCCTCTCATGCAATCTAAGCCCTCCATGAGCTTTTTCCCATCCTTGCATCTTAGCCCTCAAACCCTCAAGCCTCTTGCCTATAAATTGGATCCTTCCCCTTTGCAAAATAACACAATCCATGAAGTAAAGTTATAATGCTATTTTGAGAGCCAAATCCATACTAAAGCCATCTATCCACACCAAAAATCCACAATCATCCGTTGAAGCCTTTGGAAGCATATTGAGCATACATCCTATCCATTTAGATAAAGCTACTCAACAAGAGAGTTTCTTATTGAGAGAGTCCATTAATGGCTCATATTCTCAATTGAGAGTTCATCTTAGTCTATCTTGAAGTTTATGAATTTTGTTTAGTTTGTAGAAGCTTTATTTAAATTTGGTTTCTATTAGCATACTAACATTGCTCATATACATTTTGGCACGCCCGGTGGGACCCCGCATGGGTCATCTTCATTAGCTTTTTTAGTCAAGTTTTGTATGTTATTTGCTGATTTTGGCTAATTTTTCTTGTTTTTGTGATTGGTAGGATTGTATAAATTGGTTTTGTAGGTCCACATGAGCATGAAGAAGACAAAAGAACTCATAATCTATCTGATAGTGTTTGCAGATTTTTCAAGCTTATAGGTGGACAAAGAACTTGAAATTCTTCTTCCTCTTCTTGTCTATATTCTTCTTATTCCATCTACTTCTTCTTCTTCTTCTTGTGGGAGATCTTGGCTATTTTTTTTTTAAGGAAGAAAAATCATACACACTTCTTTTTAGTGCTTAAAATGAACCCCCAAATCATACTTAAATCCATTGAAAAAATTAAAAATTTGCAAAAAAGAAAAAATCATTTAAAAATTGAAACTAAACCAATCTAATCATTTGCATCCTTGCAACATCAAGGTTTTAGATGCATTCATGCAAAATTAGGAACACTTCATTTTTGAGAATTTAAAAAGAACTTCAAGTTTCCATTTCAAAAGGTTCAAAATCAACACTAAGTGCACACTAAAGTTCTTTTAAAAAAATCTCATGAAAACTAAGAGTCCTAAATGGTTGCCAAAAATTGTCCTAAAAGCTTTGTTATTTGTTCCAAAAAAAATGTCTTGTTGCAAAATCTTGAATGTTTCTTAGGTTTTTCATGCATCAAAACAATCTAGGAATATCTTTTTTGGGCTTAAAATATGCAAACTAGAACACAAAATCTTGAATGAAAACCAAAGTCCAAAGAGTCATTTTCACTTTTGAGTCCAAAAACAATCTTGAATGATCTAAGGTTAAAACAAAGCACTTCAAAGTTCTTAAAACAACACACAAAATCTCAATCTTGAATGCTCAAAGGAAAAAACTTGAATGTTTAATCACTTGTCTTTGAATGCATGTTGCTAAACACAATCTTGAATGCCTAACAATCAATGAACATTGCATGGTTTTGATGCATTTTAATGACGCTCGCATTTCTTATGCTGACGAATTCTCGATTTTCATTATGTTGACGACGCTGTCAAGTTGGAATGAACATTGTATGTCCTAATCACGAGTGTCTTCAATCATAGCTTACAAAATCTAAATCATCAATTGGAAAAGAAAAAGCGTGTTTTTTAGCCCAAGATCATCCAAGTCTTCTCTCCCCTTGTCATCTTTCGAGGCCATCTTGGGTGCATAAGATTAGGATCCAAAATTTTGTCTTAGCTTTTTAGGAGGCCTGCTTGGGGATTTCATCACCCCTTGGGACGACCTCAACTCCAGCATTCTGGCGGAGTATAAAGATTGGGAGGTGAATCCAAAGACACCTCTCTTGGGATCAAAATTTTGTCACTCGGGCTAAGCCTCAAGGAACTTCATACCCTTGAGAAGTGAAAGAGGAGAAGTGGGTTATCGCTCCTCTCGGCTGTGTGACATCTTTTTGGTTTCATCTACGGATTTGGACCTCACGTACCTTGTGTATATCGAGGACTACCTAGCTATAACAAATTTCATCCTTGTAGAAAGCTTCCTAGGATGTTGGTGTGTTTGACGTGCTTGCTCAAAACTTTTTTCTCCTTATTTGTTCATATCTTTTGAATGAATGTTTGCCAAATTTGGTCAAAATCCCAAAAAAGAAAAAATCTCCCAGCTCAAGGCATACTTAGCGTAGTCACTGCCTCATCAGAAAATCATCCAAGCTCCCCCACTGCAACCAAATCTATCTAGTTCTTTGCCTTAGAACAATCCTAAATCCAAAGTCCATCCAAATCATCCCCCTAGCCAGCTAGCAACCCAATCCAAAATCACCCAAGCCTTTAAAAAGTTGTTGTCACTTTGCCAAAATTTGCTATCCAATCAATCTATCCTACCAATCAACCAATCTCACCAAGGTTATCCCTTTGACAGAGCGTTGTCTAGGGTAATCTAGCTTTGTCACTTGTATCCCTCATCACCTTGAGCTAAAGGTTGGGATCCACAACTGGTCAATCTCGTGTCATGCCAACAGGATCATTAGTCTATCCTCAAGTTGACACAGCCACCACCAAATCTAGTGCATAGGAAAGCAAAACTCTCACCTTTTGACAACATGCCCTTGAAGTCTTCCATCCACAAGAAAGCCAAAATTCTCTAGCCAATCCTCCTTAGGTCTGTCATACAGCTTTGACTCTCCCTAGGAAATCTTTCATCAACCAATCCAAAATCTGTGCTTAATCCAAATCCAACCATGAGCTTCCGTGTTCATCCATATGCAAGACCCCATCCCCATCAAACTCATCATCAAAGCATGAAGTACCAATCCTATCATGATGTGTTTGGTCGCATTGTCCTTGCTCCTGCCACCTCCTATTCCAATGATGATGAAAATCTTGTTGACTATGATGGGTATATTAAAAGCCTTAGAAACATTCCCCCAAGCATCCCCCAAAATCCAAGAGTTATTCCAAACTATCTAGTCATGCCATCTGATATTCCAGCTTCCCCTCCATCACCCCATCAACCAAGCTTCCAATCTTCCACCCCCATCACACTAGCTATTCCTGTCAATCCACCTCCACCTCTGACACACGAGTCTCCAAGGAATCTCCTAGAGGAAATACAAGAAAAGTTGCCTCCAACAGTCGATAAGCCATGTCATCTAATCCAACCATGTGAAGTAGTCAGTGATGAAGCTTCCCCATCTATAATATCACCTCCATCTCCCATAGCTATCATCCCCATACCATCCATCAAATTGCTTAAAATCCTTCCACTTCTCGCAAGCATCAAAATCCCACCACCTATCAAATCCCTCCAAATCCTATCCACATCGCCTCCAAGCATTTCCCAAATCTCTTATAATGACCCTTATGCATCCATCTTCTACTCACCCATCTCCACTACTGAATCTCCCATATATCCATCCGCTGCCTTTGAAGAATCCATCCCTTCACCTCCTATCGCACCATCCACTCCAAACCAATCCTATCAAGATCCTGCCCAAAAGCATGTTGACATCCCCCAAAGCATAAATGAAGATATCATTGTACCATGTCTTCCATCCATAGTGCAGTCACCATCTCCTCCATCTCCAAAACCTCAAGCCATATCTCCTCCACTGCAAGATATCTTGACATCCCACCAGCTACATCAAAATCCTATCCTTCCATCTCCCCCTCTCCATGCTTCCATCTTACCACCTATCCAAGCTATTCCACCATCATCCATTGTGGCCCTCTCTCAGCAAAAGAATTAAGAACAGTATCTCCCCATTGCAATACACCTAATAAATCACTTCTACCATTTTCTACAAGCAAAAAGTTTCCTCAGCTTGTTCAAATGCTCAATCGATGGCATTATCAAGGTCAAGGTTTAGGACCACAAGAGCAAGGAATCTGAAAGCCTATTTTTGCACAAAAAAATTTAGGATTTCATGGTCTTGGATATGTATCCAAAGGCTCACCATCTAAAGGTGTTGGTACACCACACCCCCAAACCAAGCCTATCTCCAAGCCCACCATGCCAGCCTCCCATCACTCCTTCAAGAAATCTTATGTCATCCCCCCTCAACCATCTTTGCAACCCAAAACAACCTACCATATCCCCCCTTCATCCGCTAAATCCATTTTGGGTCCCTATGTCCCAAAATCTACCATCCTCCATCCTCCTATTAGCCATCATAAAAATCCTATTCCATCCATTCCTATGCAAGACCAAAAAAGGCACATATCAGGGCACATCATCCATCATCATCCCCCTACATGCTCTTTCATATCCTCTCCATCTCACAAAGCTTCTCCAAACCATCTTCCCAAAGCTTACCACAGCAATGTGAATGCCAACTTCAAAATGCATAAAGCTAAAAATCCACATCCTAGGCAATCATATGTCTATTCTAAAAGACATACTCCAAAAAGAAAAAATCCAATCAAAGAATGCAAAACAATGCAAAAGCCTATGAAAAGAAAATCCAAAACCATGTGGATCCCCAAGAAAAAAGTTGAAACCCAATGCATAATGGCATCCACCATTGCTAATCCCCCATCTAGTGACTCATGTCCCCCATCTCCTAACTCCATCTTGGGTGCCTATATCCCCAAGCACGCTTCCACAAATCCTCCATCACGCCCGCATCTACCATCTATCCCCCATATGCCCTTTTCACACCCGTTCCAACATGTGCCAATGTTGCTCTTGCAAGCATCCCCATCTCATGCTCCTTTCCAACCTTTTCATCCCTCCATCTCCTACCATCAATCCCATCTAATCCAATCTATTGCATAAATCACACATCCAGTGTACCAACAGCTAGAACCAAAATTGAACATTCCAATAGCCAGTGAAAAATCCCAAAAAAGCCAAAATAGCTGAAGAAAGCCAAAATCATTCCAGCTAAGTCCAAAGTCAAAAAGTCAAAAAAAGAAAAGAAAAATAAAGCATCCACTAGTGAAAACTTGGCAATTCAAGCACCTTGGACAGGTACCATGATGAAAACTTGGCAAACAAGCGTCATGTGTAATCCCGCCATCCCCAGCTTAGCCTATCATCCTCATGCTTTTGGTCACATCTTGCCATCCAGCTCCATCTTCCAATTTATCCACCTATCTTTCATCCTCCAACTTTTATCTATCACTATCCACTGATCTTCTGCAGCTTCAGCCAACCATCCTAGCTATCATCCGTCTCCCTAGCCCCTTCAGCTTTTTCCATCCTAGTTTTAATCCTATCACATCCATCATAAGACCTCCTTCCGCATGTTATCTTCTGATTGGGGGCACTATATTCCTTGGAGATCTTGTCTTGTCCATCCTCCCTTGTCATTGGTATCTAGCTCTAGGCTATCCTCATGCAAACCCAATGTCATCTCTTTATATCCATCATAATCCTAGCTATCTACCATCCTATCCAGCCATCTCATCCTACTCCTCTAGCTATCCTTGGTCACAAAATCTCTCATCATCATTGGATGCATCTTGTCAAATCCATATCTTTCGCTATCACCCCACCCTTAGCTTTCACATCTTGCACAACATCGAACCATCCTGAGCTTTTGCCTGCTTGTAACTATCTTGGTCAGCTTCAACTTTTAAATATCTTGGTTTTTCAGCTTGTACATCCTCTTTAGCTTAGTACCATTGTATCTATCCAGCATTCGTGTCAGTTCATCCTTGATCAGCATCTTGCACCCATCACACATCTTGGTTAGCTATTCCAATGCATCCTTTAGCTAGATTTCCTGTCACCAAAGTGTTATCTTTCTTAGTTCAGCTTGCCAGATGCATCACTCATCCAAATCCACCAGCTTCGGTGCTCTCCGATAGGTCCTTGCAGGATATAGCTTTCCTCATGTCTGATCTTGGTCCGTTAGTACCTTGTCCTACCCATCTCGTTGGCAAATGGCTCTATTTTGGATTTTCACTTTCTTTTGATTTGGGATCTTCCCTTTTGGGTCTTGAAGTATCTTTTCCAAGAAATCTCCTTGTTCCCTCCTCAAGGTTGCCACAATCTTCCATATCATGGTATACTGTGAATGGGGCAATCATAGCATAAGGTCTTGATCATGTCTTTTGCTTGTTTTCTTTTTTTCTTGTGGGTTACCCAGTGTCGGTTCCACGCAGCTTCCTTTAGGAATCATGTGTGATGCTGGGGAAATCCTTGCGTGTTTGTTTTGAGTCAGTTCGTCAGTCCTCTGGACAGTTGGTGAAAAGGCCTTGATGTTCTTGGTAACCTTGGCAATTAACCAACAGTCCTATAGCAAATCTAGTGCTCAACTACATGGTGGTACTTCTCTTTGAAGTATCCCCCCGCTCAAAAAGCTTCAATGGGTTTCCTTCATCTCCATTATCCCCCATCCATATCCAGCATTCGTCTCTCCTACCCCAGCTGATGCATCAATATCTCTTTGAATCACTCATCACTCTTAGCTTTAGGGATCCACAATCCTAGTCTTAGGGATCCACCAATCCAAATCAACCCACCAAGCCTCATCTTTCAAGATCCACAATCCTAGTCCTAGGGATCTCCGAAACCCATCTTCCGCCAATCTAACTCTTTGAAATCCTGTTGCATCAGCTTTATAATCCCCTCATCCATCTCCCTATCCTGGATTCCTTTCTATAGCGCTCTGCTCCTTCATCCTCCACCTTCCCTAAAGTCTTAAGCTTGCTTCCTCTTGTGCATCTGATTCTCCTTTATCATTCTCCCATAGTGAGAGTTTGAGCTAATTCAGCCCCTTCTCTTTGCCAATCTGAGTTTCCTTGCTCATCCGAGATTCTTGTACTTTTCAAGAAGCCATCGAGCCTCGCTTTCTCTCCCCGCTGCCTTCTTGAGGGGGCATCTCACAGTCCATTCTCTCCTCTTCTGCTCTAGCCTTGGGCATCTTATTTTCTTATCTTTGATGCCATGCCACTTGCGGCATCACATCAAAGAGGGGCAAAATCTAGACACCTAAAAATCTTTAGAAAATAAAGTATTTTTATTTTCTGAAAAAGTCCTGATGACATCATCATTTATTAATTAATTATTTATTTAATTAATTAATTTATTTTTATGCCATTAAATCCCTTTATCTTAATTAAAAATATTTAATTAAGAAATCCCTCCCAAAAATGTTTAAATCTTATTTAAACATTATTTCCTTATTTATTAATTATTTAATTAATAAATTGACCAAAAATCCTAAAATAAATAAAAAATTTATTTTTTGCCCAAAACTTGGCCAATTTCCATATGACCAATAACCTCTTCCAAAATCTTCTAATCCTTCTTTAATTTCGATTAAAGGCTAATCCCATCATTTCCTACCCCTAATCCCAACTCAAAATATTTAATTAAGATTAAATATTAATCCTCATGTTTATTAAAAAAGTTTTAATAAATATCTCCTCAACCCAAACCCTTGAAATAAATAAAACTTTATTTATTTCTTAAAAATCTAATTTATCCTCATCCTAAGAAGTTCTAGACTCTTCTAGAAAGTCTTCATCCTCATCCTAGGAAATTCTAGACTATTCTAGAAAGTCTTTATCCTTATCCAAAGTCTAGACTCTTCTAGAAGATGTCTTTAAACCTAATCCTAATCCCCTCCTAACCTTGTCACATTCCCTAAACATGGGTTAAAACTTACTAACCCAAGCCAAAGTTAACAAATATCTCCTCCTTCACCCACCCTCATTAAATGCCATCCACTTGCCTATCCCTAAGCTAATCCTAAACCATCCTAATCCATCCTCTAATCATTTGCACAAGCCTAAACAAGCTTAAAACCTTCTTAATAAAGTCCAAGTCGAAATTGCTCTCATCACCCTCAAAATATCTCAACCATAAAACTTTATGAAGTCCACTAGGTCATAAATGACTCTTACAAGCCCTTTTATTGCTCTTACAAGTCATTATGAGGGTCTTTATGAAGATTTTATCCCTTGAGCCTCCTTTGTTGACTCATCCTTCCCCTTTCCTCCATCCTCTCACCATGTGACATGTGTCACTCCTTGATTGGTTGTAAGGAAGCACAATCCATGTGCTCTCCTCTCATGCAATCTAAGCCCTCCATGAGCTTTTTCCCATCCTTGCATCTTAGCCCTCAAACCCTCAAGCCTCTTGCCTATAAATTGGATCCTTCCCCTTTTCAAAATAACACAATCCATGAAGTAAAGTTATAATGCTATTTTGAGAGCCAAATCTATACTAAAGCCATCTATCCACACCAAAAATCCACAATCATCCGTTGAAGCCTTTGGAAGCATATTGAGCATACATCCTATCCATTTAGATAAAGCTACTCAACAAGAGAGTTTCTTATTGAGAGAGTCCATTAATGGCTCATATTCTCAATTGAGAGCTCATCTTAGTCTATCTTGAAGTTTATGAATTTTGTTTAGTTTGTAGAAGCTTTATTTAAATTTGGTTTCTATTAGCATACTAACATTGCTCATATACACATGTAACTTTCTTTTTGTTAGCCATTTGTTGGAATTACTTATCAAATAAACACTAGCTTCAAAACCTTGACCGAGTCACCACCCTATTGTAGGGAAAATATAACAATAAAATAGCTTTTTACTTCAAGGGAAAGACATAAGATAATATGAAATAGATTGACACACAAAGGAACCAATCATAAAGAACATAGGACTACAACTCTTGCTTGATAGATAAGACACTTCATAAGGGTTGTATATATCAGTGTACACATATGGTGATAAGTTTTTTCTTCTTTATTTTTTAAATTCTCAAGGTTTTTCACTAAAAGATCCACTATACACAAGCAATTACTAAAATTATCTAATAAACACGTATACAACAAGACCAAAGAAACTACAATACTTCTTACAAATAAATGTGTGTTGATGTTTAACAACTCCCTAATAGAGTCACCAGTTTTTTTGTTTTTTTATACTATTAAGCAAAAAAATACTTAATAAAAAGAAAAAAAAAGATCACAACAACCTAAGGATTAGCTAATTCCTATAAACAATGATGTGTACATCAGATCTGGACCCAACTTCAACAAAATCAAAAAGATTTTCTACTCTTTAGGCTCTGCAAAACCAACTAGGTGCACCTGAGGGATGAAATATTTACAACATGATACTTCATACATACTTCAATCATTTCATGACATTCTATCAAGAGGGCCAAGTTGAATTCAAGATTATAATGATATGGAGAGATAACTCATATGTTGAGATTTTTAATTTGTATGAGATCTTATATATGAAGTTTATGGGTTGACATCTCAATTGAGGGATTGCCTAACTCCTATAGAGTTCATGGGCACACATCTCATTCACAGGATAGTCCAACTTTTATGAGCTCAGACACACAACTCCTCTATGGGTTTGTCCAAATTTGATTGATTTTCAAACATACATCTCACTTATGAGATTGTCCACAATTGTACAAAATTTTTATTTAATATTATAAAGAAATTGAATTCTTGATATTTTTTATTATGTGTTTACAATACCACTGTTTATTTCTTTCAATATTATCCTCTGAATTGACAAAATGATTCAGATGAGTGGTATCAGAGCCAAAATTCAATCATCTTAGCTGCATCTACAAGATCAAAATTTCTAATTATTCGTAGGTCTCTTCAAATTTTACTATTTCCTACTTGCCTCTAATTCAGTTTGTCTTGACTTTCTAATTGTTTTTTGCCCTTAATTTTCTTTTCTTGGGTGTTTGACTATTTAGGTTTTGTCCCTTCTGTCTTCTCCCATTTTGATTTTCTTGGGATTTTTTTCTATTCATAGTTAGTTACTTTTTTCTTCCCCTATTTCCATTTTATTGGGTTTTTGACTTTAAATTTTCTTTTTATGTCTTCCCTTGATTTGCTCATCTTAGATTTTACTTTAGTTGGATTTCCATATGAAGATGAAAAATTTATTAGGATTTTGAACAATTCATCTTATCCATTGTATCTAATGCAACACAAAAGAAGTGGAGCCTAGCAAATTTGTTAGGAAATTCAAGAAGACCTAGGAGATTTTCAAGAATTGTGTGGGTAGGCCTACTGAATTGATTGAATCTAAAACTAAATACATATAAAAAGATGTTTCAAGAGATTCTTCTACAGTCTCAAACCCTTGAGTCCCTGAGTTCAATGAACTGGAACCCTATGTAAGACCTATTTTTCATTGTGACCTTGAAAGCTTTCATTATGGTCTATTTAGAGGCTTTGATACTTTTATTAATGTAGCTGAACAGATGGCTCACGATTTCTTTCAAATTTTTAGGTATCCTAAAGAAGGGGATAGTCATAGTCCATTTGAAAGAGGGATTGGTAGCATCCCAATAGAGAAAAAACATAGAGATGATAAGATTCATAATGAAGAAACTTGTTATGGAGATATGTTAGATAAATTTGAAGAGATATGATCTGCAATTCATTTCATGGATGGATGGACACATTTCTATTGTAGATTTGGATAATATATGAGGAGGCATAGAAAAAATCTCATCCTTCTAAGGAGGGGATATGTAGGAAGAGTTTCATAATCCCCCATGGCACCTAGAAGACACTGTCATTCAAATTCTCCTTGTTCAAAGTCAAGATCACTTTTTGGTTTTTGCTCAAGGTCTGTTGATTTATCACCAAGAGATTAAAAAAAAAATAGGTAGTATGATTATAGTGTAAATTCCTATGAAATTCAGTTTCTATGAATAGATAAAATTGATATAAGGCATAAAAATCACTTTCAAGAAACTTGGCAGAATCATTATTGAATGCACATCATTTCAAAGGTGATAAGACAATGGGGTACATTGCCTCATAAGAGCGGAGGAATGATCAAAATTAAAGTAGTGTATTATTTTAAATTATATATTATAGTCTCTTATTGATTGTAATGACTTTTCAATTTTTATTTGTCCATTCAATTTCTAATGAGAATGTAGGAGTGACCTTTAGATTTCCATGAAGATCTATAAAGAGGACCAAGTTGAATTCAAGATCAAAACAATATGGAGAGACAACTCATTTTCTTAAATTGCCAATTTTTATGAGATCTTATATACAAAATTCATGGGCATAATATCAATCATAGGATTTCCCAACTCTTATAGAGTTCATGGGCATACATCTCATTCACAGGATAGCCCAACTTTTATGAGCTTAGACACAGAACTCCTCCACAGGTTTGTCCAAATTTCATTGATTTGAAAACATAGATCTCACTTACGAGATTGTCTACAATCCTACAAAATTTTATTTAATATTATGAAGAAATTGAATTCATGATATTGTTTATTATGTGTTTACAATACCACTATTTCTTTCTTTTGGTATTCTCCTCTGAATTGACAAAACAATTTAGATCAAAAATTGATTTTGAATTTAAGCTTGATGCTTATTCATGGTTTCTTCATATGTAAATTGAACTAATTGATTAGTGCCTCATCCATTGGGATTTAGAGTCTATCCAATTTATGGACCTAATTGACTATATTACAATCAATATTATCAACAATTCTCATTGAAACTCATTCTTACACATATCCTCTCTACTACCTTGAAGATCCTATCAAATTCACTAAAGCATTTACCTAATTCATTGAATTAAAAGAAACAGTGAAAATGATATACAACTTAGCATAATTGCATTCAATTGAACAAGCCTTACTCATGCAATTTCAAAATAACTAGGTAATAAAATTGGAGACAAAATTTAGGAAGAAAATATATGGGAACAACTCATCTTTATATTAATTTCCTTTCAAAATTGTATAGCAATTGTAATGGAACTCAAGAATTACTCAAGATAAGACATCAAGATCCTATAATATCAATGTATTCTTAGATACTTATAGAGAAAATACATCACAAAGTTTTCATCAAGACTAGACTAAACAACACTTAGTAAACGTAAAATTATATAATGACTTGGACCCTTTCTCTAGCCTTGGAATCTCACTTATATAGTATGCGATACAACAAGCTTTAGGCATTGAGAAATTATAGATGTCCTATAGAAAAAACAATATCTACAGTGTTACTATCACAAAAAGACAAAAAAATTATGCAATAGAAAAACTTTTCGTCATAATATTCTTTTGTGGGACCACTTTCTGTTACACCTTTTGCTGCATTTCTTTGTTGGTGAAAAATTGATGATTACCCTCATTATTGTTGTAACTCCTCAAAGGATGTAGCCAATGGGATTGATTGTGATTTATCTAGGTTGGCTATCTTCCACTCGAGGCTCTCCATGTATATCATCATGAATTGATAAGACAATAGTTATAACTAATCTCTCCTCTGCCAAGTCACCTGTTTGGGTTTATGTGCTTATCAATGAGGATGGTTGTTCTATTTTGTCTTCTTCTGCTAATGTATCATTTTTTTGATTCTCTTCCTAGTCCACACCATCTTCCTCTATTTCCAATTTGTTTGAATATACAAAATCTTTCATCCATTCATTGAAAATTGTGTCATCAAGGCAAAGAAAACTTAAGATATCACATTATTTTTTGATCACAAAATCTCCTATTTTATTTATCTCAAAAAATTCTTCTCTAATGGAATTATAGAACAATTACACCTTAACTAATTCCTCATTTTTTATTTCCCATAGCAAATGTCCCTTCTCATTTATGACTTCATTCATCCTTTGGCACAATAAATCATCTAATTATTTCTCCCACTCTTCCTTTGCTTTTATCTTATCAATATTTTTAAGTACCTAGGGAAAAAGATCAAATTTCCCACCTAAATATCTAGAAAGGTAAACCATTATTCTTTTTAAAACTACAAACCTCTTTTCATCAAACTCAGATAGATTATTAGTTATATCAAAAGTCCTTTCTATCTATTTACAAGATAGAGTAATAATTGAGATACACAAAAGAGTGATATCTTTATCTCTTCCAACCCATTTTTTCATAATAGGCTTTAAAGTGTCTTGAGAACTTCTTATTTCATTCCACGTGTCTAGGATCTTCACCAATTGCTCATAAAATGTTGGCCAATCAATCTGATCTACTAAATATAAGATTTCTTTTCTGAGTTTTTCTTCATACTAATTATTCAACTCAACATGTAAGGCCCACAACTTATTCTTTTCCTCCTCAAACTCCTTAGCAGTATAAAACTTTAGCCTTTGTGGAGTGTTAGGCAGCACAACAATTGGATTTGACTTAAATGGTTCAATTGGGGGGTGAGGATAGATAATTCTAGGCCTGCTAGACTCTCCCACTTTTCTCTTTCCCAATTGCTTATCCATCAGGGATACTTGAGTCTCTAGCTATTTTATCCTATTCCCTCTCTCTTCATATGCCTTCAATATTTCTTTAAACTTGGCATTGAGTTCCAAGAATTTTTCTTTTCTTTTCCAACAATCACCATCCCAAATTCCACCATTTCTTTAGTCATTTTATTTATCACCTCACTGTCCACTTCATCTACTCTATATACTGTGAGAGTGCCTGTATGCTCACCATTTAAAATTTCTCATATCTTGGTTTTGTCTCTTTTCTCAATAGACCAAATCATCAGTGCTTGGTGATCATTTTTTTACCTTGCAAAATCAATTCCTTTTTTATATACTATAAATCCTTTTCTTTCCTAACAGTGTCAACAATCATAGCATTAGCTATGTCCCACTCAAGTAATAACAAAACTCCTAACTCTTTTAATAATTGTCTTCCCCTTTCAGGGGTCAATTGTGAAAAGTCCTCCATGAGATTGGCCTTAACCTTTTCCTCAATCTTAGAGTCCAACTTATTTGGTTTCTCTTATTTTAATGATTTGCACTTATTTTCTAAATTACCAATGTTTCTTCTCCATAGAAATTCTGCAAAGGCCCTACATTTTACAAAAATTTCATCATCAATGAATTTTTGAGAGGCCTACAAAATTATAGGGTCTATCTCCCTACCTTGATCCAAAGACAACATAGGAGGCTCTTCAGGTATTCCTCCTTGAATATTAATAGTGGTAATCACAATGTCCCATTACCTTCCAATTTGCCTCAATTGTTCTCTCAGAAATGATTCATGATCTATTTTGAGTGGAGTCTAGGATGGTGAGTATTCTCCTACATGAAAAGATGATCCTTGTTCCAACCTCTATTTCTTGGGGGCATTTGTGTTAGGTGGGCTTTTTGATCTTGGCCTCTTATATGGAGGGACATATTGTATATTCTGAGCTACAACATATCTAGCCTTTCTTTGTAATCTATAGTGACTTTAAGTTACAATCATCCTACTATTTAATCTTATTTCCACCTCAACAACTTTTTTTGGATGTGCCTTCACTATGATGTCCTTCTTCTCAT
Source organism: Cupressus sempervirens (assembly GCA_028749045.1). NCBI lineage: Eukaryota > Viridiplantae > Streptophyta > Pinopsida > Cupressales > Cupressaceae > Cupressus > Cupressus sempervirens. Next base: position 845,013,896 of record CM053793.1, on the reverse strand, counting down.
TTAGGGTTTGCATAATTCTAACAAAATTATTCATCAACATATCTATTTTCCCCCCCCAATATTTCTTATCTGCCAAAGGATCATATTGGGGCTCAAAAGCATTTGTAAAATCCAAAAATTTTCTATAAACTATCCATTTTTCTTTTATGACTTCCTACTTTTGCAGTGAGAATTTGTTTCTAATTATATCCTTAGGGAAATATACAGTTTGTGCAAGAGCCTTAGCCTTACTTCTTTCCCTAAGGAGATCATAGAATCCCTCTAGATCAATATAGCGAGCATGGGATTGGGCCATTTGATACCTATCTAAAACTTTTCCCAAAATTCTCCATCCCTTCATAACAAACACAAAATCATGGACAACAATAACTATTGGAAAGAGTGTACCTTTAGACTTTCATAGAAAATCCCTTTCATGAATCAACTAGATCTACCATAATGATTTGGCAATTCCCACTTTCAAAGGCACCTTGTAAGGTAGCACATGGGGTTTTCCCAAGAAACCATAAACTCTAAAAATAGTAAAAATAACATATGGGATGATATCTCCCCAATTATGATGTACCAACAACCCTTTTTTTAGGATTAAGCCATAGATAGAAATAAAAATTACATGCAAATATAAACAATATTAGAAAAATAATAGATCTCCCAGAAAATAACTCAAGACACCAAGATTTAATGTGGTTCACCCAATCCTTGGGCTACATCAACCAAATACAAAGTCTGATCTTATTATGATCTAGTGATTACAACCTAATTATAATTTGTAATCCCTTACAACTCAATACTACTACAATAACCATTTTTTTCATCACCTTGTAGAACAATCACTAACCCTAATACCTTTTATACAAGTATTAAACTACTTTAGGGTTATAATTAATAGTTACATGTTGGCCCAAAATCCTGATAAAATAGGGCCCAAAAAAATATTTTTGCACCAAAGAATTTATGAAGTATGTATAGTACTTCCCTAATTAGTCACCACAAACTAACAATCTTCCACTTGGGCACTGATTAGACTCCACACTAGACAAAAATCTCCCACTTGGAGACTGATCTTGTAGAAATATTGCTAACACATGGGGCTCACACTGGATCAAACCTCCCTAGACTGTGTTGTTCATTTATTCTTGGTCAATCTAGAAGACCAACTAAAGTTGAAGAGGAAGTTAGCTTCTCCCTTGTCACTACCTTCATAAACATATCCTTTGGATTATCATCTATATGTATCTTGTGTAGTTTTAACTGTCCATTATCCAAAATGGATCTAATGAAATGGTACTGCAACTGTATGTGTTTGGTCTTTGAATGCAAAGTATAATTCTTTGCAAGATGAATGGCACTCTGACTATCTGTAAACAAATATTTATCCTTTTGAGGATGTTCCAATTCTTACAAGAAGAACTAAAGCCATATCATCTCCTTAGTTTCCTCTATAGTAGAAACATACTCTACCTCTATAGTGGATAAAGTGTTTACCTTCTATAAACTAGAAACCCAGCTCACGGATGCCCCACCAATAGTAAATACATAACTTGTAGTACTTTTCCTAGTATCACTATCTCCTGCCAAATCTGAGTCAACATGGCCCTATAAATCGATAGTAGTACCCCCAAAGTGTAAAAACTTACTAGATGTTCCTCTTAGATATCTAAGAATCCATTTAATTGCATTCTAATGCTCAATTCCTAGATAACTCATATCCCTACTAATGACTCCCACTGCATGTGCAATATCTGGACAAGTACATACCATAACATACATCAAGCTTCCTATAACTAAAGCATAGGGTACCTTGGACATCGTATCCTCCTCTTCATGTATCTTGGGACACATCTCCTTAGTCAACTTCAAATGACCAGGTAAAGGTGTGCTGGTGGCTTTAGCATTCTCCATAGAGAAACACTACAACACCTTTTGAACATAATCAACCTAAGATAGTGTCAATTTTCTATTCTTCTTATCTCTGGAAATCTTCATACCAAGGATTTGTTTTTCTACCCCAAATCCTTCATAGAAAATGCATGTGCTAACTAGCATTTCAGCCCCTTAATCTTATCCATGTTAGACCCAACTACAAGCATATCATTAACATATAAACATAAAATAAAGGAGCTATCATCATCCAACCTCTTAAAGTAAACACAATGATATGAATGACACCTATTCTATCCATGCTCATCATAAACTTGTTAAAATTTAGATACAATTGCTGAGGTGCTTTCTTCAAGCCATATAAACTCTTCTTCAATTTGGACACTAAGTTCTCCTTACCCTTGACCTCAAATCTATGTGGCTATGCCATATATATCTCTTCATCCGAATCACCATGAAGGAAGGATGTTTTAACATCAAGCTACTCCAAATGTAAATTTTTAGTAGCCATAATAATTAAAATAGTACAGATAGAAGTCATTTTAACAACAGGAAGAAATATCTCATGAAAATCAATGCCCTTTTTCTGTGCAAATACTTTTACAACTAACTTGGCCTTAAATATTTTCTTACATCCATCCTCTTCTTTTAACCTATAAACCCACTTATTCTATAAAGCCCTTTTACCTACAAAAACTTGCATTAGTCCCATGTCTTATTTTTCAGCAAAGAGTCCAATTCATCTTTCATTGTAAACTCTCACTAAATCTTAGTATCCACTTGCATAGCTTCATCATAACATTTAGGTTCACCAGCATTAGTAGGTAAAATAGAATACAAAGAGGGAGAAAATATTTTTGGAGGTCTAATTTTCCTTGTTGACCATCAACATTCACTAGTTTGTGTGGTATTTGTTGTTGCAATTGTTGCACATCATGAGAAATTACTGAAACACCATCTTTTGGAGTATCATCCAACACTACATAATCATCTTCTTTCTTCTCATGTTGCTGGAATAGATATTTGTACAACACTTTCTCATTGAATATTACATCCCTACTTCTTACAATTTTATGATTTTCAAAATCTCAAATCCTATAGCCAAATTTATTAATGCCATATCCAAAAAGTACACATTTCTTTGACTTAGCTTCCAGCTTGGTTTTATTTTCAGAATCTACATGAGAAAATGCTTCACAACTGAAGGTTCTGAGAAAAAAATAACTCACCTTCTTACCAATGCATACTTCCTCTAGAATATCACAACCCAAAGGAGTAGAGGGATCTCTATTAATCAAATATAAAGTAGTATTGATAGCCTCCTCCCACATGTGTCAAGGCAACTGAACATGCAACCTCATGCTCTTTGCACAGTCCATTATAGTCCTATTTGTGCATTCAACCACTCTATTTTCATGTAGAGTCCTTGGAATAGTTTTTTGTTTATGAAGACCATTAGTGGAGCAATAATCTTCAAATTCATGACTACAATACTCACCACCATTATCAGATCTGAGACATTTTAATTTCTTACTAGTTTTATTTTCAACCAAGCATTTCTATTTCTTAAAAGTTTGAAATACATTAGATCTATGTCTTCAGAAACAAACCCATACATTTCTAGTTGCATCATCAATAAACATAACATAATAATCAGAGCCACCAAGGGAACATACCTGAGATGGTCCCCATAAATCGATATGCACAAGCTCTAATTTCTCCTTTTTATTTTACTTCCCAATCTTTAGACAACTCACTCTTTTTTGTTTTCCATACAAATAACTTTCATAGAAATTCATATTAACATATTTCAAACCTGGTAAAGCATTCTTTGAATGAAGTACTTTCATACCTTTCTCACACATGTGCCCAAGTCTATTGTGCCATAGCACTATATCAAAATCTACATCAGCTATTTGTTCTCACTGCTCAACCACAAAAATTATTTCTGAACATTCATTTTTCTCTAAACCAATTAAAGTAGAAGGAACAACATGACCTATATAAAGATATAAGATTCCTACTTTCACACCTTTTTCTACTACAAGAACCTTTAGAAACCTTCCAATTTTTATCATTAAAAGTAACTACACAACCATCATCACCAAGTTGTCCTATTGAAATTAAATTCCTACTCAGCCTTGGAACATGTCTTACCTCATTTAGTAACCAATGATTAACATTTTGCAACTTAATCTTAACTTTTCCCTTTCCAACAATCTGATAGGGTTCATTATCCCCCAAATAAACAACTCCAAAATCCCCTTGGACATAATCAATGAAATAACCTCTATGAGGTGTAGGATGAAATGAAGAACCAAAATCTAAAACGTAGGAATCATCAACACTTTCTAAAGATAGAAGCAAAGTATCCTCTTCAAAATTTTTACTTGCCACATTTGTCTCCTTGTCTCCATCTAGTTTATCTCCTTCATTTTTCTTTCTTGTCCAACAATCTTTCTTTTTATGCCCCAATTTCCCATAGTACTAGTAGTCATTTGATCCTCTCACTTAAGACCTCCTCCCCTTTGACTTTCCTCTTGATTTCACACAATTTCAAAAATTATTCGTGTTGGTGTTTTAAAATGATATAGGTTTTAAATTACCCCGATGAGAATATGACACATATATGGGCAGCTAACTCCCATCTTCAACAGGTCATTTCAAACATTGGGCCAACTATAAGGCTTGACCCTTATTCACTTTAGGCTCTGCAAGACCTAGGCGGGTTAACATTGAGGTTTTGATGTATGGTACCAGTGTAATTTATACATAAATTTGAACCTATTTACTATGGATGAAAACCCCTTATAGCTCCTAATACTTATGTAGTAACAAAGAAGTGCAGTAGAAAATTACAACTCTATGAAATGCACAAGCTGAGTGAGGATTAGACTGTTCTAGCTCTTCAACATAAAATGTAAAGATGATATGAATTTGATTTGATTTTATGTGGGTGGGTAAAGTGGATAAAAACTAGGTATGAAAAAAAAACTTATGATACTATAATAGATCAGTGCCTCATTCATTGGGAAATTCATGAATCTCAGTCATACATTTTGGATATCTAGAACATATATCTTATGCCAAGACTCCAGATCTATCCATTTTCCGTGTAAATTGGATATCAATGTTCGATCTAAATCTCATTCTTACCTAATATCCTCCTCAATAAATGTACAACCCTATTGATTTCCCTAAAGCATTTACATAATTCCTTGAATTACAAGAAATAATGAAGCAACATACAACCTTAAGGAACTGCAATTATGACCTAAGCTCTTTGTTCAAAGATCATAAAACATCACAACACATTGAGAAGGAAGACAAAATTTAAATTGAAACTCAACATTTATAATTCCTTGTATTGATTTCCTTGAAATAATACATAAAAATGAATGAAATTAACTCATAAAGAACCTAATAAACCAGACTATACAATGAACAAATGTTGTCATACAAGAGAGAAAATGTTGAGAATGAGAAATTGATGGGATGGGAAGGGGGTGTCATAGCCAAAGAAAAAGCTTCATAGTCTAGAACTAGTACATCTCAGATCTTCCATTTAGACTTCATCAATTTCAAGGCCAATTCTACTAAATGTCTTCATTCTAGAGAAACTTTCCAATATTTTCCAACCCTTACAATGAATGAAAGAAGGAAAGATATAGTAAGAAGTGAATTCTTTGATCTATCATGCCACTGACATGTGTCCACTTAGAATTCTTTCCCAAGAAGTTAAAAAAAAACCTTCTCTCTACCTTCACTATGTAACTGCAAATCAAATCCCCATCATTTTGGCTCTTAAAGGAAATAAAGAATCTCAAAAACTTGTTGATGAAAGAACATACTTAATTTTTTATGTTAAAATGAACTCAAGGTAAAAACTGAAAATTAGTTAAAATGGCCTCTAAAATGCAAGAAAATTGATTGAAGTTGATTTTCTCCACATTAAGACTTCAATAAGTCTTCATATCTCCCCTTTAACCAATTTTGATGATCAGTGATGAAAAACACCCATTCTACTGAGAATGTCCAAGGAATCACAAATTGGCCTATAGACTGCACTAGTGAGCACTTGTACAAAAACCAACCTTAGAAATGGAAAATTCAAATTGTTTCGGTTCTTATGGTATATTAAAGTGCCCATTTTGGATAAAAATTTCCCCTGTTATGCCTCTTTGAAGATCATGCTTCCACTTCATGGTTTTCACAACATTGTCAAAAAATTTATCCTTTTACCATAGTTCAAACTATATGAAAGTTTAGACTCTATTTAAAAATCTAACTCTCCACGTACTTTAGAGGAATTTTTTTTTAAAATTAAATTTTTAAAAGTTTTGAAATTTCCCTCACAGGTTCCATCCAGGTAAAACTTGGTTTGACCACCATCACCACATTTCATCTTCTGATTGGCTCATTCCATGTATAGTTATCCATCCCTATCAACTAGGTGCTACGTCAGTACCTCAGGAAGTGTGCCACATCAAGAACCTTTGCCACATGTCACTATCAAATTGGTCCACCTTTCCACCATGTCACTATCACGTGTCAACTTTCTATTGGGTTGCTATGTCACTATGTTATCTATTGAGCAACTTCCTCTTTGTGACATAGAGACATCTGTGAGATCTACCATGTAGCATGATTTGGTGCATCTACTAGGTCTACTCGCCATGGTGCCACTTATCCTTCTATGATTCACTGTCAGATTACCACAACACTATTGAGTCATCCTATACACACTATCAGCTACCACTTGTCTTTTTTTGGTTTGTTAACTGCATGGGAAGTGGGACCCACATCTTGCTTCACCAAATTTTGAGGTTTTTCAACAGGTCACTATGTTTCTACCAAAAAAACCTTGCCATCTTTTGGTGGTGACATAGTGAGCACAATAAATCAAGGCTTTTTTGACAATGACATCAGCAGTTTGAATTGCATGTTCATTGGTTCAAAATTCAACCTTCATACCTCCATTTGGTCAGATGAGTGGGCCCCTCCTCTTCCTTCACTATCTTTCAAATGGTTGTCCCTTAAAGATAGTAGTCTTATAAAGTGCTATTGTATTTAAAGATTAAAAAATGTCCTTGGTTGGCAAATGCGGGATATATGCCATTTTATGGCCTTTGGCCCTATTCTGCACTTTCAGGCCATGATGTCTCCTCAATGAAGTAATCCTTAAACAAGGATAGCCTACTTTCTTTAACCTCCTTATAGATCTTAAGGTGTCCTCTGAGAAAAGGCCTAAGAATAGGAATAAAATCTCCATAATTATAGTCAAAAATCTGTGCCAAGTGGCTCCTCTCCCCATTCAAGGCCTTAAGCTTTAAAAAAAAGGATTGTCCACACTCTCAAACCATTGGTCAAACATCATCTTATACATAATATTATACATCATAAGCTACAGATGATGGCGAATCACTATTCTAGTAGTGCTAGACTCCAACCACTTTTTAATATCTGCCACAACCTAAGCAATCTCATCCTCCCAAGCAAATCTACATTGCTGAACAACTTTATTAGTAAAGAAAGGCACCATCATGTTTCTCCTCATCTTCCTCCAATGTTCCCCATAGATAGTGAACAACATATCTTGCCCCTTTCCATTTCTATCCAACTCCAGATATTCTTTGTTTGCATGAGCTATTTCTTGTAAATTAGTGTGAGCTCCCTTTTATCATTGGGTGGGTTTTCCTCCTTTTAGAATAAGGTAATATGAAAAGTTTAGACTAATGCACTAGATATGCTTATTCAGCTTCACGCTTGAATTATTTAGAATATCTACTATGTTTTATGCCTACTACATTTTAGATATGCCACATGGACTTTCCCCTTTGTCATTTTTTGACCTCTTCCTATGCGTGGGGATCTTCCACCTCCCCTACTATGTGTATTCTCTTTAAAGGCTATGGCTTCTTGTGTTTTAAACTCCCCTTCACATTAAATCTTCCCCTATAGCCTAGTATTTTTTTCTTGGGCTCCTTTCATAATCCTCTATAAGATCTTTGACTTTAGTTCATTCCTCTTTCTTTACTCCTGTTCGTGGCCTGTTGAATCTAGCTCAATAGCTTAGTAACAAGGAAATCACCTTCTCCACCACAATGTGGAGTACTTTACAACCATAGACACCTCCTTTCTTTCTTTCACATGTTGTGATTCATTGGTAAGACACCTTTTTTAGAACTACATAATTAGCAATTTGATGCCTCTATCTTTATCAATGATTAATTGTTAAAATCAACATCCCTTTTCAATGGATTCACTTTAAATTTATAATTTGGGCAGCTTGTGTCTTATCCCAATGACACAGAATCTCATAATTTCCTTCCCATTTGTATACACAAAAACAATAAGATTCCCTTGAAATTCATCACTAGTAAAAGGGTTGTTCTTGGCACACTAATATTACAACTTTCAATTCGTATCATTTTGAAGCAATTCCTATGGAAAAGATTTGGCTCAAGCATTAAGCATTCACTAACCATCAATTCCTCAAGTTTTGTAACACTAAATATTCGAGAAAACTCAATGGGGCCTTAACTATGGTAGATTTTGTGCCACCATTCAATAGGACCTTAAGAGACAAAGACTCTTTGGCAGAAGTTGTAGGGATAGGTACTGAAAGTTTTCTATATGTCTTCACAATCATTAACTTCAGTTTTGATATGTGTTGAACATTACTCAACCACTTTTTAACTTCATTTTCTACCTTTTTTTCAACATAAGGTAACATTCCTAAGAAATCTAGATACTCTTCTAAAAAGATTGCAAAAAACTCTAGCCTTTTCGAATTGGAGGAAGCCTCTGCATCATCCTACCACAAATGTTTTTGAACTCTACTAAAGTTGTAGCTTCAAATTTATGATCCTCATCACTTGACATAGGATCACATCCTTCTAGTATATCCTTTATGGGGTCACCTAACTTTCTGTCCTTCCTTTTTTAAACATTTTAAAATCCCAATGCCTTATTAATCTAATCTAATTAGTCGAGCCCCAAAGTGTGTCCGGCTTAAAAAAATTTCATTTTCGAATAGCTAAGATCTCAAATTGATCCTTTAGTCACTTAATACTAAATTGAGGAAAATTTGACCACTATAGAAACCTTTAAAACTCATTCGACATCTTTCTACAAACTACGAGTTTCTTCTAACAGGACTTGTCAGAGTGCTTTTGAAACTGACCCAAACATTTGGTTGGGCTCTAAAATTAGACACACTAACTCTTTTTCCCACACACTTTTACCCTATTGAATCTCGTCTCATGATAAATTTCAGTTTAAAATATATTGACCGTCAAAGTTAACCTCTCAGAAGTGCCTGCAAGAAAACATGTCCAAAAACAACAAATCATGTTCGGAATTGGCTTTGAAAATAGGGAAAACCGACACTTGGGAGAGTGAAAACTAGAGCATTGGTTCACTATCATGAGGAAAACATAAATCTATGATTTGAGCTCATGACGAATAACTAGACACAAATGTCAAACAATCAAAGTAGGCTACTCAAATTTTGCAGATTGAAACAATGGTAGAAAAGCAATTTTTGCAAATGAAATTGACCTAGAAAAGTGTGTAAATAGATTCATCAGAGCTTGCAAACTAAAACGCTTAAAGAATTTTTGGAATACAACACAATGGTATAATCCATTTGAGCTAATCTATCATGGATCAGGAGTTATGATGTCATGAATAGGGGTATTGACAAATTTTCCTTTCTTGACACTAGTAAAAAGTTAGAAATTACATTTGGAATCACGTTTGAAAACCAAACAAATAGATTGATCATAAACTCAAGCTTGAAACATAGCAAGTTTTTTACCTCTAAAATATGATACAAAAGTAATTTTAGTATTTCAATCAACAAGGTCAAAGTTATAACACATCAAATAAGGCTTCCCAGAATTCAAAACAATTCATATCAGTATGACATCAATAAATGACCAACAATGAGGGATTCAAAACCTAGTCAAATGGATTCAAAATGACTCTAAATATAAAGCATAGGCTCTGTAGTATGGACACTAAACATTTTCAAAGCAGCGAGTCATGAAACATTTCTGGGTGTGAGATATTCAATGACAAACATAGCCTCATGTCACTGTTTGACACTTTGGTGAAAATGTAGATTTGACAGTTGCTCAAAACATGATCGTGAAGAATGGCTCAGAACACTAGTTTAACTTCATAAAAAAAGTGGATACACTAAATGGAAGGTGTTAGAAGCATTAAACAACTTACAGGGCTCAAAAGGATAGCTGAGTACATGTGCATTAAAAGCATTTAAGGACTTGATTTTTTCAATGTTACTCAAAATCGGGCCTACAATTTTGAGCACCAACAATGGCTCTATCTAGGGATTCATGTACCTTGTGGGCATGGCAAGGATTTAGATCTTTGGTAGAAGCAGACCACTCTCAAAATAGCAAAAACTTCTTTCTTGAACAACTTATTGAAAGCAAAGAAACTACCACCTACTTATGTACAAATGATGGCCCCGGGCCACCGAACTTTAACAAAATTGTTTACCTCTATCATAAATCTGATTCTCATCTAAAATTTTATGAAGTAAACTAGAAATACTTCCCTTATTAGCTTCAACAGTTAGATTATCATTCTGAATCAACTCACTCAGCAAAATTGAATCTAAACCTTGACTTTCATAATGCATATAAAATTTTGATTCTCTTTCTTCAACAACTTGCTAATTATGAAAGTATTAATCAACATGCCCAAAAATATCAAACTAAAATTGAAGACCTTCTCTAACAAATGAATCATGCATGCTACTAGTCTTCAATATGAAGGCATCATATTCAACATGGGGAAAGGGGTCACACATACCTTGAAAATGTGTATCGTTATGCATAACCGGATTGTATTCAAATGAAAACTATAATTAGTACTCACACATGTCATCAATGTCAGAATCTAAAACTAATCCATAATCTTCAAATGGTTGTTCATAATCAATAAACAAATTAGTCTTCACATTAGAAAGTTCATCATAAAACTCATTGCAATATGCATGTTGATTTTCATATCATGTGATGCAACATAATCATAATTTTCACTATCAAAATCGAAAGAAGAAAAATTTATTCTCTTACAATAGTATGATAAAGTATCATCATTAAGCCCATCCTCAATCAAATCTAAAAATTCCATGTCTTTTTTGAACATAGGGTTAATAACTCCATGTAGTGATCTTTTTCAAACATCTTGACAAAACATAAGGTGATCATCATTAGGATATTTATCATATAAAGCATTAGTGTTCACTTTAAAACCACTACCCATTTCATTTTTGTAGAGACTTTCAGCATGTGAAGAAAAATAAAAACCATATGAAGACTCAATATCCACTTCATTAACGAAGCATGTAGAAATTAGATCCATGTTTTTCTCATTGTTTTCATTAAGGTAACTCAAATGTCTTGCAAACAAATCAATATTTATCTTACCAATAGGTGTTGGTGCTTTAATCTTAGAATCACTTGTATGTTGATTATCACTACTTGCATCCTTAAGACATTCTTCTACACTATTAGGCAATTCATTCTTATAAACAACCTCTTTGTCCTCGTATTGTGTAGATAAATCTTTCTCACAACCTTCAACCTCAAGCTAATTTACATAATTTAGAACTAGAACATTACTTTTAGATTTAGAAATATTACTCATACCTTCACTTGCATAAGATTACTTACTTCTATCATTGCTTTCTTCTTCCCAATTTGTGTCTGATTCACATGAAGAGAAATATGCACTATCACTATCCTCTTCTTGACTCAAGCAACAATTCTTGCCATTGTCTTCACATGATGCTCCTTCACAATATGTTGGATCAGCAAATTCATCTTCATCACTTGACACATCACTTCCAACTTCTTCATCCTCACACTGAGATGAATATCCTTCAACTTCAAAGTTTACAACATTCTCAACAAAAGGCATATTATCATTAGGAGAAGGAACAACTAAATTTATTTCTTACCTATTTAACTGATCTAGTGAAGTAACCTTATCATCTGCTATTGTGATATTATAAACATGTGCTTCATTTCTTCTTTGTAACAAAGAGACTTTATCTTTACATGTTTGTAATTTTGAAATTTCAGCAAGATTTTTTTACAACAGCAGGGGTACACCTTCTTATAACTCCATATTTTAGATTGCATTCAACATCCATTGCAATTTCAAAAGCCTGATATAGACTTTGTGGTTGTTTATCTCTTAGTAAGAAACCAATCTTCTAGCCCATTATGCCCAAATAAATAACTAAAAAAATTTGATCATGGGGCCTACAATTTTTAGGGATATCCATTAATGTTTTAAAAAATCTACTATCAAATCTTGGGATCAACTCATCTTGTTCAATATGAATTTCCATCAATCTATCCAACATTAATTTTACATCTACCCACCCATCAAATTGTTCAATGAAGGAAAAACTTAACTCATCCCATGAAGAAATTGAAGTTGTAGGCAAGCATGAGAACCAATCTCTTTCATCTCCTTTCAAAGTCTGAAAAAACAACCTCATCCATAGATCTTCATGGCACACATCAAAGTCATACATTAAGTCAAAAAAATCTTAGACATGCTTCTTTGCTGACTGGGACTAGTTCTTATCAAACTTTGGCAAATACCCTCTGATTCCATCAAAGATCTCATTTGGGAAACTGGGTGTGCCATCATAACAAAATGACACATATCCTTTGATATTAACAGATCTATAATTCTCACTAATTGGCTGCATACTTGATGAAGGGAATTTTGACATTCTTCAAAGATCTAAAACTCATTCATCAACAATAATTCTTTGATTTGCACCTTACAACAAATCTACACAACTCTCTACCAAATGAACATTTCAAATATAGTTCACAACTTTATACAACAAGATGAAACTTAATCGAATGAAGTGTATGAAACTTTATCAGACTATTCTCCTCCTCTTAGTTCTAAAACTCACTTGATGGAGAATACACTTTTCACAATCAATTTTCATGAAAAGAAAATACATGAAAATGAGAATACCTCAAGATCTAGATGGCTGAAAGTTCTATGCCTACCATTTACAATAGTAGACCCAAAATCTTATGAAATCCTTATTAAACCTTTTGAATCAACACACGACAAATCTTGCAACCATTTAAATGTTTCAACCTCTTTAGATATGTTCTTTTCCTATAGCAACTAATCACAATTCATGTATAATAGTACATTGGTATAGAGACTAACTTCGAGTCACCACTCACATTAAGTGAGACATGAATTGAATTAGATTTGAATAGAACTACAAATTGATTTGAAACAACAAAAAATAGAAGAAACCCTCTTCAAATTTATCTTGAATTTGAAACCTCTATACAAAGCTGAAACATAACTCTTCAACACCATCAGATCCAACCTACACTTCTCTTTTCAAACAAAAATTTCAACAAAAAATTCAGATCTACCCAACAATGTGCTGAAAGCCCTCAAAAAAATACACATACAATTAAATGCCACTAGTTGCAGAGATAGAGTCACCAGTTACAATTGTGAGAAAAGATTTTGAAACAAAAATTATTATTGATCTAATTCTAAACCAGAATTTCAGTATGAAATAACTTGTAGATCCTTAAACATTTTGAAAAGAGAACAAGATACTGATCAATCCTTTGACTCTGAAACTTTATAATATAAATTCACACCAAACTGAACTAATTGAGGATTTACTCATTTCTCAACATAATTTACATCCAATTTAAGAACTATTGCTGTAAGAGAATAAAGCTTACTAGGGAACACAAACATGTAGCAAGGAAATGGACTGAACACATCAACTTACTACTGTATAAGAACTTTCTCCATGTTGTTCCTTCTATTGTGTTGAATCCCTTTAAATTCTCAAGGTTTGTCTGTCATGAATCTCAACACAATTCCCCAGCAGAGTCACCATTTTGTTGGTGTTTTAAAATGTTATAGGTTTTAAATTACCTCAATGAGAATATGAAACATCTAGGGGAAGCTAACTCCCATCTTCAACACATCATTTCAGACACTAGACCAACTATAAGGCTTGACCCTTCTTCACTTCAGGCTCAATAAGACCTAGGCAGGTTAACATTGAGGTTCTGATGTATGGTACCAGTGTAATTTATACATAAATCTAAACCTATTTACTATAGATGAAAACCCCTTATAGCTCCTAATACTTATGCAATAACAAAGAAGTGCAATAGCCAATTACAACTCTATGAAATGCACAAGCTGAGTGAGGGTTAGACTATTCTAGCTCTTCAACATAAAATCTAAAGATGAGTTGAATTTGATTTGATTTTATGTGGGTGGGGAAAGTGTATGAAAAGTAGGTATGAACAACAAACTTATGATCCTATAATAGATCAGTGCCTCATCTATTAGGCAATTCATGAATCTCCCTAATACATTTTGGATATCTAGAACACATATCTTATGCCAAGACTCTAGATCTATCCATTTACCTTGTAAATTGGATATCAATGTTCGATCTAAATCTCATTCTTACTTGATATCCTCCTCAATAAACCTACAACCCTGTTGATTTCCCTGAAGCATTAACATAATTCCTTGAATTACAAGCAACCATGAAGCAACATACAACCTTAAGTGATTGCAATTATGACCTAAGCTCTTTGTTCAAAGATCATAAAACATCACAACTCATTGAGAAAGGAGATGAGATTTAAACTAAAACTCAACATTTTTTGTTCCTTGTATTAATTTCCTTGAAATAATACATAAAAATGCATGAAATTAACTAATAAAAAACTTAATAAACTAGACTATACAATGAACAAATGCTATCATACAAGAGAGAAAATGGCAGGAATGAGAAATTGATGGGATGGGAAGGGGGAGTCATAGCCAAAGAAAAAGCTTCATGGTCTGGAACTAGCACTTCCCAAATATTCCATTCAGACTTCATCAATTCTAGGGCCAATTCTACTAAATATCTTCATTCCAAAGAAACTGTCCAATACTTTCCAACGCTTACAATGAATAAAAGAAGGAAAGATATAGCAAGAAGTGAATTCTTGGATCTATTATGCCAGTGACATGTGTCCACTTAGAATTCTTTCCCAAGAAGTTAAATTTTTTTTTTCTCTACCTTCTCTCTATAACTCCAAATCAAATCCCCATCATTTTGGCTCTTAAAGGCAATAAAGAATCTCAGAAACTTGATGATGAAAGAACATAACTGATTTTTGATGTTGAAATGAACTCAAGGTAAAAAGTGAAAATCAATTAAAATGGCCTCTAAAATGCAAGAAAATTGATTGAAGTCAATTTTATGCACATTCAGACTTCAATAAGTCTTCATATTGCCCCTTTAACAAATTCTGATAATCAATGATGAAAAACACCCATTTTGCCAAGAATGCCCTAGGAATAAAAAATTGGCCTATAGACTGAACTGATAAGCACTTGTACAAATACCAACCTCAAAAATGGAAATTTTAGATCATTCCAGTTTTGATGGTATATTGAAGCACCCATTTTAGAAAAAAATTTTCCTTTTTATGCCTCTTTGAATATCGGGCTTCCACTCCGTGGCTTTCACAACTTTGTTCAAAAATTTATCCTTTTATCATAGTTCAAACTATATGAAAGTTCAGACTTTATTTAAAAATCTGATTTTGCACATACTTTAAAGGAAAAATCTTTAAAAATTAAATTTTTAAAACTTTTGAAATTTTTGTCATAGGTTCCATCTGGATCAAACTTGGTTTGACCACCATAACCATGTGTCATGTTTTGATTGGCTCATTCCATGTATAGTCATCCATCCCTATCAACTAGGCACCATGTCAGCACCTCGAGAAGCATGCCATGTCAAGAACCTCTACCATGTGTCACCATCAAACTATTCCACCTTGGCACCATGTCACTGTCATGTGTCAACTTTCAATTGTGTCATTATGTCGCTATGTTATCTATCAAGAAACTTCCTCTTCACAACATAGCAACATCTGTCAGATCTGCCATGTGGTGTAATTTGGTGCGTCTACTAGATCTTCTCACCATGGTGCCACTTGTCCTTCTATGATTCATCGTCAGACTACCACATCACTGTTGAGTCATCTTGTACACACTGTTGATTGCCACTTGTCAATTTTTGGTTCATTGATTGCATTGGAAGCAGGACCCACACCTTGCTTCACCAGATTTTGAGGTTTTCTAGTAGATTGCTATATCATTACCAAAAAACCTTGCCATTTTTTGATGGTGACATAGAAAGCATAAAAAATATGGGCTTTTCTGGTGATGATGTCAAGAGTTTGAATTGCATGTACATTGGTTCAAAATTAAACCTTCATACCTCTATGTTGGTTAGATGAGTGAGCCCCTCCTCTTCCTTCACTATCTTTCAAAAGGTCATCCCTTAAAGACAGTAGTCTTATAAAGCACTATTGTATTTAAATATTTAAAAACCTCTACAGTTGGAAAATGTGGGATATATGTCATTTTATTGCCTTTGGCCCTGTTCTATGCTTTCAAGCCATGGCATCTCCTCAACTACATAATCCTTAAACAATCCTTAAACAAGGATAGCCTACTTTTTTTAACCTACTTATAGGTCTTAAGGTATCCTCTAAGAAAAGGCCTAAGGATAGGAATAAAATCTCCATAATGATAGTCAAAACTCTACGCTAGCCAGCTCCTCTCCCCATTCAAGGCCTTAAGCATAAAAAATAGAGGATCATCCACACTCTCAAATTGTCAATCAAACATCATCTGATACATAATATTATACATCATAAGTTGTAGACAATGGCAAATCACAATTCTAGTAGTGCTAGACTCTAGCCACTTTTTAATATCCACCACAACTTGACCAATCTCATTCTCCCAAGCAAATATGCATTGCTAAACAACTTTATTAGTAAAGAAAGGCACCATCACAATTCTCCTTATCGTCCTCCAATGTTCTCCATAGATGGTGAACACCATATCTTGCCCCTTTCCATTTCTATCTAGCTCTAGATATTCTTTTGATGGGGACACAACCCAAGAACATAATGGACACAATAGAAAAGGGAAATTGTATTAACTGAAAAATAAGCTAGTACATTCAGTATAGATAAAATAAATTTCAAAACATGCCCTAAGGGCTTACAATAGCATAACTATGGAGATAATTTCTTCTTTCAGTACCTACTCTCGAACTCCACTCCGAACTACCTTTTACAATGCCAAAAATCTCCTTAAATAGACCCTGAAGGGTTAAGGACTAGGAGTACATTCTAGAAAGTGCTAGTAGGCATCCACCGACCAAATAGAAGGTTCCAAAAGTTGCGTTAGAAATTGACACAAATCTAGAAGAATCCAAAAACAGTAACCGAACTTCTAGGAGGCATAACTTTTGAACCATAGCTCCCATTTTTTGGCCCTTTTCAAGGTCATTTAATGCCCCTAACCTGACTTTGAAGCATTCTTAGGAGGTCTCCACAACCCGAAAAATTGCAATAACTTTCAAACCATGGGGCCTTTTGACCTAATTCTTTTTCTAGAATATTCTAAATTACAATTACATTCATCTAGCTAATTTACACCTCCTAGTTCACCAAAATGATGGCTCAATTACATACTCCTATTTTTTCAGGATTTACACGAACACTGATAGTGGAACTGTGAGAGTTGGAACCTTTATTTGACCCAAATGGGTATCCAAAAATGAAAACACCTGAAATAGAAACTAAGTCTAAGTTTTTTTTTTTTTTTGCGTGACATAGGATTTCCCTTATACCTCTGGATGCTCCTACATCAGACAACTAGGGTAGATTGAAAAGTGACCTTGTCACTTTATGAATGGTAGAGGAAATCCCAAAAGAGAAACTTCAGCTGCTGAAATCCAAGTTGAGTCCTCGATCAGTCATCCTTTCCATTTGACCAAATACTCTTCATACTGCCTATTTTTGGTACTCCTACCCACACGATGATCTAGAATTTCTTCTATCTCCTCCTTCTTAGAAGCAGGAATTGGACATGGTTCTAACACTGGTTCATCATCTGCACCATCATCATGATACTCTGTTAAGTCTGCAACGTTGAAAATAGGAGAAATGTGAATACCATCTAGCAACTCCACCTCATATGCATTTCCTGAGTCATGTTTCTTTAGAATTTTGTAGGGGCCAAATTTCTTCATTTTTAGCTTGTTGTAAGTACCAGCTAGAAATCTCTCTTTTCATAAGTGCACCATGACTAAATCTCCTACTTGGAATTCCTTATGTCTTCTCCTTTGATCAGCCCTAGCTTTATACTCTTGATTCATCTTGGTAATGTGTGCTTGAACCTCCTCATGTAGATGCTTGATATGTTCAGTAAATTCTTCAGCTTTAGCACTTGTCCTCTCCCCTTGTTCTATCTTCCTCAGATCTGGTGCAGTCCTTGGGCTACTCTCCCATATACAATTTGGAATGATGATTTTCTAGTACTCCTATTTACAGAGTTATTATAAGAAAACTTTGCATGTGGTAGAATCAAATCCCATCCCTTGGGCTTATCCCCAACTAAACATCTCAACAAATTGCCCAGGCTTTTGTTTACCACTTCTGTTTGGCCATCAGTTTGCGGAACCAAATTTTAGGTCTATTCTCAACTTCTTCCACAATGTCCTCCAAAAATACCCCACAAATTTAGTATCTCTGTTAGAAACTATGCTCCTTGGAAGACCATGTAGTCTTACCACCTCTTTGAAAAACAAGTCTGCAATATGGACAACATCATGAGTTTTGTGGCATGGAATGAAATGTGCCATTTTGGAGAACCTATCAACCACCATGAATACTAAGTCATTACCCCTTTGTGTCCTTGGCAATCCAAGAACAAAATCCATACTTATGTCCTCCCATGGCCTTGATGGAATAGGCAATGGCTGATATAGGCCAGTATTGTGACTAAACCCCTTGGCAACTTGACAAACCTGGGAACTCTGTACAAACTTCTTCAAATCCTATGAAATTTGAGGCCAAAAATAATGTTCTCTAAGAATGGAAATGGTCTTATCTCGACCAAAATGTCTTGCCATCCCTCCACTATATTTTTCCTTAATTAGATTTTCCCTCATGGAGCTCCTTGGAATGCACAATTGACTACCCTTGAACAACACGCCATCCTGAATCAAATAGTCTAACCACTTGGTTCTATCTATAGCAACAGGCTCTTTAAAGGCTTTCCATGCTTTAGCAAAATCAAGATCCTCAGAGTACAAATTCTTGAGTTCATCAAACCCAACTACTTCAACTTGCATTACTGTAAGCAACAACTATCTCCTACTTAGTGCATCTGCAACCCTGTTAGATTTTTCACTTATATGCTTCAACACAAATGTATAACTCTGCAAGAACTCTACCCACTTCATATGCCTTTGATTCAATTTACCTTGGCTATTTAGGTACTGTAATGCATGATGATGAGTATACAAAACAAATTGTTTTGGAAATAAATAATGCCTCCATTTCTTTAAGGCTTGAACTATTGCATAGAACTCTTGATCATAAACAGAATACTTCTTCTTTGCATAATTCAATTTTTCACTAAAATATGCCATAGGTTTACCTTCTTGGCTTAATACAACCCCAATAGCACTGCCACTAGCATCACAATCCACCTGGAACACTTTCCTAAAATTTGGAAGTGACAACACAGGTTGTTCTGTGACCTTCTTCTTTAGCAATTCAAAACTTCTCGCACTTGTTGCAGTCCATTTGAACTCTTCTCTATCCCCTCTTATTGTATCAGTTAGGGGTGCACATGTGCCACTGAAATTCTTAATAAACTTCCTGTAAAAACTAACCAAACCATGAAATGTTCTTACCTCAGTAGCAGACCTTGGAGTAGGCCATTCCAAGATGGCTTTTACCTTCTCTGGATCCATTTTGAGACCTTCAGGTGATATAACAAACCCCAAATAGACTAACTCTCTTTTTGCAAAGATACACTTCTTCAGATTAATTAACAGTTTCTCTTCCCTTAGCCTTTCAAGGACACTACTAATATGCAGTAAATGTTCTTCAAAAGTCTTGCTGAAAATTAAAATATCATCCAAATAAACAATAACAAATTTTCCCAAGAACTTCTTAAGTACCTCATTCATGAGCCACATGAAGGTGCTTGGGGCATTCGTCAATCCAAAGGGCACGACTAACCACTCATAAAGACCCTCCTTGGTCTTGAAGGCTATTTTCCACTCATCTCCTTCTCGAATCTGTATCTGGTGATAACCACTCTTCAGATCTATCTTTGTGAAGTACTAAGCTCCACTCAAGCAGTCCATAAGATCATCCATCCTTGGCAAAAGAAATTGGTACTTGATGGTTATCCTATTTATAGATCAAGAATTTTTACACATCCTCCACTCTCCATCCTTCTTTGGTGCAAGTACTACAAGTACTCCACATGGGCTCAAGCTCTCTTGAATCAAGCCCTTCCTCAACAGCTCTTGAACCTATCTATTTAGCTCCTATGTTTCAGTAGGAGTCATCCTGTGAGCAACCTTGTTAGGCAAACTAGCTCTTGGAATCAGATCTATCTGATGATTGATTTGCCTTACTGGTGGCAATCCATCTAGAACATTATCAGAGATAATATCTCCAAACTTCACTAGTAAATCTGAAACTTCAAGTGGTATTTCACTACTACCTTCTTTATCTTTCCTATGAATCAAAGCATAGCACATATGCTGGTGTTTCATGCCATCTAAAAACTTCCTTTCATCAACAAGACAAATCCTAGCATTGCTACATACCTTTTCACCTTCCTTTTTCATGGGCTTCAATTTGTGGCAAACTCCATCCTTTGTCAGAGAGTATGTGTTTGCATGACCATCATGTACTGCATGTCTATCAAACTGTCATGGTCTACCCAACAATAGATGGCAAACATCCATCGAAATAACATCACAAAGAACTTCATCATGGTAACTCCTAATTTTGAATTTCACTAAACATTGTTCACTTACTAGGACCTTATGATAATCTTTTACCCAAGCAATCCGATAGGTCTAGGGATGTTTCTCCCTCTTGAGCTTCAGCTTAGAGACCATCTCTTCTGATACCAAGTTATCAGTGCTACCACCATCAATTATCATGTCACAACATTTATCCTCACACTTGCATCTAGTATGGAATAAACTCCTCCGTTTCCCTAGTTCAATCTCACCACTTAGTAGAACACTTTCATTTACCAAGGTCTCTCCTCTTTCTACATCCTCTGAATGTGATGATTCTGCATCCTCATCCACATGAGCAACCCTAGCTTGGCCCTCACCTCTCCTATCTGTCCTTCCTTGTCGTTGAGGGAATTCAAAGGCACGATGAACTTCTTCATTGCAATGGAAATAGGTACCACAGAAGCCTCCTCTTCCTTGTCCAAATCCTCTACCTCTTCCTCTTTGATTTCCAAAATCTTGATCATGGGAGCAATTGAAACCCTCATTCCTCTGGTTCCTACTAGTACCCACGTCTTCATTTTTCTTTTGGGTTTCATTGTAACCTCCAGATTATCTACTGCTTCCCCTTCCTCCTTGACCATGCCCTCTTTGTCTTCTTTCAAACCTTTTATTCAGCTTCTCTTCAACTCATAGGGAAAATTGGTATGCATCTTCAATGCTAGTCATTCTTACTAGAGTTAATTCCTCCTAGATGCTAGGTCACAACCCACTGATATAACAAGCAACCTTCTCCTTATTTGCTTCTACATGCCCCACTCTAATCAAGAGTCGGTAAAATTCCTCTGTATATTCTTGGATTGATCTTCCTTCTTGCTTTAACCCATGCATCTTCTTAAACAAATCAAGCTCGTAGTCCATAGGAATGAACTGCTTCTTCAATTTGTCCACCATGCGATCCCATCTTGTGATCTTCTCCTTTCCTCTTCTATTTCTTTCCAATTGGACCTCTTTCCACTAGATTTTGGCATGGCCTTTTAGTTTGGCCTTTGAAAACTTAACCCTATCTGGGTCCTTGATATCCTCATACTCAAAGTATTCTTCTAGTTCATTGATCCAATCGATCAACTCATTTGGTTTCAGATTTCCTAAAAATACACCCACTTCAATTGTGGGTCTTTTCCAAAACTTAGTAATGGCCCTAAAAAGCCTTTCCTCTACATGATTCAGAACTTCCCCATCAAATTCCCCTTCTGGTCCCATTTCTTCTTCTTCATTGTCATGCTCACTATCGTCACCTGTGGCCACAGTTGCTCCTCTACGGAGCTCCTCCTGCAATGCTTGTACCTGCCTTTGGAGGGCTCTAACCTCCTCAAGATTAATAGCTCTGGCCCTTCCACCACACTCTCTTTGTGGATGCATCTTCTTAACTCAAACCCACAACCACACAGTCCTAGTGCAAACTACCTCACAGTTGACACTCTGTCTACACACTCAGGAAAACTAGCTCTGATACCACTTGATGGGGACACAAACCAAGAATAGAATGGACACAATGGAAAAGGGAAATTGTATTAACTAAGAAATAAGCTATTACATTTAGTACAGATAAAATAAACTTCAAAACATGCCCTAAAGGCTTACAATAGCATAACTGTGGAGATAATTTCTCCTTTCAGTACCTCCTCTCAAACTCTACTCCGAACTACCTTTTACAATGCCAAAAATCTCCTTAAATAGACCCCAAAGGGTTAACGATGAGGAGTACATTCTAGAAAGTGCTAGTAGGCATCCACCAACCAAATAGAAGGTTCCAGAAGCTATGTTAGAAGGCGACACAAATCTAGAAGAATTCGAAAATGGTAATTGAACTTCTGGGAGGCATAACTTTTGAACCGTAGCTTTGATTGATGAACCGTTTACATTTTTAGAAAGCTCTCAAAGTGCTCTATATCCCTATAGAAAAGCTTCACTCATCCCCCATTTTTTAGCCCTTTTAAATGTCATTTAATGCCCCTAACCTAATTTTGAAGCATTCTTAGGAGGTCTCCACAACCCAAAAAATTACAATAACTTTCAAACTGTGGGGCCTTTTGACCTAATTATTTTTTTGGAATGCTCTAAATTACAATTACATTCATCTAGCCAATTTACACCTCCTAGTTCATGAAAATGATGGCTCAATTAAATACTCCTATTTTTTTGAGATTTACACGAACACTGATAGTGGAACTGTGAGAGTTGGAACCTTTATTTGACCCAAATGGGTATCCAAAAATGAAAACACCTAAAATAGAAGCTAAGTCTAAGTATATTTTTTTTGGGTGACACAGGATTGCCCTTATACCTCTGGATGCTCCTACATCATCTTTGTTTGCATGAGTTGTTTCTTGTGCATTAGTGTGAGCTCCCTTTTATCACTGGGTGACTTTTCCTCCTTTTAGAATAAGGTAATATGCAAAGTTTAGACTAATGCGCTGGATATGCTTATTTAGCTTCACCCTTGATTTATTTAGAATATCTACTATGTGTTATACCTACTACATTTTGGATATGCCACATGGATTTTCCCTTTGTCATTTTCTAACATCTTCCTATGTGTGGGGCTCTTCCACCTCCCCTGTTGCATGTATTCTCTTTAAAGGTTGCAGCTTCCTATGTTTTAAACTCCCTTTCACATTCAATCTTCCCCTATAGCCTAGTCTTTTTTTCTTGAGCTCCTTTCACAATCCTTTGTAAGATATTTGACTTTAGTTCATGCCTCTTTCTTTAGTTTTATTCGTGGCTTGTTGAATCCAACTCAATGGCTTAGTAACAAGGAAAATGCCTTCTCCATCACAATGTGGAGTGCTTTACAGCCATAGACACCTCCCAAATTTCTTTCACATGCCATGAGTCATTAGTAAGACATCTTTTTTAGAACTACATAATTAGTATATGATACCTCTATCTCTATCAATGATTAATTCTTAAAATCAACCTCCTTTTTCAATGGATTCACTTTACATTTATAACTTGGGTGGCTTGTGTCTTATCCCAATGACACACAATCTCATAATTACCTTCCCATTTTTATACACCTAAACAATAAGATTCTCTTGAAATTCATCATGAGCAAAAGGGTTGTTCTTGGCACACCAATATTACAACTTTCAATTCTTATCATTTTCAAGAAATTCATATGGTGAAGATTTGGCTCCTCAAGCATTGAGCATTCACTAAGGATCAATTCTTCAAGTTCTGTAAGACTAAATCTTCAAGCAATGTCAATGCTACCTTAACTGTGGTATATTTTGTGCCATCATTTAATAGGACGTTAAGAGATGAAGACTCTCTTGCAGAAGTTGTAGGGATAGATATTGAAAGTCTTCTATATGTCTTCACAATCATTAACTACAAATTTGATATTTGTTGAACATTACTGAACTTCTTTTCAACTTTATTTTCTACTTTCTTGTCAATATAAGGTAACATTCCTAAGAAATTTGGATACTCTTATAAAAAGGTTCCAAAAAACTCTAGCCTTTTCAAATTGGAGGGAGCCTCTAGATCATCCTGCCATAAAAGCTTTTCAACTCTACTGAAGTTGTAGCTTCAAATTTATGATCCTCATAGCTTGACATAGGCTCACAACCTTCTAGTATATCCTTTATGGGGTCACCTAACTTTTTGTCCTTCCTTTTTTAAACATTTAAAAGTCCCAATGCCTTATTAATCTAATAGAATTTTTCAAGCCCCAAAGTGGGTTTGGCTAAAAAAAAATTCATTTTCGAACAATTGAGATCTCAAATTGATTCTTTAGTCACTTAATACTGACTCGAGGAAAATTCCATCACTAGAGAAACCTTTAAAACTCATTTGACATCTTTCTGCAAACTGTGACTTTTTGCTAATAGGTCCTATTGGAAGGCTTTAAAAACTAACCCAAACATCTAATTGGGATCTAAAATTAGACACATTGACTCTCTGCCCAACACACTTTTACCCTATCAAATCTCGTCTCATAAAAAATTTGGGGTCAAAAAATATTGACCATCAAAGTTGACCTCTCAGAATTGGCTTTGAAAACAAGGAAAACTGACACTTGGTAGATCAAAAACTAGGGTATTGTTTCACTTTCATTAGGACAACATAAATCTATGATTTGGGCTCATGATGAATAACTGGAGGCAAATGGTGAACGGTCAAAGTTTGCAAATTGGCAGACTTAAATTATTTTTAGAGTACAATACAATGGTACAATCCATTTGATCTCACCTTTCATGGATTAGGAGTTATGATTTCATGAATAGGGGTACTAACAAATATGCCTTTCTTAACACCAGTAAAAAGTTAGAAATTGCGTTTGGAATCACATTTGAAAACGAATCAAACGGATTTGTCATAAACTCAAACTTGAAACATAGCAACTTTCTAACCACTAAAATATGATGCAAAAGGAACTCTAGCATTTCAATCAACTAGGTGAAAGTTATAACATGTCAAATAGGGCTTCCCAGAATTCAAAACAATTCATATCAGCATGACATCAATAAATGACCAACTTTGAGGGATTCAAAACCTTTTCAAACGGATTAAAAATGACTCAAAATCTAAAACATAGGCTCTCTAGTATGGACACTAAATATTTCCAAAGCATTGAGTCATGAAATATTTTTGGGTGTGAGATATTCAATGACAAACACAACCTCTTGTCACTATTTGACACGAGTGAAAATACAGAATTGACAATTGCTCAAAACGGGATCTCACTGAATGGCTCAAAATGGTAGTTTAACTTCATGAAACAAGTGGATATGTTGAATGGAAGGTGTCAAAAGAATTAAACATCTTACAGGCCTCAACAGAATAGTTGAGTACACATGCATTAAAAACATTTAAGGACTTGATTTTTTCAATGGTACTCAAAATTGGGCCTATAATTTTGAGCTTCAACAACTTGCTCTCTCAGTTATTCTAACTCTGTTTTGTGCATTCAAAGTACTTCCTAATGTAGATCCACCTAAGGTTTTCCTATGAGTTTCCTTACTCAAAATAACACTGATTACATCATCATATTTTAGGGTACTAGATTCAAAAACATAATTATTCAAGCAAAGAACACAAAATCAAGAGAGCCCTAATTTCTTCATCAAAATTAATTCCCAAAAAAGATAACTAACTAGAAATAGTATTAAGCTCATTTAAATTATCTTCAATAGATCCACCTTCTGTCATTTACATATTAAATAAACATTTCATGAGAAATACCTTGTTTGAAGCAACATGCTTTTCATATAGGTTCGCTAGGGTTTGCATCAACTCTTTCGTCATCTTTGTTTTTGTAATATTAAATGCCATCAATGGTTCCAAGCATAATCGAATGCTTTCAAGTTCCTTTTTGTCTAAAATATCCCATTCGTCATTTGACATAGATCCCCGATTCTTGGTTTTTCCTTCCAACAGCTTCCATAAATCCTTCTGATAAAGATAGTCCTCCATTTGCATTTTCCATAATTAAAAGTTCTACCCATTAAACCTATCAACCTTCAACTTACCCTCATCTGCCATCTCTCCCACTCAACCATGAGACTCCCACTTGACTGTGATACTTTTCTACAGAGGTTAACTAAAAAGCAACCTCGCTCTAATACCACTTTTTAGGATTATGCCACAAATAGAAATAACAATTACATGCACATATAAATAATATCAAAAAAATAATAGATCTCATAGAAAAAAAACATGACACCAAGATTTAACATGGTTCACCCAATCCTTGGGCTATTTCCACTAGACAAAAAGTCCAATCTTATTATGACCCAGTGATTACAACTTGATTACAATCTACAATACCTTATAGCTCAATACTGTCACAAGAACCAATTTTCACATAACCTTATAAAAAAATCCATAACCCTAAGCCCTTTTATACAAGTACTAAACTACTTTGGGTTTATAATTAATAATTACATGTCAGCCCAAAATCTTGATAAAATAGGGCCCAAAGAATTTATGAAGTATGTACAGTACTTCCATGATTAGTCACCACAAACCAACAATCTCCCACTTGGGAATTGCTTAGACTCCACACTAGAGAACACCTTTAGCATGATCTTTGGGTCTAACTAATTCTAACAAGGGCTACGGAATTCTATGGCTATCCCCTCTCAACAAAAATCTATGATTTGAAGCTAAATATCTATCAAATCTGACAAAACTAGCATTAGTGACCTCCAATGTCATGTCTACACTTCACAACTAAACTCGGAGTCTTTCTCCATCTCTTTCCAATTCCAATTTCATCTCTTTGGAGAATAAAGTAACTCCTTTATATAGACATATATACATGAATAATGAGTACCAACAAAAAGGCCTATTAACCTAAGCCTATGATATTCCAATTAACCCATTATGAATCTCCTCAACTAGAAAAGTAGCAAACTCTAGAATCGAGCTCATTCCATACTTCAAATTTTGAGCTATGATGAGAACAGTAGAGCCTTGAATGTGATCTTGCTCATCCATTCCAAATATTTTGTAGAGAGAAAAATATAAGGCCTATTCCCTAGGATTAAAATACTTTTTCAACAAGGGTTCTAGTGTATTTAGTGTGACTAAAGGAAATGATCCAATTTCAACAAAGTGATGTTGCAATGGTCCTCCCATTAGGTATATATTATGTGCATCATACCTATCTTGAAAATATTCCATATCAATTTTCTCATGAACAACATGGCTAAGGTTAAGCTTGAACACTTCTCTGATCAGTTTGAGTGAAACCATAAAAAGATTATCCCCTTGTAGCAACTAGAAAGAGGGTTAAATGCATAACATACTATGAGAAATCACAAAACTCAATAATCATAAGTTAGCACCCACTAATCTTCCATGAAAGCCAAACTAATAAAGAAAGCAATAAAAAACTCCTCTTTCATTTGTAGCTCCCATGTCCTTCTTTCTTCTCCCACTGATTGTAGCTCCAAAGTTGCCTATAGTGCACACAAAATTGAAGCAAAAGTCTATGATGTGGATAATGCCATGAGAATACTTGAAGTTATGATTTAAGCTTGAGAGAAGATGGTGTGAAAATGCAAAGAAGCTAAGGATGTAAGGACTTCGAAGACAAAAACTTCGAAGGGCTCAAGGACCCGAAATGAGAGAAAGAGTGTCCATTTTATAATTGACATGGAGGATGAGAGCATTGGATTTTTCACCCATAGATATGTGATGTGGCAAGAGATTCCTTTGAGAATCCATGATTCATATGACAAAATATGCCAATTGTAAGATTCTATGACACATGAAAGTCAAACTTGGCTAAATGTGGACGAGAATCTATGACGCATCATAAGACACCTCAACCCACTTAAAGCCAAGAATCTATAATGAATAAGCCAAATAGGGACATGCATAAGAGAATAAGAATATATTATTATAACATATCTTATCCAAGTGTCAAAGGAGAATCCACGAGGTGTCATATCCAAGTGCCATGACGATCCAATATTTTACGGAATATTTGAATTAAAAATCCTTTTATTCCACAAAATAAGAATTATTAGAAAATGGAATTAATGATGGAAAATGGAACTTAGGAAATTGTAAATTTCCATGGTTTGAGGATGATGAACCAATTAATTACTTAAATTAATTAATTGATGGTGATAATTAGGAAGAATGGTAGGATTAAATTATGGGTTATTTAATCCTATAGAGAAAATTAGTAGATGATTGGCCAAAAATGATTAAATAAATGCGACAGTATCCTTTGATGAAAATGTAATGATAATGGATATCGAATAAGATAATGATAGATAGACCAAAGCCATGGTAAAATTGATTGACAGATTGAGATTTATAACATGCCAAGGACACATGACATGAATTGGTTGATATGTGACATTTAACCGACATTGTAAATGCTACAGGATTGAAATTGATTGATAAGGTTTGATCATAATAACATCGACATAAACTCTCAATATTATTAAAATGGTTGATGATGCCATGATTTGACATTGAAAACCTTAACAACATCAAATATTGAATGAAATGAATGATAGTTTGACTGAGCACTAAGAGCCATGGCAGTACTAAGGTCAAGTTGATAAGATTGATAGGTTGATAGGTTTCCAAGGCACTGAAAGCCTCAACAATACCTGAGAGTTGGATAAATGATGATTGATTTGAGATTTTTGATATGTTTTGAGTTGATATGAAATGTTTTCAAGTTGATTTGATATGATTTCAAAATGACATGAAATTGATGTGAAAGAGGATACAAATGATAAAGTCTGATCAATTTGGTCAAAAGATCAAAGTTAGTAGAATGAGAAAATGGGACAAATTAGTATGAATAAGTGATGAAATTGTATATGTGAACCATTTTTGAGCATCTAAATTTTGCCCCTCTTTGATACAATGTGATTTAGAGTGTTGTGTCAAAGAATAACTAATGAGAAAGCCACAACATACTCCAGTAGGGATGATATATATGGGTTCCCCCTCAAGAAATTGACTAAGTTAAGCATATTATAAGCCAATTTTTTGACAATAAGAAGAAAAAACCATATCAACTGACAGAATGAAAATCAGAGCTAAAATGTGAAAGTTATGAGGCCTAGAGTGTAGAACAGGGTCAATCGGGAGCCTGAGACTAATTGCATGGGTTACCACTCAAGAAAGAAAAAAAATGATGAAAATGATAGTTCATTTTTTCCACAAAAAATATACAAATCTAACGCAACTGATGGATTGAAAATCCAAGTTAAAATGCAAAAGTTATGGGCTCCAGAGTACAACATAGGGGCCCTAGGAGTAGTTTTGGGCATCCTACTATCTCAACTATGCCCAAAACTCAACCAATTGCATCAATGACACAATTGGTAAGCCCAAGTACACCATGAAAGTACCAAGTGCATCAATAATGCACTTGGGAAGCCCAAGTGGACTCAAAAAGTGCAAGATGTGCTCGAAAAGGCTCCAAGGGCCAAAATCAACATGACGAGGGGCAACTAGGAGCCCAAGAGTAATTTAAAGGATGAACACTCAATACAGTGACCAAATAATGAAAATGATAGCTCATTTTTTTCACAAGAAAGATATGATTCTAATGCAATTGACGGTTCATAAATTAGAGTTGAAACGCAAAAGTTATGGCCTCTAGAGTGCAACGTAGGGGTTTTTGGAGTAGTTTTGGATAACCTAGGTCCCCAAGTGCACCCAAACTCTAACAAGTGCATCAATGATGTATTTGGAATGACCAATTGTGTCAATGAAATAGTTGGGAACCCCAATGATGCCCTAAAAGTGTAGATTGCACCCTAAAAGGCTCTGGGGCCTAGAATCAGCCCGATTGGACTCAAAATGACCTGAAACTATGCGTGCATGCCCAAAATGATTGAAAGATGTCAAAGAATGAGTGAAATCATCAAAAATGGTCAGATTTGGTCAAAGATGATGAGACAAATTCTAGACTAAGGTTAAACTAGGTGGAAAGCCATAGAAAGTTGATTGACAGTGTAGGATGATGTAGGAATGCATGAATGCTAGATGAAGATGATTTGGTGAATCTGAAGACATGATCATGGTGATAGAGAATGAGGTGAAGAAGAAAGATGGGATGAGCAGATGTTAGTATGATGGAAAGACTTTTTATTGTAGAAAATGCACTATATTTCAAATGGAGATTTATTTTGATATGGCAAATGGAATGCAATGCATCATGGCATAAAGGGCCAGAGCACAAATGCAAGCCTTTTGCGTAAATGAGCATGATGCAAATAGAGAATGACCTTGTCCTTCCTAAGGCATATGTACAAGTCTTAAACTCTCAAACTTACATTGTAATAGATAGAAATAGAAAAAGATGACCATGAACCATCCCAGTCAGTCTCATAGATTAGTTTTATATCATCGAGTGGCATAGGAACATGATCAAAGAAAAAGAAAGAAAAAAATAAATCACTCACTAAATAGCATGAGCCAACAACTATCCTTGTCCATTATTACTTGAATTTTAGTGTTTTAGTTGTTTAGATGGTGTTTGACAGGTTGATAATGTGATAGCTCTATTTGTGGATTCAATTGATAGGTTTGTAGTGACATGTTGGATTGATTGTTGGTTCACGTTGCTCAGATAGTGTGATTGTCTTGAAAGTGTAGTGCTTTGAATTTCAATCTGCAAAGTACAAGTCATTATGCAAAAGGGGTGGTTATCCACAGTGAATACATACAAGGTTTATTAAAAATTTTTGAGGGGTTTTGTGATTTTTAGGGTTTTTGAGGATATTTGATTTTTTTGTAAGACTAGTTTTTTTAAGGACATTTTACAATTTTTAGGGTTTATTAAGGACATTTTATGATTTTTAGTATTTTTTCAAGATCATATTTGAATTTTTAGGATTTTTTCAGGACATTATGTGATTTTTAGTGATTTTTTCAGGATCGTATTTGAATTTTTAGGATTTTTTCAAGACATTATGTGATTTGTAGTGATTTTTTCAGGATCGTATTTGAATTTTTAAGGATTATAAAACCATATATAGGTGTTAGTTTTGATCTGTTATGTGATAGGTCTAATGGATAAAAAGTGCTTAGGGATATGCCCCTAGTTCAAATTCAAACTTGTGCACTATGTAGGTAATATGCCCCTACACAAGACACAAACTATGTGTAAAGGCCAAATGAAAGAGTGTGTGTGTAGACTGGTGATGCTTAGGAAATATAACAAAGAACATTAACTAGTTCATGAATCATGATAAGGAGCCAAGGATGTCTTGCAATAGGAAGAATATGATCAAGGAATGATAGAGGGGGAAAAGATTAGATGGAATCCCGATAGATGGAGGAGCAAAAACTAATTACACATGGTGCCTGTTTGCCAGGTTTTCACCATGGTACTTGCCCAAAGAGCCTATTTGACAGGTTTTCACTTTTCGATAGAATTTTTCTCTTGACTCAAATTTTCATGCCAAGATGCTTGTTTGCTAGGTTTTCATTAAGGCATCCATTTTTTCATGACTTTTTTCACTTTTTTCTTTTCTTTTTTCAAGACTTTTTGCTATTTTTTTGATACTTTTTAAGGAATTTTAGATGGAATCAAGAATGTCAATAAAAAATGCTGAGAAGGTATCTATTGTTGGTGCTACTAGCTGATAAGCTCTGGATCCATGACTTTCCATAACTACATAGGAGTCTTTTCGATTCTATAGCTAAGATCAAACCATTGGAAAGGCCTCGAGATATACCATCATGTACCGTATGTAAGACAGTGTCTATCTCTTGCAAATCAAGGCATTTGAGGATAAATGGGTTAATAGATGTGTCATGTGGGATGTTACTGATGATGACATATGCAAAGGCTTGTGGGATAAAGATTTGATCTTGGGTATTGGGAAAATTAGGCAGTTGGACTCAGGGATAAACAACTAGATATAAGGGAGGGTTGAGAGGGTTGAGACCAATGACCTTTTGCATGAACGCTGATTGAGAGAGCTCCAAAAAACTTTGTGGCATGTTGAACACTGGAACACTGATATTCATGGCATCATATTTTTCATTTTGTATCCTTGGGAGTTGCTTATCTTTTAATTTTTTATGGTCTAATGGTGCCTTTCAATTTTCACCAAGAGACCTATGCTTGTTATTTCTTTCTCATTTTTCTTTGTAACTAGAAGGTGGAGTGGGCTCCCCAAAGTATACCAATGTGTTATCTTTAGAAGAAATTGCTTCTTTATGATCTTCAGTCATAATGACTTCAAAATCTATTATGAGAGTGTCATCATCATCGAATTGATCAAAAATTGGTGGTCCACATTGGTCCCAATCCAAAGGTTCAAGATAAACTGAGGAGGTGTCATCATCAATGTTGAATGGGCTTTGGTTAATGCTATGGATATGGGCATTAGGTTCCATTGTATCATTGGGGTTATGCTCAAAAGTCAAAGGATTGTTGGTTTTCGGTGAGATATCCTCATATGCCTTTTCATTGTTCAAAACATCCATAGTCTTACACATAGGTAACGTAGTATTAGGAGGACCTATTCGTAATGGTTTAAATCCAAGCCCCAAACTAGGAGATCATCCTTTTGTAGTGATGGGTTCAATTATACCTTATTTCTAAGATCCAAGATTGCTATAGCCATCATAGCCTTGTTTTTGCATGATAGTAAAACCAAGTTCATACTTGTTAGAAGATATCAAAGTTGGTTCTCATTCTACTTTTTCTTTCTCCATACAAATAGAGGTATTCTCATTGGTAGAAGTGGTATTTTGTGTATTGATGGGAGAAAGTGGTGACTCCCTAATGTGGGATACATGAGACAAAAAGTATTCTCCACACCCATTGTCTTCAATCTTCATCTTTTCCTTAGCCTTACTGAGGAGTATATTAGCATCCACATACTTAGAGGAATTTGTGGGTTGTGCTTCATTGTTTGTTGGGATTTGGTATGCAGTAGCATCTCTTAGATTAGCACAAAATTGGAAAGGATTTGGATCACCAGGGATGGTAAACTCCATGTTATTATAGGAAAAAATTAGACATTGATGATATGTAGAGGGTACTTCTTTCATAGCATGAAGCCAAGGGCATCCCGGTATCATGTTGCAGTTCATTTCTATATCTAGGACATGGAATAATGTGTCTTCAGTAACGGGACCAACTCTAACAGGTAATGTGATGACACCCCTGGAGAAGCATTCACCATCATCATAAGCTTTTATTCTGATTCTTCAAGAGGGATCTACATCATCTTCAGAATAACCCAAATGGTTAGCAACCTTAAGAGTACATATGTTTAGTCCTACTCCGCCATCTATTAAGACACATCTGACTTTGGCATTATGGATGAAGAATTCAACATGGAGGGGATTATTGTGGTTATATTTTTCC
Source organism: Cupressus sempervirens (assembly GCA_028749045.1). Taxonomy (NCBI): domain Eukaryota; kingdom Viridiplantae; phylum Streptophyta; class Pinopsida; order Cupressales; family Cupressaceae; genus Cupressus; species Cupressus sempervirens. The sequence continues at coordinate 844,980,213 of CM053793.1, read as the reverse complement.
TTAGGAATATCTCTAGGTGAAAAAGTGATATGTTGTGATGTGGATAGGTTCCCAACCATGGCTTGGAGCTAGGCAACATCAATGTTATCTAGGATGACCAATTCTTTAAGGGCTTGATCCAAGATCTTTTGATGTTGGGGAGATGCACGTAGTAGGTCCAAAATGGATATTTGTGCAGGGGTTTTGCCAAGTTTTTCAACAAGGCTATAATCAAATGAAGTAGGAGTAGTAGGTCTACTTAGGGGTGCAGGTCTAGTAGAAGTAGTAGGTTTAGATGGGGCTCTAGGTAGGGTGATCTTGCTATGGCATGTAGTGATAGCACAATGAGGGCCTTCAGCCTTCAATGTGAATGTGGATATGCAAAAATTAGACTCATTAAAGCAATTGATGGTGTAGTCATAGTTGGTGTGTGTGTAATTCACATTAGCTTGTGAGTTTGAGTTTGAACTTGATGGTTTCTCTTTTTCGTGATTACCCAAAGGATCTTTAAAAATAGTGTGATCAGAGTTGGATGCTAACAGTGATGGATCAACCATGATTACACCATCATCAATAAGGTCTTGTATTGCATGTTTCAATTGGAAGCATGATGAAGTCTTGTGTCCTTTGGCGTGATGGTAATCACAATACTTTTTTTCATCCCACCAATCTGCTTTAGTTAGTGGTTTATCTTTTATTGGGGGTAATTGTAGAAAGTTATTAGTCAATAACTATTGCAATGGAGTCTCAAAAGGTATCCCTAATAGTGTGAATTTTCTATCCTTGGTTCTAGGATGTCTTTTGTCTTTTGTGGAAGTTTTCGTTTTCTATTGTAGAGGTGTTGTTTGATTAGGAGTTTGTGAATTTGTGGGGTTTGTGCCTTTCAAAGTCCATTGAGGTTGTGTTGTGCTAATTTTTTGAGCATCCACAATGCCATCATTAGTCATGTTCTTGTTTTCGGAGAAAATTTTTGGCTTGTCATTAGATGAGTTGGTATTGGTGTTGTCCTTGTTTTTCTTAAGGATTCCCTTATGGATAAGAGAATCTTCAATACTAGCCCCTTTTTTCATTAGTTTAGAAATGGTGCTTGGGATCTTGATTTTAAGTTCATATATTAAGTCTGGAACTATGTTTTCAATGCACAAGTTAACTTGTTGTTCTTTAGGAATGTCTAGTGAGCATTTACTAACTAAGCTTCTCCAGCATAGTAAGAATGTGATGAATGGTTCTCCTATCCTCTGTTTAGTTGAACACAAATCAAAAAGTGTCACTTCATTTGTAATGTTAAAGGAAAAGTGGGATATGAACTTGTTTGCGAGTTTTGACCAGGATTTGATATTACTAGGAAGTTTGGAGTACCATTCAAGTGTAGGCCCACCTAGAGAACATGGGAACAATCTCATGAGGTAAGTGGGCTCATCACTAAGTTTGGTACACGAGGCACAAAATTCTTGAATGTGATCAACAGGGTTTCCTTTTCCTCGGTATTTTTCAAACCTTGGAGCCTCAAAGTGTTTTGGGAATGGAGACATATATAGACTTTTATCGAATGGGTTAGGACGTAGGTCCGTTTTTGTATATAGAGCCTATTTCTTTTGGACTCCCAAAGCCTTGACTTGTTTGGAAAGTTGTTTGAATTTTTGTAATAGTTCTTCATTTGGGTTTTGCATGATGGTCTTTCTGTCAAGTCTTTTGTGTATGTGAGTAGACCATTTGCTATGGTGAGAACTATGTCTACTTGGTTCTAACATTTCTATATTAGATGAGTTTGGTGAAGTGTCACTAGGTAGTGGAGTTATGTTGGCACCTTGAAGACAGAAGGGTCCTTGTTGTGGGGGAACTTGTTGCAGGATTGATTGTGATTTTTGTACCATGTGTTGTTGTTGTGCCATGTGTTCTGGTTGTTGTTGGGATACCTCTGTTGGTTGTATGTGAGACCATGTACGTGCTTGTTGTTGTAGAGGTATTTGTTGAGGTTTTTGTGGGACATGTTGTTGTAACAAATGTTGCTGGTATGCAATTTGTTGCTCAAGGCATCTTTGGTATTCCAACTGCTACTTGAGTTGCTCTTGTTGTTTAGCAAACATTGTTTGTTTCTGTTGGAATTGCTGCTGGAATTGTTGTTGATAAATTGTGTGTAAGTCAAGTGGGTTCACATGGAACTACATATTAGAAATTTTGGATGTTTGCCCCACTTGAGGTTGTTGTCATTGTGGTTGATGTTGTTGTTGATATGTGGGATGTGTGTTAAGTGGATGTAGACTGGGTTGTGGCTTGGAAGTTTTGAGTCCTTGTACCACTATAGGTTGTTGTTGTCATGGGGGTTGACAAATTCCTTGAGAATTGAATGTCATGTTTGGATTGTTGTTTTGGTACCTTTGTGTATTAGATGTTCCTACTTGTGACATCATATTGACTTGACTATGTGACGTGTCCCTATTGGGAATGGGCATAATGTCAATAAGACTTTTCCTTTGTGTGTCCATAGGGATGGTTGCACTTGATGTTTCACATGTTGTACTTATGAGAGGCTCCATAGCATTTGATGTCATATCACTTGGTAAAGTTAGGAGCAATGGTGTACTTTGTTGATTTGCCTCTAGAGAAGGTATGTCTGGCATCCCTAGAGAACCAGTCCCTTTAGGTGCATCTTATTTTTGCATCATGTGACTAAAATCAAGTCTTAATGTCCTTTCAGGGTGTTTAGGGATTGGTGGTAATTTCTCAAGCAAGGGGTTAACATTGATGTGTTCAAATGTACTTTGGAGGACTTTGATAGTTGATTCTTGATGGGACCTTGTAGGTACTGCTATCATGTTTGACAACTCCAAAGTTTTTTTTCCTTTATCTAAGTCCAAATTGATCATGGGTTGGTTGTTTTAAATTGTTGTGTTGGTTTTTTTTTTGGACTTAGGACCTTCCAAGTTTGGGTTAAATTTGACAATTTCTTGGGCTAGCAAACATTTGAAGTTCTTGCGAAATTTTTTGTCTTGACATGCCTTAGCCATTTCTTCATCAGTGATGTCATAGTTAGTGTTAGAGTCATTACTTAGGTGTATAGTACCTTGTTGTATGTTTGATGACTTATAGTTGAAGGTACTTGTGTTAGGTTGGCTAAATTCAAAGGAGTGTGATTGTTCATCTTCAGGTGTGGTTGGTACACTTCCTCCTTCTGGTGGCATTGTCATGAATATAGGTTCAAAGTCAGAACTCCATTGAACCATCCCATGTGGGGGGGAAGTGTTTGGAGGAAATCTCATGGTAGGTGCATTGTTCAAGGTTTTTTGTGCCATAGATTGATTATGAGGATCTTGTGGATACATGTTCAAGGGATCTGCTAGTAATGGCTATGATGCCTCGATTTGGTCTTTGTCAAAGGTTTGTTGGGTTCTCTTGGTTTTCTTCTATCTTGGATGAGGTTTTGGTTGTGATTGTGTCTTAGAAAACAAAGGTTGATAGAGTTCCTCAGGTCTCTAAGCTGATTGTGTCCTAGTAAGTGCTAGCATGATACCTAAGAATGCAGATACAATGGAAATTTTGAGTGTTTTGGGTGATTTAGAGTGGTGGGTATGCAAGATATGAGTGTTTTCAGGATTTTTAAGTATTTAGGGATACTATGCAATGTGAGGAAATTCTTAATGAATTAGGGTTTTTATGTGCAAAGTGAAAATGTCCTAGGGATGTTATGCAAGTGCAAATGCCAGGTGATGTTTTGAAGTTTTACTAGAGGGGATGAAAATGACTCTAAGGTATGAAAAATGACAATTAGGGTTATGTTTTAGACTTGGTGAGGGTGCCAAATGTTGATGTGTGTAAGGTAGACTATACAAGGGGTGGTGTTCAAGGGTTGATAATGACGTTTGGGACATGCAAAATGAGGGTAAATGCTCAAGAAGGCAATTTGGTTGATGGAAAATCTGATAGGGTTTGGTAATGAAAATGATGCTAGGATTTTGGTCAATGCAAGATGAAGGGGATATACCACTAGGGTAAGTCAAAATGAAATTTTAGGGATACTAGGGATATGATTATTCTAATGATAGAGGTGTATGCAAGATTTTGAACTTAGGTAAAACCTTTAGAGAGTATTTTGTCTAGGAGCTTAACCTCGTGATAAAGGACTTTGGATTTTGACCAAAAAACTGATAAAAGACAAAAAGATCAAATTGATAAAAGATGACAAGGTCAAATCTATCAAGACATAGATAGATTTTTCCCAAAGAAAATGATAAGAAAAGATAAAAAGACTAGTCAAGATCCATTATTCATCAACACTAGGAAATACTCTGAGACTCATACTTTGTCTAGATTTTTGACTAAATTCAATGGTTTTAGGAGTTCAAAATGATGTTTTGGGGACTCAAAATGGTGATGATACTGAGTGGATATGTAACATGGACAATTACTATGATGCAAAATGGGATTTTGGGTGCAAGATACGATTTTGGGTCAAGTGCAAAATGAGGAGGTGTAGAGGCTCCTAGATGTAGTTTTGGGGTCCTAAAGTGTAGTTCAGAGGCCCAAAATGGTCATGTAGGTACCCAAGTGTTCCCTAAAAATTCCAAGTGCACCCTAATAGTACCAAATACATCATTGATGAAATTGGGGCCAGTTTGGTTGCAGTTGGTAGTTTCTAGGTATAGTTGGTAAGCTAGGAAGAATGTTTTCTGATTCTGAAAGGTATGGTTGCCAAACTGATATGCCACAAATCTAAGATGCTAAATTTGATGTTAGGATGGGTTGGGAGATTTATAATAGAGGTTATTACCTATATAATGATGTCCTAAGTGAAGGTATTGAAGACTAGGTGATGCAGAATGCAAATCTTGGCAAGTTGGTGCAAGGGGAGCTAACCAAGTACCTAAAGACACAACTGAAGCCCCAAAATTATACCTAGAGTAAAAATATAGGTTTTAGGACCACCAAGTGCACCCAAATAGTTTGAATTGCATCAATTATTTAGTTGGTAGTTTCAAGGCACAATTGGTAAATTGGACTGAAACTAAGGCAATTCTAGGAGCTATGGTTTCTTGATTGATATCATTGAGAGGTAAACAATAGAGGACAATGTTAAGACTAGTATGAATGCTAAAAATTATGGTTAGGGCACCCAAAATGATGGATAAAGTGGTCAAGATGATGAATAGGTATTCAAAGATGCAAGGTGGTGAATGCAAAGTGTTGATTTTGAGATGGGAATGCAAAAGACTAAGGGAGGTAAACTGAACCTAAATGGATGCAATATGAAAGGTAATAGATGTTGAATGAGGACTAAAAGGTGAAATATGAAGTCTATATGATGCATTAATGAGGCCTATAATAGGGTGAATGCAAGTGAAGTCTATGCAAGTGTAAGATCTATGTTTTGTGAAGCACGTTTAGGAGCACAAGTCACCATGTTTTCCAAGGTTTGAGTCTGTTGAACCAAAGTTTGGCCAAATTTTTTGACAATGTGTAATGTTTTAAAAAGTTCAAATGATATCCAAGGTGTAAATTTAAAATTTTGGCTTTTATCTTGATTATTTTTTACACACATGCAAGACATATTAAGACAAGAATAGCTATTGTTAAAAGTTAACAAACAAACCACAACCTAGGATTTTAGGACTGTATCCACTAAATTCCTACTTGAAAAAAAGTTTAGCTACGCTTATCTAGAGTGGAAAACCTAGGATCTTGGAACCATAGGCTCCCCCTTACAGTGTACTCACTTCTCAAGGCTACCAAGATCTACTTCCCAAGGGTCATGGCTTCCCAAGGGACTGTTGCCTCTACTAAGGACCACGAGAATGTAGGATGTCTTCATGGGCATGGGTGACCCCTTGAGCCAATGGATAGAAAGGATTTTGGCCACTAAAACATGGTTTTTAGTAAGGGCATTTTTTTTGGAAAGTGAATGATAAACTTCCATAGAAGGTCTCCCAGCCTCGAGAATTGAGGTTTGATGCACCAAAAGGGTACTAGAGGAGAACTATCATGCATCAATACTGCCGACACAGCTTTCACCATAATAAAATTTTATATAGTAGCTAGAATGTTGACCTGGCTTTTGGCCCATTACTTCTCTGAGGTTGTCCCTTGGCATACCCAATATTGAGTATCTTGGTCCAAGGCAGGCCTCCTATAGAAGTTACATGGATTTCTCTTACACCCAAGATCCATGAATGGCGAGGGGAGAGGATACGTCCAATGCAAATCCTAGGGATTTAACACTATAGACATGCCAGGTAGAAAAGAAAAAGGTTCATTTTAAGCACCAAATGAAATGTTATCTAATCTAAGGAATCCACACACATGGTTTTGACAAGCACACAATGGTCTTCAACAATGTCCTGCAAACAAAGGATTAGCAGTTTATGATCATGTCTTCATCCCAAAATTTCCACATGCTGTAAAAATACCATCAATAACAAAAAATCATCTAATCTAAGTTCTAGAAGGAAATGGAAACCTTATGTGCAGATTCTAATTAATGTATGTGCTTACTATGAACCAAGTGTGCTCTGACAGAGTAGATTGCACCCCAGAAGGCCAAAATGGCTCAGAACACCCCCAAGTGTGCCCAGACAATGTATACTACATCAATGATGTAGTTGGGGCCCAGTTGGGCATAGTTAGTAGTTTCTAGGTGCAGTTGGGAGCCCAGGTGCAAACTATGGGGAAATGGTGCCTAATGAAGACCCAGAAATTGAATTTTTTTGAAACCTATACTACCAAGTGTGCCCAAATAGTACCAACTACATCAATGATGTAGTTGGTAGTTTTATGCTATACTTGGTAAGTAAAAAATAGTAGAAATGGGTTTTGGTGGCTTCTAGGCCCTAAAACTGCACCTAGGAGTCCCAACTGTGCCCTGACAGAGTAGAGTGCATCCTAGGACAGCAAGCTGACATAATGCATGAAACAAGAGCATAAAAGCATGTTACTATACCCCCTAATTAATCTAGGTGTGAAAAGGAAGAGTAGATAGTTGTTATATCCTTCCAAGTGAGCTCATTCCTTGCACCTACAAGCACAAAACAAGAAAACCCAAGTTAGATCATATGCATGTTCATGTCGAGTTCACCAAATGTAGCAACTATAAAATGGGTTAAGTGCATAACATACTATGAGAAATCACAAAACTCAATAATCATACATTAGCACCCACTAGTCTACCATGAAAGCCAAACTAATAAAGAAAGCAATAAAAACCCCCTGTTTCGTTTGTAGCTCCCATGTCCTTCTTTCTTCTCCAAACGATTGTAGCTCCAAAGTTGTCTATAGTGCACACAAAATTGAAGCAAAATTCTATGATGTGGATAATGCCATGAGAATACTTGAAGTCTTGATTTAAGCTTGAGAGAAGATGGTGTGAAAATGCAAAGAAGCTAAGGATGTAAGGACTTCCAAGGGCTCAAGGACCCGAAATGAGAGAAAGAGTGTCCATTTTATAATTGACATGGAGGATGAGAGCATTGGGTTTTTCACCCATAGATATGCGATGTGGAAAGAGATTCCTTTGAGAATCCATGACACATATGACAAAATATGCCAGTTGTAAGATTCTATGACACATGAAAGTCAAACTTGGCTAAATGTGGAAGAGAATCTATGAAGCGTCATAAGGCACCTCAACCCACTTAAAGCCAAGAATCTATGATGAATAAGCCAAATAGGGACATGCGTAAGAGAATAATAATATATGATTATGACATATATTATCCAAGTGGCAAAGGAGAATCCATAAGGTGCCATATTCAAGTGTCATGATGATACAATATTTTATGGAATATTTGAATTAAAAATCCTTTTATTCCAAAAAATAAGAATTAGTAGAAAAAGGAATTAATGATGGAAAATGGAACTTAGGAAATTGTAAATTTCCATGGTTTGAGGATGATGAACCAATTAATTACTAAAATTAATTAATTGAGGATGATAATTAGGAAGAATAATTAGTAAGAATGGTAGGATTAAATTATGGGTTATTTAATCCTATAGAGAAAATTAGTAGATGATTGGCCAAAAATGAATAAATAAATGTGACAGTATCCTTTGATGAAAATGTAATGATAATGGATATCGAATAAGATAATGATAGATAGACCAAAGCTATGGTCAAATTGATTGACAGATCAAGATTTATAACATGCCAAGGACACATGACATGAATTGGTTGATATGTAACATTTAACTGACATTGTAAATGCTATAGGATTGAAATTGATTGATAAGGTTTGATCATAATAACATCGATGGACACTATCAATATTATTAAAATGGTTGATGATGCCATGATCTAAAATTGAAAATGTCTGTTAGAAACATTAATCTTCCCTTGGATGTATTTAATTGGGATATTCCAAGGATCCCTAAATGTAGTTTCTCCTATTGTACACCTGTGGAGGACATGTCATTATTTGTCCTTTATTCCACATGTGAGGACAACTCATTTTTATAATTCCTTTATTAAGGAATTTAGTTTATCCTCCTTAAGAGGATTGTGACACTTTGCACACACCTATTATGAATGTGGCATTCATAGAAATGGGAGTTACACATGCGAACACATGCAACTCCTTTCTCATCTCTTTAAAAGAGATGCTCCTCTTTCTTTATTCTTTACACATCATTTTGATGTTATTATATTGAGCTATTTTTCTCCAACACACACTCTCTCTCTCTTCTCTAGGCATTTTCTATCATTCATAATACTCACAAGGGGTTTTCTTTGCTTTCCCCTTATAAATTCTTTCTCCATTTTTGAACCATCTTGGTGTATGCTCTTGGATTTTGTTTATCTCATGGTAACATTGTTTCACACTTAACTTACTTGGATTGTTTTTCGTTCCTTGCTCTATCTTATTGTTTCTTTCATGGTACCAGAGCTTGGTTACTAATCCTCATTTTAAGTTTTGTGTTGAAGGTTGCCATTCATTGGAGCACACCTTATTTGGAGACATTATTAAGAGAAGAGGTTTGTGTTGTGGTTTTAGCTCATTCTAACATCTTGTGTGTGCAGGTTTTATTTTAACATTTTTTTTCTAATTCTCTTTGGAATGCTTGCTGCCAAAGGATTTTCCTTTCAAAAAATTCAATTTTTTTTTGCTCTTGTTTTGGAAGGTATTCCACCAAAACAAGAAGCATTTCTTCATAGCACTCATTTATTTAATTGTGCAAATTTTTCTAGATTAATTATTATCATTTAATTTAAAAAAATTTCTTCAATAATTTGTACCATTTTGTAGATTATTATTTTTAATTTAAAAAATAAAATATTTCCTAATAATATTTTTGTAGGGAACACTTAGAATTTATTATTATTTTTATCATACATTCAATAGAATTTTTGAAACTTAAATATTATCTATTTCTTTGAAATTTAAAACATATCCTATTTATACTTTTTAAACAATCAAAGATATTACCTTTTTTTTAAATATATTTTTATTTTTCAAATTTAATGTATGAGATTTTAATATTTTTGGTATCTTTGATTTCCAAAGTGGAAACTTCTCTCTCGATTTTCTTTGAAGAGATTATTTTGCATTTTTTTTTAGAAACTTCCATGAGCATCTTCCTGTATTTTTTATTTTCTCAATTGGCTTTCTATATTTTTTAACCCAATTTTATCAAGTTTCATCATCTCTACGTCTATTCATATCATACATTCACAAGCCATAAAAGTTTCAGCTCCTTTCTTTTCCATTTTTCCTTCTTCCTCTCAGTCGAATTCAATCTTGTGACCATTTCTTCTGATTTAGGGCAAAAAACTAATCAAACCGTGTGGGCTAGGGTTTGCTAAGATCTAATTTCGGTGGGCTTCTTCCTTGTTTATTTTACTCTACTATAAACCCCAAAAGCTCTAACAAACTCCCATGTTCGTGACATTGGACACCATTAACTATGCCTCCAAATAGATGCAACAGTCTGTTAGTACAATTTTTTATATGTTTTGTTCATTATTATTAAGTGAAAAGTATATCAGAGCTATCTCAATCTTTGACTACATTTGAAGGCTTACTGAGGTGGTTTTACCTGTGAATAAGTTTTCTTTTAAAATGCTTTTCACATTATTATTTTTAGTCTTTCCCTTGTTGCTAAAATTCCTACTATTAAATTAGTTCTTGCTTTAGCATCTAACATGAATTGGCCTATTCAGAAAATGGATGTTAAAAGTGCCTTCTTAAATGGTGATTGACATGAAGAAATCTATATGGTTCAACCTCTTGGATTTTTTAAGGAAGGTAGTGAAAATTTGGTTTGCAAATTGAAAAAATCTATTAATGGTCTTAAACAATCACCTAGAGAATGGTATTCTAAAATTAATTCTTTCTTTATTTCTCAAGGCTCTTCTAGAAGTAAGAATGACCCTAATTTGTATATTAAACATACTTAAGATGATATTATCATTGTTATTTTTTATGTGGATGATCTAATTCTCACTTCTAGTTTAGATGCTTTAATTTCTGGTATTAAGTTTCAACTTTAACAAAAATTTCAGATGACTGATTTAGTTATCTTACATTACTTTTTAGGGATGCAAATTTGGCAAACCCCTAAGGGTATCTTTCTTTCTCAAAGCAAGTATGCTCATGACCTTTTAGAAAAAATTAAGATGAATGATTCTAACCATGTTTCAATTCCATGTGAATTAGGAACTAAGTTAATGGCTGATATGAATACTCCTTTTGTTGATGAAACTATGTATAGGCAATTGGTAGGAAGTTTAAATTATTTAACTCTTACTAGACCCAATATTGCTTATAGTGTGGGTTTAGTTTCTAGATTTATGTCTAAACCACAACAAACACATTTTAAAGTTGCTAAAAGAATCTTAAGGTACATTAAAGGAACTATCAATATGGGATTATTCTATGATGCCAATTCTGAATTTATTTTACATGGCTATACTGATTCCGATCTAGGTGGAGATCCCAATGATGGGAAATCCACTTGTGGCTATTGTTTCTTTGTTGGTTCAAGTGTAATTTCTTGGAAAAGTAAAAAAGAACACTCTATTTCCCTTTGCTCAATTGAAGCTAAATACAAAGGTTGTACCAATGTAGCTAAGGAATCTTTATGGCTTAGAAGACTTCTTGAAGATTTGGGTCTACCTCCACAAGCACCTACCCCTCTACATTGTGACAATCAAAGTGCTATTGCCTTCACAAAGAATTCAATTTTTCATGTAACGACCAAACATATTTCACTTAAACATCACTTCATTCGAGAACAAGTTGAAGACAAGCAAGTTACTCTCCTTTATTGTAGAGGTAAACATCAAGTGGCAGATATTTTGACAAAACCACTTTCTAAAGAGAGATTTCAATTTCATTGTAAAAATCTGGGTTTACAATCCTTTGATGTAACCTCCCCAAGTAAAGATTAAGGGGAGGTGTTAGAAACATTAATCTTCCCTTGGATGTATTTAATTGGGATATTCCAAAGATCCCTAAATGTAGTTTTTCCTATTGTACACATGTGGAGGACATGTCATTATTTTTCCTTTATTCCACTTGTGAGGATAACTCATTTTTATAATTCCTTTATTAAGGAATTTAGTTTATCCTCTTTAAGAGGATTGTGACACTTTGCACACATCTATTATGAATTTGGCATTCATAGAAATGGGAGTTACACATGCGAACACATGCAACTCCTTTCTCATATCTTTAAAAGAGATGCTCCTCTTTCTTTCTTCTTTACACATCATTTTGATGTTATTGTATTGAGCTATTTTTCTCCAACACACACTCTCTCTCTTCTCTAGGCATTTTCCTTCATTCATAATACTCACAAGGGGTTCTCTTTGCTTTCCACTTATAAATTATTGTCTCCATTTTTGAACCATCTTGGTGTATGCTCTTGGATTTTTTTAATCTCATGGTAACATTATTTCACACTTAACTTACTTGGATTGTTTTTCGTTCCTTGCTCTATCTTATCATTTCTTTCAACCTCAACAACATCAAAGATTGAATGGCATGAATGATAGTTTGACCTAGCACTGAGAGCCATGATAGTACTAAGGTTAGATTGATAGATTGATAGGTTGATAGGTTTCCAAGGCACTGAAAGCCACAACAATACCTGGGAGTTGGATAAATGATGATTGATTTGAGATGTTTGATATGTTTTGGGTTGATTAGGATTGATTCTGAGTGATTCTGAGTTAATTTGGGGTGATTTTGAGTTGATATGAAATGGTTTTGAGTTGATTTGATATGATTTTGAAATGACATGAAATTAATGTGAAAGAGGATACAAATGATAAAGCATGATCAATTTGGTTAAAAGATCAAAGTTAATAGAATGAGAAAATGGGACAAATTAGTATGAAGAAATGACAAAATTGTAGATGCGAACCATTTTTGAGCGCCTTCACCCCTACATGGATTTTAAAAATCTTGGTAATTGGATCATATTTTTTGGCCATGCATACTAGTAGGTCACCAGCAAAGAAAACTTCAGGGACAATCAATTTTCCTATATCAAATTCCTAGACATTATTCATTGGAGTATCCAAATATTTTTCTGCAAACCACTTCTTAAAAATTTCTAATCCTCCCATACAAACCTCTACATCCCTCAAGTAATTTGTCTTATCATTAGAACCCTCACTGACTAACAACCTAGGAATTTTTGGAATGACTTCTCTACCCCTAGTCAATTCATTTATTAATGGAGGCATTTGTTCTTAAAAATCATCATGGACTACTCTTTTTAAGTAATCTAACTTGTAAGAAAAATCCTTGTGAGGAGGCATTTTTAGTTTATCCTAGCACAAATCACAATTTTTCAATTCTTAAAAGTTTCAAACAATTTACCCACTTCTTTTCTTTCTTATTCTTCTCTGTGAATCACTCTACAAATTACTTAAAACCCTAAAAAAATTCTTGCCATAGATCTAGGAATGCCTACGCTGTGAGAATTTTACAATTTTGTGGCTCATTAATGGTGAATTAGGCAATATATTGCAGCATTAAGGTCACACAAGGTAGCACTAGACAAAATTAAAGCTTCTAATAGTTAATGTTCATGTCATGCCTTAAATTTGAATTTCCTCCACCAATCATAAAGCATTGGATGACCTGTTTTAAATTCAAAAAAGTTATGTTGAAATCTTTTAGAAAATATGTCACACATCAAAAAAGTGCATTCCCGCATTACATAAACCTTGAACACTTTCACAAAGTGATGGAGCATTGATCATTGATCTTCCAAAGATTGACAATCATTAAAATTCATTAAAACTTTATAAATGTGGCTTTAAAATTACAACCCCATTAGCACACTCATTTCTAGTATGGAAAACACATGTATTACCTTACCAATCATTGCATTCCATATCATCATACTTTTCCACACTAGCATGACTCAACAAATTCCTTAATGATAGGTCCCACCTTGCCACATAGCATGTAGGCAATTTATGGCTTCAATTAAAATTTCTTCACTTTCATATTGTGGGAATGCACTACCCATTGATCTTCTCAAGATCAACGGTGTTATAAAATCATGCCTTTCACCCAATAAATGCATTTCTTTTCTCCAACATGTTTGACAACTACCAATTGTACAAACTACATTATGACCTTACAAAGTTGCAGGTCCATGATATCATCATATGCCATATGTCTCATAGGTGCTTGCCTACATTACATAAACTTCCTTCACTTTAATATTGTAGGCATGTGCTACCTGTTGATCTTCTTAAGATCAATGGTTTAATGATATGGTAAAAAAAAGGACCCCACTATCTAGCTTGACCAATGAGGTTGCCAGAAATTCCAACATGCACTGACAATTCTGCAAAAGTTCTTAAATATACTGACAAGCTCTAACAAGTTCTAGGATTTGTGGCATATTAAAAGCTTAACATCACCAAGTATTATGTGGCACATAGGTGCTTCCTTGAATTCACTAAAATTCATACAAATTCAAATTGTGGGCATGCACTAACTATCAATCTTGGAGAGAACAACGACTAGCCAAAACAAACCACCACAGTTAAGATGCTTCATCAAATGCTTAATAAAATAATCACATTTAGGGTGGGCTTAAAATAAAAAGTTTTATATCACAGAAAGTAATGAAATAATTTTGGGAAAAATGAAAATTTAGGATAAGATTCTCCCACGCAATTTTATTTAAACTATTACCTTTCAATACATTAAGGGTTAGGGCAAGAAAAAAAAATGGCTTATGGAACTAAAAAAAAATCATTCAAGGTTTTAACAAATATCGCAAAATTTTAAAACCCCAAAATAAGGTTTTTCATTATAAGGTATAACAAAACACAAAGGGTGAAAAACTAGGCCAACACCACAAAGAAAGCATTTAACTTTTCTTTGACCATAGTTGAGCTCTTATTTTGTGCAAATTCCAATGACTGATTCATATTTTGAATCCAATTTCTTTGTTCTTTAAAACCTTTTTAGTGGATGGGTACTTACCAACTCCTTGCTTTTATGAAAGTTTCCTTCTCTTTAATTCTCTTTAAGTATACTTCCAAACATTTGATGTTAGGCCTACACTTTCCACCTTCCTCTCCAATGAAACTACTTAAAAAAAATTAGAGATGCAATTCCAATCAAACTCATTTGATATATCCTTTCGTACAAATCCTCCATTAATTTGAATCACCTGAATCAATGAGAAAACTATACCTGATTTCATCACAAATATGTGAGTATTATCATCAATTTTTTTTTTTTTAAATACCTTCAATTCTTGATGTCCTACCAATCTAATGAAGTTAGTCAGACCCCAAAGTGGGTTTGGCTTTAAAAAAAATCATTTTCAAACAACTAACATCTCAAATTGATCTATTGAACACCTAACTCTAACAAAAATCAATCTATATCATTGGTTCAACTTTTTAAAACTCATTTTCACCTCATTTGCAAACTACTAGTTTAGTGCCAAGGGATCCTCTGATTCACATTAAAAACTGAACAAAACACATAATTGGGCCCTAGAATCAGGCAATATAATTCTTTGTTCTACATACTCTTATCCTATTAGATTTCATCTCATGAAGAGATCAAAGTCAAAAGATATTGACCATCAAAGTTTCCTTCTTAGAACTACCTATAAGAAAACATGTCAGAAAACCATATAAAATGGATTCAATTGTGGCTTCAAAATTAGGTGAAACTAACACTTGTGGGTAGGAAAAGTAGACTATTGGTTCACTGTCATGAGGAAAGAATAAATATTTGATTAGGGCTCATGAAAAATAATATGGCACATTTGGTGAGCAGTCAAAGTGAGGTACTTGGATTTGTAGAACTGGGAACACTAGCAGAAAAGTGATTTTCTCAAATAGAATTGACCTAGAGAAGCATGCATATGGATCTAACAAGACTAGTAAAATAACATACTTAAAGAGTTTTTAGAGTAGAAAAAATTTTTATAATCCATTTGATCTCACCTATCATGGATTCATAGTTATGGCATCTCAAATAGGGGTACTAATTAATCTGCATTTCTTAACACTAGCAAAACATCATAAACTACATTTGGAATCACATTTGAAAACTTATCAAATGGATTTTTAATAAGCTCAAAATTGAAACATAACAAGTCTCTAACCTCTATAATGTAATGCAAAAATAATTTTCTCATTTGGTTAATTGGTTCCAAGTTATAAAAAGTCAAGAAAGGCCTCCTAGAATTATGAACAATTAGCATTTGCATGACAACAATAAACAACCAACTTTGAGGGATTCAAAACCTAGTCAAAACATGTCAAAACGACTTGAAATAAGGAAAATAGGTTCTTTGATAGTAATACTAAACATTCCCAAAGTAGTGAGTCATGTTGGAATTCACAAGTGGGAAGATTTAATTCTAAGATGGGGGTGAATCAAAAGTAACAAACTTTAACCTGTATAACTTTTAACTGAAATCATCACATGCATGTAACATATCTAATTAACATGAAAGTAAAGGCATGCATGAAAATAGACAACATAATATTTGGTCACCCAAAAACCCTCCAAAAAGAGAACGTAAAACTGGGGTGGGGATGACACCCATAGCTTATCACTAGAACAATATGTAACTTGTTAAGGTTACAAAGTTTGACCATCATCAATGATCTACCTTGTGAGAGGCCTACCTTGTTAAAGGCTTTAACACCTCGTTAATGGTGACTTGTCTAAAGGATTTACAAACATTCACTTGGAATGTCACCCTCTTATGGGATTTACAAAATGGCTATTAAACCAACCTATCTTGATAGGATTTTCATTCTCCTAATACAATGGCTAGAAAGTATAGTAGAATGTGTTGACCTAATGAATTAAAATCTTCAATTGTTGATTTAAGGTCCTTATTCTATCTAATTTGATATGATCCTTCTTGATCTGATATGACTCTATATAAAGCACTGATGATCTATTCTGATGTTAAGTGATATCGCAATGATGTCCTTTTTTCTAAGTCTTTTCACCCATTTCACTTCCTTCAAACTTTTCTAGTATTCACTCCTTACATGCATTCTCTCCTTAGATAATCTCTCTCACAATACTAAATTATGGAGTTTCAACCTCCTTAAAAAGGTTTCAAGACTTAGGGTTAGGTATGAATTTATGATTGAGATTCATCCATTTTTCCCACTCAAATCATTCCATTCTTTTGATTGGTTGTAGGTTGATTGCTTAGGGAATGAAATAAATTTGATCTTATCTTTTAATCCTTCAAATTTCATCATCTGTCAGCTCAAAAATGGTTTACATCTTAGTTTGTGAGGACACAAACTCTTATGTTGATTCTATGTTACTCAACACTTACTGATTACTAATGCTCGATACATATAGGAATTTTGTCTTGCTCGACACCTAAAGAAATCTATCTTTCTTAGCACCTATAGAAATTTTTTTCTATTTGGCATCTATAGAAATCTATCTTGCTCAACACATGTAGTAGTTCTATTCTGCTTGACACCTATAGTTTATTCAACATCTAAATGACTCGGCACCTATTGATTTTTTGGCTCAGCACATACTATGACTCAGTATCTATATTATACTCAGCATCAACTAAGAAAATTTCTTAAATTTGTTGACACTCAATTGTCAAAACCAATCTAAGACCAACAATCTCCCCCTTTCACATGAGTGTCAAAATTACTTAACTAAACACTATGAATCTAATCTCTTTGAGTACAATATAGATTTTTTTTGGGATATATAAAAAATTTCAAAAAGTGTTCAAATTTTTTTTGAAGATACTTCAAAATTTGTACTCCCCTTGAGCTGATGCACCTTTGTTGTCTCTAAAAATTCTCATGCTAGAATTGTCTTCTATTGATTCTAATATTCTCTATCTCTACCTTGCCTTGTCATTATTTTTTCTATCTTCCCTATTCTGACTCCCCCTTTTACACATCTTCTCTTGCAATTGTTGAATCATTTTGGCATCTTTACCTCCCCCTTAATCTCCCCCTTTTCTGATACTTATGTCAAAGGGTTTCATGTATTAACTAAATACTTAGCCAAAAAGGATTTATTTACCTCCATTTCTATTTTAAGAGTAGCATACTAGTTGTCTAGTGCAATTTCAAGTGATTTAAGTTGGATGGATATCTCTACTGCAAGGTGAACTAGGCCTTCCAATGTAGAAATATTGGGGTCTTTCTTCAAAACATTCTCAACATAGGCCAATTATTTGTGCAAAACTTCCATGTGTGGGGTGATGGCAGATTGAATTTGTATTAACTTGGCCTTTGTATTTTCCTCATCTACTATTAACATAGCTAATTCCTTCTAAGTGTGAAGCATCATTTGAAAATGCTTCTCACTTTGAGCTAGATCCTTGGGTAGCTGCATGCTTGATATTGTCAGGTTCCTCTCCAAGCTCATTATTCACTAGCTGGTCTCTTGTGTGAAAATTGATGGGTCACATAATTTTGAGTATAATGAGAATATATTCTCAAGTACTACTTTTACCTTTTCAATCTTCTTTGACAACTCCACTTGAGATAGTGCTATCTCACTTGATATTCTTTCATTCAAATTCATTTGGAACTTCCTTTCTGACCATTCTAACAATTTGGCATTAGTATCAAGGTCTTCATTTTGTACCTAGTCCACTATTCTAGATAATTTCTCCATGATTGGCTTGGTTTCATTAGGTACTTACAAGTTAAATGCATCTAAAAATATGTTTTTTATTTCAATCAAAGATTGCCTTTTTTTATACTCATTTCTGAGTATCTCTTATTTCTTTTTCTTCTCAAGTACCTCTTGCACTTCATTGATTTGATCAATAATCATGGTTGCATAGTCATACTTAGGAATGACTATATCTTCATCTAGAGTAGGGTCTCCATAGTGAAGTACCCTTGCAACCTTTGTAGAGCTTGAGCCTAGTGCTGATATTTGTAGTGGCATAGCAATAGTGCTTAGCTTCTGAGGCATTGTTGGAGTCCCTATTGTAGGAAAAATTATCAATGTTTGTATCGCCTCTTGTTCCTTCTCCTTTCAAGTATCCTCCTCTATTATTCCTTGAACAATTATTGTGATCTATGGGGTTGAACCTTGTTCTTGTGTTGTAGGAATAGAGGTATCCATTTGTCTTGTTTGATCATTTGCTTGCTCCTCAATAGTTTTAGTGACTGCAACTATAGAGTCAACCTTAGCTGATACATCTTGTGCAACTTGCTCTTTGGGTTTTTCAATTGTAGCTATTAGGATATGAGAAGGTGGTTCTTGTGGATTCACCTTATCCCTTGTGATGTCAGTTACTGCCTTTTATATTTCTTCCACACTCACCAAGACTAGATTTGTACACAATTGAGCTTATAGTGTAGTCTAGTGAAGAATCTTTTTAAGATCTTCTACAATCAGTGGATTTATGTTCTAACTAGAAGTATCAGGAAAATCTTGTATAGTCACCGTATCTATAGGTGTGGGAGTTACATGTGGAGGATTTGGTGGTGGCAATTGTGTGTCTTGCACACTTTGTTCTGTTTGTTGTTGTTCAACAATTGCAATACCATCTTTTTGTGTTTCCTTCTCCATTGTATCTTCTACCTCTTCTTTTTCTCCTTCTTATTCCTTATCATTTTCCTCCTCTTCTTCATTTCTCCTCCCTTCAAATGGATCTATCTCTCCTTGTTTCATAGTTTTGAGGCCATAAATTAATTTCCACATTTGAGTAGACTTCTTTACAACATCCTCAATTTTGTTTTGTAGAATATTAAATGCTCTATACTTGGGTACAAAATTTCTCCCATGCTTCTTATTTGCCTTACTAATTTTCCCTTTAGTGAGTTCAGGCATTACTCGAGCCAATGTTGACTCTCTTATTTCTTTTTCCATATTCAAGAAATAATGTCACTTATTTTCTACAATAGAATATAACTCCTTAGGCATTGTATTGTCAAGTTCAAGTGGAGTATTCTTGAACTTGGCCATCATAGTGTAGACTAACTCTTCCACTATGTTCTGCTCTTCTCTAGTCAACTTATTAAAATCTATTCCTTTTAAGCCTGATAAGTTTGCATTATCTCTAATGTTATCACAAATATTTTCTAAATCAAACTTAGTGGTGTGACTTACCACTCTGAATTGATCATTTTCATCAAACTCTGTTCTTTCTTCATCTAATTTAGGAGCCACTACATACTTTCTTCTCAGCTTCTTCTTGGCTAGACCTTCCTATTTAGTAGCCTTCTTTGTTTCCTATTCCTTGGCTTCTTTTGTAGCTCTTGTATTTTCCCTTTTGGTAGGTTTTTCTAGGCTTGGTTTGGTTGTCTTCTTGCCTTTGGGCTAAGTTGTAGACTATTTTTGGGCTTTCTTTTTCTTAGGTGCTTCCTTGGCTTGCTCTTCCTCCTTGGCACCTTCTTCTCCTTCTACATCTTCTCCCATGCCTTGGGTTAATGCAAGTGGCTCCTAGCCCTATTCTTCTTCTTCTTCTACTTCTGTTGTCCCTTCGCCAAACTTAGCCTTAAAATTTTTCACTAATTTGTCCTTTTTCTTCAAGGTAGAAGTAGTTTTTAACTCCGTGTCCACCTTGGATCTAAAAACATCATATGTGCCAAAGGGTTGGGCACTTTTATCAATATCTTCTGCAAGTAGAGTTGTTATTATTCCAAATACCTCATCAATGTTGATTTCACACCCAAGTGGCCTCAGCCATCTCACTCTTAGTACTACAACTTGCATATTTGTGTTATCAATGTCAACAAGGAAAAAAATGTCATTGATGTGCTACTCAACTAATGAAATAGGTATCCTTGGCCTCTGTTTCATAGTCTTCTTAAAATCTTCAAAGTAGCTAGTCATTATAGTCTCAAAATTTGCCCCCATTTGCTCTATATACTCATTCACCTATACTACTATTGACCTATTTGTTTTCCAGTTTACTTTTCCAAAAGAGGGGAATTATTTTTTAACATAGAAAAATGCACATATCAAAATTGCTCAAAATTTACATTGAGCTCCCTTGGACCTTCTTATGGCTCCCAAATTTTCTATAATCTATTGTAATTGCAATTCTGCTAGATCATAAGTGTGATCCTTCTTAACAATTTTGTATCCAACATCCACTACAATACAAGGTACACTATTAAGTTGGCTTGATTGGTAGAATTTATGGGATATGACCCTAATAGAAAATTCTAGAAGAGTATCTTTGATTGTGTCAATTTTCATCCCTCTCTTGTTCCACTTTGTGCTAGTATTCTTCTCCATGGCTTCTTTAGAATCACTCCTTAGGTTTTTTGGCCATTCTAGGGTTGGATACTTGGTTACCCTATGTATAATTCTCTTAAAAATTTTGATTGGTCCACCCTCCAACCGTAGGCTTCCATCATCGATTTTTCTTAGCACAATTTTTACCCATTCTGTTTTGAATACTATAGGGAAATTGAGGGCACTAGTTAAGCCCTTCCTCTCAACAATTTGAAACTCTTCCTTTAAAACTCCATCCTCACAAATTTTATTGTAGGTCTCCTTAATCTCCATGTCACCAATAGCACCTATTTTATAGTTATAACATCTCCTAACATCTTGCACCATCAAAACTTTGGGTGGAATTACGGATAAAGCTTTGGTTGGGTTGTTTTTGTATGTTACCTTAGGGATTGGTCTAAATTCTACCTATTTTACATCATTACTAACCAATTGAACCTCCAAAATCTCCTTATCTTGAGATTTCCTAGAACTAGATGCCATATCTTCAAACTAGGGTTTCAACATGAAGAAAGTTTATAACTGTGTAGCTCGGCACTAGTGTAAATACCTTGAATCATCAAAATGATGCTAAATCTTGGTTGGAATCCTTGCAAATGCTTCAATCTCTACTTTTAAATCATTTCTACACTCTTCTTTCTCTTACTCTATGTTCATGATGATGAAAAATGATTGAAAAATCAAACTAATACCCTTCAATACCAAGCATTAAATGCTTAGTGCTTATTCAACTATCCATTTGTCTCCTTAATCATTTTTGTTTCACTCAGCTTCCATTGATTTTCTAATTACTTGACATATACTAGAGTTTCCCTCACTCAGCTTCAATAGGAATTTCCCTTTACTTGGCATCCACTGCTAACTTGGCTCCTACTGACTTAGGTAGACTACTTGACATATACTAAGACTTACTTGGCATATGAGGACAAATTTTCTTACTTGGAAACAATGTGAAAATTTTGAAATTATAACCTTGCATCTTCATTCATGTTGATCTTTCCTTTTTAGTACTTAATTGTCTTGGAACTTATGTATGATAAAGCATTAAATATTAGTCCCTCGTACCTTCTTCTGCTTAGTTGGATGAAGTGTTACCACTTGACCTTTTGGGTGAAGTGATCCCTCCATTTGATGTGATGCATCCATCTTTTCTTTTCATGTTTTATTTATCTCTCCTCTGATTTGTTCAACATCAACTTTCCCTTTTCCTTTGTTGAACTCAAAGTTGGGTGCCTTTGTCCTTGTTGGGCAGTTCTTGTTGATGTGACTAGTCTTCAAACAATTGAAGCATGTAGTTTGGCTCAACCATCTACTGTAGTTTCCACTAAAATGCATTCTTATGTAATTTTTAGGGATGTATCCATAATCTTGATAGTAGTGATAACTAATGCCTAGTGTTGTAGTCCCAATTATAGGAATTTTCATGGCTTCTTCCCTTGTTTGATGACCATGTAGACTTGGATCTACATTCAAAAGCTTTGTGCCCATACTTCTTGAAATTTTAGTAGTGACCTTTAAATCTTGGTGTCCTGATGTTTCTAGTTCTATAGTCATTTGCCTGATGACCTTGCTTATTGTACTTATGATAGTGACCCATGTTTTTAGGTTTGTCATGCTAGTTGGCATTCTTGCCCCTATACATATTAGAGGTATGTCCTTTTTACCTCAAAAATGACAAGTGGTTTTTGTGTTCTTACCTTTGTCACTTCTTAAGACTATAGTCTTTGATGACTCTCATTTTTTAGTGTTGATGTATCCTAGTCCTGAAGTTTCATTGTTGGATCTTGGTGATTTTGGTAGCTATCCAAAGTACTTGATGGCTTCATTAGGTTTGGTGAAACTTTCTAAAATTGCCTTCTCTCTTCTCAAGTCATTTTGCAATTGCTCATTTTGCATCTTCAGTATGGAGATCTCAATGTCCCTTACATTCATCTCATGATGGGCATTCATTATTTGGCTTAGGGTGTCTAGCTATATGTTGGAAAATCTTGCAATTTCAATTGACTTCTCCTCCCATATATTGCCTAGATTTCTCTTTTCTTCTTCTATCATAGCTTTATCTTCAAGTTCTCTTCTTCTATTTAATCACTACAAAAAGCATTATGACTTGAGATTATTGTTCAATCTTGAGAGTTCTGATCTCTTCTACTTGAGCTCTATTCTTCTCCATTAGGTTTGCAATTGCTGCATCAAACTCCTTGGAATCTCCATTTTCAAACAATTTTGATGTGTTAATCTCCTGGTATTGTGTATCATTCTTAGCTATGGCAATTTCTCTTCTTCTTTTTAGGGATTTCCTCAATTCTTCCCTAGCTTCTTCCAGAGAATGTAGAATGAGATGTATGTCAATCTCTTGATTTTCTATGATCTTCCCAAGCTTGTAGACCTCCATTTCTGGATCTTTTCTTCAAGTTGTGAGGCTTCTCCTTGTGAGAACTTGTCTTTGATACAAATTGTTGGAATTCACAAGTGGGAAGATTTACTTTTGATAGGGAGGTGAATTAGAAATAACAAACTTTAACCTCTAAAACTTTTAACTAAAATCATCACATGCATGTAACATATCTAATTAACATGAAAGTAAAGGCATGCATGAAAATAGACAACACAATATTGGTCACCTAAAAACCCTAAAAAAGGAGAAGGTAAAATTGGGGTGGGGATGACACCCACAACTTATCATTGCAGCAATATGTAACTTGCCAAGGTTACAAAGTTTGACCATCATCAATGGTCTTCCCTATGAGAGGCCTACCATGTTAAAGGATTTAACACCCTATTAATGGTGACCTATCTAAATGATATACAAAAATTCACTTGGAATGTCACCCTATTAAAGAATTTACAAAATGGCTATTAAACAAATCTATCCTCATAGAATTTTAATTCTCTTAATAAAATGGATAGAAAGTATAGTAGAATGTGTTTACCTAATGACTTACAATCTTCAATTGCTGATTTTAGGTCCTTGTTCTATTCAATATGATCTAATCCTTCTTGATCAGATATGACTCTATATGAAGCATTTATGCTCTATTCTAATGTTAACTAGTACTACAATTATGTTCTTCTTCTTCTTCTAAGTCTTTTCACCCCTTTCACTTCCTTCAAAACTTGCTAGTATTTACTCCTTGCATGCATTCTCTCCTCACATACTCTCTCTCAAAATACTAAATTATGAAGTTTTGAACTCCTTAAAAAAGTTTCAAGACTTAGGGTTAGGTATGAATCTACGCTTGAGATTCATCCATTTTTCTCACTCAAATCTTTCCATTATTCTGATTGGCTGCATGTTGATTGCATAGGGAATAACATAGATTTGATCTTATCTTTTAATCCTTCAAAATTCATCATATCTTGGCTTTAAAATGGTTTACATCTTAGTTTGTGAGGGCACAAACTCTTATGTTGATTCTATGTTACTTGGCACTTACTAATTACTAATGCTTGACATATATAGGAATTCTATCTTGCTTGACATCTATAGAAATCTATCTTTCTCAACGCATTTAGTAGTTATATTCTACTCGAAACCTATAGTGTACTTAGCATTTGAATCATTTGGCACCTATTGAATTTTTTTCTTGGCACATACTATGACTTGACATCTATATTATTGTCAACATCCACTAAGAAAATTTCTTACATGTGTTGACACTCAATTGTCAAAACCAATCTGAGAATAAAAAGTCATGAAACATTATAAGGTGCAAGATATTCAAATGCAAACTAGGCCTCTTGTCACTATTTGACACTTAGGCCAAAATGCAGATTTGAACATTACTCAAAACAAAACTTCACAAAATGACTCAGAAAGGAAATTTATCTTCATGGAATGAGTGGATATACTGAATGCAAGGTGTTAGAAATGTTAAACACCTCTTAGGTCTCAAAATAACATCTTGGTACACATGCATTAAATGCACTTTAAATGCCTCAAAAGCTTGAAATTATCCTCAAATCAAGAAGGCAATTTTGAGTCCCAACATGGGGCACTTTTGGAAGGCCCTATGGAAGAGGCTTGGAAAAAATGTAGCACATAGCTCTACCTACCATCCTCAAACTGATGGTCTGATAGAGGTAATAAATAGGGTATTGGGAACCTATCAAAGTGCCTCACCAAGAAATATGGACAAAGTGGGGAACAAGTTATTCCTCAAGCTAAATTTGTATACAATGATAGAAAGAATGGGACAATAGGGATACATCCTTTCCAAGTGGTATACAATACTCACCCAAGAGGGATAATGGAGTTGAAGGACCTACCTTCACATGATAAGGTCAGTGGACAAGTTGATGACTTTGTGCAATCAATGAAGGAAGTACATGAACAAGTATAGAAAAATTTAATAGAAGCCAAAAAAATGTTGAAGGAGAAGAAGGATTAAGTGAGGAGAGAGTTATAGTTTCATGTGGGGGACTTTGTGATGGTGTATCTCAACAAGGCTGGGTTACAAAATGGAATTTGTTGCAAGTTGTAGATCAGGAGGATTGGGCCATGCAAGATCCTTGAAAAGTATGGACCCAATGCCTACAAGATAGACCTATGAAATTACATGTCTCTTTCTTCAATTTTCAATTTGAAAGACCTAGTACCATATAGAGGTCCTAAGATGGATGACAAAGAATATTAGGAAGAGTTAAGTAAAGATGTAGCAGACATGAAGGTACCTAAAAAGGAACCACCATAGGTTAAAAAGATATTGGACTCCAGGGTGAAGAAGAGGATAGGAAATAAGGTATAAAAGGAGAATTTTGTGAAATTAATGGATTTACTTGATGTTGAGGCAACTTGAATTACTAAGGGTAACTTCAAGAATCTAAGCATTAGTATCGAGTTCCTATCTCTAGTAGTACCTTAACTTCTTCATGAAGAAGGTCAAACCCTAAAGTATAGTTTTTGGTTTTTTAATGGCCTAACCAAAAATGTGGTAATAATGATTATTTATAAATTCCTAAGGTGTTATTATTAGGTTTGATTTAGTAGGTTTTGGTTTACAAGTCTATTTTGGTCAATTAGGTCCTGATAGTTGAAAATTGTAAAAAAAAATTGCTTTAGAGGGGGAAATGAGGTAAAATGCTAGAAAAGGGGGAAATGAGTGTTTCAAAATGGCCTTAGATGTTATAAGTTCATCCTAGGAGGTTTTGGAATATTCTTTGCAAGTTTGGAGTGTCTAGGAGCAAAATTGCAAAAGTTGTCAAAAAGTTACATTGACGACTTTGCAATTTTGCAAGATTGCTTGACAACTTTTTGGGTAGTTTTGAAAACAAAAAATTTGGGGTGGTTAAGGTTAAAACTATAGACTAGGAGAAGAGATGAAGTCTATTTAAGACTTTTATAACTCAGTTCCAAGGGTTGGACAGTTGGATGTATGAACAACATTCAACAACAAGATAGTTTGAGCATTCTGAGCATAACTTTGGAGTTTTGGTTAGATTTTTGGATTGAATAGAATACTATTTTTAATAAACTAGAATGATTTTTTCATTTCTTAAATTTTTGTGCAATTTTATTTTGTTTCATGTAGGCATTCAATAAGGTTTTGAAAATCATTTATTTTTGTTGATCTTGTTGTCTAATTTTGAGTAGCAATCATGAAATGGGCTATATCTTAGGTGTCCTTGGTATAATGACCATGGTTCTTGGAGATAAATAAATAGCCTCTATACATATTGTAAATATTATATATGGAAGTTATCAAAGGGCATTTTTTGTGTTTACAAGTGACCCCTAGGCAAGCTAGGAAGCTTGGCAAATGACTTTGCAATTTTGCAAAATTGCTTGACAACTTTTTGGGAATTTTTGAAAACCAAAAATTTTGGGTAGTTGTGGTTCAAACTATAGACTAGAAGAAAATATGAAGTCTATTTAAGACTTTTCTAACTCAATTCCAAGGGTTGGACAGTTAGATGTATGAAAAAAATTCAACAACAAGATAGTTTAAGCATTTTAAGCATAAGTTTGGAGTTTTTGTTGGATTTTTGGATTGAATAGAATACTATTTTTAATAAACTAGAATCATTTTTTCATGTCTTAAATTTGTGTGTAATTTTTTTTGTTTCATGTAGGCATTCAATAAGGTTTTGAAAATCATTAGTTTTTATTGATCTTGTTGTCTAGTTTCAAGTAGCAATCATGAAATGGGCTATAGCTTGGGTGTCCTTGGTCTAATCACCATGGTTCTTGGAGATAAATAAATAACCTCTATACATATTGTAAATATTATCTATGGAGGTTGTTGAAGGCCATTTTTTGTGTCTACAAGTGACTCCTAGGCAACCTAGCAAGCTTGGCAAGGTGCAAGTAGATGCTTCTAAGGAATTGTTGTGAAGAAAAGATAATTTGCATAGGTCAATCCTTAATTGGTAAGGTAGCATCAATCTGTGAGGGAAGATAAACTCAAAGGAGGAGATTGGGTATGGATTTTGATGCTTTCAAGAGAGAAAACAAACATTGCTAGCAAAACCCTTAAAAGTAAGGTTTTTTGAATCCATATAGTACAAACAGTGCTAGAACCCAAGACCTGCAAAATCTTCAAGAGGTGTTCATAGGGGAAAATGGTATAGTATACACCAAGGAGCTTTATTAAGGGATTTTGTGAGCTATAAACCTTTCCTTGATTCTAGGAGAGCTAATAGGGGCTCTTAGGGCTATAGGGTCTAACTAGTCAATTTTTCTAATTTAGGTGCAAGAACCTTGAAAGAATGGTGCAGAATGATGAGGAATGCATCAAGAACCTCAGAATGAGTGTTTCAAATTGTACAATTTTGGGGACTAAGATTTAGAAAAAGGAAAATGTTACATGAAAGCTTATTCTATTTTCTATTGTAAATTCTTAGGAAAAACCCTTTTATTTTTGTTTACTAGTGCTCATGATACCTTCCATTGATGTATTAATTCTGGATTTTAGCCTCTTAGTCTTTGAGTGTAGATTAAACATGATTTATCATTTTTCATTGTGGATAATTCTTGGAGTTGGGCTTTATGAGTTGTTTTATTATTTTTTCCTAGCATCAAAATACATTAGGCTTCAAGCTTCCTATAGTAAAAAATTTAAATTTTGTTATTTTTTTCCTTTACTTATTGATATTTAACTTTAGTAGCTTATCATGCAAGATTTGTGGGAAAAAATCAGCACATTTCTCCTCTCCTATCAGAGGGTGCATTTGTTGATTTTCACAAGTCTAGAAGATACTTTTTAGGCCTAGTAATCCATGTCACCATTATGATTTTTTTGTGAATTCAAATTTCTTGTTGGATGTGAAGTCCAACTCTTCATTTTTTCTTCTAGACTATTTATTTCTTGTTTGAAATTTATCTTTAGTAAATTACTATTATATAAATACAAGGGAAAAGCAATTTGTATGTAAGATTTAGCCACTCTTCCCTTCGGTGAAGATCTAGCCATATTTTTGATGAACCAAAATAAATATGATGCAATTGTCCCATTTATTATTATCTCTTTTTGTACTTTCAATTTAATTTCTCTTCAAAAATGTTTAAGAACTAGGGAGAACTAAAATGGTCTATCAAATCCTACAAAAGATTATTATATATTCATGAATTGGCAACATAAAAGAATAAAGAAGAAAAGTGAAAGGATGACAGAATAAGAGGTCAAGAAGATCCAATGAACTCCCATAATGATTGGAATTTAGAGGAATCTCAAAGGACTATGGACTTTGTAGAAATTTTTTATTAATATCTTCTCTTAATCTAATAGCTACTATCATGTTAAGGAACTTGTACTATGAACAAACTAGTAAAACAGGCTTGAAGATGTATGTGGGAAGGACTATTCCAAGTGGTCCTAAGATCATGTTGGAAATATAAGAGGAGTAACTATGAGAAGAGGGGTGAATCAAGTACTGCTAAAATAAATCCTAGATCCCTTAGATGTTAGTACAAAAATACAATCTAAAGATTGAATACTATTGATGCTCAATAAACACACATAAACTGTTGTAACTCAATAATTACTTAATGTGCTTGGTAAATGTTTAGCATACAAACTTTAGATGATATCTAAGATTTCCATTACTATAACTTAGTTTCAAACACATAAAATAAAATAGCATGAACACATTTGACACCGGGATTTAATGTGGAAACCCAATTTTAGAAAAACTACCAATTGCAACTAGTTATTGTTTTCACTCTTCTAAATTGAGACTTGTTAGGAGCCAGCCCTATTAAAGGTTACAAAATACACTATTAGGTTTGACCCTATTAAAGGATTTAATCACTCTATTAGGAGTGGCCTTGTTAGAGGTCTTTAGACAATTCAGTAGAACTAGCACCTTGTTAGAGGATTTCCAAATAGCTACTAAGCTAACTCTATCAAGAGATTTAGATCACTACTACAATGGCTAGAGAGTAACAATGAGATGACCTAATCAAATATAGCTTTTCTACTCCACAAGGATATTGTGCTTATCTTTCAAATTTTCTTCCTCTCTTCATCTTGAACACATTCAAAACATCTTCATACTTTCACACTTTTTAATCCACAACTTGACCTTATAATTATATCTTTCATATTGTGAAGTCAACTCAAATACAACTTAGAATAATTAATATTCATCACCTCAATTGGCTAGAACCAATAGATAAATCATTTTTTCTTAATATGCCAAAATAAGAAAATCCTTAATTAGCTGACCCAGCTTGGTAGAAGCTAACTAAGAAGTGATTTCCTGTGTTAACCAATAGAAGCTCAGTTAACACTACAAACTCATGAAAATATTTTGGTAACTAAGTGAGCTTGTTTAGCAATGGTTCCATCAAACTTTCCTTCATTAACTGAGTGAGTTCAATTAACATTCATCTTAAGTAGTCTTTCCTTCAATTCCCAAGTAAACTTGTTAGACAGTGCCTTC
Organism: Cupressus sempervirens; assembly: GCA_028749045.1. NCBI lineage: Eukaryota > Viridiplantae > Streptophyta > Pinopsida > Cupressales > Cupressaceae > Cupressus > Cupressus sempervirens. Next base: position 844,950,664 of record CM053793.1, on the reverse strand, counting down.
TGAATTAGGAAACTATAGGAATGCTTGATAGACACATAAAACTATCTTTACTACCCAAGTGAGCTTGGTATATACTGATTGATAATGATATAACATTTGTGTAACATCAAAGACAATACATAATTAATCAATTATATCCAAAAATCTCCCTCGTTGGAATTGATGGCAACACAACATGTCATGACACAATGAAATTTTGGATTTATTCTTGAGAACTCCCTCTATTAGTATGAGCTCTTCCTTTTATTGGATTCTTTCTCTATCTACAAAAACTTCTGCCAAGTTCATTCATAGAACTTTCTCCCTCTTACAACAAACTTCTCCTTCTTTGGAATGACAAAAATTAATAGAGATATATGATAGTAAACTTCTCCCTCTTTGAAAACACATGCCAAAGACAACAATTCTGTTAATATCAATGTGCCTTAGGTACTAATTCATCTGTAATATGCTCTTGTCAATTCTACAACAACTGATTGATCTTCAACTCAACTCTTGTTGATGCATCACTAAAATTTATTTAGTGAGCTTTAGATAGGGGAATGACCCCTATCTTACCTCTTAGATAAAAAAATGCATCCTTAGGTAATGGCTTGGTAAATATTCCTACAATTTTTTCTTTTGTATTAACATATTACAATCTAACTTCTTTATCCTACACTAAGTCTCTTAAGAAGTGATATTTTATAGCAATGTAGTTTTTTTTTGGTATGCATCACTAGACTCTTTGATATATTGATTGTACTAGTGTTATCATAGTATATAACTAGAGGGTCCTTGATCTTTATTTTCATTCCTTCCAACATTTTTTTGAACCAAACAATGTTAGAACAATTAACTACTTCTACCACATATTCTACCTCTGTTGTGGATTGAGATGTACAATTTTGCTTCTTGCTTGTCCAAGACACTAGTCTTTTATCAAGAAAGAATGCTCCATCACTAGAGCATTTTTTGTCATCAATACTTCCTGCCCAATGAACATCAATAAATACATTCAAGTCCAAATTGCCTCCAAGTTTATACCGTAAGCCATATTCTTTAGTACCTTTCATATATCTCATGATTCTCTTTATTGCCATCATGTGATTTTCTCTGAGATTTGCTAAGAATCTTGCCACTATTCCAACTACTAGAGCAATATCAAGCCTTGTATGTACTACATACTACAATTTTCTAATCATTGATCTATATGTGGTCTGATCTATGTCTTTAGAATCATCATTTTTGGAGAGCTTATGTCTAGTAAACATAGGGGTTCCAACTAGTCTTGAATCTTCCATTCCAAACCTCTTGAGTATCTCCTTGATATACTTAAATTGAGTGGTATAGACACCATTTTTGTTCTATTGTATCTACAATCCAAAAAAGAAGTTTATCTCACCAAACATGGATATCTCAAATTCTTTACTCATTTCTTCTAAAAATGCTTTGCACAATTCATCATTTCTTATAAATAGAGTATCATTAACAAATATTTCTGCCAACATAATCTTCTTGTCTAGTTCTTCCTTGATATACACACTATTATTATCATTTGTTCTTTGAAAGCCAATCTATACCAAGTAATTATAAAGTCTTTCATACAAAGCTCTAGGACCTTGCTTGAGACCATAAAATGTGTTGGTGTTTGAAAATTCTAGAGGGTTCTCAATTATCCCCATGAGAATATGATACATCTAGGGACAACTAACTCCCATTTTCAACATATCATTTAAGACATAGGGCCAACTATAAGGCTTGACCCTTCTTCTAATTTAGGCTCTGCTAAACCTAGGTGAGTAGACCTAAGATTCAATTGATATCGTACTAGTGAAAAAAACATATCCCTGAATCTATTAAGTAGATACAAGCCCTTATATCTCCTGGTAACTCATGGAATGACACAGATATGCAATAGCTAAATATAGATCTTAGAATATTCACAAGCTGAGTGAGGGCATAACATTTAGGTCCTTTAACATAAAATGTAAAGATGATTTTGATTTTGATTTTATGTGGGTGGGGGAAAGCGGATAAAAACCATGCATGGACAACAACTTAATGACCTTGTATCTAATCAGTGCCTGATCCATTGGGCAAATTCATGAATCTCCCTCATGCATTTTGATATCTGATACTTATTCATATACTCATATATATGATCTATCCATTAACCTTACTAATAGACATCAATGTTCATTTCAAATCTCATTCTTACCTAATATCCTTCTCAATAAACTTGCAACCCTATTGAATCTCTGAAGCATTTACACAATTCCTTGAATCATCAGCAACAATGAAACAACATACAACCTTAAGGGATTGCAAAAATGACCTAGGCTCTTTGTTCAAAGATCATAAAACATCACTTATCAACTGAGAATGGAGACAAGATTTAAACTGAAACTAAACCCTTGCTATTCTTTGTATTTATTTCCTTGAAATAATACATGAAAATGCATGAAATTAACTCACAAATCACCTAATAAACCAAACTGTATAATAACATATGCTTCCATACAAGAGAGAAAATGGAAGGAATGAGAAATTGATGGGATGGGAAGGGGGTATCACAGCCAAAGCAAGGCTTCATGGTCTGGAACTAGCACATCCTAGATCTTCCATCTAGAATTAATCAATTCCAGGGCCAATTCTACTAAGTGTTTCCATTCAGAGAAACTTTCCAAAATTCTAACCCTTACAAAAGAGAAGAAGGAAGCATAAATAGAGAGGAAGCAATTTTTGGATTTATTTTGCATCTGACATGTGTACCCTCAAAATTCCTTTCCAAGAAACTTCAAAATAATCTCTCTACCTTCTCTACTTAACTGAAAATCAAATCTTCATTATTTTGGCTCTATCAGCACCAAATATCTGAAAAGTATGATTAGAAACAATAACTGATTTGATGCATGATCTTTACCCATGGTTAAAGTGAAAATTAGTTTAAAATTTGACTTCTAAAAGCCATGAAAATATTATGGAAATGATTTTCTTCACATTTGGATTTTACCAAGCCTTCCAAACTACTTTGGAACCCACTTTGATGCTCTGTGATCAAATTCTGCCTACTGTACTGAGAATACCCCAAAAATTGCAAAATTGCTTACAGACAGAACCGACTGATTGCTGTGCATATTTTGACTCCATGTCTGGAAAATTTGGATTCTCCTGGTTCCAACGGTATACTATAGTGCCCATTTAGGACAATAATTGCCCCTATTATGGCCCTTTGAAATATATACCTAATGGTAACATGTCCAGGGGAATGCCAACATTATTGAACTCTATTTAAGAAATCCAAGTAGCCTCTAAAGTTTTATTTCCCTTCCATTGGATAAGGTGCTCCATATACACATTGTGCCTTGTAGATTTCTTCACGCAGGAATCTAACACCTTCTCTACCTCCAACTTGTTGACACTAGGTGCTACAATAGGCTCAATGTCATCTTGAACATCTAGACTTGTCTGAGGTAATGTACCTTTGAATGCCACCAAGTCTTGTACATTAAAAACAAGGGATATGCCTAAATCTAATGGTAAATCTACTCTATAGGAATTTTCTCCATACTTTGCCAAGATATTTGCAAGGCCCTACCCTCTTTATATGTAGCTTGGTAGGCACATCTTTTTGAATCCTTTCTTTGTTCAAATGGACCATGACATAGTCACCAAAAAAAAACTAAACATCTTTTCTCTTTTCATCCACTTTGGATTTGAGTTTTTGAGTGTTATCTTGGATGGTCTTCTTGACTTGCTCTTGAATCTCCTTTATGGTTTTAACAAAGTCTTCATCTTGACCACTTCTCTAATCCATGTCTCTAAGATACCTAAATTCACATACACCCCTTGGATGCATTCCATAAAAAATCTCAAAAGGACCCTTTCCAGTAGTCTTATTCCTACTATTGTTATAGGCATATTCTACTTGTGAGATTATAACATCCCAAGTTTGACCATATTCTTTAGTTAGGCACCTTAGAAGGTTACCTAAAGTTCTATTTGTTGACATTACAATCATTTTTTTAATTAGTGACATACACTTATTCAAATTGTAAATATCTACCAAGAAAATTGTATAGTTAATAGTGGTAACCAAGCATTTAGTATCTACTAAGTTCTATAGTTTCTACCAAGTCCAAGGGATAGTATTCAGTTTGTGTTGAGTAGTTACTACCAAGGTGTTGATCAATAGTATAAATTTATCATCTTAGTGTATGCCAAGTTTATGAGTGCAAACCAATTTGTGCAATGCTTATCGAGTTCATAGTTGATGTGATGTGAATTTAGTGTTAATTGAGCTACTTAGTGTTAACCAAGTGACTTAGTTTATATCGAGCTCATAGTGATAGCATTAACTGAGCTATGTAGTGTGAATTAGGTGATTCAATTTTATGCCAAGCTTCATAGTATTGGATAAGTCACTAGTGTAGACCGAGTTCAAGACTACTATGGATTGAGATTCTATTTCTACCAAGTGCATGATGATGCTAAGAATTGATAGTGGATGTAGAGTATCAGAACCTCACCAAGCTAGTCTTCAAAACCTAAGTTCCTACAGTTGGGCTGACTTTGTGGGTTTTGTGTAAACTTGTATTGTGGATGACTTTGTAATTTTTAAATTAGATTGGTATATATGTAATGTATTGTATCCCATCCAATATATGGAATGATATGGTAAGAAGTAATTTAATATAAAGAGAAGAGTAGAAGAGTGAATTAAAAAGGCTATAGTAGTCTAAGGAGCAGCAAAGATTTATCTATCATAGCAAGGTGATTACTATACTCGAAGGGATTTCATTTAGCAAACCAAGTTATAGATCAGAGATCAACTATTGCTTCATCCTAATAGGTAGATTAGTCAAATCCTTTCACAAGGTAGACTTAACAATCTTATGTAAACCTCTTCACTGAGTGCATACTTCATTGTATGTTTGTAAATCCTTTCGCAAGGTGGACCTAGTAGTCCTTAGTACTACTAGTAGGGCAGATCATCAGAAGTGATCATTGTAAGCCTTAATAGGCCAACTTTATACTGTAGTATTAAAACTTGTGGGTATCATCCCCACCCCAGTTTTACTTTCTATTTAGAAGATTTCTAGGTCACCAAATTGTGTGTCAAAGTGTTATGAATTCTTTAATGTTTTTAGTTTCTCATGCATGCAATTAGATCAAAATATACATGAAGGATTAATTGTTAATTATGAATTAAGTTTTATTGGTTATTGATTCACCCTTCTTCTCTTAGTAACTAAGCCTATCATAATATTTCCAAAAATTGGTATTAGAGCTTTGTGGTTCTTAGGAAAAAAGTTTAACAACTTTAACAAAGATCAAAGGCTATGGAGGTATTCAGAATTGGAAAGGCTATTGACAATGAGAAGCTAGATTTGAAATTGGCTATTAGACAACTCAAGACAAAAAAATAGAAACTCTTTCAATCCCTAAAAAGAAGGAAATATCTTGCAATCTAGATGAATGATCAACTCTACATTGAAGAAAGAATTGAAGACATCCATTCAAGTAATTCAGATGAAGCTGATGAAGCAAGCAAAGAACTATTAAAAAATACTAGTACTCTTCAAGAAGAAGTAAGAAAACTAAGAAGAGAGCAAGAAATTTAGTCAATAAGATTCTATGAAGTCATGGAAGAGAAAAACAAGATAAAAGAAGAGATAGAAGGAAAGAGCAATGAAACTCAACACATATCCCTTCAGTAGATAAACTTCATTGATTAGCTCACCAATGCAAATGAAAAAATCATGAATCTAAGATCAGAGGATGAAATATTGTAGAATGATCTAGACATTGAAAGGAAAACCAATGAGAGGATGATGAAATCTCGAGTAAACATGAACTAATTGAATGAAAAAAGCCATTATAGACAAAAGGGAAAAGTAGGAATTGAATATATAGAAGAAGGTGAATCATCCAAGCAAGGAGCTCAAAAGAATAAAAAACCTACTTGTTGTCATTGTGGTAAGATAGGCCATACATCAAACAAATATAGGAGCAATGGAATAGGTAAATTCAATGGGAAGTGCTACAATTGCAATTAGCATGGTCATAAGAAAAATGAATGCAAAGAGAAACCTAAGTTTGAAGGAAAATGTCATAAATGTAAGAAGCATGGGCATAAATCCTTAGAATGCAAAACTAAGATATTGAATCTAGTAGAATAGATTGTAAAAGCTATATTTGGTTGGGAATATAACACTTGGTATAGATGTCATTACTATGGAGAATTTGGAAACATAGGAATGAATTGTATGAAACATCACATGAGGACAAGAGACACTACTAGAAGATGCTTTATTTGTATAGAACTTGGTCATCTTGCCAAGAACTGTATGAATACTAGAAAAATTAAAGATGAAAAGAAGGAAAAAGATGATAACATCATAAAGAAGATGAGAGAAAAATGGATTCCAAAATCCTCTGAGAATAAAAGTTTGAGAAATGATGACAATGTCACTCAAGAATTAGGGGACTCCACTATTTCCACTTGATCTCTCATAGGAGAAGTGGAACTAGGATTCTGAAGAAGATATCTCACACTAGTTCCAATTAGTAGAATGAAATATCCAAATCATCATTCAAGATGCAAATGGACCACCAAGTATTAGATGGAAATAATTATTGAGAAAGGTCAAGTTGCAAACCTTACCAAACTAGGTCATTTATGTGTGATTATCAAGTCATGGAAGACTTTATCAAGCATTCAATGTAAGTGAAGTGGATGAAAGTCTATCATTTGAGTGAATAATCGTACCAAGCATTTATGGAAAATTTTGATGAAAAGGGGAAAAATCAAAGTCATTTCTCACCAAAAAATTTTGAGAGCTCTCTGTGCAAGGTGATCTTTAGAGCATTCAAGTGATTTAAGTGAATTTTTATTGAAGAATTTTGTATTCTCTCAAACCCTATTGAGTTAGGATGGAATCCACCAATATAAAATCAAAGAAAGGTTTAGACATGTTAATTTGAGGTGTGGAGGGGAAGGCACCTAATTTTTAGCTGAGTCCTACTATTGCAAAAACCCTAGATCTGAGCAAAGCATAGTTGCAAATTGCACCAAAGGTATTGTTAATCAATGATGTTTGTTCACATTTTAAATGTGCTATTCAAGATGCTAGAACATTGGAAATGGATGAATCATTGAAGGAACTACACATTAATGGTGTGTTGAAATCAAAACATCAACATCTTGAAACAAAAGGTTTAACTCACATTTTGCATATGCCATTAGATTTTTAAATAAAATGGATAAGATATATTCTCATTCATGTGCACACTAGTTAGTTGTAGTTGGAACAACCTATTTTGATAACTAAGAAGATGATCCACATGATTAGTGGTTTTCCCATGTTGACAAAAGTGAAAATGACAAAAACCCTAAGTTGGGTTTAATTATAGAGAAAACCCTTGCCAAGTGGGATGGAAGGGGAATGAAGATCAGCTATGTTACTAACATGGAACTCAAGTTTGCAATATATGTCATTGCTCACAAGATTCATAGCTCAAGTAGACTAAAAATCATGTCATGTGAAGTAGTGGAATTAGCATACAAAGTGGTCAAGAATAATCTATCACTTCACCTTGCTGAGTTGATGTTGAACCAGTTCAACAAAAACATGGAGAGTATAATAACTTCCAAGAACAATCCTTGTAATTTTTGTTCACTTTTGACTTGTCTATTTTTCTATGTAAAAAATTTCTTTCCATATAAAGGTATAGTAGTTTGGTGGAAGGATGTACCTATTCTTTATCAAATTAATGAGTATACAACTAAAATGGGAGAGAACTATGTAAGTATTATCATGGAAAACTACTTTGATGCATTCAAAGAGAAGATGAATAAAAAATTTATGATTCCTAAGAAACTAGTTCATGATTACAAAGATGATTTTTGTTTCATGATTGATAATGATAAAGTATACATTTAGGTAGTTAGACCAAGGATAGTATGGGTAAAACCTCTTGGCTATGAGGTAAACATAGATGAAACCAAGAACATTGTTGAGGAATTGATTAATGATCCTATTGACCTTAAAGCTGCATATTTTGGCACTTATGATGAGGCAAAGGCTATGATTGAACTTGAAGTCAAACTCCCTCATGTAGTCAACAAAGGGAAGAAGAGAAAATTGCCAAACTGAAAACTAGTTCCACTCTTTTGTTAACTGAAGGCAAAGGAGATGATACTGAAGATGAAGAAGTAGAAGATGAAGAGAAATTAGAGGATGAAGATCTACTAAAGAAGAAAGTTAAGGTAATTTTTACCAAGACTACCAAGTCATCTACTGATGTGTTTATAAGAAGATCATCTAGGAAGAAAGTGGATAAAGAAGGAGGAGATGTAATCTTTAAGAGGCCTCCATGTACTTTTGATGAGAGGATGAAATATTTAGAATTAGGATTTGGCATAAAAAATTTCAAGGCACTAAAGTATGTAACTAGGACTATAGAAGAGAAAAGGAAAATACAAGATGTGGTAATATCTAAAATGGATAAATGGAAGTATTCTCTAGACCAGCTTATTTAGTAGATTCTAAGTGATCTAATGGAGAAGATCAAGCCAAGATGGGAGAATTCCATGAAAACTACATTAAGCATATATGAGAAAAATGAGAGGCAACTCATGTCAATTTTAGATGATAAGGAGGTAAAGGAATCTCTGAAGAAAAATGAAGAAAATCTTACTTTGATATTTAACACTTGTCTTATATTGTTGAATGACATTGAACATGTGGTAAGGAATGCTAGAAACACATGGAAGAACGTTTATGCTCTTCACAAGATGAGTGATTTTGTTGTCAATGTTAGTGACAAGGATGAAGGTGATGATGAACAAGAAAAAGATGAGGAAATTGATAATGAAGAAGTTACTCATTATGATAATGTAGATGATGATGAAGAGGAATAGGGGCAGGAAGCTACCGAGGAAGATCTACTAGATGTACAAGATATTGAGGAGACTAACCTAGTAAAAATTATTGTAGTAGTAAATAGCCTCACTTCCTCATTCTCCAAGAAAAGAACTAAAAAGATCTAGCCCAAAGAAAGCTTTAGCAGGATTGATTGTGACAAACAATGAAAGCACAAGCACTCAATCAATCTTTGCACCCATCTAGCTTAGTACTTCATTGATTGAAGTGACAAGTAGTTCATCTACCAAGTAGACAACACTTCCCTCTATATTAGTTTCAGTAAATCTAGGTATTTCTACTATAGGTATTTTGGCAATAAGTGTAGTATCTACAACTAGTCATTCTATTTCTACAATTGTTTCCATTCCTAGCATGCAATTAATAAGTAAAAAGATAGTTGAGACCAAGTCTCAATCAAGTACAAGATTTTTGGGTAAAGGAAAAGAGAAAGAATAAGACATTGATCTTGATGAGGAGATTGTAATTCCAAATTGGGACATCTCAAATCTCAATCTTGATCAGATGCATGCTTTTGGAGAAATTTTTTACAAGAAAGCCAAGCAGCAGAGGCTTAGAGAAGAAAAGAACAAGGAATTCGAAATAATAGAAGATGCAAAGAATATCCTTCCAAAGGAATTAAATATAGAGGTTGATACTTCTCAACTAATTTTGAACTAGTTGGCAGAGGTAGTCCAAAAATTCAATAATGATTTGAGTGGACAAGATAAATTGTTGCAGAGAGCTAAGAAGAAGTTTGAGAATAATTTTTTGGAACTTATTGCTCAAAAAATTGCTATCCATTAGGTAGAATTATATACTATTCTAGGCTCACTAGAGACCTCTTGAAAAAATCTGTCTTCTCTATTTGGTAAACTTTGTGTTCAAATTTCACTAAGGAAATAAACAATAAGTTGTCAAAGATTGATGAAGATCTGAAGGAAAGTGCACAATAGTTGCAACTTGACTCAAGGTATAGCTCTACCCATTATACTAGGATCAGATTCCTGACTGATATGTAGGAAGAATTACTGAGAGAAGAGGAAAGAATTAGAGCTACATTGATAGGTATATAGGGTATGATTCTCCCAAACCTGGATGCATTGCAGAAACACATTGCTCATGCTAAAATGCTCGTCTATGACAACAACTTCTCCATTGCAGATCACATGATAGAACTGTTAGAAGAAGTGCATATTGATTTGTACACATGCAAGGTGTTGCAAGAGAATTATGACAGGAAATTGGCATTAATTTTGAATGTAGATTTAGATTTCTTGTCATATTTGGCATTAATGTATAATACATATAACATACATCTTTGGCATTAATTTCAAAAAGGGGGAGAAGATGTATATTGTAGAGAAAATCTATATTATGTAAAGGGGAAAAGATTTATAGAAATGAGGAGAAAATGTATATATCAGATGTGAAAAGATGTATGGTATACTGTATGGGGGAGCATTATAATATTATTCATGTATAGATACTTAGAGGTATATCTCTTACAAAACCAATTTTGAAAAATCTCAAAAATAGTATAGTCTATCGAGTTGGAGACATAAGGTAATGGATAAAAGATGTTCTTGAAAATTTTGAATTTAGTTTTTACTGATAAGTGTTTTTGTCACTAATGCCAAAGGGGGAGGTTATTAACATTATAGTCATGTTTGTTATTAGTGACATATACTTATTCAAATTGTAAGTATCTACCAAGCACATTGTATAGTTAATAGTGTTAAGAAATCATTTCAGTATCAATTGAGTTCTACAATTGCTACCAAGCCCAAGGGACAATATTCAATTTACACCAAGTAGTTACTACAAAGGTGTTGATTAGTAGTATAAATTGAGCATTTCAGTGTATGCCAAGTTTATCAGTGCAAACCAAGTTATGCAGTGCTTACCAAGTTTGTAGTTGATGTGATGTGAGTCTAGTGTTAACCAAGATACTTAGTGTTAACCAAGTGACTTAGTTTATACTGAGCTCATACGGATAGCATTGATCAAGCTATGCAGTGTGAATTGAGTGATTTAGTTTTATGTCAAGTTTCATAGTATTCATTGAGTCACCAGTGCAGAATGAGTTCAAGACTACTTGGAAGTGATTAGTATGGACCAAGCTTCTATGTTTACCAAGTGCATGATGATGTTGAGCATTGAGAGTGGATGTTGAGTATTAGAACCTCACCAAGCTAGTCTTTAGAACCTGAGTTCCTGTAGTTGGGCCAACTTTGTGGTTTTTGTGTAAACTTGTATTGTGGCCAACTTTGTGATCTATAAATTGGATTGGTAAATATGCAACGTATTGTATCACATCCAATATATGGAATGGGATGGTAAGTTTTAATGTAATAAGAAAAGAAGAGAAGAAGAGTGAATTATAAAGGCTACAATAGTATAAGGAGAAACAAAGATTTATTTATCATAGTAAGGTGATTACTACACTCAAAGGGATCTCATTCAGTAAATGAAGTTGCAGATCAAAGATCAGCTACTACTTCATCCTAATAGATGGATCAGTCAAATCCTTTCACAAGGTAGAATTAATAGCCTTATTTAAATCTCTACCAAGTGCATACTTCACATATGTTTGTAAATCCGTTTGCAAGGTGGACCTAGCAGTTCTTATTGCTCCTAATAGGGTAGATCATTAGAAGTGATTATTGCAAGCCTTAACAAGCCAACTTTATACTATAGCACAAAAGCTTGTGGGTATCATCCCCACCCCATTTTACTTTCTATTTGGAATATTTTTGGGTCACCAAATTGTGTGTCAAAGTGTTATGAATGCTTTAATGCTTTTAGTTTCTCATGCATGCAATTAGATCATAATATACATGAAGGGTTAATTGCTAATTATGGATTAAGTTTTATTGGTTACTAATCATCCCTCCCCTCTCAATAACTTATCCTATCATAATATTTCCAACATTGTTCACCACTTCAATTTGACCATTAGTTTAGGGATGGTAAAATAAACCAAAAGACACATTTGTGCCAAACTTTCTCTGCAAAGTTTTCCAAAAATGGCTCATGAATTTAGCATCCCTATCTAACACTATGCTTAATGGAAGTCCATGAATCCTCACAACCTCCTCGAAAAAAAAATGGTTATTATGACTTGCATCATTAGTTGTCAAACATGGGATGAAATACCCCATTTTTTTGAATCTATCAACAACAACATAAATTCTATCATACCCTTGCTTGATCTTGGGAAAACCTAGAATAAAATCCATACTTACAAAATCCTATGGACTATTTTTAATTGGTAAAGGCTAATAAAGACCTATATTTCTCATTCCTCCTTTGGATTTCATGCATACCATATACTACTCCACATATTTAATCACATCCTTCACTAACTTGGCCCAATAATAGAACCTTTACACCAATTCTAAGGTTTTGTTGACACCAAAGTGTCCACTTAGGCTAACATTATGTTTCTCCTATATTAGGTTCTCTCTTATTGAACCCCTTGGCACACAAAAATGGTTACCCTTAAATAGAAACCCATTTTACAAAGTATATTCTAAAATTTTTATATGAAAGTGATTCTCAAAATCATTGCATACATTGTAGGCTTCAACAAAGTCCTCATCTTCTTTGTAGAGGTTCTTAAAACTCTGTATTCCAATGCTTTGGATTTGAAAATCTTGAAGTGTCATGACTCTTCTACTTAGTGCATACTCCACTTTGTTAAATTGCCCCTTCTTATGCTTTATTGTGAAGGTGAAGGCCTCCAAGTACTCCATGCACTTCAAATGTCTATTGCTAAACTTCTCCTAATCATTGATATAGCTAAGAGCTTGATTTTCTATAAACACAACAAATTCTTTGGGCTCAAAATAATGTCTCCACTTGCTAAGACATTGAACTAAGGCATGAAGCATTAAGTCATAAGATGAATACTTCTTCTTATCCTCCTTAAGCTTCTCACTATAGAAGGCTATTGGCCTACCTTCTTGACTCAAAAACACACCTATGGATAAGCTACTTGCATCACATTCTAGGGTGAGGAATTTCTCAAAACTAGGAAATTGTAGGATAGGTGTAGTAGATATTTTTTTCTTCAACATGTCAAATTATTTTTCAGCTTCTAAAGTCCACTTCAACTTAGACTTGACTCCACCCTTGATAGTATCAAGAAAAGGTGCACAAATACCACTAAAATTCTTAATGAATTTCATATAGAATTGGAATAATCCATGAAAAATTCTTATCTTAGTAGATTTGGTAGGTGTTGACCAATCTAGTATATAAAAAAGCTTTTCCTTGTCCATCTTCAACATTCCTTGGGACACCACAAAGCCTAGGTACACAAGTTCTTGTTTGAAGAAATGACACTTCTCAAGGTTGATGGCTAGCTTCTCTTCATGAAGCCTTTTCAAAACTACCTCAACATGCTTGATATGGTCCTCCTTAGTATTTATATAGATTAGTATATCATCTAAGTACACCACTGTAAATATACCTATGAAGTCCTTGAGCACTTCATTCATGAGCCTCATGAATGTGCTAGGAGAATTGCTAAGACCAAATGGCATTACAAGCCATTTATAAACACCATCAATAGTCTTAAATGTTGTTTTCCATTCATCTCCATCCTTTAACCCAATTTGGTGGTATCTACTCTTCAAATCAAATTTAGTGAAATACTTAGCTCCTCCAAGGAAATCCATGAGATTCTCAATCCTAGGTATGGGAAACCTATACTTGATTGTGATCCTAGTTATGGCTCCTAATTCTATACACAATTTTCATTTTCCCACTTTCTTAAATGCCACCAAAATAGGGACTAAACATGGGCTTATGCTCTTTTGTATCAAGCCTTGATCCATCAATTCTTGGACTTGTCTTTCCACTTCTAAGTTTTGATTTGGAGTGAGCTTGTATGCTATTTTTTTAGGAATCAATGCACCTACAAAAAAGTCAATTTGATTACTTATAACCCTCCTAGGAAGTAGGGAAGCTGGAGTAAATCACTCACTATGTCCGTGTACTTTTCAAGAAAAGTTTAGACATAAACTAGTAAGGGTTCCTTGAGTGCATTTTATTTTTCTCTAGAATTCAAGACTACTACATAACACTAACATTCCTCATCTCTAAGATCTTCAACAAAAAAAAAAATCCACCAAAAAACAATGCATAGTAGGTAATTTAAACTATGAGTCATCCCCTTCCAATAAAAACTGAATTTTAAAGGTCTTACCCATCTTTTTGAAGGTTATGGAATCAGCTCTACCATCATACACAAAATCCCTATCAAATTTCCAAGGCCCACATAGAAAAACATGGCAAGCATCCATGGGAAAAACATTACACAACAATTTGTCCTTGCATCTTGCTATGGAGAAATCCACCCAAGCTTGTTCATTAACCAAGATGATCTACCCTTTGTTAATCCAATTAATCTTGTAAAGGTTTTCATGAGGTATCTTCTTCAATTTCCACTTAGTAATAGCCCCATTTGATATCATATTATTAGTGGACCCTAAATCCACCACTACATTGCACACTTTTCCTAGGATTTTGCATTTTATCCTAAATAAAGCCCTTCTATGTCTAGGTTCATCAGGAGCTAGCTATTTGATCAAACTCTCCTAAACATGAGATTCTCACCATTTTCAAATTCAATGTGTTCCATGTTAGATTCCTTGTTGCAGTTGTCCTATTGCACATATGTCATCCTTTTGTCTTGGTTTAAGGAAGAAGGCTACTTTGAGCATCGATAGGATGGATGGCCCAATTGACCATAGTTATAACATTTCATACTTGCAAAGTATGAGTTGGATCTACCTAATCCTCTTCCCCTATTGGATATCGCTTGATTATCTCTTCCTCTATTATAACCACCTCTTGAGGAATTGTCACTAGTTTTCTCTATGAGCTTGTTCTCACCTTCATGCTTCTACTCACTACCTCTACCTTGGTAGCCTCCTCTTTGTCCTCTCTAATTTCTACCCTTTCTTCTATCCTTGAAGTTGAAATCCCATTTCCTTTCATTCTTTTCCTCCACCTTTAGAGCTAGCCAATGACAACTTTGGACAGTGATAGGTGCCTGAAAACTAAGCTCCTCTTGTATATTTAACTTCAAACCACCTAAATATCTAGCCACTTTGATTTTCTCTTCTTCTTTATATTTGGATCTCACACATAGCCTTTAAAATTCATTAACATAAGAGTTTTATCTAGGTCTTTTTGCTTCAATCCTTGTCTTCGATTGTGGATTTGGATCTCAAAGTCTTCAAGTAGGAAGTTCTCCTTGAGTTTAGTGACCATAGCATTCCGATTAGCCATAGGTGTCTCACCCATGCTAACTATTTCATCTTGTATATATTTCTATCATGTTAGAGATGAAAATCTAATCCTTGACTTAGCCACCTTAACCTTTTGTGCCTTTGACACCCCATCACACTCAAAATGGTTCTCCATTCCATCTATCCAATCCATAAGTACATCTATGTTCATCTTTCCACTGAAAAGTAGAACACCTTCAAAAGCTTTTCCTCCTAGGGATTTTATAGCCTTCAATAAGGGATCTTCATTTAAGATAGGATCAGGTTTAGATACCACATCCTCTTCTACTGCCTCCTTACGATTTTCATTATCTTCTTCTTCCTTCCTCTTTGCTACATCAACAACTTCCTCTAGTTTTTTCTTCACCTCTTCCAAGGCTACTTCATGGAGCCTATTCTTCTCCCTCTACTCATCAACTTCCTTGTCTATTTCTACATTTTTCACCATGTTGGTTTCACCTATTGACTCTCCAATAGCTACAAACATCCACCACTTTTTCCCAAATCTTTAACATGGCTCTGATACCACTTTGATGTGACAACCAATCTTTCTCTCTCAAACCCAAAGCTCTATAGGGTCTTCTCAAGTCATTAAATTCACCAAATAGGGACCCTATGCCTCTAAGGATTCTATCCAATAGATCCTACTCATTCAACTAGTGCACATCAACTAGGTAGTACAAGCTTACTCATCAACTCCCATCAACAAACACATAGACCCAGAACTCATTAGATCTTCCACATGATTAAATGGACACCTAGTCATGCCTTAGGTCTCTCTCCTAGATTCCAAACCCAAAACAATACCACAACCCTAATCAAGTTGCAATGCACAAGTGTAAATGCACTCAAATGGTTGGAAAAAGGCTACAAGGGTTAGCCCTCCAAATGCATAGAAACCTGAATATCTAGAAAATTCCCTTAACAAATACCCAAAAAAATTACCATTCCCAATACCCTTCTTAGTGATCTTGTAGATTTTGAAGGTCTTGAGTTCCCAACTAGTCTGTATAGTATGGGAAAAATTTTAGCCTAGAATTAAGGGTTTCAGGGGTTTCCTTGTTGTTTGATGCAAAAACTTAGCTTGCACTCGTTAGTACTCTCACCATAACTTATCCTTTGAATTGGGATTAATAAAAAATACCTTCTAACTCACCACATGCTTGGATTTGAGGATTTGTGCTTCCAATCCTCTCCATAGCTTCTAATATGCTATGTGATCCCTAACCAAGGTGGAATGGCTTGCCTAGGGCATCACCTTAAAAATAGTAGTTGTGCTTTCCATGGGCCCTCCATTACTTTATGTTGAGTACATGGAGTCTAGTTCCAAGTCCCAAGAGTTCATACAATGACTATGGTGGGAAGTGACCCTACAATCCCATTTGTGCTAACAACTCTATTAAGAACAACTGCTTAAATACAAAACAATTTATCTATAAAAAAAATATATTGGTGAATAAAAGATAAATGAAGTACATAATATCTAAATGGTATCTACTAACACTTCCAACACTAACAAAACTAAAATCAATCTGTGCACATTCTAGAAACTCAGAAAACACTAAATTATTATTCCAAATGCTATTGCACAGTCTGTACAATATCAAATCCACTTTCTCCAAAAGAATGAAGAGGTTGGAAATGACCTTATAAAGGCATAATATGAATTTTCCAAACTGATTTAGGTAGTCGAATAGCTCTAACTAAAAATTTTCTCATTTTTGCAAGAAATTGTCAAAAAAATGTCACTAATAACTTTTGCAAGATTGAGCAGTTTTCGTAATTTTGTACATCTACCTCTCAAACTTGATCCATTGGATCTCAAACTATGAAAAAAAGCCTTAGATAGATACTAAAAACCTAATAAGGAACTTAACACATTTAGTTTCACTATTTACCCTTCAATACCCAAAAATGCTCTATTAAGCCAAATGAGCAATTTTTGAGAAACTATGGGCAACTTCACCATTTATGGCTCTTTCAACCTACCTATCCACACACTAAGACAAATTTTGTCCCCTTATTGATCTAGTTATGTGGCTAGCATCACTTCAAGCCAAAAAATCTAAGAAGCCCTAGGTCTATCACTAGCCTACCTAGGTGCTCTTACACTAGGGATTCTACCTAACATATAGAATGCCCAAATAATACAAAATGCACTTCCTTGGGATCCTACCTAACACATAGAATTCCCAATTTGGAAATTTCCACACAATAAAACATGTACTTTCTTAAGAATTCTATCTAACATGTAGAATTCCCAATTTGACAATGCCCAATAGTGCAAAAAGCAAGAGGTATCTGGTGCAACCATAAAACAACCTACTTACCACATATGTCCAAGTACCCCTAATCATGGATGTGGAAAGAAGATGAAGCATGGGGAAGCATATCAAATAAATATATGCACATAGCTTTGGCCAAAGTATTTTTTAGTACCAGTTTTCAACTGGTAGGTAGAGTGAAAAAGGAAAGCATCACTTATACCCTTCCTAGTCTATCTACATTCAACACCCACACCAAAATGTAGGATTTCAAAAATTAACAAAATTAAATGAAAATGAAAAAGAAAGAATGGTATGTTCTTCGCAATATACTCCCTTATACATCTTATCATTTCTCTACACTGAACATGATAGATGGCATCGCTTCAAAACACAAGAATATCATCCATCATAAAAGTACACACCCTAACTACCTCAAGATCTATTGGAATATTCAAATATAGAAAGAGTACTTATGAGAGGGGGGGGGGAGGGGTGAATCATAAGTATTACATTTTATCTAATAAAACTTTTAACTAAAAGTAAATTGCATGCATGTAAATACATTAAATAAACATGTAATTAAACACATGCATCAATAACTCATAACACTGGAATTTGGTAACCTAGAAACCCTCCAGGAATAAGAAGGTAAAATTGGGGTGGGGATGATACCCACAAAAATTACTGCAGCAATATTTTTCAACCACTTCTGATGGTCTTCCCTGTTAAAGGCCTACCCTGTTAAAGGCTTTACACTGTGTCAATAGTGACCTGGTTAGAGGATTTCAAACACTTAACATGAAGTGTCACCCTGTTAAAGGATTTAGTCACCTAATTAAGGATTTACAAAATAGCTGTTAAGCTAACCTATCACCATAGGATTTTCATTCTAATACAATTGCTAGAGAGTAATAGGTATCATGAACCTGATAGATTACAAT
This sequence comes from Cupressus sempervirens, assembly GCA_028749045.1. Taxonomy (NCBI): domain Eukaryota; kingdom Viridiplantae; phylum Streptophyta; class Pinopsida; order Cupressales; family Cupressaceae; genus Cupressus; species Cupressus sempervirens. Next base: position 844,932,245 of record CM053793.1, on the reverse strand, counting down.
CCTTGATTGTTGAATGTAGGCACTTGTTTCGCTTTCTCTAATCTTGATCCTTTTGTGATATGATAATCCTCGCTTATGAAAATAGAATTCCTTGTTCACCCTTTTATGTATTTTTCACACCTCTCCTTTACAATGAAATTTCATCTTCCTTATAAAGAAATTTGAGGATTTAGGGTTAGGTATGGATCTACAATCCATATTCAATCTTCATTTTCTGCTCATTGTTTGCACTTCTTCTATTGGTTGCATGCCTTCATCATTTTTCTTATTGGCTGCATGTAGATTGCATAGGAAAAATAAAAGATTTGATCTCATCATTAAATCCTTTGAGATTTACCTTATGTCAGCTACAAAAAAATTTTGCATCATAGTTTGTGCAATCACAAACTCTTATGCTGATATACTGAGTTACTCGGCTCCTGAAGTATTGCTAATACTTGGCACATGCTATTTCCTAGATAGCTTGGAACTTAAAAAAAACAGTATCACTCAGAACCTTATGTTGCTTGGCACCTAATCTTCACTCAGTATCTGATCTTCACTTGGTATCTAATCTTCACTCAGTATTTGATCTTTACTCGATATATGATCTTTACTCAGTATCTGATCTTTTACTCGATATCTGATCTTCACCCAGCATCTGAAAACTACTTGGCACATAAAGATTACTCAGCATGCATGGTGTACTTGGTTCCAACGTGGAATGTGATTAAGTGTGTTGGCAGTCAAGTGTCAAAAACCATTATGAGGTTAACAATCTCCCCCTTTGACATGAGTGACAAAAACACTTAACTGACCTTATAAGTACATTTACTAATCTGATTGGTATGTACAGACTTTAAAGAAAACTTGATCAAAATTTGTAACTTACAATCTTACAATATATACCTCAAAAATTTTATAATTCCCCTTGAGTTGATTGTGCCTTATCTGTATATCAATGAAGCTCCTCCTTTGTATCTTTTCTCATTTTATAATTTTATAACTCCCCCATTAATTTATCTCATAATATCTGCATCTCCCCCTATTATGTCTATTTTCTCCCCCTTTTTGACACTTATGTCAAAGAATGTTTAAGGGTTAAGACCATATTTAGCCAAAAATGTGCTATTTACCTCCATAATCATCCTGAGAGCTGCATCCCAGTTGTTCAAAGCAATTTCCAGTGACTTATGTTGGATGGTAGTCTCGGCAGCAAGATGAATAAGTCCATCTAATGTAGAAAGATTTGGGTCTTTCTTGAGAACAGTTTCAACATATACTTGCTCTTTATGGAGTATCTCTAAATACGGGGTAATGGAGGACTGGAGTTGTATTAATTTGGCCTTGATATTAGCTTCATCTACTATTAATACAACTATTTCTTTATGAGTGTGAAGTGATTGAGAAAAATGCTTCTCACTTTGAGCTGGATCATTTGGTAGTTGCATGCTTGAAATGTTTAAATTTCTTTCCAGGCTCAGTATCTTTTGGCTTGTTTCTTGTGTGAAGTATGAAAAATCACACAACTTTTTGTACAGTGAGAATATATTCTCAAGTACCTTTTTCACTTTGTCAATAAGTTTTGCCAATTCAACTTGTGAAAGTGCAATTTGTCTTGATATTTTCTCATTCACTTTCCCTTGAAATTTTCTTTCTAACCATTTCATAAGTTTTGCATTTGTTTCTAGGTCTTCATTTGTCACCTGGTCAACAATATTAGTTAATTGCTCCATGATATGCTTTGACTCATCTAGTGATTGCAAACTTAAGGCATTCATAAAGATGTCCTTAATCTCATATAGTGTTTGCTTATGTTTATACTCCTTCCTGAGTATTTCTTGTCTTTTCCTCCTATTCAATGCATCCTGTACCTCATTGATTTGATCAATGGTTATTGATTTTGAGTCATAGCTTGGTATGACTATCTCCTCATCTAATTCAGGGTCTCCATAGTGAAGTACCCTTGCAACTCTCGTAGTACTAGATGATGGTACTGATATTTGCAATGGCTAGTGTGAAGGAGTTCTCAAGGTAGGAAAATTTATTAATGTTTGTATTTCCTCCTATTCTTTAGGGGTTTTCACTATTTCCTTCTCCTTTCTACCATGATCAATTATTGTAATTTGTGGAAATGCACCTTGTGTTTGTGCTGTAGGATCAGATGTAATAGTCTGTCCTATTTGTTCTGTTCCTTTTTTTATAGCTGCACTTTGCTTCTATCTTGTAGCATCAATTATGCTTGTTGGTATTTGGATTTGACTACTAGTAGTTGTAATAGAAGGTGGTTCTTGTGGATTCACCTTATATTTGACTGTATTTTCTACTAGTTTTTGCAATTCATCTATACTGACCAATACTAGATCTATACACAATATTGCTTGTTTTGTAGATTGGTCAAGAATTCTTTTAAGATCTTCTGTAGTTAATGGATTGATATTCTGACCAGAAGTATCAGGAACATCACTAATAGTTACAGTGTCTTCAGGTGAGATGGATGCTTGAGTAGGGCTACGGGGTGGCAATTGTGTGTCTTGCACACTCTGATTTGGTTGCTGCTCTTGCTCAGCTATTGCCATTTTGTCCTATTTTTGTGTCTCTTCCTCCTCTCCATCTTTCTTTTCTTCTTCCTTCTTCTCTTCTTCTCTTTTCTTTTCTTCTTCTTTCTTCTCTTCTTCTCTTTTCTTTTCTTCTTCTTCTTTCCTTTTTGTCCTCTCTTCTATTGGTATAGCAAATTCTTCCTTGTATTCTTCCTCAAGAAAATCTTCAATCTTTTTGTACAAATTCTTCCATGATTTCATTGTTCTTTGAACAATATCTTCCATCATGTTTTGAAGTATGAAGAATGCCCTGTATTTAGGTGTAAACCTATTATTATGCCTTTTGACTTCCTTCCTTACTTGTTCCCTGGTCAAATCTGGCAATACACTTGCTAGGGTTGATTCTCTCATCTACTTTTCCATTTTCAAACAAAAATGCCATATGTCTTCTACAATTTTTGACAATTCTTTTGGCAATTGTCCATCTAGTTCAAGTGGAGTGTACTTGAACTGTGCCATCATTCCATACACTGTTTCTTCTATCTTATTTTGTTCTTCTTTTGTAAATTTACTAAAATCAACTTTATTTAAATTACTCAAGTCAACATTTCCAATATTTTTACATAAGGTATCAACTGATGAATTGCTTACCTTTTCAAATTGGTCTTCTTCATCAGTGTCAGGTTGAGCCACATACCTTCTTCTCTTCCTTGGCTCTTCTTGTGTTTTCTTGACTTGTTTCTTCTTGGTAACTTCCTCTTTGGCCTTTTGAGTGGAGGCCCTTGTTGATGCTCATGTTGTTGGCTTTTGAGGTGATGGTGTGGCAGCTTTCTTTGATCTGGGCTTAGCTGAAGGCTGTTCTGTTGCCTTTCTTTTCTTTGGCTTAGCTTCAGTTGGTGCTTCCTTGGCTTCTTCTTCCTTTGCACCTTCTTCCTTGTCTTCTCCAAGACCTTGAGTTAGTTCCATTGGCCCTTATTCTTGTTCATCTTCATCATCACTGTCATCTTCTTCTTCTTCTGCTTTAGCCTCAATTTCTTTGCCAAACTTCTTCTCAGTCTTCTTTATTAATTTGTCTTTCTTCTTCAATGTGGTAGAAATTTTTAATTCCATGTTTATCTTTGATCTTACCACATCATAAGTGCCAAAATGTGGAGCACTTTTATCTATTTCTTCTACCAATAATGTAGTTATTGCTACAGATACCTCATCAATATTAATTTCATATCCAAATGGCCTTAGCCATCTTACTCTTGGTATTATTGCTTGAATATAGGTAAAATCAATGTCAACTAAGAAACATATATCATTAGTATGTTTTTCTACTAAGGAATCTGGTATCCTTGATCTTTGCTTCATGGATTTCTTGAAATCCTCAAAATAGCTTGTCATCAAGGTATCAAAATTTTCTCCCATTTGTTCTATATATTCATTAATTTGTGCAATGATGGTTCTATCATTCCTCCATGCTACTTTTCCAAAAGAAGGAAACTCATTCTAAACATAAAAGAATATGCAAACTAGGATTGCTCCAAATTTACATTGAGTGCCCTTTTTTCTTCTTATGGAAGCTAGGTTTTCATTGATCTGTTGCAATTGCAGTTCTGCAAGATCATAAGTATGATCCTTTTTCACCAATTTGTAACCTACATCTACTACAATGCATGGTACACTTTTGAGTCTATTGGATTGATAGAATTTATGGGTGATGACTCTAACAACAAACTCAACTAGAGGATCTTGTATGGTATGAATTGGCATTCCTCTTTTGTTCCGTTGTGCACTAGTATTATTTTCAATAACCTCCTTTGATTCACTTCTCAGGGTTTTGTACTGATCTAGGATTGGGTACCATGTTACTCTAGTATAATTTCCTTTGTCAATTTGATGGAAATATCTTCTAACCACAAATTTCCACCATGAATTCTACTCAGTACAAGTCTAACCCATTCTGTTGTGAATACGGTGGGAAAACTTAAAACTTGAGTCAAACCCTTTCTTTCTACGATTTTGAATTCTTCTTTCAAGACTCCATCTACACACAGTTTATCATATGCTTGTCTAATTTCCATGTCTCATAGAGCTCCTATCTTGCAGTTGTAACATTTCTGCATGTCTTGAACAATTACAACTTTTGGGGGAATATGGGAGAGAGCTCCAGCTAGGTCATTTTTGTAGGAAACTTCGAGAATAGGATGGAAATCAGGTTGCTTGACTTCATTTGAAACTAACTGGACTTCAAAAGACTCTTTTTCTTCAATTTTATTTCAACTTGACACCATTTATGCAAACTAGGGTTTTCACAACAAAAGGATATGAAACTATGTAGCTCGGCACAAATGAAAATATCTTAAGATCGATGAAAAATGTGTTGAATGTGGTTGCAATCTGCTTGAAATGTTGGATTCTTGCTATGAAGTCACTCAACTCTCTTTCTTCTCCTTTGCTTCTTGATCGCGATGAGTAAAACTGATTGAAATCATGATAATATACCCTAATTCCATCACATTAAATGCTCAACTGCCAACTTAGCTTCTAAAGAAATTTTAACCTCACTCGGCTTCCATTGGAGTTATCCAACTCGGCATTAGTTATTAGCTCGATCGTTGTTAGGAGCTCGACATCTGTTGGAGTTTAATTCGGTATCCAAAGACAGCTCGGCAACAACATTTAGTTTTTATCTTGACATCTTGTTTCATGTAGATTTATACTTTGCTTATCTTCTTTGTCTTGGGACTGATGTGTGATATAGCTTTGTATATCAGTCATGTGTACTTCTCAGTGATATAGCTTTGTATATCAGTCATGTGTACTTCTCATGCTTAGTTAGATGAAGTGTGATCACTTGACCCATTGGGTGAAGTGATCCCTCCACTTGATGTGTTGCACTCATCTTTCTTTTTCCAAGTCTTATTCATTTGCCCCCTTATCTTTTTGACATCAATCTTTTGTTTTCCTTTATTTTCTTCAGTCTTGGGTGCCTTTGATCTTGTAGGACAGTTTTTGCTAATATGACCAATTCTCAAACAACTAAAACATGTAGTTTGATTCAACCATCTTTTGTAGTTCCCTTTGAAATGTGTTCTTATGTAGTTCTATGGTATATGTCCATATTCTTGGCAATAGTGATGACTGTACCTGGTGTTGTAATCCCAATGATAATGACTTTCATTCCCTTCTATTTTTGCTGGTTGATTTGATGTCCACATAGGTTTTGATCTACATTCAAATGCCCTATGTCCATACCTTTTGCAATTGTAAAAATGTCCATCAAATCTCTAAGTCCTTCTGACATTGGTTCTGCAATTTTGTGTCATATGTCCTTTCATGTTGCACTTGTGACAGAAACTTTTGGGTATGTTTGATTGATTGAATCTTCTACTCCTACACACATTAGTTGTATGTCCCTTCTTATTATAGTAATGAAAAGTGGTTTTTGCATTCTTACCTTTATCACTTCTTTGTTCAGCACTTTTTGATGATTCCCCAACTTCAGTGCTACTATGTCCTAGTCCTGATGTATCATGGGAAGATTTTGGGGATTTCAACAATTGTTCAAAATACTTGATGGCTTCACTTGATTTATTGAGATTCTCTGCTACCTCTTTTTCTCTATTCAATTCATTCTACATTTTTTCATTCTACATCTTCAAAGTAGAGATCTCAATATCTTTTACATTAAGTTCATGATGAAGGTTCATCATTTGGGCAAGTGTATCCATCTGCATGTTTGAGATCCTTTTCAATTCAGTACATTTTTCTTCAAGTCTGTTTGCAAGATTTCTTTTGTCATTTTTCGTCATGACCTTATCATCAACTACTCTTTTCTTTTGTTCAGTAATTTCACATATCATTATGGCTTGTGATTCATGTTCCATTTTGAGAGATCTTATCTCCTCTGCTTGAATTTTATTTTTCTCCATCAATTCTACTATTGCTGCATCAAACTCTTTAGTGTCTCCATTGGAAAATATGTTGGTGGTATCAATCTCCTTGTAGTGTATATCATTTTCAGCTATGGCTAGATCCTTCCTTTTTTTTTAATGAGTTTCTCAACTTGTTTCTGAATTCCTCTAAGCTATGCAGAGCAAGTTGCACATTTATTACCTAATTTTCAATGATCTTTCCAAGTTTGAAAGATTACATCTTTAGATATTTTCATCCAAGCTGTTAGGCTTTTCTTTGTGAGAACCTAGATTTTCTCTAATACCAATTGTTGGAATATTCAAATATGGAAAGAGTACTTATGAGAGGGAGGGGGGGTGAATCATAAGTATTAGACTTTATCCAATAAAATTTTTAACTAAAAGTAAATTGCATGCATGTAAATACATTAAATAAACATGTAATTAAACACATGCATCAATAACTCATAACATTAGAATTTGGTAACCCAGAAACCCTCCAGGAATAAGAAGGTAAAACTGGGGTGGGGATGATACCCACAAAAATTACTGCAGCAATATTGTTCAACCACTTCAGATGGTCTACCTTGTTAAAGGCCTGCCTTGTTAAAGGCTTTACACTGTGCCAATAGTGACCTGGTTAGAGGATTTAAAAAACATAACATGAAGTGTCACCCTATTAAAGGATTTAGTCACCTAATTAAGGATTTACAAAATAGCTATTAAGATAACCTATCACCATAGGATTTTCATTCTAATACAATTGCTAGAGACTATTAGGTATTGTGAACCTGATAGATTACAATCCTTGGTTGCTGAATGTAGGCACCTGTTCTGCTTTCTCTGATCTTGATCCTTTTGTGATTTGATAATCCTCACTTCTAAAAATAGAATTCCTTGTGCACCCTTGTATGTCTTTTTCACACCTCTCCTTTACAATGAAATTTTGTCTTCCTTATAAAGACATTTGAGGATTTAGGGTTAGGTATGGATCTATGATCCATATTCAATCTTCATTTTCTACTTATTGTTTGCACTTCTTCTATTGGTTGCATGCCTTCATCATTTTTCTTATTCACTACATGTAGATTGCATAGGAAAAATAAAAGATTTGATCTCATCATTAAATCCTTCGAGATTTACCTTATGTCGGCTACAAAAACTGTTTGCATCATAGTTTGTGCAATCACAAACTCTTATGCTGATATACTGAGTTACTCAGCTCCTGAAGTATTGCTAATACTCAACACATGTTGTTTCCTGGATAGCTCGACACTTAAACAAAATTGTATCACTCGGCACCTTATGTTGCTCAGCACCTAATCTTCACTCGATATCTGATCTTCACTCGGTATTTGATCTTTACTCGATATCTGATCTTTACTCAGTATTTGATCTTTTACTCCATATCTGATCTCACTCGGCATCTAAAAACTACTCGGCACATGAAGATTACTCAACATGCATGGTGTACTCCATTCCAATGTGAAATGTGATTAAGTGTGTTGGCACTCAAGTGTCAAAAACCATTATGAGGTTAACAAGATCAAATAAACCTTGGAATCAAGATTCAAAATTCTCAAATCAAAGTCTAAGGAGACACAAAAAAATCAAAAGAAAGGTTAAAAAGATTCAGACTAGATAGGTCACATATGAGACCAATAACTATGTGGTTACAAGGAAAATTTTAAGCTAGCCCCTCATCACATAAAAGTTCATGAAACTAAACATAATCAATGAAAACCAATTCAAATAAGGCACAATGACTCTTAATATTCACCGCAAGGGAGTAGATGTTTAATGACACCATGTATCCAAGGACCATTAAGAATATAAAAAAACTTCACATGCATCACATGCAATTTATCTCGATAGTTAGACATTTCTAAATGCATAATAGAACACGCAATACTTTCCCAAATGAAGTCCATTTTCTTCCTACTTATCATACTAGGTTACTCAATGAACCTCATGAATCTGGCATAAAATCAAAACTAAAATTCCTTGCACCACATATGCATTAGATTCTATTTACACAATAATTTACATTTTTCTTTTCTATCACAAGCCAAGTCTTGATTTGGTAGGCACTCATATCTAGTGCAAAAGTCAAGCATAATTTGACGACCTCAATAGTGTTGTAGTTAATGAAAGCTCAACCCCATAACTCCCAAGAATCACCTACATGCAAACACCTATCATGGAAGGAGAGAAGCAAAAGCTATGGAGGCTAAAATTGTTAGATCCATAGATGACACATTATTGATGAGAAAAAAGAGATATTGCTATTATCAAAATTCAATGAATAAATGAAAAAGGGGTCAATCCTTATAAAAGTAGATCAAATCCCTAATAGGGTAAAACCTAGGTTGCATGATAATAATTAATAAAATAATTAATTATTATATGCATAAAGTTTTATCTTAAGTAAAGTAGAGATAATAAGTGACTTAAAAGTGATTTAATTAATAAGGTAATATCTTTTTACTCTAATACCCCCCCAAGACAAACTTAGGGAGTAGGTAAAAGCCTAGAAACTAATGCTGAAAGAAAATTGACTCCCAATAGCAAGGCCTAATGAGGTACCCAAGCATAGAGAAAAACACATGGAAAAAACCCTACTCCAAAAAGAGATGGAAAGAATGTTCTAGAAAATAGAAACAAAAGATGATCATGAAGAACACCACCAAAGCATGAAGCTAAAAATACTATCAAACTATTGATTTGGAGAACCTCCACTCTATAGAACATGACTAGGTAGAGAAGACTAAGTCTAAAGAGCTGATCAATCAAAGCTAGAATGTATCTTCATGGCCTGAAAAAATAGGAATGAAAAAATGTCTATATGGTAAATGATCGATCTCACTAAAATGCATAGGTATCCAACCACTACAATTTCCTACTACATAGGATCAAATACTAAATACAAAGATTAATCCATTGAACCAAGAAAGCAATAGAACCAACATAACCCCTATAATGCTGAGAGGTAAGACATGAACACTAAAACTGAATAAAATATCTCTTATAGAAAGAAGAACTAGGAATGTCAAGAGTCCAAAGAAGTACAAACACCTATAATAACACATTTCATTCAACATCATGAGGTTAATTTCATGAAAGGAACACTCCCTTGAAAAATGAAGATGGTGAATATGGTCAACATGAAACCATCCAATGAACTTTATAATGTAGTGTGAGTACAACAAAAGAGAGAGATGTGCAAGATATCAAAATATAATAGAGGTAGATTTTATCTCAGTGCATTTGCAAAAGTACTACAAAAGGATGTCAACAAAGATCAAAAGAGACATAAGGATAATAAAATAGATAGAATAACCCATGAAAAATCATCTTGAACAACAAAATTGATCCTCGAACATAAAACAACCAAGATATCCATTAGAATGCAAAAAAAAAAATTAAAATTGAATGGGATGTAGCTAGAGTAAAACTTAGAAAATATAATGTCTCAAAATATGTCTCTTGAATTGAAAAATAGAACTTCTGAATTTGATAGCCAAAAAAAGCCACCAAAGAACATCAAAAATCCAAATAAACTGCACCAGCATGACAGGCTTGGAATCATCTTTTCGGTGATATCGTGTTTGCAAAAGTTGGAGTTTGAATGAGTAAGTTATGGCCAAAAAAACATGTGGGTCCAAAAAGGCACTAGAAAGGCAAAAAAAGTCATTTCCTTAGGATCTATGCAATAATGCTTTAAAAGGAGTGCCTGCTAGTACCAAAAACTTTCTCAAGATGCATGTCAGTTTTCTACCAAAACTATCTCAATTTGCATGCCCAAATATATTGATTTCCATGACAAAAAATTATGATTTTTGTGTCAAAAATTCTTAAAATTCATACCAAAATATCACAACTTCACCACATTGAGAAATGTGCCAAAAAATCTCAATTTGCACACAAAAAATTCAAAAAAACTATCTAGGGAAATATGTCAAAATATCAATTTTTGAAACAAAAAATCTTGATTTACATGCCAATAATTTCAAATTCACTGCCTTAGGAAACTTTCCAAATTTTAGAAAATTGTCACCTCAAGAAATGTGCCCAAGCTTGGAGCAAGATGTTTTTGCCTCAGATTCCAACTATGTCCCAATTAAACAAATTTTATATGACAATTGTGGTTTTTAAGTGCTCTGAGCTCAACGGTGATGGTCATTAGGGCTCAAAGTGTACCAAAATTTAGTAACCCCTAGATTCAATACAAAAATTGTCTAAAACCCACAGATCTAAAAACTAATACAAAATCTCTCAAGAATAGAATAAAGGCATAAAGATTTGGAGCTTTGATACAATGTTGAAGTTGATGAAAGATTAACCCATAGCTCCCAAGAATCACCTATCAAAAAAAGAGAGAAGAAAAAGTTGTGGAGGCTGAAATAGCTAGATCCATAGATGAGACATTCTTAATGAGAAAAAAAAGAGATTTCTATTATAAAAAGTGAATGAATAAATTACAAAGAGATCAATCCTTATAAAAGGAGATCAAAACCCTAACAAGGTAAAACCTAGGTTGTAAAATAATAATTAATAAAAGAAATAATTTATATATACCTAAAGTTTATCTTAAGTAAACTAGCTGAGATAATAATTAACTTAATAATTTAATCAAAATGATTTAATTAATAAGGCAATATCTTATTACTCAAACAAACAATTAATAAAAACTCATACCCTCCTTGCATCACATATGCAAATACTTCAAGTATATTATGACAATATGTATATTATACCATCACATAATTTAAATCAAAATGAAATCATATCCATATGAGGTATGCAAATTACCAATCATTCTAAATGCAATGTCAACCTAAAATCTTGACATATATATGGAGCATCTCATCCTTCTATGTCAAAGTAATGATAATTAGAAGACTTGCCACTAAATCCATGTCATCAACTCATATAACATAAATTAAGCTAGTTTACTTATAGTTGTGTTTCTATCATAGTGAATTCTAGGCCCAAGTGTTGAACCAAGAGCTTTGATACCATATGTAAAGTCTACCCCTGCAAAACTAATGCCACACCAATAATCCCCATAATATGTAGAAGTAAACGAGAGTTAAAGTCATTTGAATATTAACTAGTCAACATTAGTTAATTAATTATCATCAAATTTAACAACAACAATACATATACATATATGCTCAAATCTAAAAGCAATTGTAACTCAATTACTAGAATACCAAGATGACTTGATTATGTCAACCTTTTTTATAGAAGCTCTAGAACCTGGCTAAGAACACAAGGGTGAGAATATTGTAGGAGTGCTTTACCACCCTACCATGAAGCTATTAATATTTTCCAAAATATTTCCTCACATGAAAGATACACAGCTCAACATCGAGGAAGAATAAACAAGAAAAAAAAAAGAGAAAAGTAATGCAATTGTGTAAACATTTTTTTAAATATAATTAGAAACTTTCATTCAGATTTTAGTAAGGAAAGTAACACAACGTTTTAAAGCCAATACAAGATAACATGTTTCAATCAATTATATATGAAATCATTTTTGACTCAATAATTTCCTTCTCAAATTTTTATCAGGAAGCGTATCACAAGAGAAGAAAAACTTGTTCCAATATTAGAACTTCATCAGGTAGTTCAATCTTCATTTCATAATAATTGGGTGGTTCATTCACTCTCATAGTGATCAATAGTTCAATTCAATGAATGTCACAATAGACCTAAATAATGACCAAGCCATCAATAAGCTTTACCAGGCTAAATTTTGTGTGCATTATTTTTAATTATATTATCCAAAGAAGATGAACATTGGTATGGGTCCACAAATAACATCTATTATTTAGAACTATGCAAATCACATTCTTATAAGCTTTACAAGAGAGATTTTTTTTAAAAAAAAGTAAACTTCTAATCTTTAAATTCCATATTCTACACAAAAATTCTCACACAAGGAAATTTAATAAGTAATGAAGACATGTCTCATAATCCTTAATTTGTGGGAATATGTACTTGCATAGATTACCAAATTTTCTCCAAGTTGTTCACCATTTACATAAATAAACTCATATATCTATGAAAGAGAATCAACATCTCCTTTGAAGACATCTTATCTAGTTGGTTCCAATAAATACCACTGCAAGTCAGTGCTCCATATCCAAGAGTTCAACACCATTCATCTATATAGGAAAGAAAATCCTAGAACATAGCTTAGCTTATACTACTATTTCACTCATTTCCCTAAGAAATAAATACATTCACTTTTCCTTGTACAACCACTTCCAACAGAGTATATACACAAAAATTAGTCATTGTCATTCAATTCAAGAAGAGGAAACTCCATGGCTTACTCACAAAGAATATAAAAATACCTCTTAGGAAGTCTAAGTATTTATTTTAATGCATTCTGGTTATATTCAAGTTCTAAGAAAAAATAGAAGGGATTCCAGGTAGTCTATTCAATGAATAAAAAACACACACATAATCTTATGACGTTATTAAAAGTACAAGACTCCTATGTTCCATAGTAAGAGTTTCATTCTTGTGTTTACAACTAGTCCTTCATTGTTATCTAATTTTGCATCATTCATTCTAATGGTCATGGTTCACCTAAGTTATTAATATTTCAAGGCTTATTTTTTTTGAGAAATTATGCACAACTTTAGCTTAATTCAATGACTTCCTATTTCCCAACCACTATCATTTTAAGAGTATAAAGGTGCCATGATAGGATTGAGGTTTTAATAAGATGAGTGACTGTTTCATAGGATTATATAGTCCACCCAAATATTTACTAAGAGACATTAAAGAAGATGTACTAGAATCACAATGTGGGAAATCATGCACACTACACAAGTTGCTTGTCATACATTTATGGATTTAGATGAAGAGAGAAAAGAGTTGATCTAAGAAAGGGAACACTATTGTAATTAGAGTTTTAAACATGTCATTTCTAAATGGTAATTTATAGAGAAAAATAGTTATAAAATCTATTCAAGCATGTAGCCATACACACACAATAATGCTCAATAAATCAGCCTATTTTCTTGCAGTTGATTTAGCTAGGTTAACACAGACATATAGTTTTAAAACAAAAGAAATATATCAATAATTAACATTATTTTATTCCTATTTCTTAAAAATATAATTGAAGACATTAAAATCAATAATTTACACAAGAAAATGGGAACCTAGTGAACTAATGGTTGCCAAGGGTTTTTTTTGAAACCTTCGTTCCAATTCCTTTACTCACTTTGCAAATCCCAAATGCTTCCCTTTGTATTGCCAAAAAGTTGAGAGAAAGGAGAAACAAGCATAGTTTGTTACACGACCTCCTTTATGCAACATAGTTATGAAATTAGGTTCTTAATAGAAGATCAAAGGGAAAAACAAGAATTTGGCATGTTCCTATGATAGGAAATTTCTTCTTGCTTCAACAAAACCTAAATGGAAAAATTCTTCTTTGAATCAATCCCTTATTGGGTAATCAAGAACCCTATTTTTTTAATAGTCGGGCATGATTGTTACTAAAATAAGGATAAAATTTTTGTGAGGAGGGACACACTTAGTATATTATTTAGTTGGAAAATATCTATGTGAAGATATGTTGATATAATGGTTTGTGAGATCTTTTAACAAAAATTGTAACTTTTTTTAAAATCTCATCATTGCTTATAATGGGTTCATTATTAATGTTGTTCCATTCTAATTTTCTTTTAAAATTACTTTAATGTATGTAGAAGTTTAATAATAAATTATTATGGGTATCATTAGATGGAAACAAATGAGCTAAAGGAGATTGATGCAATTTTTATGTAGAATCGTAACAAACATGTAAGAAATAGAGCTCAAACTGGAAGGATTGAATTCTTTTGTAGATTGTTTGGGAGATCGCTAATGATTTACGTTCAATAAAAAGTGTTCAATGAATGAGTAATCGAGATGATTGTGAAAGACAAGAGAACATGATAAAAATTCTTTGTAGTACTATGAATTAATCCTATGATCTAAACAAAAATTATGATAAATCTAGGATTTATCAGTGTCTACTTTAATATCATTGGTTTTAGAAAAGAATTTATGTGCACAACAAATGAGTAGGGAAAGAGTAAGAGGAGAGATAGAGCATAGAAGCATACAAATGTGGGTTAGATGTGCCATTAGTTAAGAAAGGATTCAAAAAAGAATAAAGAAACATAGGGTTTCAAAGAGGAGGTTAGATAGGAGATATATTTCATAGAGGTAGAGACTATTCCAAGAGGTGGGGTCTCTCAAAGTTTCTTGGTTGATGTTATTTTTTATTTTGCCTCTCTAGATTATGGAGAAATTATTGCTTTCAGTTATTTTGTTTAGAGCTTGGTTATACCTCTCTAGATTATGGAGAAATTGAAGCTTTCAATTATTTTCTTTAGAGCATGAGATTTATCATAAGTGGAGATCAAGTTGTCACTATTGGTGTAGTTAGTTCTCTTGGTATCAAGTACTTTGGAAAAATGACTACGGAGGTTCTCTTGAGAACTAAGAGGCTTTGGTGAGTCTACAACTCTCTTGGTTTAGAGAATATTTGTTGAGATAGTTACTCTTTAGAGGTTTCAACATAAAGTCTGAGGACCCTACACCTATGGATGGAAACAAGTTCATTGTAGATGTAGTGAAGACTATTCTTGGGGAATAGTCATTATGACTTGGTGTGTCCTAGAGGAGAAATCTCACTCCACATGCTTGGTTAACTTGGAAGATTTATCTTCTTGTTAATTTTAGTTTAAGAAATGATTTTAGATGGTTCCTAGTTTTGTAATGTTTGGATTTTAATCTTCTTTCTTATAGGTGCTTTCATCTATGGTGTTTGGGTGTTATAAATGTTTTCATATAGGCAATTAAAGAAAACCATAATTGATACAAGTGACAAATTAGTCATGTTTGTAGAAGTTTGACATATGGTTTGTACGAGTGTTTCTTTTAAAAAAGAGCTTCAAAGAGGCCATGATATTTTAAAGAAAGTTGGTTTTGATTTGTAGATCAACTCAAGTTTTGGACATTCCTTTTACATGTTGATTGGTAAATTGAGTCAATATTTTGCTGGTATTTGTTAGTATCCCTATGGCCCCCATTAAAATTTTAAATTTTTAGGTTTTCCCCAATTTCCTTTGGTCCTACTAGTTCACATTACACTAAGTTTGGTTCAATAATGGGCCTTGAACTACTTATTTCAAGTTCAAATGGTCCATCAAGTTCAATTAGTTCAAAGATTCATGGTAAATATAAGTACATTTTGAGCTCATATTGCTGGAAAGTTCATATTGTACAAACTAATTCTAAAAGGTAAATAACTAACTTCAATCCAAAAATTTCAAGTGTAAAATCAAAGCTCATGGTTGTGATTAATCAAATAGTTCAAATGTCCAATTAGATGTGAGTTCAAAAGTTTAGTATAGAGAATCTCATGATCTAGGTTCATTAGTTCAATTTGGTTCAATTGCTACAATCAATTCAAATTAAAATTTGTTAGGTTCACCTTTTTTTTAGGTTCAGTGTAGAGCTTCAAAGATTCATGATCCTAAGTCTAAAGGTACCCCATTGTTTTGATTTCAACTAAAGGTTCATAACTTTCCATACCTTTCTTGACTCCATTCAGATTAGTTCTAAGGTGTTGGAATGCAATAGTTCAAATGTCATATTTAGGTATAGGTTCAACACCACACATGTAGTTCCAAGTTTGAGGGTATATTTTAGGGGTGCAACTCAATTCAAAGAACAATTCATTGATTTAGCAATGTGGATTCAAGTGTGAAGTTTGAAATTATGAATTCTTGTAAAATCTTATGCATGCTAATAACATGAAATTTTTTTGAGTGAAACTTGGGGCCATTCTCTAGCCAATTTATGAAAGGATGGAAAAAAATGCAATGAAGATCATCTTGAGGAGGAATTCATCAGAAAGACATAAAAGGATTCCACCTCATTACTTAAAGATTATCAGGAATTTTCAGTATGAGTTGTGATGTTGTGAGTTGAATTCATCTATCTCAATAATGAATGGATCAAAGCATTATATCTATGGCCATCAACATGAAATAACCATGAAATTTTTTTTTTATAATTTTTCAAGATGGGAATGTGACTATACCAAAAATAATAAACAAGTTACCTCTTGAAATGTTGATTCCACTCTCTAGCCAAATCAACTATTTCAAAATCTAGTCTATTTTGCCAAAATTAGAACCCTCAATTATAAAGATAGACAAAATATGCATGCCCGATATCAATTGGTTCCTCAAAATTGAAGGAGAAAAATTGGTTGAGTTGTATGGTTTGACAAAATGAATTCCATATAAATGTAGTGGATTCATTGTAGAGAAGCACGTGAATGATTGGATAGAGCACTTTAGAGTGGAAACCTAAGTGCCTGTGTAGAGGTTCAAAGCCATTATAATCCATAATCAAATATATTGACTATTAGAACTTGGTGTTTATATAATGCTAATTTCATTAGTGTCACAAGTGTTTGATAAAATTATTTGACATAAAAGATGTGAGTGGGAACTATCATAAAATAGAACTATGTATGTCTTAGGAAAGGATAGTTATGTTGGTCTCAGATTAGTTTTGACAATTAAGTGTCAACACACTTAATAAATTTCTAAAGTTGATGATGAGTATAATATAGATGCCAAGCTACAATATGTGTCAAGCCAAAAATTCAACAGGTTTTGAGTTATTCAAGTGACAAGCAAGTTTCAAGTGTTGGGTGACAATTGATGTTGAGCTAGTATAGGTGCCAAGCAAGATAGAGTTACTATAGGAGCTGATCAAGACAAAAATTCTATATGAGCCGAGCATCAACAATTAGTAAGTGTTGAGTAGCATAGAATCAGCATAAGAGTGTCTACCCTCACAAACTTAGATGTAAACCATTTTTTAGCCAACTCAAGATGAATCTCAAAGGATCTAAAAGATAAGATGGAATCTATTACATTCCCTATGTAATCAACATGCAACCAATTAGAAAAATGGAGATAGCATGCAACCAATTTGGAAATATGGAAATAATTGAGTGGGAAAATATGGATGAATCTTGACCAAAGATTCATACCTAACCCTAAGTCTCAAAACCTTTATAAGGAGGTTGAAACCCCATAATTCAAGTAAGGAAGAGGTCATGTGGGAATGCATGAGTGAATTCTAGCAGATTTTTGGAAGGGGTGAGAAGACTTAGAGGAAGAAAAATATTATAGAATTAGTTGGTCAAGAACATAGTATCAACACTTTGAATAGAGATATATCTTTAGTGCTTGCCCTCATTCACATTCTTCTAGATACATTATTGCTATCATGGTCAAACTCTATTAGACCAATTTTATGTTAATGGTTAGTAGCATTGTTTTGAGACTATCAGATATTGTGTTACAGATTTAGTTGATATATGGTGTGATTACTTAGACTCTACATTTCATGTATGCATGATGATTATTACATTACTTTCAGTTATGCATGATGGTTAGTTAGATGGTTTATTATCACATGTTTTTTCTTATGGATACGTTTTTTCTCTTATTGTATGGCATTTTTGATGTGGTTAAGGAAGGGAGTCATAGTCACCTACTAGTCAAGATCTACACGATGCACCACTTCCTACCATTGCCTATTTAGCATATATATATATATATTGTATGTACATGCATGGATTTTATGCAGGTTGCAAGTACCAGGTATGGACTTCCCTGAATTATCAGGATGAGCGTACCCTATCGCACTATCTCAAAGGTAAGAGAGGAGAGATAAATTATCAATTCCAAATTCTAAACCCTTAAACCATTTGTCCTAGAAAGGTAGGACAAGTATCCGAGATATTTTAATTATCAAATGTGTCGGATGACATAATTCATGATTTTAACCCTTTAGACTGATTTTGTATGGATTGTTCTATAATGGGTTTTCATATTTTATTTGGAAGTCTATGGTGAATTCTCTATTAATTAAGTCTAAAATTAAAATATTTAATTAATAATTTAATTATTTTGGTGAAAATTAATATAATATCATGATCTTTTGATATTTTGATTTTAATTAATTAAATGGAAATTAATGGAGTAAAATAAATAAATTAAAGAAATTAAAATTAATAATAATAATAATAAATAAATAATAATAATAGAAAAGATAAAAGAATTAAAATAAAAGTTATAAGTCTACCTAGGAGTAAGCACACCTTTGTTATGCACGTATGTCTACAACATAGGAGTTAGCGCACAAATTAAGCACATGGTGTATACAACCTTGCGACTCATCTAGAAGGTTGGAAAAAGCTCGTGCTTAGTTGTCAATGCTTATCTCATCTTTTGATTGTTTCTAGAGACATTCTAGGTGCTTCTTGAGAGTTCTTTATATTCAGGTGCTCCTAGAAGCTCCAGGAGTGTGTTTGGAGGACTCGAGAACGTTGGAGAAGGAAGGAGCTTTCTCTATAGATTATGAGGAGTAGTGATTTAGCATCACTATCTAGGTAGACACTTGTGAATTTTGCATATGATATTTTTCTTCTTGCACTTCCTATCTTATTTGTGTCTTTTGAATGCTTTCTGAGGTTCTCGTGTGTTGAATATTTTGGTTGTATGTATTCTTGTCATGGGTAGTTAAATTCCTATGTGAGAAAATTCCACATACATAGATCCAAGTAATTTAATGGGCTAGGGTTTAAGTTGATAGATAGAATAAAGGAAAATACATTGTATTCCTTCATCAGAATAATTTGTGCACATCCTTCAGTTTTACATCTGAAATATATATATATATATATATATATATATATATATATATATATAAAAACATATGCATATACATATATATATATATATATATATATATAAATGTATGCATATACATCTATATATACATATGTATATATATGTATATTTAGCTCTAAGAATATAATCACATATTAAATCATTGATATTAAATTAAATATAAATGTTATGTTGAAACCATTTTTTTTGAAAACATTTACAAAATTATAAAATGGATTGCATTGGGTGGAACATTTATTAAAAAGTTTTTTTCTAAAAAAAATTTTGCAAACTAAAAGGGGCAGGGAAGGACGAACCTGTACTCCCACCCCACTATACATATAGAGCAAAGGTCGGTGACACTATTGCTGCAAGCTTTGCAATAGTGTACTGTCACAAGTCTACATCAGCAGGCTTGCATAGCTCTGCCACATAAAAGGTAGCGCACGAGCCGGGGATGCATGTACATTATGCCTTGGTTTATAATATTGATGTTGGCACATGTGTTTGGTTGGAATCAAATTTGTAATTTTATTTTTACATAATGAAGTTATTATACGTATGTATGTATGTATGTATGTATGTATGTATATATGTATATATGTATGTATATATATGTATATGTATATATGGGTAAGTGCACAAAGTTGTGGTACCAAAATGGGGGTATAAGTGGATACCTTTTTCTTGAAATCAGCAAATTCTGGACTTCAACAAGAATTTGAAGATAGTTACACTCAAAATTTTAAGATATGACAAAAACAAAAGTCGTAGTCCTTTGAATCTAGTTTCTAAACTACTAATTTTTTTTCAAAATGGTTTAGTTTTAGGTCCTCAAAAAAGGGGGCCATAGAAAGTGGTACTGTTTATTCCAAAAAAACATAACATAGTACAAAGTGTGGCCCCCCTAAAATTTTAACTTTTTTTTTGAAATTCTTTAATCGCTCTGGTCAAAAGTTACCTAACACTATGTAGTTTATCCCAGATTTTTCGGGTAATTTTATAATGTGTATTCTTTTTTTAATGAATTTTAAATTAGACCCATCCCAAAAATGTGAAATATTTGTGTGCTCCCCCTAGAAATGATTGAAAACTAATCTAAAATCAAAACTTCTTTTTTTCAAAGTGTGTAGAATGGAGTCTAGTTTCTAAAAAACTAAGTTGTTACAAAATTCGATGAATGAGCTAAAATCTATAGCCCGATTAGTACATGGTGGTTTTTGACAAAAAATGAACATACATTCAAAAGAAATTATAGATGAAAGACTTAAAATAGTTCAAATTAAAAATAGATTATATGGTTAGATAGCTAACACAGAGACCTATAATTTTATGTAACCTGATCTTATCGATACCCAACCATGAAGAATCTTGAAGGGGAGCACACAAGAAAAATCAATCTTTTTTTGTATGTTTGCTGGAAAACACATCTCAGACCTGTTTATAAACTCCAAACCTTTGGGTTGGATCTCCAAGGCAAAACCAAGCCTTAGGCTTGGTTTTAATACAAAGCTTTGAATAGCATGTGCACCCTATAGCACGCATGCCCTATTAAAATGCTATTGAATTTGAGGTAGTGCACACGTGCTATAGTGTACACATGCTATAGTGCACACGCACTATTGAGACCTAAATTGCAAACCAAAACCAAGAGAGAGATGGGGGGGTGGGGCGAGGGAATGGCTATTTGTGTGTGTGACAGAGATAGAGAGAAAGTAGGGGATGGGAGAGGGGAGAGAGGAAGTGAGAAAGAGTAGGGGTGGCAGAGAGAGTATAGGATAGGAGATAGAGGAAATGTGAGAGAGTAGGGGTGGCAAAGAGAGTACAAGATGCAAGAGAGAGGAAGTGTGAGAGAGAGAGTAGAGGTGGCAAAGAGAGAGTATGGGATGGGGGAGAGAGATTGAAAGTAGGGGATGGGAGAGAGAGGAAGTGTGAGAGAGAGTACAAGTTGGGAGAGAGAGATTGAGAGTAGGGGATGGGGGAGAGAGAGAGTAGGTGGTGGGAGACAGAGTGGGAGAGGAAGAGCGAGAGAGAGGAGGATGGGAGTGCATGTGTGTGAAAGAGAGAGAGTAGGGAATGGGAGAGGGGAAAGATAGAGTAGCTTGAGAGAGAGTAGGGGATGGAAGAGAGAGTAGCTGATGGGAGAGGGAGTGGGAGAGGGAGAGAGAGAGGGGGGATGGAAATGTGTGTAAGAGAGAAAGAGAGAGAGTGTGAAAATGTGAGAGAGGGTAGGGGGTAGCAGAGAGAGAGTAGAGAGGGAGAGAGAGAGAGAGTGAGAGTAGGCAGTGGGAGAGGGAGAGCGAGTGAGATAAAAAGTAGAGGATGGGAGAGGAGAGAGGGGGGATGGGTGTGTGTGAAAGAGAGAGAGTAGGGAATGAGAGAGGGGAGAGAGAGATAGAGAGAGTAGGGGATGGGATAGAAAGAGAGTAGGCAATGGCAGAGGGAGTGGAAGAGGGAGAGAGAGGGTGGATGGAGGAGAAAGAGATTAGGCAATGGTAGAGGGAGTGGGAGAGGGAGAGAGAGGGGGGATGGAAGTGTGTGTAAGAGAGAAAGTAGGGGATGGGAGAGAGTGTGAGAGAGAGTAGGGGTGGCAAAGAGAGAGAGTGAGAGTAGGGGATGGGAGAGAGAGGGAGGGAGAGAGAGAGAGAGAGATAGTAGGCGATGGGAGAGGGAGTGGGAGGGAGAGAGAGAGGGGGAATGGAAGTGTGTAAGAGAGATAGAGTTGGGGATGGGAGAGAGTAGGCAATGGGAGAGGGAGTGAGAGAGAGAGGGGGGGGAATGGGAATGTGTATAAGAGAGATAGAGTAGGGGATGGGAGAGAGTGTGAGAGTTTGAGAGAGAGTGGGGGTGGTAGAGAGAGCTTGTACATGATGGGGGTGAGAGAGAGAGAGAGAGAGTATGAGAGAGAGTAGGGGATGGGAGAGAGAAAGTAAAGAGGGAAAGAGAGTACTTGAGAGAGAGAGATAGTAGGTGGTGCAAGAGGGAGTGGGAGAGGGAGAGAGAGGGGGGATGGGAGTGTGTGTGACAAATCTAGAGAGTAGGGGATGGGAGAGGAGAGAGAGAGGGATAGGAGTGTGTGTCTATGAAAGAGAGAGAGTAGGGGATGGGAGAGGGGAGAGAGATAGTAGGGGATGGGGGAGAGGGAGTGGGAGAGGGAGAGAGAGAGAGGGGGAATGGGAATGTGTGTAAGAGAGACAGAGTAGGGGATGGGAGAGAGTGTGAGAGTGTGAGAGAGAGTAGGTGGTGGTAGAGAGAGCTCATATGGGATGGGAGAGAGAGAGTGAGATTAGGGGATGGGAGTGTGAGAGAGAGTAGAGGATGGGAGAGAGAAAGAGTGAGAGTAAGGGATGGGATGGGAGAGAGAGAGAGTAGAGAGGGAGAGAGAGAACTTGAGAGAGAGAGATCTACTAGGCGGTAGGAGAGGGAGAGGGAGAGAGATAGGGGGGATGGGAGTGTGCATGACAGATGTAGAGAGTAGGGGATGGGAGAGAAGAGAATGGGGGGATAAGAGTGTGTGTGTGTCTATGAAAGAGAGAGAGTAGGGGATGGGAGAGAGTGTGAGAGTGTGAGAGAGAGTAGGGGGTGGCAAAGAGAGAGTACGAGATGGGAGAGACAGAGTGAAAGGATGGGAGAGATAGAGTGAAAGGATGGGAGAGAGTGAGAGAGAGAGTTGGGGGCGGCAGAGAGAGAGAGAGTACGGGATGGGAGAGACAGAGTGAAAGGATGGGAGAGAGTGTGAGAGTTTGAGAGAGAGTAGGGGGTGGTAGAGAGAGCTTGTACAGGATGGGGGTGAGAGAGAGAGAGAGAGAGAGTATGAGAGAGAGTAGGGGATGGAAGAGAGAGAGTGAGAGTAGGGGATGGGAGAGAGAAACTAAAGAGGGAAAGAGAGTACTTGAGAGAGAGAGAGAGAGATATTAGGTGGTGCAAGAGGGAGTGGGAGAGGGAGAGAGAGGGGGGATGGGAGTGTGTGTGACAAATCTAGAGAGTAGGGGATGGGAGAGGAGAGAGAGAGGGGGGGATGGGAGTGTGTGTCTATGAAAGAGAGAGAGTAGGGGATGGGAGAGGGGAGAGAGAGAGTAGGGGATGGGGGAGAGGGAGTGGGAGAGGGAGAGAGAGAGAGGGGGAATGGGAATGTGTGTAAGAGAGACAGAGTAGGGGATGGGAGAGAGTGTGAGAGTGTGAGAGAGAGTAGGTGGTGGTAGAGAGAGCTCATATGGGATGGGAGAGAGAGAGTGAGATTAGGGGATGGGAGTGTGAGAGAGAGTAGAGGATGGGAGAGAGAAAGAGTGAGAGTAAGGGATGGGATGGGAGAGAGAGAGAGTAGAGAGGGAGAGAGAGAACTTGAGAGAGAGAGATCTACTAGGCGGTAGGAGAGGGAGAGGGAGAGAGATAGGGGGGATGGGAGTGTGCATGACAGATGTAGAGAGTAGGGGATGGGAGAGAAGAGAATGGGGGGATAAGAGTGTGTGTGTGTCTATGAAAGAGAGAGAGTAGGGGATGGGAGAGAGTGTGAGAGTGTGAGAGAGAGTAGGGGGTGGCAAAGAGAGAGTACGAGATGGGAGAGACAGAGTGAAAGGATGGGAGAGATAGAGTGAAAGGATGGGAGAGAGTGAGAGAGAGAGTTGGGGGCGGCAGAGAGAGAGAGAGTACGGGATGGGAGAGACAGAGTGAAAGGATGGGAGAGAGTGTGAGAGTTTGAGAGAGAGTAGGGGGTGGTAGAGAGAGCTTGTACAGGATGGGGGTGAGAGAGAGAGAGAGAGAGTATGAGAGAGAGTAGGGGATGGAAGAGAGAGAGTGAGAGTAGGGGATGGGAGAGAGAAACTAAAGAGGGAAAGAGAGTACTTGAGAGAGAGAGAGAGAGATATTAGGTGGTGCAAGAGGGAGTGGGAGAGGGAGAGAGAGGGGGGATGGGAGTGTGTGTGACAAATCTAGAGAGTAGGGGATGGGAGAGGAGAGAGAGAGGGGGGGATGGGAGTGTGTGTCTATGAAAGAGAGAGAGTAGGGGATGGGAGAGGGGAGAGAGAGAGTAGGGGATGGGGGAGAGGGAGTGGGAGAGGGAGAGAGAGAGAGGGGGAATGGGAATGTGTGTAACAGAGATAGAGTAGGGGATGTGAGAGAGTTCGAGAGTGTGAGAGAGAGTAGGTGGTGGCAGAGAGAGCTCGTATGGGATGGGAGAGAGAGAGTGAGATTAGGGGATGGGAGTGTGAGAGAGAGTAGAGGATGGGAGAGAGAGAGAGTGAGAGTAAGGGATGGGATGGGAGAGAGAGAGAGTAGAGAGGGAGAGAGAGAACTTGAGAGAGAGAGATCTACTAGGCGGTAGGAGAGGGAGAGGGAGAGGGAGAGAGATAGGGGGGATGGGAGTGTGCGTGAAAGATGTAGAGAGTAGGGAATGGGAGAGAAGAGAGTGGGGGGATAAGAGTGTGTGTGTGTCTGTGAAAGAGAGAGAGTAGGGGATGGGAGAGAGTGTGAGAGTGTGAGAGAGAGTAGGGGGTGGCAAAGAGAGAGTACGAGATGGGAGAGACAGAGTGAAAGGATGGGAGAGATAGAGTGAAAGGATGGGAGAGAGTGAGAGAGAGAGTAGGGGGCGGTAGAGAGAGAGAGAGAGTATGGGATGGGAGAGACAGAGTGAAAGGATGGGAGAGAGTGTGAGAGAGAGTAGGGGATGGGAGAGAGTGTGAGAGAGAGTTGGGAATGGGAGAGAGAGAGAGAGTAAGAGTAGGGGATGGGAGAGAGAGAGTAGAGAGGGAGAGAGAGAACTTGAGAGAGAGAAATAGTAGGTGACCTGGGAGAGGGAGTGGGAGAGGAGGAGAGAGAGGGATGGGAGTGCGTGTGACAAATCTAGAGAGTAGGGGATGGGAGAGAAGAGAGAGGGGGGATGGGAGTGTGAGTGTGTGTCTGTGTCTGTAAAAGAGAGAGAGTAGGGGATAGGAGAGAGTAGGGGGTGGAAAAGAGAGAGTACAAGATGGGAGAGATAGAGTGAAAGGATGGGAAAGAGTGTGAGAGAGAGTAGGAGGTGACAGAGAGAGAGAGAGAGTACAAGATGAGAGAGACAGAGTGAAAGGATGAGAGAGTGTCAGAGAGAGTAGGGGATGGGAGAGAGTGTGAGAGAGAGTTGGGGATTGGAGAGAGAGAGAGAGAGTAAGAGTAGGGGATGGGAGAGAGAGAGAGAGAGAGTAGAGAGGGAGAGAGAGAACTTGAGAGAGAGAGATAGTAGGTGGTGGGAGAGGGAGTGGGAGAGGAGGAGAGAGAGGGATGGGAGTGCGTGTGAGTGATCTAGAGAGTAAGGGATGGGAGATACATAATATGATTACGTAATAAATATATGTATTAATTAAAATGATTAAATTGATACATACCTCAAGACTCATCGAAGGGACAAAAAATGGGCCTGGAGGATCACTGCTAGGCCCAGGACCACTTTGACCCTAAATTTTGAACAATGTCAATAAATCCTAATTAATTAATCATTCATTATATGTATGAAATGTGATCAAATTATTAATTTACCTGTGTGTCAATGCCAAATGTCTCATTCAGGAACTGATCGGTGACAAGCCCATCATCTGCACCATCTCCGACATGAGTGCCAAATGTGCATAGGGATCCACATGAAGTGCACATGTGACCACAACGTATAGAAGGATCCCCCTCAACTAATGGGCTCATGGAATGGATGAGGGTCTGTGTTAAAGCATTAATGGTCCCTAGAGTGGTGGCCTCTACATGTTCCTTCACAACTGAAGGAATAATCACATGCTCACGCTGTGGATGGACCACGGGTGCCCTAACTACATTAGGGTCACAACGTGCTCCGAGCCTCTCAAATGATGACCCCCCACCTCTACCCTGGGAGTCTAACATATCAAAATAATTGGGGATCTCCCCAAGGACAAACTCACAATATAATTTCTTCAAAAAATACATGGGGACCTCATGATTGTTGCAAGGAGGGGCATCAAAAACCATCCACCATCTATCCCAAAAATTATTTCTAATAGCATCATGTATGCACCAATGGATGGGGAATCGTTTAGTACCCTCTCTAACAGTATTTTGCTCACCAGGTTTTCTAAATAATGCACATATACTACCTTTTGGTATTTCCTTTTCTTTAACATCTTCATATGACAATTTATTTGCATAAAATCTTTTTTGTTCATCCCTCTTAGCCCACCAAATATCTAACTGACCACTAACTGAGGCTATATGAGTGTTAATGGATTCAATGGATGATGCCAATTGAGCCCTCATTGGATTGGTTTGTCCAGATTCTTTCAACCGAGCAATGATTCCTTCTAATTCAATTTTGCCTCTCTCTATTTCATTTCTTAGATTTTCTTGTGTGCCTGGTGGAGGTCTTACAATTGGTTCGGGTTGTGGAATTTGTTCTTCTTCTTAAGGAGGGTTTTGGTTTTGGGGTTCTTGAGGGTTTTGATGTTCTTGTGGATTTTCTGGTTGATTATGAACATTTCCTGAAAAAAAATCAATTGAAATTCAAATAAATAAACAAATCTAAATGAAATTTGTAAAAACCCTACAAAAGAATATAAAAAACTTACAAAACAATATGAAAAATATATCAAACAATGCAAAGTTAGGTTTATATCACTTACGCCGTCATCGTGGGTGCGCTTGTGGTCTTGGATTTCATTGACGAGGAGGCATTTTGGCAAATGGTGGTGCAAATGTTGAGTCTTCAACTCGCGTACGCGCTGCTCATTGTAGGAGTAAAAGAAAATGGTAATGAAAATGATGGGCTGCGGGTTTGCAGCCCATCATACATACTTTTTATTTTTTAGAAAGCGTGTGCGCGCTATAGTGTGTACGCATAGCACGTACGCGCTATTTAAAATAGGAAAAAAAAAAATTCGTTGTCACCTTTTTGGCACCACAACTCGATGCATATGCCCATATATATGTGTATATATATATTATATTATATTATATTATAATAACAAAATTTTATTCAAGTCAATAAAATCTTTTTAAAATTTTTTTAAAAAAAAATGATATAGTTTTATATTTAGAATTAATAAATTTATTTAATTATAATGAGTTTAAATAAGGTTAATGAAATGTTATAATATTTAAGTTATCAATTATCTTGGATTTCTCAAAATTGTAAATTGGGTTATTTGAAAATGATATATGATTTAAAAGAATATTTTTTCTCCAAAGAAGTATAGAGATATTAATTCAAAATATGGAAGTAGGGATCATTTCCAACAAAGTGGTTATGTAAAAAAAACATATTCTTAGAACATTTTTTTAGAAAAATTGTTTCAAAGAGCTAAGGAGGAAAACTGTTAACAAATATATGAATTAGAGAAAAATGTATAAATGTTCCCTCACTTGATATCTAAATCTGAAGTGAAACTGAGACCTCCACACTTAATTCAACTACGAAATTTTAGCAAACCCAAACATGTGCTTGTATTTTGTGCTTTCTCTATGCTATTTGTTTAGGATTTTTGGGGTTGATTAGATTGTTGACCAATTATAGGACGTCTACTAGAGGCTTGGGGGTTATGATTGTAATGTCATGATGATGTTTTTTGATCTCGATCTTTTAAACTCAACCATGGTTATGTGATGGCATGCTGATTGATATTGTTTCTAGTCTTCTTGTGCAAGCTGTGACATATGTAACCATTTATGAGTATCAATAAGTTGTATTTGGATTACTTTCTAGTCACCTTGATGGAATTGAATTCTTTTATCTAATCTTGTTGATGTCATGTCGTGACATGTTTCGACTCAACCATTTTTGAGTCTCAATCAGTATTACTTTGAGATACTTTTTGGTTGCTTGTTGAGAACCAATGGATATTGTGATTATCAGTGATACCTTTAGTTGCCAATAGAGAACTGTTGTGGTCATGATTATCTATCGATGTATTCCAGTTTCTCATGGAGATTTGACACTCTTATTGTGGATTATCTTTTGGTATTTTTCCAGTCACTTGTATAGGATTGTGGTGATTTTGTGATTTATGATTCCATGAGCTTAGGGTAGGTTATCTACATGTAGTGTCAGGAAGTGGCTTGTGATGGGGGTCAGGGCCCTAAGTGGCTGCTAGGGTAACTCATTATAAGTTGTTTTAATAAGTGAAAACATTACACCTAATACTGAATTAAATGAACCTAATAAGATAATTGTTTGTTCTCCTCCATGCCTCAAGTGCTAGTATAGACTAGGATTGGAGTAGAGAGAATGCTTGGTTGCAACCTTGACTTTTGTAGTATGCCTCATCAGTATAAGAGGATACTAGTGGCTGCATAGGGATCACTAGGGGGCTGGGGTCTATTAAGAGACTACCAGGGTAACTCTAGCATGATCTGTACGATGACACTTTCCCGCTTGAATAGTAGGTTTCCTACATGTCTTTCTGCACCTCTAGGATTAGATGTCGGTTTGTGATTGAAACCTTTGAGTTAGTATACTTTTAGGATTCCTGGACTTAGAGAGTATTTGTTCTATGTGATTTGATAACCTATTTGAGACTTGAGATTATCTCCTTAGTGTGGTGGGAGTGGACACTTTTGGTTCCATGTGGTCGAGTGGTAGTGCTTCTTCACTCTTACCATTTAGGATCCATTTGAGACACCCTAGCTGAAGCATTCTTTGTTGGCATCTATCTTTATTTTGTTCATGGATTATGATGGTGGACACGTATCCTTATATTGATGATTAGCATATGTTAGATGATGTTATCTTATGCTTTACTTTGCATGATTAGATTTCTTATGCACATGTTGTAGTATGTTAGATTCTTTCTACATATGATGTAGTATGTTTTAGGGGTGATATTCCTACTATGATAATACCGATGATCGTTTTGGTGCTTTGGGATGTTATGCATGGAGGGATGGCTAGAGTCCACGATGGTTTAATGATGCTATTTACGGTTGGGAGGAACCATGCACTTAGTCAATTACGTTTAATGATATATGGTTATACTTTTATAATGGATGTTTATATCTTCTATGATGATGTATCATGTATGGTATTTGGTTTTGTTTACTTTATTTCACTTGCATCATGGATTAGAATAGGATGATGTAATTTATTTTCACACATGTATATTTTTTTAAGCCTTTCATACCCTTTCACATGTATAGTGGATGATTGAACATTCTAAAGTGTAATTTACTAAGGAACATTTAGAACAAAAGTATATTATTTTAGGAACGTTAGACTTATTATTATTACTTCATGAGGATGTGATGTTAGATGGAATTAATAATAGCTAATTTAACAATTATTCAACATTAAGGGATCCTTAAGGAATGTAACCTGTTATGTATGTTTACTTTTTGTTGAATGATGTTATTGCTTTCACTACTATGTTATGAATAGTTTAAGTTTCATGTTTTAAAAAAAAAAAAAAATGCTACCAATCTTAGTGAAACTTTAGGTTAATTCTTTGAATCCCTTGGTAGGGCATTACATTTGATATCAAAGCCCAAGTTTCTACATTGGGAGCTCTGGGTATTTTGGAACAAAACAAGGACTCTGAACTATTATGTGTATCTCTTTCAAACTTGAAACTAGGTGAGCTAGAAACAAAATCTAAAAACTATTACTTACATATGTATCACACTGCAACACTTAGCTTTCGTAATTGAAAAAATTCTACTTAAACCTAAACATAGGCAAAACTGAAATTGAACTTAGTCTATTTGCAAAAATTGTGCCTTTTATGCTATATAGTAGCATGCACTATGTTGTAATAGTATTTTGTATCTTGGATATTGTTGTAGGATGGTATCTGGGATGAGGTCTTCTATTAGAGGCCATGGTAGAGGCTGTAGATGTGGTATAGCTATTAGTGTTTGTGAGTATGTTTGTGGAGGGCCTTCTCATGAAGAGAGTAGGGGAGAGCACATTAGTTAGCAGTAGGAAGAGAGGCATAGGGGTGACCAAGATGAGTCTGAGGAGGTTGACTTGAGACAGATGATGTAAACCATTCTTGATTGCCTACCTCCTATTCATGATCAACATAAAGCACATCAGTCAAAACATGAGCATAGATCTAGGTCTAGGAGCCCTTAGAGGGATCGTCAAAAGTCCATTGTATCTACTCAGATGAAAGACCTTTCAAGATCCAAGGTCAAGCCCTTTAATGGGCAGGGTTCTGGATATATGGCCAAATAGTGGCTTATTGCCCTTGATAGGATTTTTTCCATGCAGGACTTTGATAGTAATGTTAAGGTAAGATTTTCCATTACCAATATAGAGAATTTTGGGGCCAATTGGTGGACAATTGAGGAAAATAAGTTGGGCATAGATATGAACAATGTCACTTGGGAGTTATTCTTAGGGAGTTTTCATCAGTGATTCCTACTAGAGGAATGGAAGTAGCAAAGGGCAGATGAGTTCCATAATCTCAGACAATATTCTATGACTGTGATAGAGTATGAGCAAAAATTGTACAAGCTCATGTCCCTTTTGAGATTCAGTGATAATTTAGCTTAGTTGACTCAGCACTTCATTAGAGGTTTGAATAATAGTATAATTGGGGGTGTCAAGGTATTTGAGCCTAAAACCATCAAGGATGTGGTTTTTCAAGCCATCCTTGTAGAAAAATCTGTCAACCTTGGTCAAGGAGGTTTTATGGGAGTGCCTACAATATCAAGATCTAAGGGCAACTACAACTCAGCTAGAAACAAGAAGCCTCCTTTTTCTAAGGGGAAATAGTATCAGCAATAGTCTTAGTAGACACAACAACAAAAGGGATCATACCCTCAAGTTCAAGGTGGTGTTAGAGGTTCTAACTCCAAGAATAATCACAATGTTTGACTCAATAAAAGAAATCAGCCCCCTTAACTTGCTTAGAGCAATCAGTCTTTTGTTAGCAGGGACAGTCATCAGCAGTCAAATGCACCACCTATAGGGAGAGGATTTCGTAGAAGTACAATATGTTTTACATGTGGGCAAGTTGGACATTTTGTAGCTCACTATCCACAGTGAGCACCATAGTATGCAAGTCCTAGATCAACAACATCAAAGCCTATACTTGGAGATGCAGGGAGAGCTCATAGAGTGTTTGTAGTAGTAGATCACCATTAGGCAGACCATCAGGGAATAGTGGTTGAAACCGCAAGAGCTATTTGAGGTACACCTCCTTCAATGTTGTTTGATTTAGGTGCTATAGATTCATTTATTTCTCCATCTCTAGTTCCTAAGTGTAAGTTGGATGTGGTGAAGCAAGATCATGGTTGGCAAGTGGAACTAGCCGCAGGCATTAAGGTCTCCACAAATTCCATATTCATAAGTGTGGGCTTAGCATAGGAGGATTTGATACTGTATATGCTACTTTAGTATGTTAGAAACACTAAATTAAAACAATAAAAAAGTATTTGCATACTAATTTAACATAACTTCATGAGAGACAAAGTGAACATAACTTCATGAGAGACAAAGTGAAGCCCTCAAATGAGAATATGAGCAATGGATAGGCTCTCTCAATGAGGATGATCACTTGATGTGTAGGTGTGTCTAATAGCTAAGATGGCTTGATTATATATGTATGCTCAAATTCTCAAATGGGCTTCAATGGAGGAATTTTGATAGATTTTGATGAATGGATTTGATGTAAAAATGGCTTCTCAAAATGGCATTATGGCTTTACTTTCTAGATTGTGTTAAAATGGCTTGGGAGAGGATTCCTTAAATAGGCAAAGGGCTTGAGGGATCAAGGGCTAGGATACAAGGATGGGAAAAAGCTTAGGGAAGGTTTAGATTAAATGAGAGGAGAGCACATGGATTGTGCTTCTTTACAGCCAATCAAGGAGTAACACATGTCACAGGGTCATTGGTTAGAGCAAGAGGGGTTGAGGGGTCAACAAAGGAGGCTCAAAGCTCATAAAGACCCTCATAATGGCTTGTAAGAGAAACGAATGGGCTTGTAAGAGTCATTTATGGCTTTGTGGACTTCATAAAGTTTTATGGTTGGGATATTTTGAGGGGATAGAATTTGGCTTGGCTTAGGAAAGTCTTAAGCTTTTTTAGGATTGTGCAAATGATTAAGGGTAGGATTAGAGATGGCTAAGGATTAGATTAGGGATGTTAGAGATGGGCAAGTGGATGGCATTTAATGAGAGTGGGTGAAGGAGGAGATATTTGTTAACTTTGGCTTGGGTTAGAAAGTCTTAACCCATGTTTAGAGAATGTGATAAGGTTAAGAGGGGATTAGGATTAGGATTAAAGATAAGGATTGACATCTTCTAGAAAAATCTAGGCTTTGGATGAGGATGAAGACTTTCTAGAAGAGTCTAGAACTTCCTAGGATGAGGATAAATAAGGTTTTTAGGAAATAAATAAAGTTTTATTTATTTCAAGGGTTTGGGTTGAGGAGATATTTTTAAAAATATTTTTAATAAACATGAGGATTAATATTTAATCTTAATTAAATATTTTGAATTGGGATTAGGGGTAGGAAATGATGGGATTAACCTTTAATCAAAATTAAAGAAGGATTAGAAGATTTTGGAAGAGGTTATTGATCTTAAAGAAATTAGCCAAGTTTTGGGCAAGAAATAAATAAATTAATTAATAAATGATGATGTCATCAGGGATTTTTCAAAAAATAAAAATACTTTAATTTCTAAAGGATTTTAGGTGTCTACATTTTTCCCCTCTTTGATGTGATGCCACAAGTGGCATGACATCAAAGATAAGAAAATAAGATGCCCAAGGCTAGAGCAGAAGAGGAGAGAATGGACTGGGAGATGCCCCCTCAAGAAGGTGGCAGGGAGAGAAAGTGAGGCTCGATGGCTTCTTGAAAAGTACAAGAATCTTGGCAGGTGGGAGGACGAAGAGTGGCTTAAGAGAAGAGGTTTAGTTAGCTCAAACTCTCACTATGGGAGAATGATAAAGGGGAAAATCAGAGGCACAAGAGTAAATAAGCTTAAGACTTTCAAGATTGGGGCGAGGATGAAGGAGTAGAGCACTACAAAAAGGAATCCAAGATAAGGGAAGGGATGATGGGATGAGATAAAAATGAGGCAATAGGATTTCAAAGAGTCAGATTGGTGGAAGATGGGTTTTAGAGATCCCTAAGACTAGGATTGTGGATCTCGAAAGATGAGGCTTGGTGGATTGATTGGATTGGTGGATCCCTAAGACTAGGATTGTGGATCCCTAAAGCTAAAAGTGAAGATTGATTCAAAGAGATGCTGATGCATAAGCTTGGGGTAGAAGAGATGGATGGGGGATAATGGAGATGAAGGGAATCCATTGAAGCTTTGTGAGTAGGGGGATTCTTCAAAGAGAAGTACCACCATGTAGTTGAGCACTAGATTTGCTATAGGACTATTGGTTAAGTGCCAAGGTTACCAAGAATATCAAGGCCATGTCACCAACTATCTAGAGGACTAATAGACTAACTCAAAACAAACACGCAAGGATTTTCCTAGTAGCACACATGAATCTTAGAGGAAGCAGCGTGGAACTAACACTGGGTAACCCACAAGCAGAAAAGAAAAACAAACAAAAGACCTGATCAAAACCTTACGCTCAGATTGCCCCATTCATAGTATAACATGATATGGAAGATCATGGGAACCTTGAGGAGGGAACAAAAAGGTTTCTTGGAAAAGATACTTCAAGACCCAAAGGGAAGATTCCAAATAAAAAGAAAGTGAAAATCCAAAAGAGAACCATTTGCCAACGAGATGGGTAGGATGAGATACTAACAGACCAAGATCAGACATGAGGAAAGCTATATCCTACAAGGATCTATTGAAGAGCACCTAAGCTGATGGATCTAGATGAGTGATGCATCTGGCAAGTAGAACTAAGAAGGATAACACTTTGGTGACAAGAGATCTAGCTAAAGGATGCATTGGAATAGCTAACTAAGATTTGTGTGATGTGTGCAAGATGCTAATCAAGCATGAACTGACATGAAAGCTGGATAGATACAATGGTACTAAGCTAAAGAGGATGTACAAGCTGATGGACCAAGATATGGTACAAATGTACAAGTTGTTTTGGAAAATATTGGATATACAAGCTATGATACAAGGTATAATACAAGATTATTTACAAGTTGTACAGGAGCTCTAGATGATAAGATAGCGGGATGGCTCAAGTTGGGGCAAGATGCAAAAGCTAAGGATGAGGTGATAGCAGAAGATATGGATTTGGCAGGATGCATCCAATGATGATGATAGATGTGTGACCAAGGATGGGGACAATGCTAAGGTTGGTGGTAGCTGAGCTAATAGATGGTGCTAGAGTGAATGGCTAATGAGAGGATGACATTGGATTTGCATGAGGATAGCCTAGAGCGAGATACCAATGAAAAGGGAGGATGGACAAGACAAGATCTCCAAGGAATACAGTGCCCCTAATCAGAAGATGACATGTAGAAGGAAGTCTTATGATGGATGTGATAGGATTGAAGCTAGGATGGAAAAGCTAAAGGTGCTAGGGAGATGGATGATAGCTGGGATGATGAGGTGAGGTTGCAGAAGATAAGTGGATAGTTATATATAAAAGCTAGAGGATGAAAGATAGGTGGATAAATTGGAAGATGGAGCTAGATGGCAAGATGTGACCAAAAGCATGAGGATAATAGGCTAAGCTGGGGATGGTTGGATTATGCATGATGCTTGTTTGCCAAGTTTTCATCATGGTACTTGTCCAAGGCACTTGAATTGCCAAGTTTTCACCAGTGGATGCTTTATTTTTCTTTATTTTTTTGACTTTTTGACTTTGGACTTAGCTGCAATGATTTTGGCTTTCTTCAGCTATTTTTGGCTTTTTTGGGATTTTTCACTGACTGTTGCAATGATCAATTTTTTTGCTAGCTATTGGTACATCGAATGTGTGATTTATGCAATAGATTGGATTAGATGGGATTGATGGTAGGAGATGGAGGGATGAAAAGGTTGGAAAGGAGCATGAGATGGGGATGCTTGCAGGATCAACATTGGCACATGTTGGGACAGGTGTGAAAAGAGCATATGGGGGATAGATGGTAGATGCAAGCTTGATGGAGGATTTTTGGAAGCACGCTTGGGGATATAGGCACCCAGATGGAGTTAGAAGATGGGGGACACGAGTCACTAGATGGGGATTAGTAATGGTGGATGCCATTATGCATTGGGTTTCAACTTTTTTCTTTGGGATCCACATGGTTTTGGAATTTCTTTTCATAGGCTTTTGCATTGTTTTGCATTCTTTGATTAGATTTTTCCTTTTTGGAGTATGTCTTTTAGAATAGACATATGATTGCCTAGGATGTGGATTTTTAGCTTTGTGCATTTTGAAGTTGGCATTCACATTGCTGTTGTAAGCTTTGGGAAGATGGTTAGGAGAAGCTTTGTGAGATGGAGAGGATATGGAAGAGCGTGTAGGGGGATGATGATGGATGATGTGCCTTGATATGTGCCTTTGTTGATCTTGCGTAGGAATGGAGCGAATAGGATTTTTATGATGGGTAATAGGAGGATGGAGGATGGTAGATTTTGGGACATAGGGACCCAAAATGGATTTAGCGGATGAAGGGGGGATATGGTAGGTTGTTTTGGGTTGCAAAGATGGTGGAGGGTGGATGACATAAGATTTCTTAGAGTGATGGGAGGTTGGCATGGTGGGCCTAGAGATAGGCTTGGTTTGGGGATGGCATGTACCAACACATTTAGATGGTGAGCCTTTGGATACATATCCAAGACCATGAAATCTTAGATTCTTTTGTGCAATAATAGGCTTTTTGATTCCTTGCTCTTGTGGTCCTAAACCTTGACCTTGATAATGCCATCGATTGAGCATTTGAATGAGTTGAGGAAATTTTTTGCTTGTAGAAAATGGTAGAAGTGCTTTATTAGATGTACTACAACAGGGAGATACTGCTCTTAATTCTTCTTCTGAGAGGGGGGCACCATGGATGAATGTAAGTGAACCAAGAGGGTAGATTATAGATGGTGGAATAGCTTGGATAGGTGGTAAGATGGAAGCATGGAGAGAAGGAGATGGTAGGATAAGATCTTGATTTAGCTGATGGGATGAAAAGATATCTTGTAGCAGAGGAGGTATGGCTTGAGGTTTTGGAGATGGAGGGGATGGTGACTGCACTATGGATGTAAGACATGGTATGATGATATTTTTTTTATGCTTTGGGGGATGTCAACATGATTTTGGGTAGGATCTTGATAGGATTGGATTGGAGTGGATGGTGCGATAGGAGGTGAAGGGATGGATTCTTCAAAGGCAACAGATGGATAGATGGGAGATTCAGTAGTGGAGATGGGTGAGTAGAAGATGGATGCATAAGGGTCATTATGGGAGATTTGAGAAATGCTTGGAGGTGATGTGGATAGGATTTGGAGGGATTTGATAGGTGGTGGGATTTTGATGCTTGCAGGAAGTAGAAGGATTTTAAGCAATTTAATGGATGGTATGGGGATAATAGCTATGGGAGATGGAGCTGATATTATAGATGGGGAAGCTTCATCACTGACTACTTCACATGGTTGGATTAGATGACATGGCTTATCGACCGTTGGAGGCAGCTTTTCTTGTATTTCCTCTAGGAGATTCCTGGGAGACTTGTGTGTTGAAAGTGGAGGTGGTGGATTGACAAGAATAGCTGGTGTGATGGGGGTGGAAGATTGGAAGCTTGGTTGATTGGGTGATGGAGGAGAAGCTGGGATATGAGATGGCATGACTAGATAGTTTGGAGGAATGCTTGAATTTTGGGGGATAGTTGGCAGAAGGCATCTAAGGCTCTCAAGATACCTGTCATAGTCAACAAGATTTTCATCATCATTGGAATAGGATGTAGCAGGAGAAAGGATGATGTGACCAAACTCATCATGATAGGGTTGGGATTTCATGTTTTGATGATGAGTTGGATGGCGATGAGATCTTGCATATGGATGAACATGGAAGCTCATGATTGGATTTGGATTAAGCACAGATTTTGGATTGGCTGATGAAAGATTTCCTAGGGAGAGTCAAAGCTACATGATAGACCTAAGGAGGATTGGCCAGAGATTTTTGGCTTTCTTGTGGATGGAAGACTTCAAGGGTATGCTGTCAAAAAGTGAGAGTTTTGATTTCCTATGTGCAAGATTGATAGCTTTTGGTGTCAACTTGAGGATAGAAAAATGATCTTATAGGCATGACACAAGATTGACCACTTATGGATCCCAACCTTTAGCTTAAGGTGATGAGGGATGACAAGTGAAAAGGCTAGATTACCCTAGACAATGCTTTGTCAAAGGGATAACCTTGAGGAGATTAAGGGATTTGGATAGATTGATTGGATAGCAAACTTTGGCAGGGCAACAAAAATTCCTTAAAGACTTACGTGATTTTGGATTGGGTTGCTAGCTGGCTAGGGGGATGATTTGGATGGACTTTGGATTTGGGATTTTTCTAAAGCAAAGAACTAGATAGATTTGGTTGCGGTGGGGGAGCTTGGATGATTTTCTGATGAGGCAGTGACTACGCTAAGTATGCCTTGAGCTGGGAGATTTTTTTTTTCTAATATTTTGACCAAAGTTGGCAAACATTCATTCAAAAGCTATGAACAAACAAGTAGACAAAAGTATGGAGCAAGCACATCAAACATACCAACATCCTAGGAAGCTTTCTACAAGGATGAAATTTGGTTGTCCAAGGAGTCTTCGATATATCCAAGGTACGTGAGGCCTAAATCCGTAGATGAAACCAAAAAGATGTCACATAGCCGAGAGGAGCGGTAACCCACTTCTCCTCTTTCACTTATCAAGGGTATAAAGTTCCTTGAGGCTTAGCCCGAGTGACAAAATTTTGATCCCAAGAGAGGTGTCTTTGGATTCACCTCCCAATCTTTATACTGCACTAAAACACTAGAGTTGAGGTCATCCCAAGGGGTGATGAAATCCCCAAGCAGGCCTCCTCAAAGTTAAGACAAGATTTGGAATCCTAATCTTATCCACCCAAGATGGCCTTGAAAGATGACAAGGGGAAAGAAGACTTGGATGATCTTGGGCTAAAAGACAGAGTTCTTTTCCAACTGACGCTTTAAGTTTTTTGATCTAGACCTTTTGAAAACACACGTGATTTAAGATGCAAAGGTTCAATTCCAATTTTAAATGCACCAAAAAAAGAGAAGTGATCAAAGAATGAATACACCAAGAAGATTTAGGGTCAACAAAAAGTAAACTCGTGCACTCGGAGGCCCTCCACGTCAAGTATTGATTGATTTTCTTTAAGGCATTCAAGATTGAGTTTGAGTTTTTTTTAAACCCAAAACAAAGATGCGTGTAAAGCTCAATTTCAAGTGTGCACCTGAAGGCCCTCCATGTCAAGATTTGTTCAATTTTTATGCCCAAATGAAGTGTTAGTGAGACTAATGTGCATTCAAGAAATTTTTTATTTTAGAAAACCCAGTAAAAACTCAAGTAAGTGAAATTTGATTTTTGTGGAGCACTTAACACCTTCTTAGGTAGACCCATCTCCATACATGGTTCTGATATTGCAACCAATGGTTAGAATGATGGGTGATTAAAGAGGGTGAGTCCAACAACAAATTCACTCAAAGTGTCTTTATTTATTTTTATAACTTAGAAAGTTTCTAAAATGTGGATTCTTTTTATGCCCCAAAAGATGATTATTTGATCTATGGCATTCAAGATTGGATTTGTTGTTTTAATCATGCATTCATAAAAAAATAAAAAATAAACTTGATTTTAATTTATGGCACTCAAGAGTGATTTTAGCAACATGCATTCAAAGACAAGTGATTAAACATTCAAGTTTTTTCCTTTGAGCATTCAAGATTGAGATTTTGTGTGTTGTTTTAAGAACTTTGAAGTGCTTTGTTTTAACCTTAGATCATTCAAGATTGTTTTGGACTCAAAAGTGAAAAAGACTCTTTGGACTTTGGTTTTCATTCAAGATTTTGTGTTCTAGTTTT
This sequence comes from Cupressus sempervirens, assembly GCA_028749045.1. Lineage (NCBI taxonomy): Eukaryota > Viridiplantae > Streptophyta > Pinopsida > Cupressales > Cupressaceae > Cupressus > Cupressus sempervirens. The sequence goes on along the minus strand of CM053793.1, from coordinate 844,893,135 downwards.
CATGTTTTAAGCCCAAAAATGATATTCCTAGATTGTTTTGATGCATGAAAAACCTAAGAAAAATTCAAGATTTTGCAACAAGACATTTGTTTGGAACAAATAAAAAAGCTTTTTAGGACAATTTTGGCAACCATTTAGGACTCTTAGTTTTCATGAGATTTTTAAAAGAACTTTAAAATATTTGCAAATGAGGTTCATTTTATCCTTGATTGATGTTTTGAGATTGATTTAGATTTTAGTGTGCACTTAGTGTTGATTTTGAACCTTTTGAAATGGAAACTTGAAGTTTTTTTTTAAATTTCCAAAAATGAAGTGTTCCTAACTTTGCATGAATGCATTTAAAACCTTGATGTTGCAAGGATGCAAATGATTGGATTGGTTTAGTTTCACTTGTTAAAAGATTTTATTTTTTTTGCAAATTTTTAGTTTTTAATGGATTTAAGTATGAGAGGTTCATTTTAAGCACTTAAAAAAAAGTGTGTATGATTTTGCTTCCTTAAAAAAAAATCCCAAGATCCCTCAAGAAGAAGAAGAAGAAGTAGATGGAATAGAAGAAGAATATAGACAAGAAGAGGAAGAAGAATTCCAAGTGCTTCATCCACCTATAAGCTTGAAAAAATCTGCAAACAGTATGAGATAAACTATGAGTTCCTTTGTCTTCTTCATGCTCATGTGGACTTACAAAACCAATTTATACAGTCCTACCAGTCACAAAAACAAGCAAAATTAGCCAAAATTAGAAAATGACATACAAAACGTGACTAAAAAAGCTAATGAAGATGACCCATGTAGGGTCCCACCAAGCGTGCCAAAATGTATATGCTACTTTAGTATGTTAGAAACACTAAATTAAAACAATCAAAAAGCATTTGCATACTAATTTAACATAACTTCATGAGAGACAAAGTGAAGTTCTCAAATGAGAATATGAGCCATGGATAGGCTCTCTCAATGAGGATGATCACTTGATGTAGAGGTGTGTCTAATAGCTAAGATGGCTTAATTATTTATGTATGCTCAAATGCTCAAATGGGCTTCAATGGAGGATTTTTGATAGATTTTGATGAATGGATTTGATGGAAAAATGGCTTCTCAAAATGGCATTATGGCTTTACTTTCTAGATTGTGTTAAAATGGCTTGGGAGAGGATACCTTAAATAGGAAAAGGGCTTGAGGGATCAAGGGCTAGGATGCAAGGATGGGAAAAAGCTTATGGAAGGTTTAGATTGAATGAGAGGAGAGCACATGAATTGTGATTCTTTACAGCCAATCAAGGAGTGACACATGTCACAAGGTCATTGGTTAGAGCAAGAGGGGCTAAGGGGTCAACAAAGGAGGCTCAAAGCTCATAAAGACCCTCATAATGGCTTGTAAGAGCAATGAATGGGCTTGTAAGAGTCATTTATGGCTTTGTGGGCTTCATAAAGTTTTATGGTTAGGATATTTTGTGGGGATAGACTTTGGCTTGGCTTAGGAAAGTTTTAAGCTTGTCTAAGATTGTGCAAATGATTAGTGGATGTCATTTAATGAGAGTGGGTGAAGGAGGAGATATTTGTTAACTTTGGCTTGGGTTAGAAAGTCTTAACCCATGTTTAGAGAATGTGACAAGGTTAGGAGGGGATTAGGATTAGGATTAAAGATAAGGATTGACATCTTCTAGAAGAGTCTAGGCTTTGGATGAGGATGAAGACTTTCTAGAAGAGTCTAGAACTTCCTAGGATGAGGATAAATAAGGTTTTTAGGAAATAAATAAAGTTTTATTTATTTCAAGGGTTTGGGTTGAGGAGATATTTATTAAAATATTTTTAATAAATATGAGGATTAGTATTTTATCTTAATTAAATATTTTGAGTTGGGATTAGGGGTAGGAAATGATGGGATTAGCCTTTAATTGAAATTAAAAAAGGATTAGAAGATTTTTGAAGAGGTTAGTGGTCTTAAGGAAATTGGCCAAGTTTTGGGAAAAAAATAAATAAATTATTTTTTTTGGTATTTTTGGTCAATTTATTAATTAAATAATTAATAAATACGGAAATAATGTTTAAATAAGATTTAAACATTTTTGGGAGGGATTCCTTAATTAAATATTTTTAATTAAGATAAAGGGATTTAATGGCATAAAAATAAATTAATTAATAAAAGAAATAATTAATTAATAAATGATGATGTAATCAGGAATTTTTTAGAAAATAAAAATACTTTATTTTCTAAAGGATTTTAGGTGTTTACAGATACTGCAGTTGACCTTCAGGTTATACCTCTTGGTTCCTATGATGTGGTTTTAGGATTGGATTGGCTTGGCTCTCATAGAGCCAGTATAGACTACAGGAAGAAGATTATATTGTGTCAGGATGACCAAGGGAATGATGTGAAGATTGTTGGAGTAGCAAGGCCTATATCTCTATGGATGATTTCTACCATGCAATTGAAGTGAAGTCTCTATAAGGGATGTTACATATTTTTTGTTATGGTAAATGAGCTTGAAGAGGAAGATCCCGTGAGGAAGACTTTAGATCACCCTATTCTACAGGAGTATGTAGATGTTTTTCCAAGTGAGATTCTAGGCATACCTCTAAAAAGGGACAACAATTTTAGCATTGACCTCATTCCAAGAGTGGAGCCTATCTCTAAAGCTCCTTATCATATGACTACATAGGAATTGGGTGAGTTGCATCTTCAGCTAGAGGAACTTTTGGCCAAAGGGAGCATTTGACCTAGTGTGTCACATGGGGAGCTCCAATGCTCTTTTTAAAAAAGAAAGACAATTGTTTGCACCTTTGTATTGATTATAGATAGTTGAATAAGGTGACAATAAAGAATAGGTATCCTCTACCAAGGATCGATGACTTATTTAACTAGATCAAGGGAGCTACAGTATTCTCCAAGATTGACCTTAAGTCAGGATATTACCATCTTCGCATTAAGGAAGCCGACATTCACAAGACTACCTTTTGAAGTCACTATGGGCACTATGAGTTCATAGTGGTACCTTTTGGGCTAACTAATGCTCCATCAGTTTTCATGAGTGTGATGAATGGGGTGTTTCAATCTTATCTTGATAGGTTTGTACTTGTGTTTCTTGATGATATATTGATATATTCTAAGACTCAAAAGGAACATGAGGAACACCTACGATTGGTTTTGCAGTGCTTAAGAGACAATTAGCTTTATGCTAATGAAGCTAAGTGTGAATTCTTCAAATAAGAGATTTAGTATTTAGGGCATGTCATTTTAGGTGATGGTATTTTTGTAGACCAGGAAAAGATCCAAGAAATAGTAGATTGGCCTACACTGACTAATGTGTCAGAGATTCATAGTTTCATGGGTCTAGCTAGGTATTATCATAGATTTGTCCAAAACTTCTCTAGAATGGCGCATCCTATCACTTCCCTTCAGAGGAAAGGAAAGAAGTTTATATGGATGGATAAATTCAAGGAAGTATTTTGAAAGCTCAAGGAGCTTTTGACCAGTGCACTGATCTTAGCAGTACCTGATCCAGAAGCTGATTTCATGGTGTGTACAGATGCTTCCCTAGAAGGGATTGTAGTAGTTTTGATGCAGAATGGATGGGTAATTTCATATGAATCATGCAAGCTCAAGGATCATGAGCTAAATTATCCTACACATGATCTTGAGTTAGTAACAATAGTTCATGCTTTGACAAGGTGGAGACATTTCTTGTTGGGGCACAGATTTGAGCTACATAGTGATCATCATAGTCTTCAGTACATTTTCACACAACCTAATTTGAATGCATGCTAGAGGCGATGGATGAAATTTCTATGTGAGTATGACTTCAAGGTAAAGTACATTCAAGGAAAGGAGAATGTGGTGGAAGATGTGTTAAGTCACATGAGACATGTGATATCATCTATGACTCTTAGTGTTGATTTGAGGAGTAAGATTCTTCAGGCACTTCCTATAGATTCTTGGTACCAGGAGGTGTGTAGAGAAATAGATTCAGGAAGACCTTTGGAGGCTAAGTTTTTAGGCTATGTCCTAGAGTTAGATGGTCTTTTGAGACATTTAGGAAGGATTTATGTGTCGTTACTTGATGAGCTTCACACCTTGATTTTAGTGCAGGCCCATCGTGCACCTTACTCAACACATCCAGGTGTCAAGAAGATGCATGCTAATTTGTGATGTTTATTCTTTTGGTTTGGGATTAAGCATGATATTTTTGATTATGTGGCTAGGTGTCTTGAGTGTTAAAGAGTCAAGGCAGAACACCAGCACCTGGTAGGACTCTTGTAACCAAATCTCATTCCTTCATGAAAGTGGGACATCATCTCTATGGACTTCATAGTAGGATTACCTATGACTTCTCGTCATCACTGTTGATCAGTTGACTAAGGTGGCACATTTTTCACCAATCAGGTCTTCCTACATGGTAGCTTCTATAGCTAATGTCTTCATGCATGATATTGTGAGACTACATGGTATTCCCTAAAAGATCATTTCAGATAGGGATCCTATATTCACATCCGCATTTTGGACATTGTTGTAGCATGAGCTTGGAGCACAATTGAATTTTAGTTCAGCATATCACCCAGAGATAGATGGTTAGATAGAGAGGGTGAATTAGGTTTTGGAGGACATGTTAAGGATGTATGTGATGGATAGGAAGACACATTGAGAGGACTATCTCTACCAAGTGGAGTTTTCTTACAACAATAGGTATCACAGTTCTATTGGCATGGTACCATTCCAGGCTTTATATGGATGTCCTTGTCATACACCTTTGAGTTGGGATAGTCTTGAGGATCACATCCTATTGGGTCCTAAGATACTTTGTGATATGGAGCAACACATAGTGCGTATCCATGAGAACTTGGCTATGACACAAGATAGGAAAAAAAAGTATGCTGATGCACATAGGATAGATAAGCAGTTTGCTATGGGAGTTAAGGTATTCTTGAGAGTGCATTTGTGGAAGTGTCCGATCAGATATTAAAAGGGTTCAAAGCTAGCACCTCTCTTTGTGGGACCATTCGAGATTCTTGAGAGGATTAGCCCAGTTTCTTATCGCCTTGCTTTACCACCTAGCCTAACTCGCATTCATGATGTTTTCCATGTTTCAGTACTTAGGTAGTATATCCATGATGTAGTACATATTCTTGATTGGAATGTGCTATAGTTAGAGGATGAGAAGTTGGCTTTATAGCCAGTTCATATTTTGGATTAGTGGGAGTTAACCCTCAGGGATCAAACCATAGAGCAGGTAAGGGTTTAGACCCTACTGATGACTCTTCAGCTACATGGGAGGATGCATCTAGATTACGGGAGTTATATCCCTACTTGTTTGTAGGCTTCCAGGAGTAAGCCTAATCCTAAGGGGGGTGGATGTAGTGCTTCCCTTTTTCACATTCTTCTAGATACATTGTTGCTATCATGGTCAAACTCTATTAGACCAGTTTTATGTTGATGGTTAGTAGCATTATTTTGAGACTATCAGATATTGTGTTACAGATTTAGTTGATATATGATGTGATTACTTAGACTCTACATTTCATGTATGCATGATGATTATTACATTAATTTTATTTATTGATGATGGTTGGTTAGATGGTTTATTATCACATGTGTTTTCTTATGGATACTTACCCCATACTTGCATGTGTATGGTGTGTGTGTTTGTTCTCTTATTGTATGGTGTTTCTGATGTGGTTAAGGAAGGGAGTTGTAGTCACCTGGTAGTCAAGATCTACACAATGCACCACTTCCTTCCATTGCCTATTTAGCATATATATATATATATATAGTATGTACATGCATGGATTTTATGCAGGTTGCAGGTACCGAGTATCAACTTCCTTGAATTTCTCAGATGAGCGTACCCTATTGCACTATCTCAATGGTAAGAGAGGTGATGTAGGTAGGCTCTAATACCACATGATGGAGACAAAACCCAAGCACATAATGGACACAATAGGAAAGGGAAAATTTTATTAACTATGAAAATATGCTAGTACACTTAATGCAAAGAAACAAACTCCAAAACATGCCCTATGGGCTTACAATAGCATAAATCTGGAGATAATTTCTTCTCCTAGTACCTTCTCTCAAACTCCACTCTGAACTACCTTTTACAATGCCAGAAATGTCCGTAAATAGACCCTAAAGGGTTAAGGATTAGGAATACATTCTAGAAAGTGCTAGTTGGCATCCACTGCCAAAATGGAATGCTCCATAAGTCACTTTAGAAGTCGGTACAAAATTAGAAGAATCTAGAAATAGTAGTCAAACTTCTGAGAGGGATAACTTTTGAACCGTAGCTTCGATCGACGAACCATTTACATTTCCAAAAAGATCTTAGAGTGCTCTATAGCCCTATGGACAGATTTGCTCATCCCCCATTTTTGGCCCTGTACAAGCTCATTTAATGCCTCGAACCTGACTTTGAAGCATTCTTAGGAGGTCTCCAAAAATTGAGAAACTACAATAACTTTCAAACCGTGCAGTCTTTTGACTTGGTTCTTTTTTGGAATGTTCTAAATTACAATTTTAATCCTCCCTCCAATTTACACCTTCTGATTTAGCATAATTATGGCTAAATTACATAGTCCTATTTTTCAGCATTTACACGTATCCCAAGGTGCTTAAATACTCTAACTTAGAAAACTAATAGTGGAACTGTGAGAGTTGGAACCTTTATTTGACCCAAATGGATATCCATAAATGAAAACACATGAAATAGAAACTATATCTAGGTACATTTTTTTGGGTGACACAAGATTGCCCTTATACCTCTAGATGCCCCTGCATCAGACACCCAGGGTAGATTGAAAAGTGACCCTATCACTTTATGGATGGTAGAGGAAATCCCAAATGGGAAACCTCAACTACTAATATCCAAGTTGAGTCCTCGATCGGTCGGCCTTTCCACTTAACTAGATACTCTTCATACTGCCTATTTTTGGTACTCTTGCCCACACGGCTATCCAAAATCTCTTCTATCTCCTCCTTCTTGGAAGCAGGAATTGGACATGGCTCAAACATCAGCTCCTCATCTGCACCATCATCATGATACTCTGTTAAGTCTGCAATGTTGAAGATAGGAGAAATGTGAATTATATTGATAACTCCACCTCATATGCATTTCCTGAGTCATGTTTCTTCAAAATTTTGCAAGGGCCAAATTTATTCATCTTCAGCTTGTTGTAAGTACCTACTAGAAATATCTCTTTTCTTAAGTGTACCATGACTAGATCCCCTACTTGGAACTCCTTATGTCTTCTCCTTTGATTAGCCCTAGCTTTATACTATTGATTCATCTTGATAATGTGTCCTTGGACCTCCTCATGTTGGTGCTTGATTTAGCACTTGTCCTCTCCCCTTGCTCTATCTTCCTCAATTCTAGTGTAGTCCTTGGGCTACTTCCATATACAATTTGGAATGGTGATTTACTAGTACTCCTATTTATAGAGTTATTGTAAGAAAATTTTTCTTGTGGTAGAATCAAATCCCATCCCTTGGGCTTATCCCCAACTAAACATCTCAGCAAATTGCCTAGACTTCTATTTACCACCTCTGTCTTGCCATCAGTTTGCGAATGATGTGTGGAACTGAATTTCAAGTCCATTCTCAACTTCTTCCATAATGTTCTCTAGAAATACCCCACAAATTCAGTGTCTCTGTCAGAAACTATACTCTTTGGGAGGCCATGTAGTCTTACCACTTCTCTGAAAAACAAGTCTACAATATGGATAGCATCATGAGTTTTATGGCATGGAATGAAATGTGCCATTTTTAAGAACCTATCAACCACCAAAAATACCAAGTCATTACCCCTTCGTGTCCTCGACAATCCAAGAAAAAAATCCATACTTATGTCCTTCGATGGCTTTGATGGAATAGGAAATGGCTGATAAAGTCCAGTATTGTGACTAAATCCCTTGGGCACTTGACAAACCTGACAACTCTGTACAAACTTCTTCAGATCTTATGAAATTTGAGCCCAAAAATAATGTTCTCTAAGAATGTAAATGGTCTTATCTTGACCAAAATGTCCTACCATCCCTCCACTGTGTTTCTCCTTAATTAGATTTTCCCTCATGGAACTCCTTGGAATGCACAATTGACTACCCTTGAAGAACATACCATCCTAAATCAGATAGTCTAACCACTTAGTTCTGTCTATAGCAATAGGTTCTTTACAAGCTTTCCATGCTTTAGCAAAATTAGGATCCTGAAGGTACAGATTCTTGAGTTCATCAAACCCAATTACTTCAACCTACATTGTTGTAAGAAACAACTACCTCCTACTTAATGCATCTACAACCCTATTAGATTTTTCACTTCTATGCTTCAACACGAATGTATAGCTTTGCAAGAACTCTACCCACTTCATATGCCTTTGATTCAATTTACCTTGGCTATTTAGATACTATAATGCCTGGTGATTAGTATATAAAACAAATTCCTTTGGCAATAAATAATGCCTCCATTTCTTTAAGGCCTGAACTATTGCATAGAACTCTTGATCATAAACAAAATACTTCTTTTTTGCATCATTTAATTTTTCACTAAAATATGCAATAGGCTTACCTTCTTGCCTTAATTTAGCCCCAATAGCACTGTCACTAGCATCACAATCCATCTAGAACACCTTGCTAAAATTAGGAAGTGCCAACATAGGTTATTTTGCAACCTTCTTCTTCAGCAATTCAAAACTTCTCGTAGTTGCCATAGTCCATTTGAACTCTTTTCTATCCCCTCTTATTGTGTCAGTTAGGGGTGCACATAGGCCATTGAAATTCTTAATGAACTTCCTGTAGAAACTAATTAGAACATGAAATAATCTCACCTCAATAGTAGCCCTTGGAGTAGGCCATTCCAAGATGGCTTTTACCTTCTCTGGATCCATTTTGAGACCTTCAAGTGATATAACAAACCCTAGGTAGACTAACTCTTTTTTTACAAAGGTAAACTTCTTCAGATTAATTAACAATTTCTCTTCCCTTAACCATTCAAGGACACTAAAAATATGCAATAAATGTTCTTCCAAAGTCTTGCTGAAAATTAAAATATCATCCAAATAGACAATAAAAATTTTTTCCAAGAACTTCTTAAGTACCTCATTCATAAGCTACATGAAGGTGCTTGGGGCATTCGTCAATCCAAAGGGCATGACTAACCACTCATAAAGACCTTACTTGGTCTTGAAGGTAGTTTTCCACTCATCTCCTTCTTGTATCCATATTTGGTGATAGCCACTCTTGAGATCTATCTTTTTGAAGTATTGAGCTCCACTCAAGCAGTCCATAAGATCATCTATTATTGGCAAAGGAAATCAATACTTTATGGTTATCTTATTTATAGATCGAGAGTTCATACACATTCTCCACTCTCCATCCTTCTTTGGTGCTAGTACTACAAGTACTACACATGGACTTAAGCTCTCTTGAATCAAACCCTTCTTCAATAGCTCCTAAACCTGTCTATTTAGCTCCTCAGTTTCAGTAGGAGTCATCCTATGAGCAACCTTGTTAAGCAAACTAGCTCCAAGAATTAAATCTATCTGATGACTGATTTTCCTTACTAGTGGCAATCCTTGTAGAATATTATCAAAAATGATATCTCCAAACTCACTTAATAAATCTGAAACTTCGAGTGGTATTTCACTACTACCTTCCTTCTCTTTTCTAGGAATCAAAGCATAGCACATATGTTGATGTTTCATGCCATCTAAAAACTTTCTTCCATAAAAAAGATAAATCCTAGCACTACTGCTTACATTTTCACCTTCCTTTACCATGGGCTTCAATCTGTGGTGAACTCCATCCTTTGTCAGAGAGTATGTGTTTGCATGACCATCATGTACTGCATGCCTATCAAACTGCCATGGTCTTCCCAATAATAGATGGTAGACATCCATTGGAATAATATCAAAGAAAACTTCATCATGGTAACTCCAAATTTTTAACTTCAATAAACATTGTTCACTTACCAGGACCTTATGATCATCCTTCACCCAAGTGATCCAATAGTGCTAGGGGTGTTTCTCCCTCTTGAGATTCAACTTAGAGACCATCTCTTTTGACACCAAGTTGTCAGTGCTACCGCCATCAATGATCACATCACAACATTTATTCTCACATTTGCACTTGGTACGAAATAGACTCCTCCTTTGTCCCAGTTCAATCTCACCACTTAGTAGGACCCTTTCATTTACTAAAGTCTCTACTCTTTCTGCATCCTGTGAATGTGATGACTATGCATCCTCATCCACATGAGCAACCCTAGTTTGGCCTTCATCTCTCCTATCTATCCTTCCTTATCATTGAGGGAATTCAAAAGCATGATGACCTTGTTCATTGCAATGGAAATAGGTACCACAAAAACCTCCTCTTCTTGAACCTTTTCCATGTCCTCTACCTCTTCCTCTCTAATCTCCAAAGTTTTGATCATGGGAGTGGTTGAAATCCTCATTCCTCTGATTCTTGTTAGTACCCACATCTTCATTTTTCTTTTGGGTCTCATTTTGACCTCCAGATGACCTATTAGTACCCCTTCCTCCTTAATCGTGCCCTCTTTGTCTCTCTTAAAACTTTTTATTTAGCTTCTCTTCAACTTGCAGGGCAAACTAGTATGTCTCTTCAATACTGATCATTCTTACCAGACTTAATTCTTCCTGGATACTAATATAATGAGCAACCTTCTCCTTATTTTCTTTTGCATACCTTTCTCTAATAAGAAGTCGGTAAAAATCCTCTATATATTCCTAGACTAATTTTCTTGCTTGCTTTAACACATGCATCTTCTTAAACAAATCAAGCTCATAGACAATAGGAATGAACTACTTTAGTTTTTCCACCATGCGATCCCACCTTGTGATTTTCTCCTTTCCTCTTCTATTTCTTTCCAATTGAACCTCTTCTCACCAAATTTTGGCATGGAATTTTAGTTTGGCCTTTGTAAACTTAACCCTATCTAGATCCTTGATGCCCTCATACTCAAAGTACTCTTCTAGTTCATTGATCCAGTTGATCAACTCATTTGGTTTCAAATTTCCTGAAAATACACTCACATCAATTGTAGGTCTTTTCCCAAACTTAGTAATGGCCCTAAAAAGCCTCTCCTCTACCTGATTTAGAACTTCACCTTCAACTTCCCCTTCTGGTCCAATTTCTTCTTCTTCATTTCCATCTTCACTTTCATCACCTGTAGCAACATTTTTTCCTCTATGGAGCTCCTCTTGCAATGCTTGAACTTTCCTTTGGAGGGCTCTAACCTCTTCAGGATTAATAGCTCTGGCCCTTCCACCATGCTTTCTTCATGGAGGGATCTTCTTAACTCAATCCCACAACCACATAGTCTTAGTGCAAACTGCCTCACATTCGACAATCTATCCACACGCTCAAGAACTCCTGCTCTAATACCACTGATGTATGTATGCTCTGATACCACTTGATGGAGACACAAACCAAGTACAGAATGGACACAATAGGAAAGGGAAAATTTTATTAACTATGAAAATATTCTAGTACACTTAGTGCAGAGAAACAAACTCCAAAACATGCCCTATGGGCTTATAATAGCATAAATCTGGAGATAATTTCTTCTCCCAGTACCTTCTCTCAAACTCCACTCCAAACTACATTTTACAATGCCAGAAATATCCTTAAATAGACCCCAAAGTGTTAAGGATTAGGAATAAATTCTAGAAAGTATTAGTTGGCATCCACCACCAAAATGGAATGCTCTAGAAGTCACTTTAGAAGTCGGTACAAAATTAGAAGAATCTAGAAATGGTAGCCAAACTTTTTGGGGGCATAACTTTTGAACCGTAGCTCCGATCGACAAACCATTTACATTTTTAGAAAGCCCTTGGAGTGCTCTATAGCCCTATGGATAGCTTTACTCATCCCCTATTTTTTGGCCTTATAGGATCTCATTTAATTCCTCAAACCTAACTTTGAAGCATTCTTAGGAGGTCTCCAAAAATTGAGAAACTGCGATAAGTTTCAAACTGTGCTGCCTTTTGACTTGGGTCTTTTTTTGGAATGTTCTAAATTACAATTTTAATCCTCCCTCCAATTTACACCTTTTGATTCACCATAATTATGGCTCAATTACATAGTCCTATTTTTTCAGCATTTACATGTATCCCAAGGTGCTTAAATACTCTAACCCAGAAAACTAATAGTGGAACTGTGAGAGTTGGAACCTTTATTTGACCCAAATTGGTATCCAAAAATGAAAACACGTGAAACATAAACTATATCTAGGTACATTTTTTTGGGTGACACAGGATTGCCCTTATAGCTCTGGATGCTCCTGCATCAAGAGGGGAGATAAATTCTCAAGTCCAAATCCTAAACCCTTAAACTATTTGTCACAGAAAGGTAGGACAAGTATCTGAGATATTTTACCTGCCAAATGTGTCGGATGACATAATTTATGATTTTAATCCTTTAGACTAATTTTGTATGGATTGTTCTATGGTGGGTTTTCATATTTTATTTGGAAGTCTATCATGAATTCTCTATTAATTAAGTCTAAAATTAAAAGATTTAATTTATAATTTAATTATTTTGGGGAAAATTAATATAATATCATGATCTTTTGATAGTTTGATTTTAATTAATTAAATGGAAATTAATGGAGTAAAATAATTAAATTAAAGAAATTAAAATTAATAATAATAATAAAATAATAAATAAATAAAAATAATAGAAAAAATAAAAGAATTAAAATAAAAGTTATAAGTCTACCTAGGAGTAAGCGTACCTTTGTTATGCACGTATGTCTACAACACAGGAGTTAGTGCACAAATTAAGCACATGGTGTCTACAACCTTGTGACTTATCTAGAAGGTTGGATAAAGCTCGTGCTTAGTTGTCAACACTTATCTCATTTTTTGGTTGTTTCTAGAGACATTCTAGGTGCTTCTTGAGAGTTCTTTATATTCAGGCACTCCTAGAAGCTCGGGGAGCACGTTTGGAGGACTCGAGAACATTGGAGAAGGAAGGAGCTTGCTCTGCATATTCTGAGGAGTAGTGATTTAGCATCGGTGTCCAAGTAGACACTTGTGAATTTTGCATATGATATTTTGCTTCTTGCACTTCCTGTCTTCTTCATGTCTTCTGAATGCTTTTTGAGGTTCTCATGTTTTGAATATTTTGGTTGTATGTATTCTTGTCATGGGTAGTTAAATTCCTAAATGAGAAATTCCACATACATAGATCTAAGTAATTTAATGGGCCAGGATTTAAGTTGATAGATAGAATAAAGGAAAATACATCATATTCCTTCATCAGAATAATTTGTGCACATCCTTCAATTTTACATCTGAAATATATATATATAAAGATATGTATATAAAGATATGTATATACATAGATATATATATATATATATATATATATATATATATATATATATATATATATATATATATATATATATATATATATATATATATATATATATATATATATATATATATATATATATATATATATATATATATATATATATAGGATGGATCACATTAGGTGGAACATTTATTAAAAAGTTTTTTTTTTAAAAAACATTTTGCAAAGTAAAAGGGGTAGGAAGGGACAAACCCGTACCCGCACCCCACTATACATATAGAGCAGAGGTCGGCGGCACTACTACCACAGGCTCTGCAATAGTGTATTGTCACAGGTTTGCATCAATAGGCCTGCACGGCTCTGCCACATAAAAGGTTACACACGAGCCGCGGGTGCATCTACATTATTCCTTGGTTTATAGTATCGACATTGGCACATGTGTTTGGTTGGAATCAAATTTGTAATTTGATTTTTATGTAATGAAGTTATTATATATATATATGTGTGTGTGTGTGTGTGTGTATATATGTATATATATATTATATTATATTATAATAACAAAATTTTATTCAAGTCAATAAATTTTTTTTTTTAAATGATATAGTTTTATATTTAGAATTAATAAATTTATTTAATTAGAATGAGTTTAAATAAGGTTAATGAAATGTTATAATATTTAAGTTATCAATTATTTTGGGTTTCTTGAAATTGTAAATTGGGTTATCTAAAAATGATATATGATTTAAAAGAATAATTTTTCTCCAAAGAAGTATAGAGATATTAATTTAAAATATCGAAGGAGGGATCATTTCCAACAAAGTGGTTATGTAAAAAAAAAAAATATTCTTAGAACATTTTTTTAGAAATTTTTTTAAAAGAGCTATGGAGGAAAACTGTTCACAAATATATGAGTTAGAGAAAAATGTATAAATGTTCCCTCACTTGATATCTAAATTTGAAATGATACTGAGACTTCCACAGTTAATTCAACTATGAAATTTTATCAAACCCAAACATGTGCTTGTATTTTGTGCTTTCTCTATGCTATTTGTTTAGGGTTTTTGGGGTTGATTAGATTGTTGACCAGTTATAGAATGTCTACCAGAGGCTCAGGGGTTATGATTGTGATGTCATGATGATGTCTTTTGATCTTGGTCTTTTAACTCAAGCATGGTTATGCAATGGCATGTTGATTGATATTGTTTCTAGTCTTCTTGTGTAAGCTGTGACATATGTAACCATTTATGAGTATCAATCAGTTGTATTTGGATTACTTTCCAATCACCTTGATGGAATTGAATTGTTTATCTAATTTTGTTGATGTCATGTCGTGACATGTTTCAACTCGACCATTTTTGAGTCTCGATCAATATTACTTTGAGATACTTTTTGGTTGCTTGTTAAGAACCAATGGATATTGTGATGATTAGTGATACCTTCAGTTTCCAATAGAGAACTATTGTGGTCATGATTATCTATGGATTTATTCCAGTTGCTCATGGAGATTTGATACTCTTATTATGGATTATCTTTTGGTATTTTTCCAGTCGCTTGTATAGGACTGTGGTAATTTTGTGATTTATGATTACATGAGCTTAGGGTAGGTTATCTACATGTAGTGTCAGGAAGTGGCTTGCAATGGGGGCTGGGGCCCTACGTGGCTGCCAAGGTAACTCATTGTAAGTTGTTTTAATAAGTGAAAACTGTAAGAATTTGGCTTAGGCCAGAATTCACCCAAGAACTAAAGAACTCAACAAAAGCACACCGTAGATGGAAATAGATAGAGTATGATCAGAATAATGATATTCGTTCAATAACTGGTTGAGAGTACACTAGGAGTGCCTGAATATAAAAGCCTTAGGAGAGCTTCTAGAATGCATAGAAGTTAGCATCATGATATTTCATACAACCAGGTAGATGTCCACCAGATATGGGTTATCCTCCATTAAGAATGAGATTAAGTGCGATGATGTGAGGATAAGCCTACAATGGTGTAGCATGAAAATTAGTGGTGTAGACAACATGTGCTAAATGAGGAGTGCGGATAACTGTGTTGCCAACATGAAAAGTCAATGAATGGTGCATACTCTTGTGTTGTAGACACCATGTGCATAATTAGAGTTGTGTAACTCAATGAGAGTTCACAAACTCCTAAGTGTCTCACCTAAAATACTAATAAAATAATGCAAAATAATTAAATAATGCATTAACCTAAGTAAACTTAAGTAAGTGTAATAAGTAAATACTTATTTACACCAACACCCCCCCTTAGGTGCAACTTAAGGGAATTCCCTTTAGCTTACAATATCTAGGATGAAATGCAGTATGGGTTCCGACTACTAGGCCATTTTAGGTACCCATGTACATAATGATATGCAATCTCCCATAAAGCAAGGAAAGAGGGAAAATCTCATGGGAAAAACCCTCCCCCAAAAAGAGAGATAAATAGGGATGCATGGATGGATGGAGTAATCAAGACCCCCCCATTATGACATACATCTAGTATATACATAAGAGAATGATGAGAAGAGGAAGAGAGATAGGATGGGCTCCCCCCCCCCCCCCAAAAGAAGAATGTCGAACAATGACTGCTCTGATGAAGAAGCTGATCCAAGATTGTAGAATGGTGTTCCTCCCCTTAGGAAAAAACAATGCCAAGGGTAAAAATGAGATGCTTCCACTATGCATGGAAAGAATCCCATGGATAAGTGATGTCTCTAACCTACTCAACTAGCTGAAGAACTTGTCCCAAAGAACTGTATGTCTCTGCAACTGTTGATCATAAGTATCCACAATCACTTCAACTTGTGAGGATGGATCATGTAGAGAATGAACAAGAGAGTCAGATGGAACCCTCATGACAATTGAAGAAGGTATTTTTGCATCAAGAAGAAGAGGAAAATCATCAATACTATCTCCCAAATCTGTGACTAAACCTATATTGGGAAGACTTGATGTACCCTGCTGTTCTAGACCTATCACTATGGTGATGTATGCATGTGGACTGAATTGATGAAGTGACCTCTCACTGTAACTGTCGATAGAACCCCACATATCTGAAGTTGTTGAAGCACTATCATTGAAATCACTATCAGTTTCCACACTATATGATGTATGAAGAGGAGTAGAGGACAAGCTTGGAGAACTTTTCTAAAAATGTACATACTTCTCCACAAATATCTGATGTGTCTCAGGATCTAGAAGTCTATATGCCTTCACACTAATTTCATAACCAATGAAAGTACAAGGCCAAGATGATTGCACCTTGCATCCTTTGGAAGATCTATTTGCCCATGTAGGACAATTAAAGACTCTGAAGTGTGTCACAATAGGTTTTCTACCATAGCATGCCTCAAAAGGAGTGTTTCCATCTAAGGCTGGATGACAAGAATGATTAAGAATGTGAGTGGCACAAGAGATTTCTTTGACTTCTAATGATGGATCTAGAGACTTGGCATGAATCATGCAACTTGCCATAGAATTAAGAGTGTGAATCCTCAAAGCTGCAACATCTGTCTTATTAGGACTGAATGCTAGTGGAGTCTGAAGATCAATGCCCTCATGTCTACAAAAATCCATAAGTCTTCTGTTCACATCCATGCTTCCATTATTCATGTGGAGTACTTTGATGGCCTTTCTAGATTTTTGTTCTACATGAGTATTGAAGTCTAGAAACTTGTCCAACACTTCATTCTTGTTATGCAGAAAGTATACCCAAGTGAACCTTGAAAAGTCATCAACTAAGGTGAGTATGTAGTGACCCTGTCTTAATGCAAAAGGACTTGCTAATACCATGTGAACCATTTGTAGAACACCTATTGCTCTAGAAGACTTACCTCTTTGTAACATCCCCTCTAGATGCATATCCATTGAATCTATTGAACACTCACCCTTAGAAAAGTTGATTTGAGGTAGACCTTTCACCATTTGGTATGTGCAAAGTTGTTGAAGATAGTGATAGTCAAGATGATCATACCACTCATGCCATAATTGCATGTTGGAATTTGATTGAGATAACAAGGCCTTTGAAGGAGACTTGGGTACAAAATGAGAGAAAGAGTACAATCTTTTGTTATCATTCATTTTCCCCACTACAACTAAGGAACCATCTTTAAGACTGTGCACTTGAACCAAGTCTGGAAGGAACTCAACTCTATGTCCATCTCCAAGGTGAGTGATTTGGTAGATTGATAGGAGATTAGAACTTAGGTTTGGAACATAGAGAACCTCTTGAAACTCTCCATTTTCCATCTCCACATTTCCTTTTCCTTCAACTTCCATTTTGCTATCATTTCCCATGAAGATGTGCGGTACCTTGGACTACTTCATTGAAGAAAATCCCTCCTTTGAAGAACCCATATGACATGAGGCACATAAGTCAAATATCCATTCCTTTAAAGAGTTTGAATTTTCCATGAGTGCTTGCCCTTTGCCCTTGGAATTTGAAGAAAACCATTTACCCTTATAAGAGATTAGGCAATGGAACATTATGTTTCTTCATGATGTTGTTTAACTCATCAATCTTTTTAAGATACCACTCATGCTCTTCATGACCTATTTTCTTTCAATAAGTGCACTTCTTCTTCTCCTTATTGTTGTCCCCTTTCTTGTTGAAATTCAAGTACTTGCCTTGTTGATTAGATTATGGTGTTGTCTTTTCTGCATCCTCAAATTTTTCCTTCCATTTCTTCTTACCCTTTCCTTTATTTGAAGATTGTCCTATTGAATTTTGAGAACCCTTATTGTTGGCCACCAATGCTTTGGACTGAGGTGATTTGAGAATCTTCATTTATTTCAACTTCTTTTCTTCATCATCCAACAATTTAGCATATTCATCAAATGTGACTTTCTTGTAGGCAGACCCTAAGGTAGTCTTAGAGGTGTTAAAAGAAGATACAAATGTGAAATATTCTGATGGAAGCTTGTTATGTATGAGATAGATTAGTCTATCATCTTTGATAGAACTCCCAAAATTAGTAAGCTTTGTCCTTAATTCATTCACCTTAATGATGAAGTCCTATATTAAGTCATATGACTTAGGATCTAAGGAAACAAGCTCATCTTCAATTTTAAACACATCCTCTTTAGACACTTTACCATAAAGGCTTTCGAGGGTATCCCAAGCTTCCTTGGATGTAGTACATTTCTTGATTTGGTACATGATCTTATCATCTACCCCCAAACATATATCACCTAAGATTTCCTATCCGTTGCTACCCAATTTGAAATATCACTTGTAAAAACATTATCACCTACTAGTTTAGGAAGAGTACCATATACATATTATGAAACTCCATTATGCATTAAGTGATACAACATTTTGATTGACCACGAAGTTAATTTAGGAAAATTAAAGTTGCCCATAATGCAGAAAATAAAATAAAAGTGTAGAAAAGAGAGAAAACAACACAAATAACACCCCCCCTTTTCACTAAATAAAGAAATGCCCCCAAAATAGATGTTTTGGGCACTTTATCAATAGTGTGATTCAAATGGGCCACTTGCCAAGTTTGACCTTTGTGGACTTCTAATTTTTCTTGTTAAAATTTTTTAATTGAGTAGAAATCTGAAACTTTACAATGTGCTACAATTCTGAAGCATTACAAAGCAAAGAAGGGCCTTATTGCTAAAAGTGATACTTTTGTCCACACAACCCTACAATCTAATGCTAGATCTAGAAAGTAGACTAAAAAATATGCACTTTAAAAAAAAAAAACCTATTTTCAACTCTAGATGTGCTCATACAGAGTGTTTGAAGTTGCAAAATGTAGGATTATCTAGGTATAGTTTCCAAAAAATGAAAATTCTGAATAATTCATACACCAAAACTAGAAAATAGCTGCACCACTCAAAAATTTAGAAAATTCTACCCTATTTAAAAAAATATTGTACCTAATTTGGAGTCTAAATGTGTGAGTTATGGCCTCCTGAAGTCAGACTGCAAAAACCAAAATCAATCTGGAGAGGGGTTGCATTAGCAAAATATGAGGTTAAATTTGACGGTCATATGGCTATCATAGTAGTTCCAATTTTCCCTGAAAAGATGTCCAAATAGGTGTCACATTTAAGATCAAGAACTGATGATGTTAGCATCTTCAAACTAAAATAATAACTTCAACATTTGTCATGGTGACGTCAATCTATACGGAACGTATGAAAATTTGACGTGGCAGAGTATGGTCTTCTTACATGTGCGTTGACTTGGCGATGAGTTGTTTGTTGATGTGTCTGATCTAGTGTAGTAACTTATGTGGATATTTGCCACATGTTTGCTATATATTGGCACAGTCTATGGGGTTTTATTCCACATGGCAAGCTCCACCCATGCACATGTCACCAAGCGCAAGGGCCTGTGCAATGTGTAGCTCCTATAATATGCTTTGCTACCAAAATTTGGGCTATGGAGATCGCACTAGATGATTGGATTCTATTGCCAGAGTTTAGGCTATAGCCCCACATGTATGGGTGAAGTGCTTCATGCACTATTTAAAAATCATGCCCTGCATCACCTGAAATAAAAGCCCGCTAAGAAGTTTGAATGGCTCACCGTTGGTGAAGGGCTGCATGTGGTAAGGGATGCAAAGCCCTATATTCAGTCATCGATAGTTATAAGGTCAGCTCAAATTTGGATGGCCTACCCACAGATGAATTTATGAGCTCGTAGATTAAAACTATAAACCTGTGAATAAATAATAAAATCTTCCTAAAATATATAGCGCTGAGCTGGGGTGTCATTGGCTAGTTTAGCCCAAAAAATTTCTTTGACTGGATGAAAAATAATTTCGAAAATGAAATTCAAAAAATGACTAGAATTGCAGAGATAACATAATGCAGATCTGAAAATACAATAATCAGATCCAATAAAATGATCATACCCAATTGTAAATCGGGGCTTCTAGGTTTTGATCTGCAAAAAAAATTTGTTTCAAGATCAACTTTCACATAATATAGGCAAATTTATAGTCAATCTTCACCAAATCGATGCTCTAGACGCAACGGTGAGGTCAGATCTAGCTCTAGATGCTCTCAATTTTTGTGCATCCTTCAGATTTGTGTCGAGCTACTGAAGCATGAATGGTCTTAAACAACTACATGATGAGAATTTCCCTTAGCTCTAATACCATGTAAGAATTTGGCTTAGGCTAGAATTCACCCAAGAACTAAAGAACTCAACACAAGCACATAGTAGACCAAAATAGATAGAGTATGATCAGAATGACGATATTCATTCAATAACTAGTTGAGAGTACACTAGGAGTGCCTAAATATAAAAGCCTTAGGAGAGCTTCTAGAATGCATAGAAGTTAATATCATGATATGTCATACAACCAGGCACATGTCCACTAGATATGGGTTATCCTCCATTAAGCATGGGATTAAGTGTGATGATGTGAGGATAAGCCTACAATGGTGTAGCATGCAAATCAGTGGTGTGGACAACATGTGCTAAATGAGGAGTGCGAATAACTATGTTGTCAACATGACAACTTAGTGAAGGATGCATACTCTTCTGTTGTAGACACCATGTTCATAATTAGAGTTTCGTAACTCAATAAGAGGTCACAAACTCCTAAGTGTCTCACCTAAAATAATAATTAAATAATGCATTAACCTAAGTAAAATTAAGTAAGTGTAATAAGTAAATACTTATCTATAAAAACAAAAATATTACACCTAATACTAACTTAAATGAACATAATAAGATAATTGTTTGTTCTCGCCCATGCCTCGAGTGCTACTACAAAATAGGATGGGAGTAGAGAGAATGCTTGGTTGTGACCTTGCATTCTATAGTATGCCTCATCAGTATAAGAGGATAGTAGTGGCCACATAGGGATCACTAGGGGGTCAGAGTCTATTGATAGACTACCAGGGTAACTCCAGCGTGATTCATGCGATGACACTTTCCCACTTGCATAGTAGGTTTCCTACATGTCTTTGTGCGCCTCTGGGATTAGATGTTAGTTTTTTATTAGAACCTTTGAGTTAGTATACTTTTAGGATTCTTGGACTTAGAGAGTATTTGTGCTAGGTGATTTGATAACCTGTTTGGGACTTGAGATTATCTCCTCAACACGGTGGGAGTGGACCATTTAGGTTCCATGCGGTCGGGTGGTAGTGCTTCTTCACTCTTACCATTTGAGATCCATCTCAGACATCATGGTTGAAGCATTCTTTGTTTGCATCAATATTTATTCTATTCATGGATTATGATGGTGGACATGTATCCTTATATTGATGATTAGCATATGTTAGATGATGTTATCTTATGCTTTATTTTGCATGATTAGATTTCTTATGCACATGTTGTAGTATGTTAGATTCTTTCTGCATATGATGTAGTATGTTTTAGGGGTGACATTCCTACTATGATAATATTGATGATCTCTTCGGTGATTTTGGATGTTATGCATGAAGGGATGGCTTTTGCCCACGATGGTCTAATGATGCTATTTATAGTTGGGAGGAATCGTGCACTTAGTCAATTATGTTTGATGATATATGGTTATACTTTTACAATGGATGTTTATATCTTTTATGATGATGTATCATTTATGGTATTTGGTTTCATTAAATTTATTGCACTTGCATCATGGATTAGAGTAGGATGATGTACTTTATTTTCACACATGTATATTATTTTAAGCCTTTCATACCTATGGCATGTACAATGGATGATTGAGCATTCTAAAGTGTAATTTACTAAGGGACATTCAGAAAAAAAGTATATTGTTTTAGGAATGTTAGACTTATTATAATTACTTCATGAGGATGTGATGTTAGATGGAATTAATAGTAGTTAATTTAATAGTGATTCAACGTTAAGGGATCCTTAAGGAATGTAACTCGTTATGTATGTTTACTTTCAGTTGAATGATGTTATTGCTTTTGCTACTATGTTATGAATAGTTTAAGTTTCATATTTAAAAATAAATAAAATGCTACCAATCTTAGTGAAACTATAGGTTAATTCTTTGGATCCCTTGGCGGGGCATTACATTATCAAATTAGGAAGGATCAAATTAGATTTAATAGAACAAGGTTCTAGAATCAACAATTGAAGATTGTAAGTCATTAGATCAATACATTCTATTATACTTTCTAGCCATGTATTAGAAGAATGAAAATCTTATGATGATAGGTTGGTTTAACAACCATATTTTAAATCCTTTAATAGGGTGACATTCCAAGTGAATGTTTGTAAATCCTTTAGATAGGTCACTTTTAATAGGTTGTAAAGCCTTTAAAAGTGTAGGCCTTTCATAGGGCAGACCATTGATGGTGGTCAAACTTTGTAACCTTAACCAGTTATATATTGTTGTAGTGATAGGTTGTGGGTGTCATCCCCACCCCAATTTTACCTTCTCATTTTGGAGGGTTTCTGGGAGACCAAATCTTGTGTTATCTATTTTCATGCATGTCTTTACTTTCATGTTAATTAGATGCATGTGATTGATTTGAGTTAAAAAGTTTTTTACTTTTGATTCACCCCTTCCCCCCCCCCCCCTCCCAATCAGAAGTAAATCTTCCCACTTGTAAATTCCAACAATTAGTATCAAAGCTTAGTTCTCATAAAGAGAAGCCTTATATCTTGGAGAAAAATATCTAGAAATGAAAGTCTAAAAACTTGGGAAGATCATAGAGAATTAGGAAATTGAGATACAACTCATTCTACATTCTCTTGAAGAAGCTAGGGAAGAATTAAGGAAATCCTTAAAGAGAAGAAGAGAGATTGCCATAGCTAAGAATGATACACAGTACAAGGAGATTAACACCTCAAGATTTTTTGCAAATGGAGATTTCAAGGAGTTTGATGCAGCAATTGTAGATCTAATGGAGAAGAATAGAGCTCAAGTAGAAGAAATTAGAACTCTCAAGATTAAACAAGAATCTCAAGCCATGATGCTTTGTAAAGTGACTAAATAGAAGAAAAGAGCCATTGAAGATAAGGCTATGATAGAAGATGACAAGAGAAACCTTGCTAATAGATTGGAGGAAAATTTAATTGAGCTTGCAAGAATTTCCAACATGCAGCTAGACACCCTAAGCTAGATGATGAATGCACATTATGAGTTGAATATCAAAGACATTGAGATCTCAACACTGAACATGCAAAATGAGCAATAGCAAAATAACTTGAAAAGAGAGAAGTAAATTGTAGAGAGCTTCAACAAACTTAATGAGGCCATCAAGTACTTTTAACAGCTACTAAAATCACCAAGACCCAATAATGACACTCTAGAACTAGGATAAACTAGCATTGAAGAAGGAGAGTCTTCCAAGACAATAGAAGAAAGAAATAAGAAAGGTAAGAACACAAAACCCACTTGTCATTTTTGTAGTAAAAATGGACATACCTCTAATGTGTGTAGGAGCATGAACACTAATTAGCATGATAAACCTAAAAATATGGGTCTCTATCACAAGTGCAATAGGAAAGGTCATTAGGCACATGACTACGAGACTAGAACCATTAAGACACCAAGATTTGAAGGCCACTGCTACAATTGAAAGATGTATGGACATAAAGCTTTTAATTGTAGATCAAAGTCTATGTGGACACCTAACCAACCAGAAAGGTCAAATAATCATGGACATCACTACAATTGGGACTAAAACACTAGGCATGGCTATCACTACTATCAAGAGTATGGACACATCCTTGAAAATTGTATAAGAACACATTTTAGAGGAAGCTATAGTACATGGTTGAGCCAAACTACATGTTTTAGTTATTTAAAGACTAGTCACATCAGCAAGAACTACCCAACTAGATCAAAGGCTCCTAGCTTAAAGTTCAACAAAGGAAAAGGAAAAGTTGGTGTTGAACACATCAAAGGAGAAATGAATAAAACATGGAAGAAGAAATATGGAGGAAACACATCCAATGAAGAGATCACTTCACCCAAAAGGTGAAGTCATCACACTTCATACAACTAAACAAAAGAAGGTATGTGGAACTGATATACAAAGTTTTATCATACATCAATTCTTAGACAAGTAAGTACTGAAAATGATAGATCAAAATGAATAGAGATGCAAAGTTAAAACTTCAAGTTTTTACAAGTGTTGCCAAGAAAGAAAAGTTGTCCTCAAATGCTAAGTAAAATCCTAGTATTTGTCGAGTTATCTACCAAAGTTAGTAGAAGCCAAGTGGTTAGTTGTAGTTGAGTTAGTAATAAATTTTGAGTGAAGGGAAATTTGTATTGAATTCAAGTAAGTGAAACTCCAGTATATGTTGAGTGTTGGAAAGGCAATGGATGCTGAGTAAAGAAAAAATGCTTAAGGAGCTGAGTGGATAGTTGTAAACACACTAAGCATTAAATGCTATGAAACAAGGGTATATTATCATATTTTGAATCATTTTTCACCATCATAAACAAAGAGAAAAGATGAATAAAAGTGAAAAATGATTTCCAAGTAGAGAATCAAGCATTTGAGCAGATTTCAACTACTTCAACATAGTTTCAATGATTCACGATATTTATACTTGTGTTGAGCTATGTAGTTTCAAAATATCTTTGTGTTGAAACCCTAGATTGCACAAATGGCCTCTAGTTCTAGAAAACCTCAAGATAAAGAGTTGTTTGAATTTCAATTAGTGTCAAATGAAGTTAAGAAACCCAAATTTTGACCTATCTTTGAAGTTGCCTATAAAAATGACCCTGTCAAAATTTTGTCTATAATTTCTCCTAAGGTTGTAATGGTCCAAGATGTTAGGAGATGCTATAACTAAAAAATAGGTGTTGTTGTAGAAATTGAAATCAGCGAGGCATTTGACAAGTTGTGCAAGAATGGGGTCTTGAAAGAAGAGTTTCAAATCATTGAGAAGAAGGGCTTAACCCATGCCCTAGATTTTCCTACTATTTTTAAGACTGAATGGATTAGAATTGTACTCAGTAGGATACATTATGGTAGCTTAGGGTTAGAAGATGGGATAGTAAAAATATTGAAAAGGATTATTCATAGGGTAATAGGGTATCCAACCCTAGATTGGCCTAAAACCCTGAGTGACTCAAAATAAGCTATTGAGAAGAATACTGGAGCCAAGTGGAACAAGAGAGCCATGACCATTGATACTACTAAGGAGCCTATTGATGATTTTTCTATCAAAGTCATATTCCACAAGTTTTATGAATCTAGCAGACTCAACCGTGTTCCTTATATTGTAGTGGATGTTGGTTATAAACTTGTTAAAAAGGATTATATTTATGATCAAGCCAAACTGCAACTATAATAGATCAATGAAAATTTGGGAGCTATAAGAAGAACAAAGGGATCTCAATGTAATTTTGGAGCAATTTTGATATGTATATTCTTCTATGTATAGAATGAATTGCCCTCTTATGGAAAGATAAGCTAGAAGACAAATAGGTCCATTGTAGCCTAGGTGAATGAATACATTGAACAAATGGAAGCCAATTTTGAAACAATCGTGACTAGCTATTTTGAAGATTTCAAGAAATCAATGAAATAGAGACTTAGGATTCCAGTCTCACTTGTGTAACAACATAGGAATGATATTTGTTTTCTTGTTGGTATTGACTATACCTACATCCAAGAAGCCATACCAAGGGTAAGATGGCTTAGGCCACTTGGTTATGAGATAAATATTGATGAGGCATCTATAACAATAACAACACTACTTATAGAAGAAGTAGATAGAAGTGCCCAAGATTTTGGTACATATGATGTAGTAAGATCTAAAGTAGATATGGAATTGAAGACTACTTCTACACTCAAGAAAAAGGAAAAATTAGTGAAAATGCTTAAGGCTAAATTTGGAATAGGTACAACAGAGGAAGAGGAAGAAGAAGATGATGAAGAGTAAGGTGAAGATAAAGAGAAATAGGGGCAAGATCCACTAGCACTAACCCAAGGCATGGGTGAAGATGCCAAAGAATTAGAAGGTGCCGAGGAGGAGCAAACCAAGGAAGCACCTAAAGTAGATGGAAAGAAGAGGAAAGCACAAAAATAACCTACTACTTAGCACCACAGAAAGAAGAAAGAAAAGCCAAGCCCAACAAAACCTACCAAAAGGGTAGATATAATGGCTACAACAAAGGTGGCAAAGGAACAAGAAAAGAAGAAAGCCACAAAGAAAGAAGGACTAGTAGAGAAGAAGTGGAGGAGAAAATATGTGGCACCTCCAGAGTTAGATGAAGAAAGGAAAAAGTTTGATGAAAATGGATAGTTTAGAGTGGTAAGTCACACCACTAAATTTGATTTTGAAAAAAATTGTGACAAAATTAGGGACAATGCAGACTTGTCAAGACTTAAAGGAATTGATTTGAATAAGTTGACAAGAGAGGAGAAAAACATAGTGGAAGAATCAATATACACTATGATGGCAAAGTTCAAGAATACTCCACTTGAACTTGATAATACTATGCTTAAGGAGCTATATTCAATTGTGGGAAATAAATGGAATTATTGCCTAGACATGGAAAAGAAAACAAGAGAGTCAACATTGGCTCATGTGGTGCCTAAAATCACAAAATGTCAAATAAGTAATGCAAGTAAGAAGCATGGGAGTAAATTTGCACCCAAATACAGAGCATTCAATATTTTGCAAAATAAAGTTGAAGATGTTCTAACAAAGTCCACTCTCATGTGGAAAGTAATTTATGGTCTCTAGAAAATTAAGGAAGGACAAGAAGATCCCTTTAAGGGAAGGAATGATGAAGATAATGAAGAAGAAAAGGACATGGAAGAAGAAGGAGAGAGAAAAGATAGATGTTTCAACAGAGAGGGAAAGACAAAAATATGACACAATACAATAGCAAATAGATCAAAGTGTGCAAGACACACAACTGCCACCTCCTAGCCCTCCACATGTAACACCTACACCTAAAAAGATAGTAATGGTAAAGGATATTCTTGACACTTTTGGTCAAAAAATCAACCCATTGATTGTAGAGGACCTTAGAAAGATCCTTCACTAGACTACTTTGCAATCACAAATATGTACTAATCTAGTCTTGGTGAGTGTAGAGGAACTTTAGAAGGCTATAGCTAAGATTACAAAGGAGAAGGGGAATCCACAAGAACCACCTTCACATACTCTGACAGCTACAAGTGGTCAACCACAAGAGAAAGTAGCACAAGATGCATTAGCTAGGGTTGACACTACATTCATAGTGACTTCAACTATCAAGGAGCAAGTAAAGGAGAAAATAGGATAGAAGGATGTCTTTTTTCCTATAGTACAAAGTCAAGGTGAACTCCCTCAGATCACTATAATTGATGAAGATAGAACTAAAGAGGACAAGGAAGAGAGCCCTAAGGAAAAGGAACAAGAGGAAATTCAAACATTGATAAATTTTTCTACTATAGGAACTCCCAATAGAAAAACACAGTAGTCGAGCACTGATGTAGTACTTTTGTAAATATTAGCACCAGGCTTGAGCTCTACTAAGGTAGCAAAGGTACTTCACTATGGAGACCCTACACTTGATGAAAAGATAGCCATTCCAAGTTATGACTATAAAACTATGAGTATTGATAAGATTAATAAAGTGCAAGAGGCACTAGAAAAGAAGAAGAAGCAAGAGATGCTCAGGAATGAGTATAAACAAAGGGAAACATTGATAGAGATTAAAGACATCTTTCTTGATGCATTCATCTTGCAAGTACTTGATGAGACAAAGCCCATAATGGAGCAATTATCCAACATAGTGGATCAGGTATATGTGAGGCCTCACCCGATCTGTCATAGTACCAATGAGACAATTGTATTATGGTGATTCTAATCCTATGTATTGATACACTTTTGAGACCATAGGGTTATGTTATTTTGATATCTACATTTTGATGATTCACAATTACTTCTGCATATTATGACCTAATTGATGCATTTAATGATTCTATTCATGTTTTTAGCTATTGACATTGCTTTAATAGAAATTGAATGGTAGAAATGCTTGTAATGTAAGAAGGTAATGTTACAGTGGAAATTAGAGTTAAAAGATAAATTTGATTATGCATTGAGACCTAACCTACATACCTAGGGATTCAATAGTTGTGGAGTCAACATCTTCTTGCAATGCTAAAAAATAGACTATGAAGTTATTCAGAATATTAAATTTACCATGTTATGTTGATAAGTAAAGTTTGATGTTATAGTATTTTGAGCATTTTACATGGAAATTATTAGAAAAGAATAATTTAATTAAAAAGAATGAAGTATGGAACCCAAATGTCGAATGTGATATGTAAGTTTTGATATTTTAATATTTTGAAGGTTATATTTGAAATGATTAAGAAAGGGAAAGTTAATTTGAGATGATGAAATATATATACAAGTCTAATGTTGAATGAGATAGTGATTATTTCACTTATGTACTTATTGTTTACATGATTTTCTTGGACTACTGATGCTTGAGTTTAGTGTGTAGGAATTTGACCATGGGTTTAAAGGGGAATTAAGGCTCAAACTACTAAAAACATGACATAGCCAAGGTTGAATCAGTGGAAAATATTCAAACCTCATTGTAATGTGTTTTATTTCATATATGTAAATTTATATGTGTGTAATAGCTTAGTTCATGCATTATTGGAGTTAAGTCACTTTTAATGTAATGTGTTGTTTTGTGTGTGTCATTTGACACTTGTGTTGTCCATGTAGAGATGCCATGTCATTCAAGGTTTGGCAAGAAGTAACCTAACCTAAACCTAACCCCAATGTTGTACCCAAGTTAACCTCACATAGAAAAAAAATGCCATGAGGAGTCTCAATCAAAGGAAATTCGAATTTGGACTTGGCTAGGGTTTTTAGGGGTCATTAGGTGGTCCCTAAGTGTCTTTTAGGTGAAAATAAGTTACCCATATGATAGTACATCATGTCGGGGACCTATTTTTGATCATGTGAGTGCCTAGATAGCCTAGGGAGCCCCTTTACCCATGCATTCTTCCATCAATTCGAATTTGGATTTGTCATATCCATGTTCCCACTAAGTCAAAAATAGAAAAGTTGGAGGAGACAAGTTTGTAAGAAGTAGTGGCCTCGTGTTTTTACTAAAATAAGTTAGTGAGAAGGCTTTGTTAGAGGGTCTTGGCCAAACTAGTGGGGGTGTCTACCCACTCTCTAATTTTAGAGACTGTTAGGTTTTGGAGGGAGATTAAGGGAGCTCTACTACAACTATCCTTACCATAGCTTGGACCAAGGTTGGGTCTCAAAACTTGTTTCTTTCTCATTTCTTGCTTTTAGCATGATTAAACAAATCTGCAAGTGTGAGAGTTCATTAATAGAGTATGCATTTGCATTGTAAATCGTGATATGGATTTTTGGGTATTGTGTGAAAGTGTGGTGTTCTTGTTGAATTATGAGCATTGATTATGTATTGTGACAATGTGAGAATGTGTGATGTTCTTGTAAATTTCTTGGTTCACCTTCTTGGTTTTGTTTTTGTTGGAATGGAAAGTGAATGTGTTTTGTGCTTTTGGAGATCCTTCCTTGGTTTTGTTTTGTGGTTCTTATTTGTTTTGCTGTTGTTCTTGTTGAATGTGATTGTTTATTGTGATTATGGGTGTGAAGGCTTCACTCACCCTTGGGAGGGCAGAGAAGCCTTGGGTGAAGGGCATAAGTTGGGCTTGACATTGCAGGTGAGAAAGAAATTTTGTTTTACCTCATGATGAGGTTGTTATTATGGAGCATGGGCTCCTTCATGGCCATGAATCTTGTTGTTTGGGAGGTACAAGGAGGCTTGGTGGATGAGGAGAAGATGGTTTTTTTGAAGGCACTGGGAGACAATTCAGTGGTAATATGTTGTTTATGTTGTGGTGGCCTTGAGAGGCAAAATGTATTGGCACTATGATATTTATGAATTTCTCCTCCTTGAAGAGCCCACCTTCACCCAACGTTTTATGATTCCAATGGTGAATCATTGTGCAAGCCATGGAAGGGTGTTGATTGTGTTTTGTGTTGTGTCTTCATGCAAAATTTTGTGATGTATGTGTGAAACCCGGTTTGAGCCTTGTTCCCCTAGCATGGGGGTGGTCTCTTTGTATGGTTGGGTGGAAAGCACCCATGGTCTTTGTTGTTTTCTTCTGATACATTTGCAGATTTTGTGCTCCAGGGAGCTTAGAGTGGTCAACATGTAGATGCGCTTAAAGGAGAAATTTATTTTGTGTAATCTCTTTCCATCTCATTTATGTTGTTGAAATGAAAGATTTCATAATATCAAGGACGGAATATGTCATTCTGGAATGTAATTAAAAGGATGGATTCTTTCTCTATTTTGTAGAACATTACATTATTTAGATGAAATCTTCAATGTTGTCATTGGTGGACTATAACATGAAAGTGGTGTCTGTATTTTAGGCCCAGCTTGTGAGGGATGTATCCATGAAAGAAAAGAAGATAATTTGATGTTATCATGTGAATATGTAATTGTAAAATTGTGAACGTTCAACTATACTCATGGCTCATTTAGTATTTAGCTGCATTTAGTTTATGAAATTTTGCGAGAATAGGTATTTAAACATGTCTAATCTTGTCCATTATTTCTGTGAAGTAGTGTTAGGATGCAAAATAGTCATAGTTCTTTTGAGAATATATAGAAAATATTTAGTTGAAAGTTTATAGTTAACCCTGCACAAGTGTCATACGAGACATATATTACAAGTGAAAAGTTCATCTGGTTTTCTTAAGTTTCAATTTAAAAGGATTCCGTCAAGCTTAATAAGATTTTCAATTTGATGCATAATTATGGGAAATGGTTAAATCATCAAACTAAGGCCTTGTTGGATTAACTCTTGAATATGATCTCTACATTTAAATTGGTATGAAGGAAATGAAAAACAAAGGTGCTAGAGCTAAAAGAAAGTGCTAGGAGAGTGCATTTCACTCTCTGGAAATTGTGTGGAGAGGGAACAAAAATTCAATCTCCAAATACAGACCAATATAATAATATTCACAGGGATATATTCTTAGCCTAGGAGATTAAAATATAGCTAGTACTTAGAACATTAGTCAAATTTAAAAAGGGGGTAAAGTACCCAAAAAAAAATAATAATAATAATAAAATCATGTGAACACTCATTATAATCTTACTTCCCTAGGAATTCGATCCCATGATGGAAGGGATACAAGTTGGGAAGAAATTAATATATAAAACAAAGTACTATATAAATATAATATTAAAATATATATAAAAATAGAAATGAAATGTTTTGGAGACGTGACACTTGATGAAGTGTATTCCTAGGAAGGTGGTCAGTGGTCCCCTCCACCCTACACTTTTCTTATCCTTAATGCTCGTCACCTGTACTATAACGTCTTCCAATAACCAACCTTCATATGCTTAACAAATGGGGAAGTTGACGACTTAGTAGGCTAGTGGGCCTTGTATTAAATATCCTAAAAAACCCTCCCACACACACTCCCTTTATGGGATTTGAAAAATTGATATGGCAGAGGAACACTCCTTAAATTAATATATATAACTCTCAACGACATTACTCACACTGATCAAGACGTCAGAATACACTGTACTCGAAGTCAACAAGTACTGGCATGCTAAACAAAGGCAAAGTTTGTGATTCGGGCTAGGGGAGAGGGGGGTGGAAAATCATACAATTTTTACCTCCCTTCACGTCTTCCAGCACCAAGTGTGAAGGACGCCCTCATTATCTGCACCTTCCATAGCATTGAAGGTCGTCCCACCTCGGTAAGGCTGCTAGGGCAAGTTGGTTGATGTCACCTTGGTAAGGTAATGTGTTTTAGGTAGGTAGTTAGAGTTGTTCTTTTAATTTATTTAAATTATTTTATCATTTGTGCAAAGTGTGTCTTTTTCAATGTAAATTGTATTCATCTGCACGGGGCAATATTAATGTGGTGATGATTTGTGAGTAAGTATATCTTAAGTAAGATTATGTGGTGATGATTTGTCAGTAAGTATATCTTAAGTAGGATTATATTATTTAAGAGTGATATGTTAGTGTGATTTGGATTAGTTATTAAATTTTTTTTAAAAAAATTATTATAATTAATAAATAATTTTAGCAAGCTAGTCAATAATGCATAATCACTAAGTTAACATTTTGGTTAGAGTATATTAATGATAAAATACTATTTAGGTAGGTATGTGTATACAAGAAAAAGAATATCATAGGATCCATCGGGTATTTAATTATATTATAAAATTTGACGTATCACTATCTTATGTAGAGATAGCCTCTCATACTTATGTAATGTTATGGATATAGCACCATCAAGTATAAGTCCATGAAGAATTGTTGGAAAGATATTGGTATTGTTATATTGAATGTTGAGGTATTCCTTAGGAAGCAAAAAGAAAAAAAAAATTGTTGTGTTATTCTTGTCAGTAAATTTTTGGCATGACAGTATAGAATAAAGACCTAGACACCAATGCCAAATTTCTTGAATGGTCTAAAAAGGAATTCCAAATGAAGGTAAATGAGAAAATATCTGGTGAGATAGAAATTTCTCAAGTAGAACTGACAAAGAAAGTAGAAAAGATGAAAGCAATACTTGAGAATATATTCTCATTGTACTCCAAGCTATGTGATTCTTCATACTTCACACAAGAGAGTATCTAGAGGATATTGAGGTTGGAGAGGAACCTTAAAGTATCTAGCATGCAACTACCAAAGGATCTAGCTCACAGTGAGAAGCATTTTGCTACAATGCTTAACACACAAAAGGAATTAGTTGTACTCATAGAAGATGAGGCAAACACCAAGGCTAAGCTAATACAAATCTAGTCTATCATAGCTCCTCACATGAAAGTTTTACACAAAGAAATGGCCTATGTAGAGAATTTCTTGAAGAAAGATCCCAATCTTTCTACATTGGAAGACCTAGTCCACCTTATAGAAGAGACAACCATCTAGCTTAAAGCACTGGGAATTGTATTAGACAATTGGGATGCTGCTTTGAAAATCATTATGGAGGTAAACAAATCCTTTTTAGCTAAGTATTCAATTCATTCATAGAACCCTTTGACATAAGTGTCAAAAAGGGGGAGATAATAAAATTTTGAATTTATAATAAATTAGTGGAGATAATAAAATTTTGAGTTTTTAGGAGATAAGGAGATAAAACCAAAAGGATATAAAAATTGCAAGGGAAGATTTGTTAAAAGGCGAGTAAAGACAAAGTAGATAGGAATAGGGCAGACAAGGGAGGGAATGACAAGGTACAGATAAAGAGTATCAGAATAATTAGCATGAGAAAAATTAAGCATAAGAAGTTTTGGATACAGAAATGGCACATCAGCTCAAGGGGAGTTACAAGTTTTTGAGGTATATAGTCTTCTACAAAATTTTGAACAAGTTTTTGAAATTTTTTTATATATGCCAAACAAGATGAACATTATACTCATAAAGATCAGATTCATAATGTTAAGTGTTTTTGAGACTCATGTCAAAGGGGGAGATTTTTGGTCTTAGATTGATTTTGATAATTGTGTATAGGTGTCGAGAAAGACAGAGTTACTAGAGGAGCCAAGCAAGATAGAAATCCTATATGAGTTGAGCATCAATAATCAGTAAGTGCTAAGTAACACAGAATCAACATAAGAGTTTGTGCCCTCACAAACTCAGATGTAAACCATTTTTGAGCCAACTCAAGATGAAACTCAAAGGATCTAAAAGGTAAGATTGAATCTATTACATTCTCTATGTAATCAACATGCAACCAATCAGAAAAATTGAGAGATAATGTAACCAATCTGGAAATATGGAATGAATTGATTAGGAAAAGATGGATGAATCTTGATCAAAGATTCATACCTAACCCTAACTCTTAAAACCTTTATAAGGAGGTTAAAACCACATAATTCAAGTAAGGAAGAGGTCGTTTAAAAATGCATGAGTGAATGCTAGTGAAGTTTTGGAAGGGGTGAGAAGGCTTAGAGGAAGAACAACATTGCAGAATCAGTTGGTCAAGAACATAATATCAACACTTCAACCAGAGATATATCAGATCATGAAGGATTATATTAGATTAAATAGAAGAAGGGTTTGGAATCAACAATTAAAGATTATAAGTCATCATATCAATACATTCTATTATACTTTCTAGCCATTGTATTAGAAGAATAAAATCCTATGATGATAGGTTTGTTTAACAGCCATATTGTAAATCCTTTAATAGGGTGACATTCCAAGTGAATATTTGTAAATCCTTTAGATAGGTCACTTTTAACAGGGTGTAAATCCTTTCATAGGCTAGGTATTTCACAGGGTAGACCATTGATGGTGGTCAAACTTTGTAAACTTATCCAGTTACATATTGTTGCAGTGATAAGTTGTAGGTGTCATCCCCACCCTAGTTTTACCTTCTCATTTTGGAGGGTTTTTGGGTGACCAAATTTTGTGTTATTTATTTTCATGCATGTCTTTACTTTCACATTAATTAGATGTGTTAGATGCATGTGATTAATTTGAGTTAAAAAGTTTTAGAGGTTAAATTTTCTTACTTCTGATTCACCCCCCCTTAGAAGTAAATCTTTCCACTTATAAATTCCAACAAGTTCTCAACTATCATAATCCCCAACTGAATACGATGGACCCTAGTCTATCATCCATGGATTATAATATGTGTAGAGATAAATCTAATAAATGGTCCCTAAAAGGATAGAGATAAACTATTTGACAAAATGTCAACACAATTTAGATGTCCAATGATGCAACATGATGCTAGTTAAAATCAAATAATAAGTAAATTTTAGGGTCCATATGAAAGTAGGTATTCCCAAATCAGATGGAGTGTGTTCCTATGTAAGGATGTGTGAGGGTTCCAAAATTTCAAAGATGTCAAGGCATGGAAATAAAGGATTCATTCATATTTTGTGAACAGAATTTACATGACAACTCAACCAATGAACATAATGAGTACAGTGTGTAGTTTTTCACTATGATAATCACATAACCAAGCATGAGCTCAGTCATGGTGGAATGTGCTACATTGTGAATTATTTTAAAATTCAATATGGTCATAAACGTGATGACATGAATTGAACGAGAGGAAGATCAATAGTCAAAATGACATATCTTCAAAGGCTTGAACTGTAGTTAAAAAGTGATGAAGAGTATGTGTAGGATCATGGTGTGCCAAGAAGTGGCAATGTGAGAAAAGTGGAGTTTGAAAATGTCTAAAAGAATTTCAAAATCTACTTTGACTTTTTTCCACCCATCCAAATACCAAGGCTAAAAATCTAGGGCCAAATCTTTTTAGGTATCCAATTGGTAATCAAGTATCTAATATGAATTAGATACCCAAAACCTATAACATAGATTTAAGAAAAAAAAATTGAGAACTTTTTTTGATTGTTGACCTCCATTCGGATATCAGATTTTCTGAACGAGTATCAAATAAGGGTAATTTTTTTTCTAATTTTTTTAATGAATATTATTATAAATTGTTATTTTAAATTGAATTTGTTAAAAATTAGGATTTTTAATTAGAAATTGTTGAAATTTAGGTTGTTTTTAATAGAAATTATGTTTTTCAAATTAATAGGTATGGCTGACCCAAATGATGATACTGAGGTAGGAAATAATGTTCCTCATAACCCTCCACCAAATGATCTAGTACTCCCTCAAAACCATCCACCAAATGATCCCCTCCCCCCTCAAAATCCTCCTCAAATCGAAGATTTGATATTTGAAAATCTTGTTGAACTAAGGGTTTTACGTGCCACATATAACACTATACTCGCATTAGCACCCATGTTATCCACATTAAACAACATAGTGGATAATATTGAAACACTTACCAATGAACAAAATGCTTCTCTTCACTGGCATGACAAAGCGCATGCCATGTTTAATGATGGGTTGGACTATGATGAAGTTGCAGCCCTAAATATAACTAAAGATGATATAGCTAGCCTTTTTGTGGACCCAAAAATTGGTAAATGAGTAGAATGCAAAAATCCCAAACTATCAATTAAATGGTACACAAATGAGGCTATGTGTGTGAACTTTTGGGATTGTTGGTGGATCATTTTTGACATCCCACCACACAACAATTTAGAGGTGCTATTTTATTTCATTAGAAAATTGTACGCTAAATTTGTGTTGCACCTCAAGGTGAACTATTGGAGCATGAGCCCCAAAATGGGTGTAGGAGGAGGAGGTCCTCAGGATAGACCCTTGACCTAGTGGAAGAAATTTGGTATTTGTGTTCCCCTTACTGATGTCTCCCCACCCTCTAGTGTAGTATCCTAATATCATTATAGAGGCTAGCTCTCATACTATTAGAGCCATCCATAGATTGAGTAGCCTATTGATATCTTAGGCTAGGTTAGTTTTGCCTCCTCGTGTTGATGATGCTGACACGAGTTCATCATCAATGAACTCATCACATGTATGCATGCCCCATACTTTCATAACATGCAAGAATATTTGTCCAGGTCCCATAGGTGATCTTTTTGAGTATCCGTTTGTATTTGAGGAGGATACACTAGATGTACGTATAGAGGCTACACACCCTAGCATGAGAGAATAGGGGCATTGAAAGTCATGAAATACTTATGTGTCAGTACATGTATACATTTTTTTGTTACAACATATACGATTTAAATTTAATCTTTATAATATAGTAATTTTAGTTTTTAACCTATACTAACTTATGCATGTATGTGATCTTCATTCATGTTTAGTTGATGAGTGAGGAGGAGCTCAGACAGGTTGATAGTGTCACAGTCTTGGCTATTTCACTATCCTTGAGATATCTACGGTTCATTATGTGTTGAGATAATGGGTGTTGCACACATTGCATAATATTGTTATTTTATTATTTTATTTTATTATGTAATGTTGTACCTAGATGGACGTGCAACATGTAAAGATTTCCATGGAATATTCTTGATGAGTTGTATTGTAACATTGTGAAAATATTTTATGTAATTATTTAATATTGGGGAAAAGAATTAAATGCCCAATATTAAATGTGGGGTTAGTGGGTTAGGTAGCACATGGTTTTAGCACATGGTTTATGTAATACCACTTGGTGGTTTTGTGGGTCTTGCTACTATATAAGCAGCCACAAGGGTAGTTGTTGTAGTGAGAGTGAGAGTGACAAGGAGAAAACAAAAGGCAAGAGTTGAGCGGGACAAGGCTTGACAGGTTAGCCAAGGGAGCATTTGTGAAGGTTGGAAGCATGGCATGGGATGTGTGGATTCATGCTTGTTCACATAGTTTGCTCGGTTGTGGCTATGGCCATGAAGGCTTCCATGGTTGTATGGCAATGGTATTTTTTGCTGAATAATACATGATGATGGATGCTTTTGGAGGCTAGGTTTTTTCCCTCAATGAGGGTTTCCCAGGGTATATCTTGTGTCACAATTTTGTGGGTATGTTTTCTATTCTCTTGCATGTGGATTTTAATTCCGTGTTTATTTTAGATCTATTATGGGTTATGTGAAAACAGTTATATTCTTTGTTGCCAAGTTTCCTTACATTACGTTGTGTTCTCATTTTTTTTTTATTTGATATTGGAGCATATGTGGTTTCTAATCATTTTTTCTCTTGTAGGTATCACTTGTCAGTGGGGGGAAGAGTGCTAGAGATGAGGCACAACCCAAGGTAATTAGGTGCTTTTAAAGTGATTAAATATTGATGCATTCTTGTAAAATGTTTATGGTAATGAAATTTAATTACATTCTTGATTGTATAGGGTGTGGCTACTAGTGATAAGTCTAGCTAGATTCCATGTTGTAGAACCTCTATTGTTTCCATTCATAGAGAGAGCCTCGTTGTATGTATAAGTATCATTTATTTTTTATTTTCCTTATTTTCATAAATAAATTAAAAATTTATTTCTATGATATTAACCATTAGTATTTTGTATCTCATAGGAAACACCTAGTCCACAGGAGGTTGGATGAAAGAGTTTTGTATCTTTGCTAATGCAGCCATTATATCCAGAAGAGGAGTTGATAGATCTAATTTGTAGTTTGAATTCTTGATTATATGTTATAAATTTAGCATGCTATGAATTATAATGTTATATTTCAAGTTATAGGTTCATTTAAAAAACATACTTGAACATACATAGGCCACAATCAATGAGGCTCAAGCATTGTCGAGGACATATGAGAGGACTCCTGACTATTGCAAGAGGTTGACAAGAGAGGTATTTATGATCAAATTTTAATACTATAAATATTCATTAAAAAAGGATCATTATTTATTTGAGTAATTCAACGTTAGATAGATAGAATCATATAAATTTAGTAGTCTAACTTTGGTTTTTCCTTTTTTGTTTATGTAGGAGGCATTTGATCCACCTAGTACAGTGAAGAGGTTGTATTTTAATCATCCACTAGAAGTATATGATAGTATAGTTTTCATAGGATTCATCATGAGACATTTTGAGATGGCATATGCCACATTGTATACATAAACATTGATACTATACATATTTCAATGGCATGATCAGCCACATTTTATATATGGATCTATGTATTTTGATATATATTTACATAATTTGTGATACATGAACTTTGATATATATTTGTGTAATTTATCTATGGACACACGTATTTTGATATATATTTTTGTCATTTATGTGCATAATGATATGCATATTAATTTAGTATAGTATTGTTCAATTTATCATGGATCATGTGTATTATTCATGTTTATGGAATGCCATTCATTTTTATAATTTTTGTTATATTTGATTAAAATGTAATAATCTGTGAATAACATTTTAACAACCTTTTTTTATCAAATTTTGATGCAACGTTTAACTTGAAATGCTATCATATATGTTTAATTTGAAATAATATTTGTAATCCCTTTAGATGTCAATATGGTTCACCTATCTAAATGCACTTAGAGCACTTGACATGAGATAGGTTATTGTAGTCCTCAAAATGACCATCCTATAGCATTCAATGTTTCATCGATATCCCCCACAAGCTCCAAGTTACCACCCTTGGAAGATTGACCTCTAAACACACTTAGAGCACCTTGGAGACTCTTCAGTATGGTTTGTCTGTGAATGATGCAAGCTATCCATAGCTAGAATAGGGGTGTTACTAGGGTTCACTTGCCCATCTAGACTTAATGGTGTTGATGATTTTATGCCAAGATTATTAGTTTCAAAGTTATGTTGTGATGCACCTATGAACTAAGGTACACTATGAGTTTTGGCATTAAGCGAGATCATTGTGCCAAATCTAAATAGAATGTGATCTCTCAAAAATGAGACAGGATATTTTAGGCCTTAGAATGACTATCTCGCAACCTTTGATGTTTCATCAATAGACCCATGAGCTCTAAGTTACAACCCTTAGAAGATTGACCTTGAAATGAACTTAGAACACCTTGTAGACTCTTTGGTATGGGGTGGTTGTGAATGATGGAGGCTATATACAATCACAAAAAGGGTTTCAATAGGGTTCACCCACCTAACTAGAGCTAATGGCACTAACAATTTGATACCAAGATTAGCAATTTCAAAGTTACACTATGATACACCTATGAACTAAGGCACATTGTGAGTTTTGGCATCGGGTGAGTCACTTAAACATGAGATAGGTTATTTTAGGCCGTGGTATAACCATTCTATAGAATTCAATATTTCATTGATAGCCCATGAGCTTCGAGTTACAACCCTCGGAAGATCGACCTCAAAACACACTTAGAGCACCTTGGAGACTCTTTAGTATAGGGTGGTCATGAATGATGGAGGCTCTCTGTGGTTAGAATAGGGGTGTCACAAGGGTTTACCCACCTATCCAAAGCTAATGGTGTTGATGATTCAATGCCAAGATTAGTTGTTTTAGAGTTATGATGTGATGCACCTATGAATTAAGGTGTATTGTGAGTTTTGGCATCAAGTGAGATCATTGTGCCAAATCTAGATTGAATTTTATCTCTCAAAAATTAGATAGGTTATTATAGGCCTTGGCATGACCATCCTATAGGATTCAAAATTTCTTCGATAGCCCCCATGAGCTCTGAGTTATGACCCTCGGAAGATTGACCTCGAAATGCACTTAGAGCACCTTGGAGACTCTTCGGTACAGGGTTGCTACAAATGATGGAGGCTCTCCATGAATAGAACAAGGGTCTCAATAGGCTTCACCTGCCCATCTAGAGCTAATGGTGCTAACAATTTGATGCCAAGATGGGCAGTTTCAAAGTTACACTTTGATGCACTTATGAATTGAGGCACACAATGAGTTTTGGCATTGAGTGAGATCATTGTGCCTAATCCAAAAGGAATACAATCTCTTCAAAATGAGATAGTTTATTTTAGACCTCAACATGACCATCCTATAGCATTTGATATTTCACTGATAGCTTGCACGACCTCTAAGTTACGACCCTCAGAAGATCGACTATGAAACACACTTAGAGCACCTTGGAGACTCTTCGGTATAGGGTGGTCATGCATGATGGATGATCTTTGAGGCTATAAGAAGGGTGTCACTAGGGTTCACCCACCCATCTAAAGCTATTGGTGATGAAAATTTTATGCCAAGATTAGTGGTTTCAAAGTTACACTGTGATGCACCTATGAATTGAGGCACACTATGAGTTTTAGCATCGAGTGAGATCGCTGTGCCAAATTGAAATGAAATGTCATGTCTCAAAAATGAGATAGGTTATTTTAGGCCTTGGCATGAATGTCCTGTAGCATTTAACATTTCATTGATAACCCCCATGAGGTCTGAGTTATGACCCTCAGAAGATCAACCTTGAAATGCACTTAGAGCACCTTAGAGACACTTGGTTATAGGGTGGCTATGAATGATGGAGGCTCTTTGTAGCTAGAAAATGGGTGTCACTAGGGTTCACCCACCCATTTAGAGCTAATGACACTGACGATTCAATGCCAAGATCAATAGTTTCAAAGTTATGATATGATGCACCTATGAATTGAGGTACACTATGAGTTTTGGCATTGAGCGAGATCACTATGCTGAATCCAAAAAAAATGTGATCCCTTAAAAATGAGATACGATATTTTAGGCCTCAGAATGAATATCTTGTATCCTTTGACATTTCATAGATAGCCCCCATGAGCTCTGATTTATGACCCTCAGAAGATCGACCTCGAAATGCACTTAGAGCACCTCGGAGATTCTTTAGTACAAGGTGGCTATGAATGATGGAGGCTCTCCATAATTAGAATAAGGGTGTCACTAGGGTTCACCTACCCATCTAGAGCCAATAGTGTTGATGATTTGATGCCAATATTAGTAGTTTCAAAGTTACAATGTGATGCACCTATGAACTAAGGCACACTATGAGTTTTGGTATCGAATGAGATCACTATACTGAATCCAAACAGAATGTGATCTGTCAAAAATGAGATAGGTTATTTTAGGCTTCAACATGATTGTCCTATAGAATTTGACATTTTAGTTATAGGTCCCATAAGCTCTGAGTTACAATACTCAGAAAATTAACCTTGAAATGCACTTAGAGCACCTTGGAGACTCTTTAGTATAGGGTGGTTGTGAATTATGGAGACTCAGTGGTCCAAACAAAGATTTCACTAGGGTTTAACTACCCATCTGGAGCTAATGGAACTAAAAATTTGATGCCAAGACCAGTAGTTTCAAATTTATGTTGTGATGCACCTATGAACTGAGGCACACTGCAAGTTTTGGAATTGAGAAAAACTATTGTGTCGAATACAAATAGAATGTGATCTCTAAAAAATGAGATAGTTGATTTTAGGGCTCAAAATGACAATCTTGTAGCATTTTAAATTTCATCAATAGGCCCCACGAGCTCCATGTCACGACCCTCAAAATATCAACCTTGAAACGCACTTAAAGCACCTTGGAGACTCATCAGTATGGGGTGGCCATGAATGATGGAGCCTCTTTGCAGCTGGAACAAGGGTTTTACTAGGGTTCACTCACACATCTAGAGCTAATGGCACTGACAATTTGATGCCAATATCAAAGGTTTCAAAGTTATGCTATGATGCACCTCTGAACTGAGGTACATTATGAGTTTTGTCATTAAATAGGATTGTTGTGCCAAATCCAAATGAAATGTGATCTCTCAATCATGAGATAGGTTCTTTTAGGCATTGGTATGACTATCTTGTATCATTTGACATTTCATCAGTAGCCCCCATGAGCTCTTAGTTACGATCCTCAGAAGATCAACCTCAAAATGCACTTAGAGCACCATGGAAACTCTTTAGTATGGGGTGGCCATGAACGATGGAAGATCTTCAAAAATTAAATAAGGGTGTCACTAGGATTAACCCACCCATCCAAAGCTAATGATGCTAATTATTCGATGCTAACATTAGCGGTTTTAAAGTTACATTGTGATGCACCTATGGACTAAGGCACACTATGAGTTTTGGCATTGTGCAATATCGTTGTTTTGAATCCAGATGCAATGTGAGATCTCAAAAATGAGATAGATCATTTTAGGCCTCAAAATGAATGTCATGTAGCATTTTATGTTTCATTAATATCCTCCATGAGCTCTAAGTTATGACCCTTGGAAGATCAACCTCTTAATGCACTTAGAGTACCTTGGAGACTATTTTGTATGGGGTGGCCACAAACGATGGAAACTCTTCATGGCTTGAACAAGGGTTTCAATAGGGTTAGTATTA
This sequence comes from Cupressus sempervirens, assembly GCA_028749045.1. Lineage (NCBI taxonomy): Eukaryota > Viridiplantae > Streptophyta > Pinopsida > Cupressales > Cupressaceae > Cupressus > Cupressus sempervirens. The sequence goes on along the minus strand of CM053793.1, from coordinate 844,850,238 downwards.
ATTTAAAATATTATTTTTTACCTCTCTCAAAGTTTTGGCATTGGGCACAGTGAAAATTTGGTGTTAGTATGTATTAAAATCATGATTTTTGGGTCCCTCCACATAAATTGCATTAAGTAAAATCACCTATGTTCCTTACATTAAATCAAAAAGTTTACATTTACAATATCTCAAGTGTTTGATCATTATTACATCAATACACAATTATCAAAAATTGTAGTGTCAAAGATAGTAGTGTCAAAAATCGCAGTCTCAAAAATAGAATAGATTTTTCTTTATTCTACTCCTTATATAGGCTTTTATCTTCATGCATGGCTATTGTTCATGATGTACCTACATTCCAATATCATAAAATATATTAGTAACTTAATCTATTAAACAAGATAATCATTGGATCACCGAATCATTAGGAAAAAAATAACATAAGAAGTAAATATACCTAGTTGAGTGTTCCAGTAGGGTCCTCTCTCTGTTTTAGAGTCTCTAATAGGACTTCATGATCAAAATTAGTAATAGTAAAAAGTTCTTTTACTTTTTGTCTTCCTTGATGCCTCAAAAAATTCACATTTTTTTCTATAATAAGATACAAATATATGAGAATTGTTTTGTGCTTCTAATAGCCTTCAAATGCACGAATTCCATTCCTTCTAAGCATGTATGTCTGCAACCATGTTCCAGAAAAAACCACTGAACCAATAGGATATGTGAATCCATCATCATATGTGATTATTTGTACAAGATTTTGTTTACCTCTTAAACAACATGCTAACCAATAACCTGATTTCTCATCATTCCCCTGTGGTGCAACTAATGTAGAGACATGTCCTGGTTGAAGAAGATCTGATAGATGGGTATTCTCAACTAAACTTTCCATGTCATCATTTTTGATAGAAGGTATGATAGACAATGGAGTAAGATAATTTAGAGCCCATGTGTTCACCCACTCACTTGACTCATAGCAATCCCAATCACATTTAAAACAATTAGGGAAAAAGAAAGCTAGTTGTCGTGTCCAAATGGTCCATGTACTAGAATCAGAGCTTCGAATTGAATGCATTTTTTATGAGTCTCTCATTGTAGCACAATTTGATCTATCACCTATGAACCCTTCCTCAAGCAACCAAAATATCCTACATACTACTAACTCAAGAGTCCCCCCCTAGGATAATGTTGAACTACACCAATCAACAATGCTATGAGCATCAAGAAGATTTACTCTTGAAATCTTCAATTGCTCCTCAACTAGAGATCTCTTCACACATGCCACTTCTCCATCATATTCCCCTTTCCCATTGTTGCACTCAAAAAAATTCCATATATGAGGCACCCCCCTCTCTATGTGCATCCTAGAAAACCAATAAAACATGTGATCATTCTTGAATTGACCTATGTAATTATCTGACTAAATGATATGTCTATCCATAGAAATGTCATGCTCCTATAAGAAATCAAAATAATTCTCAAAATAATGTTGCACAAACTCATGAGAGTGAGATCTATCATCACTCATATAAAAATGGTACTCTCTAATAATCTTCCAATTATCTTCTGTACTATTAGGGGCATGTCTATATGTTATGTGGACAAAAATAACAATCTAAATGGAGTTGTAATACTGAGATAGTGTCTCATTTTGAGGCTTCAATGTGTAGTTTGTAGCAAAGTCAACAACTAATATAATAGTTCCAATAGGAAAAGTCTACTTACACACTCTAAATTGTTGATCCAACCATTGAGACTTGTGACTATGTCTTGCATACTTGTAGAAAATATTTGTCTTGAAATCTAAAATAAAACTAGCCACATTAGTTTCTTTTGCAACCAATTCACATATAGAGCCCTCACCTCCACTCTTCAATGTGTATTTCACTATTTCATATACCATTTTTAAAACTATTTTCTTCCCAAGATCATGTTCACACCCCTCATGGAAACATGTGTCAAACTTGGATAAGCCACCACATTCTAAACACTTCTCATTTAAGAAATTATTTCTATAAAAGAAACAACCATCAATTCTACCACATAAAAATTGATCTAGTAGGTCTCTTGATGATTTTGGAAGCCCACTAGCACCATAATTTTCAAACATTTCTTTACTATGCAAAGTAGAATGAATGGAGCATAATAGTTCACGATGCATAGAAAACTCGATATAATATTTGCAACATGTATTTCAAATTTTAAGTTGCACAAAATAAAATGGCTTCAAAGATTCAAAAGCCCTTTGTGATATATGCAATCTTGGATGACTCTCTCTAAATACTTTGAACAACATAGTTGACTTACCTCCAATTAATATTTATGATGTGGCATGCAATATTTGATGCTAATTCTCAACTTTAACATGTCTTTAGCATTGAGTGATGCTCTTGAGCTAGAGTGCCAAAATTGTGTAATTTCTTCCTTCACATCATTAGATAAATTCTTATCAAAACATGGAAGTATCCCACCAAAATCCCATGTTTCATTTTCAAGAGTATCATCAATTCTCTCTTGTCTACTAAGTGCTCTTCTCAAAGTAGTATGATTTAGGTTCAAGTCAATAAAATTTTGTCCCATATATCTACCCTTTCTCAAATGATGACTTGTCAAAGAGGTTGCAATAACCTTTTGAGCAGCTCTCTTATCCTTCTCCCTGTTATTTTTTCCAATGTTATTGAGAGTACTGAAAAGATTCTTCACAATAATGGTATTTCTTTCCAATTTTTTATTGACATGAATTATCAATTTGGAAAGCATAGGTCTCATCTTTCGCATCTTTAATAAGTGCATAAAATGTTGACATTGCTCCACCAATGTCTTATTTTGAAAAAAATATCTTATATAGTCTTGAAGCCCATAACTAAATGGTTCTTTGTGGTTTTTTCCCTTCCAAATTGGTAATAATTATTTCATCAATTTCAATTATCCATTTTGGTGTTCTAGAACCTTCATGTTAATTATCTCTTCTCAAAGTAGTATGATTTAGGTTCAAGTCAATAAAAGTTTGTCTCATATATCCACCCTTTCTCGAATGATGACTTGTCAAAGAGATTGCAATAACCTTTTGAGAAGCTCTCTTATCCTTATCCTTGCTATTTTTCCCAATGCTATTGAGAGCACTGAAAATATTCTTCACAATAATGGTATTTATTTCTAATTTTTTATTGACATGAATTATCAATTTGGAAAGCATAGGTTTCATCTTTCACATCTTTAATAAGTGCATAAAATGTTGACATTGCTCCACCACTGTCTTGTTTTCAAAAAACATCTTATATAGTCTTGAAGCCCATAACTGAATGGTTCTTTATGGTTTTTTCCCTTCTAAATTGGTAATAATTATTTCATTAATTTCAATTATCCATTTTGGTGTTCTAGAACCTTCATATTGATTATAATTAGGAGATATCTAACATTCCTATGCATTGTCATTTTTGACATGGTCAATCATGCAATTTACATTATGAACTAGTAAATTTTTATTTTCCAAATTTTCATTCTCTAAATTTTCAATCGCAACATTATCATTATCAATTGGTACATTTTCATTCCCCAAATGTATATATTCATTATTTGACTTTATGATTTAACCTTCGATCAATAGATCATCAACTTGACTCATATTTGACATACATTGTCTCTTCCTTCAGTGATTTACCTTGTCCCTTTCCCTATATGCTACAATGTTTTCATTCAATACATTCCTTTTTCATTTAGCCTTTCCATGACTACTATTTCCCAATCAGAAAACAATATTGGACACCTAATCTTGCATTATAGAACCTTTTCAATCATATGGCCCCAAAGAAATATTTTTTCTCCAAATTTGTGAACATGGCCCCCGAAAAACATGATCATCAGGTATGTAGTGATAGAGAATATTTTTGAGAAGGTATGCCAATATTTTGAGTACCCATTCCCATATCAGGTATCTGATCCCAAATTAGATACCTGATATGATATTGGGTACCCAAAATGGATGCCCAAATTTTGGAGGGAAGTCAAAATTTAGTAAGTGTGGGCAATGTGAACAAATTTGTAAATTATTATATATTAGTATTTTATTAAATATAATATTTGTATATAATTATTATTACTAAATATAGTATAGTAATATATTATTATTATTATATTTAATAGGATATTATATATGATTCAATCAAATGTGTCGAAAGGGGTCATAGGTTTTCAATGCATTTCATGACAACATATGTCCCTAGGGACCCTAGGGAGCTATCTAATTCATTAAAATGCATTGAAAGAGGTCATAGGATAACCTATGACCCCTTTCAACACATTTGATGAAAACATATGTCCCTATACACCCTAGGACCCCTAGGGGGCTATTTGGTTGGTTTGAATGCATCAAAAGGGGTCATAGGATAACCTATGACCCCTTTGACACATTTCATGACAACGTTATATCCCTAGAGATCCTAAGAACCCTAGGAGCCTATTTGGTTGGTTGAAATGTGTCAAAAGGGGTCACAGGATAACCTATGACCCCTTTCGATGCATCTCATTACAACATATGTCTCTAGAAGGCCTAAGACCCCTAGGGACCTATTTGGTCGGTTCCAATGCTCTGAAAGGGGTCATAGGTTATCCTATAAGAAATTTTGATGCATTTTATGACAACACATGTCCCTACAAGCCCTAGGACCCCTAGGAACCTATTTAGTTCATTCTAATGCGTCAAAAAGGGTCATAGGATGACAAATGTCCTAAGGGGCCTTAGGAACCCTAGGAACCTATTTGGTTCATTTGAATGCATTGAAAAGGGTCATAGGGACATATTTGATTGGTTTGAATGTGTCAAAAAGGGGTCATAGAATAACTTATAACATCTTTCAATGCTTTTCATAACAGCATATGTCCCTAGGGGCCGTAGGACCCCTAGCGACCTATTTGGATGGTTCAAATGCATTAAAAAGGGTCATAAGATAACCTATGACACCTTTCAATTCCTTTCATGACAACATAAGTCCCTAGGGGTCCTAGGACCCATAGGGACCTATTTGGCTAGTTTGAATGCATCAAAAGGGGTCATAGGTTATGGGGTCATAGAATAACCTATGACCCCTTTTGATGCATTTCATGAGATCATATATCCCTAGGGGCCTACAACCCCTAGGGACCTATTTGTTTGGTTCAAATACATCGAAAGGGCTCATAAGATAACCTATGACCCCTTCTAATGCATTCCATGAAAACATATGTCCTTATAGGTCTAGAACCCCTAGGGACCTTTTTGGTTGGTTTGAATGCATCAAAAGTGGTCATAGGATAATCTATGTCCCCTCTTGATGTATTTCATGACAACATATGTCCCTAGGGGCCTATTTGGTTGGTTCAAATGCGTCAAAAGGAGTCCTAGGATAACTTATGACCCTTTTCAACACATTTCATGACAACATATGTCCCTAGGGGCCTATTTGGTTGGTTTGAATGCATTGAAATGGGTCATAAGATAACTTATGACCCCTTTCAATGCATTTCATGACAATAGATTTCCCTAGGGGCCTACTGGTTGGTTCAAATGCATCAAAAAAGGTCATTGAATAACCATGACCCCTTTCAATGCATTTCATGACAACATATTTTTCTAGGTGCCCTAGGACCCCTAGTGACTCATTTACCTAGTTTGAATGTATTGAAAGGGATCATAGGATAACTTATGACCATGTTCAATGCATTTCATGACAACAAATGTTTCTAGGGGCCTTAGGACCCCTACAAACCTATTTAGTTGGTTTGAATGTGTCAAAAGGTGTCATAGGATAATCTATGACCCCTTTTGACACATTTCATGACAACATATGTCTCTAGAGGCCCTTAGATCCCTAGGGACCCATTTGGTTGGTTTGAATATGTAAAAAGGTGTCATAGGATAATCTATGATGCCTTTCAATGCATTTCATGACAACATATGTCCCTCGAGGCCCTAAGACCCCTAGGGACCTATTTGGTTGGTTTGAATGCATCAAAAGGGATCATAGGATAACTTATGACCCCTTTCAATGCATTTCATGACAATATATGTCCCTAGGAGCCCTAGGGCTCATAGGACCTATTTGGCTAGTTCAAATGTGTTGAAAAGGGTCATAGGACAACCTATTACCCCTTGCGATGCATTTCATTACAATGTATGTCCCTAGGGGCCCTAGGACCCCTAGGGGCCTATTTGGTTGGTTTGAATGCATTGAAAGGGGTCATAGGATAACCTATGACCATTTTCAATGCATTTCATGACAACATATGTTAGACCTATTTGGTTGGTTCAAATGCATCGAAAGGGGTCACAGGATAATCTATGACCCATTTTGATTCATTTCATGACAACATATGTCCCTAGGGGCCCTAGGATTCCTAGGGACCTATTTGGTCGATTCAAATGATTTGAAAGGTGTCATAGGTTAACCTATGAGCCCTTTCGATGCATTTCATGACAATATTATATTTAATAATAATATAATACTATATATTTTAATATAATGACAATATATTGCTAGATTATATAACAATAATAATCATATATATTATTATATGTAATAATAATAATCATATATATTATTATATATAATAATAATAATCATATTTATTACTATATTACATTTAATAATCATCATCATATATAATAATAATAATGTCAACACTTCCCAAATTCTAGTTTCCCTCCAAAATTTCCAAAATTTGGGCTGGGCTATGAATGTTTAAAATAATTTTGGCCACCACTTTTTGGATACCCAATTTTATATTGGGTACATGATCTAGTACCGAGCACCCAATTTGAAATTGGGTACTTGATTAGGCTTGGTATTTACCAAACCTATTAGGTCAACTCAAAAAATGTGTTTGAGAAAGGTTTTACTAACATTCATACTTCGAGTAACCATCTGACAATATTATTTTCATCAAAATTTAATGAAACAAAAAGGGTTTGTTCATAACACTCAAGATTCCATCAATATAATTGCTATCGAATTCTGAGTTCAATAATTATTTATTAGTTAATTTTTAATGAAGATATTTTTAAAGTGTTGATTGACATACTGATTGAAAAATAGCTATAACTTTCAAATGGTACAACATTTTTGAAATCCAAAAGCTGTGTCACGTTCTATGCTTCACCTAGTCTAAAGAAAAAATAATTATTTTGGTAAAGTTTTCAATTAGTTAAGGTGGTTAGACAAGAGATTTTTTTTATTCTAGAAAATTTATAGAAGAAAATTCATATTTAATTATTTATTTGGAATAAAAACACCTAAAAATATGCATCACATCCAGCCATGAGTCTAATTTTTATTATATAGAATTATACTAAAATATATTATCATTTGATTTTGATTAAGGTGGTCAGACATACACCTAATTGTTATTTTCACCCTTAAATTTTTGTAGTACTTTATTAAAATCCAAAATTTTGATAAATTAAATTATTTTTTCTTTAGATATGGCCTAGTAGTTTAGAAATAACATTCAATTTCATATAGATTCTTTTCTTACAAAATTTTGATATAAAGCCCATAACCACTTCAAAATTACGTGTCAAGTTAACATAACCCTGATTTGTTGGTTTTTCACTTCCACTTAAGGCCATAGTTTGGTTGAACATGATCCTGTGCATACCTTGAACCCAACTCATTGGTTGGGGTATCATGAAAATATTTATATGGGGGATCAATGAATCAAAGCCATTGATGTTCTTTGTAACCAAATGCAGAAAAGGTGAAAACTCATTGGGACATTAAAACATAGTCTAGATAGAAGACAAGCCAATCATTTAACAAAATCTGTAGGAGAAACATGACGTGGGGCACAACCATTAGGTTTGATCCATATGTATGGAGTGGGATTCTAAAAGACTATAAGCTAATTTCTTCCTCATTCTTTAACAATGGCATGAAATATAATTACAATGTTGAGAAAAAAGATATCAGAATTTAGAACATCACCCCTAAAGAGTCATCACATATGTTATGAAGTAAATATGAGATACACTCAGTTAAGTTGTCTCTCTCTTTGCATGCCACTTGTCAAGTATTATCAAGACTACAGACTTCATCTTATGATGGCATGATATACACTAACTCATAAAAAAAAAAAACATATTTCTGATGCTACCTAGACACCAATATCAAACTTAATACCTTGATTTATGAAGTAATAATTGTTATTTCTAAAAGGGACATTTATTATAACAAAGAGGGATTGATATTCATGGGAAACATATCATTCAAGAATAGTTTCCAAGAGTTAGTCATAAAAACTGAATAACTTTATCTAAGCTATTTTATTATAAAGATCTTTCAAGAATAAGGGTTCTGGTTTTGGGTTTCTCAAGCAACTTTGTGTTGCATGTTGAAATCTGATTGAAAAGATCATTGATTAGAAAGATAATTATAAGGGAAATTATTATGTGTTTCAATAATTTTTTGTCACTAATGTCAAACCTACCATTTTCTGGTAAGACAATTGCTTATATGTTTCAAGTACTATCACTTATTTGATTGATGAGTTGGATTTGATCAACAAGATGTAACAAAAGTACCTAGAGGAAAGATTGAGTTATGATTATGTAATGAATTACAAGGATTAGTTAAGACAATGATAACATGATGTATTGATGATCTACTTAAGGTTACAAAATGGTTGTCTACACTTAGAAAGTTTAGAAGAATAAGTTAAACAAAGTCCATCTGCCAAGCTTGACCAAGTGGATAGTAGGTGCTGAGAAAAGTTAGTTCAAGCTAAGAAACAAATTAGTTGAAGCCAAGTATAAGAAAATTCTAGTGGATGCCAATAAAGATAGTAGATGCCAAGTAAATTTTAGTTGATGTTGAGCACCAGTAAATTCTAGTTAATGTCAAGTGATTTTACAATTGATGTCGAGTGGCATAGTATGTGCCAAGCATCAGAGGATTTATAATACTAAGTTGCTACATCATGACAAAGATCAAAGATTTTCCAAATAAAAGTTGACAAGTTTATTTCTTTGGAACTTTTGAACTAGAAGGAAGATAATATTGATGAGCTGGTGGCACAGAATCTTATGAAAACTATTTTGGAGGAAAATTCAAATGGATTCTAAGAGAAGTTTCTAGAGAAGAAAAGATATGGGATAGATAATTTGTATCCTACCTAATCCATCGAAACCCCTAATTTAGATGATGGATAATGAGTGGGAAATTTTTTTAATTTCCTATATATGGGAATGTTTGGTCATGAAGCAAAAGAGTTAGAGATTTTGGTGTGAGAACCTAAGAAGTAGAAGGAGAAAGGGGTTTTTCTTCATCAAGTGACCCAAGAGAAGTGTCTACAATGGCATACTAAGAAATAATTCTTAAGAAGAAGAATGCTTGAAGGGTGAACAAGTTGTTAGAGCTACAAAGAATGGAAGCCAAGTAGAATTGAGGACTTAACAAAGATCTATAATTTGCAAGTGAAGTTGTAAGTTGCATCAGATCAAAGCTCTACTATTACTTTCTAATAGTTGTATCAATCTAGGGTAAATCCTTTGGAGTAAGGTTGACTTAACAGTCATTGAAAAATTCTTTAATAGGGTGGAATTCTAAGTGAATGGTCTAAAAGTCCTCTAACAAGGCTCACTTTTAATAGGGTGATTGAAATCCCTTAATTGGGTCACATTTAACAGTGTGCATTGTAACCTTTAATAGGGTTGGTCTTTCGTAGGGCATCACTTCAGAAGAGTGAAAAAGGAGTAGCATGTTACTGGTGGTTTTTCCCAAATTAGATTTCCATATTAAATCATTGTGTCAAATGTGCTAATGAATGTGTTGTGTTTGATGTTTTATATTTTTGCAAGTTGGTTTGATAGTAACATATAAGACTTAGTTGATACACAATGAATGCATGCATGGGTATGAATGTTTTATGGGTTCACTGAATTGTGAGAAAAGTTTTATTTGTACATTTGGACCTTGAATAACTAATTCACTCCCCTTCTTAGTTATTTTAAAATATTTCAAACAATTGGTATCAAAACCATCTACATAAGAGGACTAGTTTTAGGTACTAGAAGCATAAAGATCAATTTATCAAAAAGAGAAGTGCCTAAGCTCAATAGAGATAACTTTCCTACATGGAAGTGTTTGATTAAGCTACACATTGGAGGACTTGGAGATCATGCACAATATTCCATTTCAATGGAGCATGTTGATCCAGTGGGAGTCCTAACTATTGAGGATTTGAAGAAAAAGAAACACCATAATCAAGTGATGTTGGAGATTGCCTCTGCTCTAAGCTATGCTGAATTTGATGATATCAAAGGTTATGATAGTGCAAAGAATATGTTGGATTCCCTAACCACCATCTATGGAGGAGACAAAAATTTTTAAAGAGCCAAATTTGAGAGCCTTAGAGGTAAGTTTGATGAGATGAGAATGGAAGAAGGTGATAATATTTCTCAATATGTTGCTAGGATAAATAAATTGTTAGTGCAATGAAAGGTGCTACTGGTAAAATAGATGATGATATTGTGCTAAGTAAAGTCTTGAAGACATTATTGCCTATTTATGCTATTAGATTTTCTACAATCAAAGAGTTAAAATGTATACCAAGAAATAATTTAACCTTTGAAGGTCTAGTAGGTAGACTCACTCCTTTTGAGCTATCTAATTTTGACAATTACAAACCAAAGAGTCTTGAATTAGATTTCAAAGCTAAATTATTATTGAAGGATTCTAAGAAGGTAAAGAAGAAGAAGAAGAAGAAAAGAAAGATAAAATATGCATCTAGTGATAGCAACACAGATGAGGAAGACGTTAAACAATTGGAAGCACTACTAGCAAGAAGATTTCATAGAGGAAAAGGCAAGTTACCCATCATTTGTTTCAATTGCAATGAAGTTGGTCATATTTCTACAAGATGCACACAAAAGAAGAACTATAGAGAAGGAAACAATCACAAAAATAGAAGAGAAGATGATGGCAAAGACTATACAAACAAAGACAAGAAGTCATGCTACATTGCTAATGAACATGACTCTGATGAACATGATGATGAAGTGGTATATGTTACAATGAAGGATGAATCTAATGAGGATGATGAAACTATAGTTGTGACTTGTGTGAAAAAGAATGATAAATGGATCATTAATAGTGGATGCTCATATTACATGACTAGAGACAAAAGTAAGTTCATTACCTTAACTTGTTATGATAGAAATAGTGTAAGGTTTGGTAATGATCCACCGTGTTTGATAAAAGGAAAAGGGTCTATCAAAGTCACAAACAAGATTTTATGTGAAAATGTTTACTATGTTGAAGGATTGAATTATAATTTGTTAGGTGTGCCACAATTGAATAATTTGGGATACAAAGTTGAGTTTGAAAATAAAATTGCCAAGATATATGACACAAATGGGAACCTAATTGGAAAAGGTGATCAAACTAGAAGTAATCTGTTCTATCTAGATATAGAGGATGCTACTTGTCTTATTGCAAAATTTGATGATATATGGCTTTGGCACAAGAGATTATGTCATGTTAATTTTGATAACTTGGTTAATATCAGTAACATGAAAAGAGTTAGAGGTTTTCTTAAGTTGAAGAAACTTGATAATATAGTATGAAAACAATGTCAACTAGGAAAAATGACAAATTCAAGCTTTAAGAGAAAAAATTATACCCCTAAAGAAATACTAGAAATTGTTCATACTAACTTGTGTCAACCTATTAAAGTGAAAAGCTATAGAGGAGATAAGTACACAATGTTATTTGTTGATGATTACTCTAGGATGATAACAGTCATGTTTCTAAAGAAAAAATTTGATGTTTTTCAAATGTTTAAGTGGTACTTGGCAAGAGTTGAAAAAGAAATAGGTAAAAGTCTAAAATTCTCGAGATCAGACAGAGGAGGAGAATTCACTTCAAATGAGTTTGAGATGTTCTGTAATGATAGAGGAATCAAAAGACAAACATCTGCACCTAGAACCCCTCCACAAAATGGAATTGTTAAAAAAAAAATAGGTCTATAATGGACTATGCTAGAACACTTCTGATGGAGAAGAATGTTGCTCTGAAATACTAGAGAGAAGTTGTAAGTATTGTTGTATATACCTTGAATTATGTGAAAGTCAAGAAAGGTACACATTTAACACCTTTTGAACTATGGCATGGATATCCACCAAATGTGAAATACTTTAAGGTATTTGGAAGAAAATGTTATATTCTTAAAGATGTTAGGAATGGAATGTTTGATGCAACAAGTGAAGAAGGTATATTCCTTGGTTACTCCACAAGAAGTAAAGCTTACAAGTGTTTAAATACTAACACTAACAAAATTGTGGAATGTGAAAATGTGAATTTTGATGAATTTATAGAAGCACATGAGGCTAAACCTAAAAAAGAACTAGAAGAATACAAATCATTTGTATACTTCTATGAAGGAATGCCTATTGAAGAAGATGCTACAAATCAAGTTGTAAACCATTAGGAAGTCTCAGTAACTACTGAATCACAACCAATGAATGTTGAGTTTCATTTAGGCACTAAGCTACAATTAGATGTCGAGTTGTAGAATGAAGAAAATGCACATTCTGATTCTAACATCAATATACATGAAAGAGGTGTTGAAATAACTAATAGAGATGTACATAGTGACACTAAAGATGTGAGACAAAATGTAGTTACAAGAACTGAATCAAGATTGTCCAAATATGTAAAAAGACATCATCCCACAAATCAAATCATTGGAGACAAAGATGCAAGGCCAATAACAAGAAATAGATTGAGAAGTGAGTCATGTTTATTAAGCATGTAGGAACCTAAGATAGTAAAAGATGCATTGGAAGATGATGACTAGAAGCACCAAATGGGTATTTAGAAACAAGTTGGATGAGAATACTAAAGTGACAAGGAATAAAACAAGGTTAGTTTGCAAAGGATATGCACATGAAGAAGGAATTGACTATGGTGATACATTTTCTCTTGTAAGAATAGAAGGAGTGAGAATTCTACTTGCTTATGCTACATATAAAAGTTTCAAAGTTTATCAGATGGATGCTAAATCTACATTCATAATGGCATATTAGAAGAGGAAGTCTACATAGAATAGCTAGAAGGATTTGTTGATTAAAAAAATAAGAACATGATATGTAGACTACACAAAGCCCTATATGGATTGAAGCAAGCACCAAGAGCATGGTATGAGAGACTTCACACTTATCTTGTGAAGATTGGATTTGAAAGGACTAATGATAATAGAAATTTGTACATGAAGACAGGAAAGGGAAAAGGTATACTTTTATCTAAAATATTTGTTGATGATATCATATTTGGAGGACAAGATGCTTTATGTAAGGACTTTGTAAATCAGATGAAGCAAGAATTTGAAATATCTATGTTTGGAGAGATCAAATTCTTTGTGGGATTACAAGTATACCAAATAAAGTATGGTATATATCACTCAATCAAAATATGTCAAAGAGATATTGAAGACATTTTGATTAGAGGATTCCAAACTAGTCAGTATGCCTATGGTGATAGGACTCAAGCTATCAAAGAATGATGACTCAACTGAGGTGAATCAAACGTTGTATAGATCCATGATTGGAAAATTTCAATATGTAGTACATAGCAGACCTAATATTGCATTAGTTATGGGGATAATTGCAAGATTATCTACAAATCCCAGAGAGAATCAATTGATGGACATGAAAAGAATAATGAGATAGTTGAAAGGAACATAAGAGTTTGGTTTATACTACATGAAGAATAAAAAGTTTGAATTGATAACCTACATTGATGTTGATTGGACTAGAAACATTGATTACAAAAAGAGAACTAGTGGAGGAGCATTCTTCTTAGTCAAAATACTAGTTACATGGACTAGAAAGAAGTAAAGTTGTACTTCCAAATCTAATGCTAAAGAAGAATATGCTGTTGCTGCTATCAACTGCACAAACATTGTATGGATCAAATAGCTATTTAAGGGAATGAAGGAAGAAATCACAAAACTAGTGGCATTTTATTGCAATAATATAAGTGCTATCAATATATAAAAGAATCTTGGGATGCATACAAAGGAAAAGCACATTGCAATCAATTATCATTATGTAAGGGAATTGGTTCAAGATAAAGAGGTGAAGATGGAATATGTTAACACAAAGGAGAAAATTGCTGATATCTTCACAAAAGAATTAGCTAAGGATGTTTATGAGTATCTAAGAGATAAACTAGGGGTGATACCCCTATCAAAGGCCATATAAGAGATAGAGGGAGTGCCCTGCATCAAATAAGCTAGTGTTCATATAATAGAAATTGATGCAGTGGATCTTACTTTAGGAGCTACCTAAAGTAATCACAAGAACTAGAACTACAAATTAGTCACAAGAAAGGTGATAGAGGGAGAAATTGAAGAACTTGCAAAAGCCTATTTCTGTATATATGAAAGATGTCAAGTTTTTGGTATGTCTTTGGCATTGTTGTTAAAGAGGGAGAAAGTACATTAAATTGATCAAGATGCAAGAGGAATAATGGAGAAAGCACATTATCAGATGATCAAGAAAGAAAGAGGGAGAAAAATCAAAAATTTATTAGAGGGAGACATTGATTAGAGAATTAGAAGGGTCATTATTAGATGGAGATATTTTTCTAATCAATTCTGAATGAAAGAGAAGCATAAGAGGGAGTTATATTTGTAACCTAATTAGAAGATGGAAGTTGCTAATAGAGGGAGAAATTTCAATACAAATTTTCTTTTTGGTATTGTCTTATTGTTTTAACCTAGTTTATTTGGTTGAAAAAGATGTTCATCATTAGGTTGACTTGGTTAATCAGTTTGGTTTGCCATCAATGATAAAGAGGGAGATTGTTTAAATTTGATTGAAAATATCATTGATTAGAAGGATTTATATAAGGGAGATTATTATTTGTTTCAATCATTGTTTTGTCACTGATGTCAAACCTAGTATTTGTTGGTAAGACAATTGCTTATCTGTTTCAAGTACTATCACTTAGTTGATTGATGAGGAGGTTTTGATCAACAAGATGTAACAAAATTACATAGAGGAAAGGTTGAGTTATGATTATGTAATGAAGTATAAGGATCAATCAAGAAAGTGATAACATATTCTATTGGTGATCTATTTAAGGTTACAAAATGACTAGCTACACTTAGAAAGTTTAGACGAATAAGTTAAATAAAGTTCATTTGCCAAGCTTAATCAAGTGGATAGTAGGTGCCAAGAAAAGCTAGTTCAAGCCAAGAAAAAAGTCAGTTGAAACCAAGTGCAAACAAATTCTAGTGGATGTTGAGCAAGATAGAAGATGTCGAGTAAATTTTAG
The DNA here is from genome assembly GCA_028749045.1 of Cupressus sempervirens. NCBI lineage: Eukaryota > Viridiplantae > Streptophyta > Pinopsida > Cupressales > Cupressaceae > Cupressus > Cupressus sempervirens. The sequence continues at coordinate 844,834,945 of CM053793.1, read as the reverse complement.
TTGATGTCGAGCACCAGTAAAATCCAATTAATGTCAAGTGATTTTATAGTTGATGCTGAGTGATGTAGTATGTGATGAGCATCAGAGGATTGATAATGTTGAGCTGCTACATTATGAAAAAGATCAAAGATTTTCCAAACAAAAGCCAACAAGTTTGTTTTCTTTGAACTTGTGAACCAAGAGGAAGATAATATTGATGAGTTGGTGGCACAAAATCTTATGAAAATTGTTGTGGAGATGAATTCAAATGAATTCTAGAAGCTTCTAGAGAAGACAAGATATGGGGTAGATACATTGTATCCTCCCTAATCCATCCAAAACCATAATTTAGATGATGGATAATGAGTGGGAAAATGTTCTAATTTCCTATATATAGGATTGTCTAGTCATGAAGCAAAAGAGTTAGAGAGTTTGGTGCAAGAACCTAAGAAGGAGAAGGAGAAAGGGGTTTTGCTTCCTCAAGTGACCAAAGAGAAATGGCTACAATGGCATACTAGGAAAGAAGGCTTAAGAAGATGAATGCTTGAAGGGTGAACAAGCTTCTAGAGCTACAAAGAATGGAAGCCAAGAAAATTTGAGGACTGAAAAAAGGTCTGTAATCTGCAAGTGAAGTTGTAAGTTGTATCAGATCAAAGCTCTACTATTACTTTCCAATAATTGTATCAATCTAGGGTAAATCCTTTGGAGTAAGGTTGACTTAATAATAATTGGAAATTTTTTTAATAGGGTGGCATTCCAAGTGAATTGTCTAAAAATCCTCTAAAAGACTCACTTTTAATAGGGTGATTGAAATACCTTAACTGGGTCACATTTAACAGTGTGCATTGTAACCTTCAATAGGGTTGGCCTTTCACAAGACATCATTTCAAAAGAGTGAAAAAGGAGTAGCATGTTACTAGTGGTTTTTCCCAAATTGGGTTTTGACATTAAATCATTGTGTCAAATGTATTGATGAATGTGTTGTGTTTGATGTTTTATATTTCTGCAAGTTGATTTGATAGTAACATATAGGTCTTATTTGATACACAATGAATCCATGCATGGGTATGAATGTTTTATGGGTTCACTAAATTGTGAGAAAAGTTTCATTTGTACATTTGGACCTTGAATAAATAATTCAACCCCCCCGCTTAGTTATTCTAAAAGATTTCCAACATTGTGTAGTGATTTTTGTTGGGAATAACAAAGAGACGAGAGAGTAATTTTTTACGTATTTCATTGTAAGAGAAGAGGGGAAAGTGAAATGTATATGTTTTCAAGGATTATATTTTTAGTCAATTTTGTTCTTTGTAACAATAGCTAAGTATATAATGAGTGAAGAAAAATGTTCTTTGAAACTTTGTGTTCTGACATTATTTTTCACATTAAATGGAACTTTCAATCTTGTTATTTTCTTTGATACTTCCATCTTCATAGTTTTTGGTACCATGAAATTTTTTTTGTTTTGATGTAATTGTGCTCCTAAAATTTGACTATATAAAATTTAATCATCATTTTCTTGCAATGGAGGGGTTAGAGGGATTGAATTTGTGCAATCTTTTCTTTTCTTCTTGTTTCCTCTCTCTCCCTCTGTGTCCACTTTATTAGTTTAATATGAAGATCTACATCATAGCTATGCACGGATGTTAAATCACCTTTCTTACTTTCAAGGCAAAAGTATTATAGTTCATAGTTTAGATGAATTCATTGCAAATCTTGTACGGGGAATTGTACTTGAAATAATTTAGAGGGTGCTTAAGCTTTCCAATCATGAAGTGAACCAACTGTTAGTGCAAATTGAGTCTTCTTGTTTGGGTGTTTAGGATCAATTTGTAATTGTTTTCTTTGAAAAAAAATCTATTTACTAATAATATTTCTGATACAATTGGAATTCCTATATGAGTTGGATATTTTAGAATAAATCTACTTGTTTTTTTATAGTCATTTGGATGTAATTAACAACTAGTTATGGTTACTATTCTAGTTGTAATGGTTGTCTATTGAAAATTTATTACATTGGGATTTGGTAAGGGAACACAAATTTCAAGTGGGAGTTTGTTTAGATATGAGATTATAGCATGAATTGAATTGTAAGGAGGACAATATTAGATGTGAAGTCTAACTCTTCATTTCGTCTTCCTTGAGTATTTATTTCTTGTTTGAGTCTTCATCTTTTAATGAACAATATTTTATAAATATAATGGAAAATCCCTACGTATGTAAGCTTCAATGAATGAATAAATGATTCACTCTAGTCTTCAATGTGGATGTAGCCACATTTTTGGGGAGCCAAAATAAATATGGTACACTTCTCTTATTTATTTTTATCTATTATTTTTACATTCAATTTGATTTCTCTTCATTTTTATGGTGAATGCCTCTTGAGAATTTCATTGGTATAATAACATCCTAGCTATCATCTCGGTGATGGATCATTTAATACGATGTAGGATATTGCTGGTAAAAATATTGTAACACAATAATATCCAAATAAATAATGTGCATATCATGGATTGTGGACATCTATTTACATTAACATAATTTTGAGTTCAAAGTCCAAAAAGTATTTCCCATGGATATTTAACTTTCTTATCAGTGTCAAGCTCCTTTCCCTTCTATCTATTTTATTGAGGTTGAGTAATGCTATCTCATAGGCATGAAGTTGCCTCTATATTCCCTATTCAAGTTTTTGATAGTACATACTTTATATGTACTATTTTTATGTTAACTTTTTTCCAAAACAAAGGAAATTTTTAAATGTTTGTTTGAACTTGATTTAAAAAACAAAAAAATCTATGAACCCACAAGATCTCAAAAAAATGAAAATTTATCCAATTAATAATTATTTTAATCTTATTAATGCTTAATCTATTGATTATATTAGTGTTACATTCTATATCATTTAATCCTCCCAAAATAATTAAGGAGACAATTTTAGATAGGCATAATCTTATATAAACTTTAATGAACTTGTTTTACATGGTTTCCTAATTTAATGGCCAGATCTTCAATAAATGACTAATTATATAGATACATATTTTCTACATTTTGGAAATGTAAGAATTAAATTACTGAGATTGATATCCTTAGATTTTCCAATCTTATATGACTTTTTAAATTAATCCTCATGTCATCGTTGTTATGTTGTGAGTGATCATGTTGTTGGGCTTCAATTTTAGTAATTTTCTTAGCCACATTTTTATGTCTAAATTATATAATAAGGGAGTGCAAGGGGAGAAGGAGCCCCTAGTAATATTAAAATTTGAAATTTGAAAAAATATGATCTAGAAACATCTAAAATTTCAAAGACTTTATTAAGAATAAATTAAATCCCTTCTTTATTATATTATAGGTTGAAGATAATAAAAGGTTGGCCTATTTAGAAAGTAGAAAGTGTGTATCTAAATCTTAGGAAGTCATATAACATCTTGAGATATATGTTTTCTATTGTATTATAGCTCATTGAAATAATAACATTTCATACTTTCATTGAGTTTAAAAACATCATGGACAATATGGGCTTAACAGATCTTACCTTTATTATGGTTGTGCATTTAAGATGAGGGGAAAAGAGTACATCTTGCACTCATATTATGTTGGTGCATTAGAACATTATTCCATTTAAACTTAATGAACATAATGAGATCAATAGTTAACTTTTGTTAAACTTGGGAGGCATGTTCATGTCAATTGAATTGTTAAAGAACATTAGTACTATCTTGCATGGTTATTATGTTGACAATCAAAAGATGAAGTCTTGTCATTAATGTCAAATCATAATGGAGTCTATAAGAAAATAGGTATACTATCAGAATATAAGGACACTATCATAAATAAGGAAGATTTATTAGAATAAGGGAGCTAGCTATTAGAAGCTACTAGCTATCACACTAAAGGAAAATATATTGAAACTAACAACAAGAGAAGAGAGGAAAATAGCTTATGTAAAGATCAAGATTCAAGATTGAAGTAACCATAGAATCTTAAGATCAAGAGTCGGGATTGAGGGATCAGTAACAAGGATAAAAGTCTAAGGAGCAGATTAAGATAATTCTAAGGAGGTTACAAGGACTAAGCGGATAAGAAAACTTAAAGAAAAGATAGATTGTTGATGGAGATTGAAGATCATAAGGAATCCAAAAGGATCGGAAGGAAGCATGTTTGGCTCAACTACTATCTTTTAAAGAACCCTAATAGATTTTAAAAGGTACTACAAAATCCCTTAACTGGTAAGTCTTTAATAGGAAAATTAAGCACTGTAAGAATTTGCCTCAGGGAAAAATTACCCAAGATCAAGAAGCTCAAGCACTAGAACAAAATGGAACAATAAAGTATGATTAGAATAACAATATGAAATTGAATTGATGTACATACACACTAGGAGTGCATGTATATAAAGGTATCTAGAATGACTAGGAGTTAGCACAGTGATAAGACTCACAACTAAGCACATATCCACCAAGAGTGGATTATCCTCCATTGAGCAAAAAAGTTAGTGTGATGATGAGAGGATAAGCTTACATAGGTGTGTCACATAAAAAGATGTTATAGACACCATGTGCTTAATTAAAGTTTGAACAACTATGTTTTCTACATGACAACTCAAATAAATATGCAAACTCCTGTGTTTTTGACACCATGTGAAATAGAGTTGCTAACTCCTATGTTTCCAACAAGACAACTCATATAAGTATGCATAAAACTAGGTGTCTAACTAATAAATAATAAAATTATGCATTAAACTAAGTGAACTTAAGTAAGTGTAATAATAATTAATTGTTTACACTAACAACCCCCTTAAGTGTAACTTAGGGGAATGCACTTAAGATCACAAAAGCTATAATAAAAATGCATGATGGGTCACAGCTATGAGGCCATGTTAGGTGCCCATGTACAAATGCAATGCAATCTCTCTAAAAATGGAGAAAGAGGGAAAACCTTGAGGGAAAAACACTCCCCCAAAAAGAGAGATGAAAAGCCAAGATGCATGGATGGATCGAGTAATTAAGATCCCCCCATTACACCATACATCATGTATATACAATAGAGAATTATGAGAAGGAAAAAACCCCATAAGAGGAAAAAGTACCACCCATAAGAGAGTAGAAGAAGAAAGGAGACATGGTAATCTCCCCCCCCCCCCGGCCAATATGTAGAATGTCAATCAGTGATAGCTACTCCAAGATGAATGTAGAAGCTAATCTATGGCTGCAGAATAATGTTCCTCCCTTTAGAAAGAAACAATGTCATAGGTACATATGAGATGCTTCCCAAATGTATAGAAAGAATCTTGAAGATGAATGGTATCTTTGAAACCTACTTAAATTTCCCTGTGTCGCTACTGATGGTCACCCCTTCCAACACTACTAAAAAGAACATGGTTAGATCTAGCAAGGATGGATGTAGAACATTGTCCAAAGAATCAACTATATCCTTGAATGATAACAAGACCGCCTACAACTACTGTACATAAAGATCCACAATCATATGAACTTGGTAAGACTAATCATGTAGAGAATGGACAAGAGGGTCAAAGTGTTCCCTCACAAAAATTGATGAAGGATCTTCTTCATCAAAGAGAAGATGTATATCATCCATGATATCTCCCAAATTTTCTAGGTAGGACTCCACAAAAAAATCTAAAATCGATGTCATGTAGTCATCTCCTAATTCTGGAACTAGAAGACAAGGTGTACCCAACTGTAGATGAACCTATCACTGTAGCAATGTATGCATGTGGAATGTGTTGATGCTATGACCTAGATTCCTGCATCTATCAATAGGATCCCCCATATCTAAACCTATTGAATCACTATCATTGTTGCCACTACCAGTTTCCATAATGTATGAGGTATGGGGAGGATTAGAGGATAAGCTAGGTGAACTTTCCTCAAAATGACCATTCCTCTTTATGAATATCTCATGAGTCTAAGGATCCATAAGTCTATATTCCTTAATACTTTCTTCATATACAATGAATGTATAAGGCCTTGGTGGTTGTGCCTCACATTCCCTTGAAGATATGTGTGCCTATGTTGGATAACAAAAAACTCTGAAGTGTTTCACAACTGGTTTTCTTCCACACCATGCCTCAAAAGGAGTCATTTCATCTAAGACATTATGAGGAGACCTATTAAGGATGTGATTGGCACTACTTATAGCTTTGAATTCAAGTGATGGATCAAGAGACTTCACTTGAATCATACAACTTGCCATTGACTTAAGAGTTCTAATCCTCAATGCTGTAACACTTGTCTTTTGTACACTAAATTCTACAGGATTTTGAAGATCAATACCCTCAAGTTCAAAAAAGTCTGTAAGTCTTGAGTTTACATATCTATTTTCATTGTCAATACAAAGAAGCTTGATACCTTTCCTTGATTTCTTTTCAACATGAATCTTGAAGGCTAGAAACTTATCAAACACTTCATTCTTTTGATTAAGAAAGTAGACCCATGTGTACCGTGAAAAGTCATCAATGAAAGTGAGGACATATAGACCCTTGCTAACTGATGTCACTAAAAAGGGGCCCACTAGAACCATATGAACCAACTCAAGAACAACTGATGCTCTTCAAGACTTCCCTTTGTCATACTTCTCTTCTAGATACATATCCATTGAACAAGTTGAACATTCACCCTTAGAAAAATTGATTTTGGGTAGACCTTTGAACATATTTTTTGAGCTAAGTTGATGAAGATAGTGGAAGGCAAGATGTCCATACCACTCATTCCATAATTTACTTTGTGATTGAGATTGTGTCAACAAGGCATGTGAAGGAGACTTAGGCACAAAGTGGGAAAAAGAATAAAGCCTTGTGTCATGATTGGATGTACCCATTGCAACCAATGAATCATCCTTAAGATTGCACACCATTACTAAATCAGGAAGGAACTCAACATTATTGCCACCTCCATAGTGAGTGATTTGGTAAATTGAATGGAGATTAGTGCAAAGGTTAGGAACATAGAAAATATCTTTGAACTCTCTATTTTCCATCTCAACTTGTCCTTTCCCTTCAACTTCCACTTGTGTATAGTTCACTACAAAGATTTGAGGTACCTTGGACTACTTTAATGAAGAAAAGTGTCCTTTTGAAGAGCCCATATGATATGAGGGACCTGAGTCACAAATCCATTCCCCTGAAGAACTTGAACTTGCCATAAATTCTTGCCCATTTCCCTATGAAGTGGATGGATTTGAATCCTTGGAAGCATTTGGCACATTGATTTTGTTCTTCATAAGTTTTCCAACTCATCTATTCTCTTAGTCTTGCAATGATGCTCATCATGATTTGGTTTCTTGCAATATGTACAAAATAGTTTATGCTTGTTGTTGTTTCCCTTCTTGTTGGAAGAAGAATTTTCTTTTTGTGAGGAGAAAAATTGTTGTGTGAGAAGGAAAATTGTTGTGTCTCTGATTGTGATTTTGGCTTCCATTGTTTTTTCTTACTGTTGATAAAAAATTTTCTACCTTGGTTTGTTTGGTTCTCATTTCTAGCCACCAATGCTATAGACTTGGATGACTTGAGAATTCCCATAACTATCAACTTGGATTGTTCCAACATCAACATTTCTGCAAATGCATCAAAGGTAGGCTTAGTGAAGGCACTTCCTATGGTAAACCTGTGAGTAATGTAACTTGAAACAAAAGATGCGTACTCTGAAGGTAGCCTATTCAAGATGTGATGAATTGATCTATCATCCTTCATGGGATTACCATAATCCTTAAGGAGTGGTCTCAATTCATTGTCTTTGTTGACATAATCTTGGATTGTGTCAAAATTCTTAGGATCCAATAGAAGTAGTTCATCCTCAATTTGGAATCCCTTTTCCTCATCCACCTTACCACACAAACCTTCAAATTTTTCCCAAGCACCCTTGGCATCCTTAAAGATGGAAATGAGGAAGACGTGATCTCTATGAACACAACTCCTAATAATTCCTAAAGCCTAGTTGTTTCTAACTTACCAATAAACTTGTGCATCAACATTAATGGGTTTTATAAATGTACCGTCAACATATAGATTTAAAACTTTTTACATTAGTCTACTCCATACAATATCTTTCCATGTAGTATAGCTATGTGAAGTTAAAAAGTGGATTTTTAGGGGAATCCATGATGCAAAAAATTAAAAGAGCACAAGAGAGGAAGAGAGACACAAGAAAACAAGACACCCCCCCCTTTTCACTCAATGAAAGAACCTCCCCAAAAGTGATTCTTTTGGTACTTTATATGTAGTAAATTTACAATAGGCCACTTGTCAAAATGGACAAAAGTAGCCTTCTGATTTTTCTATTTATAACCTCATTTTGGAGTTCAAATCTGCTACTTAGCAATGTAGCTTAGATATTCAACAATTTTGAAGTTTTATCAAAGCAATACAATGCAAAAAGGGACCTATTTCTAAAAGTGGTATCTATGTTCACACAAGCCTATAAGGGTCAGTGCAAGAAGTTGGGTCTCACTTTTGGCCAAAAAGTGGAAGTGTTTTTCCTGTTTTTGAAATTTTTTGTCAATTGATGTCAAAATTTGAGGTATTTAGAGATTGAATATTGAAAAACTCCAGAAATAAAATTTTTAGTGTTCGGAATCTAGTTTTTGAATATGTAATTTATTTGTGCACCCATATGATAGATTATTTTTTTGGTATGGATCTTTAAAAACCACTTTTTCAAAATGCCTATTTCAGGACCATACCATGCTCGTGTACAGACACCATAATTTGACACACATAAATGAATTTTTGCAAATCCTTTTAAAGGGAGTTACCTAATACACCTAAGATTGATGACAATATTTTTTCTTAATTTTTTATTGAATAATTTTATTATTGTTAATTATTAATTGGCTATAAAGGTAAATTTTAAAACCTCTTGTGTACGGACCACATAATTTGACCAAAATCTCACTTTTTTCAATTTTTTTTTAAACATTAAAAGAATTGTATGTAGATTGATGACATATAAATTAATTTATGAAAAATTCTAAAATAAAAAAGTTATTAAAGTTTTAGTGAATGTCACTTTTTAACGTTTAGGAGATAGTTTTGATTAATAAATAATAAAAAAATAGAAAATAAACTAATAACACTATAAAATTTACATTTTTGAAATGAGAACAGCAAGATCTATAATGAGTTTTTGTCTTGTCAAAAAATTCAATAGGAATGACTATAAAAAAATTACGATAATACCAAAAATTGTCAATTAAATGCCTTAGAAAAAAAAGGAGCACAAAGGCATGGCTTGGTGGGACCAAGCCTATGCCATGCCTTTCCCCAAGGCAAAACCCCATGCAAAATTTGGGAGCCATACCAAATTCTCACTCATCTCTCACAAATCGGGCACCCGATTTGTAATTCAAAAAATTGGGTGCCCGATTGCTTTGAACCGTTATACTGACTTTTTGAAAATTGGGTACCCGATTCTTTTAAAAATTGGGTACCTGATTTATAAATGGGTACCTATTTTTAAAGAATCGGGTGCCCGATTTTTAAGAAATTGGGTACTTGTTTCTAATGTACCCGTTGGGTCCCAAAAGCTGCCCCACTAACCCAATTTCGATGATTGAAATGATTGAACAATAGTTTCGACATACAATACTAAATTTCATCACACTTATTCTATTTTCTTGTCCTCTTATACAATTTGCAGGCTACTAATTCAAATTCAAAATTGGTGCAAACATGGGATCAAAGCAACGAAGAAAGAAGAAAGCAAGAGTTTTGACAGATGAGGAGATTGTAGCAAATAAAGAGAATGAATCACAACATCAATGAGAGAGAAGACAGAGAATTAGAGACTTGAACAATGTTTCAAAGGAGAAAGACATTGAGGATACCACGATGGATGAAGAAGTCAAAGAAGAGAACCCCATACAAGAAAATTCAGGTGCACGTTCTAATCATGCGTTCAATACAGGTGTGTCTCCAAACCCTCAAATTTTCTCTTGTGATGAAATTGGTGATTTTTTAGAAGCAGGTTACGATTTAAATGATTTAGATTTTCTTCATGAGAAGCAATTGTCAAACGATCATGCACAAAAAACTCTAATTGAAATGCCTGCCCCAAAAGAAATGCCAAGAAAATTTGAAAATGATATTCAAATCCCAGATAACAGTAAAAATAGTAAAGTGTCTGAAAATAAAAATTGCATGAATGTAGACATAGAAACACCAACTACTGAAGAAACATGTCAGGATGATAGTAAAGTGTCTGAATATAATTTTCATATTCCTAATGATGTGTTAGATAATCTTGAGGGATTGGTTTCATGGAGACAAATTAGGACACATGCTAATAGATTGTATAGGCATTTTTTTTATAATAAGAAATTTGGGTTTCAATGTCAACTAATGTTGCAACTAATTAAAATGTCTAAAATGCGAAAAGTAATGAGAAGGTTGGGAATGTATGAAAAACCCAAGAATAAAAATGAGTCTTTAAAACAAGTTGTATCCACTATTGCTAGTGCCTTTGATGTTATCAGAAAGAGAAGTCAGTCTAAAGATAAGAATGTAGTACGACGAGCAATAACAACAGCTTTAGTTAACAAATCAACATCTGACAAAAGATTAATTACCAACATAAGTGGATATCTTAATGTGAATCGTAAGACTTTAGAAAGAGTTGTAAAGAGAAGGGTTAACTTTGAATGTGATCCAACAAATATTTTATGGACTTCTAGTGGTAGACTCTTGAGATGTGATATGAAACTTACTAGTGAAATTAAAAGTTTGATTGAAAATTTTTGGCATGATAATACAAGAGTATCACCTAATTCAAGAGATGTTCTTAAATTGAGAATTGGGTCAAAAATACGTGATCCACATCCTAAACACCTTTTGGACATGACTCAAACTAAATTGTTTAAAAAATTTGTAGATGGTAAGGTATTAAATATTACCATTAGTCAAAGATCTTTTGAAAAGTGTAAACCATGGTATGTAAGGATTAACAAGGAAAGAATCACATGTTGTTGTAAAACTCATATTGAATTTTGTTACCATTATGATGCATTTCGATCTATACGTAGTACCATGCATAGTAAAGAAATGTTGCAAGAATGTGGTATAAAAATACCACCTCAAACTATAAAAGATTTCATATCAAGTTTGTTTTGTAAGCCACCTAATGATCAATTCTTTGTTTTCAATTCATGTCTTTCTAGTACATGTGATATGTGCGGTAATCTTTCTTTGTTAGATGAATGTTTGCATGAAAATGCTTTGACTGTTTTTGGACAACAATTAGTTGAGGTAAAAAGATTCAAAACTATTGAATATCCATTGAAGGATGGGAAGTTTGGAAGAAGGTGTGATCTAGTTACAGATAAAGTTAGTTGTCATGCATTTATGGATGAGTTTAAGAGTGTGATCATACCAAAATATGTTAAACAGTTTCAATATTCTAGATGGCTTGATGGAAAATTTCGCATATGTAAGAATACATTTCCAATTGGTACTATACTTTTAGTTGTTGACTTTGCAGAGAACTACACGCTTGCACCGCAAGAAGAGGTACAACCACAATATTACAATTCAGTGCAAGTAACAATTTATGTTCATATAGTTTATAGGCATGCACTTGATAGTATAGAGGAGGATCAAAAAATATTGAGAGAGTACCATTTTTATTTAAGTGATAATAAACTCCATTCAGCTGAGTTTGTCCAATATTGTTTCAAGTTCTTTGATGATAATTTAAAAGAGAGACAAATTCAAATGACACAACATTGGATATGGTTAGATAATTGTACAGGACAATTCAAGAATGCTAGAATGTTCTATTGGTTGAGTAGGACACATAAGAAAACTAACATCCAACATGTGTGGAGTTTTTTTGAGGCTGGAGATGGTAAATGAGAACATGATGGTGTTGGTGCATGTGTGAAGAGAGCCCTTAGTAGAGAGTAATTAAAATTTGAGGAAAAAGCTAAATTCAAAAATTCATATGAGATTGTTGAATGGTGTAACAAATAAATATACACAGGATCAAGTCAAAACTCTACAATCAAACATTTCTTCTACCTAGTTGAAGAAAATAATATCCCTTCAAGATATGATTGTGATACAATTAGTGGTTCAGCTAAAGGGCATTCATTTAGGAGTTCAAATTCCAACACTTGGACTATATGGATTAGGGAGCTTTCTTATTTTTGTCAATTTTGTCTTGCAGGTGAATGGGAAGAATGTGAGAATATAGAATGGGTTGAAGATTGGCAACAAAAATCATTAGCACCTACAGACACACATTTTGAAGATGATATTGTAAATGAAGGCCAGAATGTTACTTTTGCATCAGAAGACTATGATCATATTTAAGACCTCATAGAACCTGGTATGCACAATTTAATTAGATTTTTTTGTGATCTCATGCTTCAATTTATATAATTTGCATATGTACATGAGTGATTAAAGTGTTTCTATACTTTATCTTATCTTGTAGGACATGTTTATGTTGTTATTGCACCTAGTGATAATGATGAACAAACTGAGTATTGGCTAGCTAGATGTGTGGAACCTAAGAAAAAATTGACATGTCATCAAGTAGATGATGATGGTTTTGAGTATCCAATCAGGTCTATTGTTGTAGCTGGCACCTGGCTACATAGATACCTAACAAGAAGAAATGGCTTGCTAGCATTTGAAGACTACCAAACCAAAAGGAAGATTTTACACTATTCTCATTTGGTTGTGGCAACAAATATCAAATTAGAAAGATACAAAGGGAGACCCACCAATAAGGTATTATGGACAATTTCAATGGACGAGCACGAGACAATCATACATGCATTGCAAAAGAGAGAGGATGCAAATGGTACAGTGGGATGACTACATTTAAATCAAACACATGTAAGTTTTTTCATTATTGTATTATATATATATATATATATATGTACTTATATAATTTAATTACATGTATGTTTGTGTTGTCAATACCAATTTTAGAGAACTTATATACCTCTTAGTCAGGTCTCAATTACAATTTATGCAAATTTAAATGTTAAAGTGGATCAAACATCAACATCTTGTGCAATTTCACATAGTAAGTACATACAAATTACACATATATATTCACATAGTTCAAATACCTTGAATATTAATTTATGTGTTTATTAACATGTGTGTTTTTGTTTTATATTTTTATTTTACAGGACCTCATTTGAAGAGATGTGTTCAACCAATTTTATGTTTCAAATGAGTTCAGTGAACTATAAATATATCATTGACATTGTCTTACATATATTGTGAAATATGTTGTACAAACTAATTCAAAAATGAGAGTTTACTTCTATTTGAAAGTTAAAGGTATGTGCACTTGATAAATTATTATAAATTAATTGTCAATTTAAGTAATGACCTCTAATTTTGTTCCATTACTTTTACATTCAAGCATGTTTAAATTAATGTTTGTTTGAAGTTTCAAATTACTATTGATTGTAATATTAAAAACAAGTCACTTGCACATGATAATTTAAAGATCATTACTCATTGTATTCATTGTATTGATTATATCTTTCATTACCAAAAAACACATTAAGATCACTTATGATGTATATTGTTAGGTACGTTATCCATACATGTGTGTCTTAAGGGGACATGGGAGTCCTAATAAGTCATTATGTCTGTTATAGGTTATGATAGGTATTCATATGTTTACTACCACATAATAGGTGTTATTAGGTGATAATGAGTCTTACATTACCAAGCAACACATTAAGATCACTTATGATACATTGTTAGGTATGTTATCAATACATTTTTTAATCGAGTAGGTCAATTTTATTTGTATGAATCTCAATGCATAAATTTGATGTGATATTTATCTAATAATTCTCTATATATAGTTAAAATCATTGTTCATCTTGCACATATACTTACAAAATGTGTCGTATGTTCATGAATAAAATATGTCAGAATAAAGAAAATGGTTTGAATATAATTAAAACATGGTGAAACATAGTAATATATGTACTACATATGCAAGCATGATAAGAAATCATAAAAAAATAGTACATGGTCTAACATACATCATAACATGATCTAGGAAGTGAAAAAATACATGGTCTAACATACAGTTTTAACTATCCTAACACAAAGTGTACATACATCATAAATAATATATATACATCATAAAAACACAATCTATAGGTGCCAAAAAGACCTAATCTATTTGATCAAATTTCATCTTTGCTCCACATGAAGAGGACTCATATGGATCATCATGTGTAATATGAGTCATCTCATCATGTCAAACAACCTGTGAGGTAGTTGTATCACCCTGTGTAACATGATGCACGTCTCATCATGTAATTTCTTAACTGAAATGGGTCTCAAAATCTAGCTTGAAAATAAATTAAATATTCACTACATAATAAAATAAATTATACCACATGAGATGGGTTTCCCTCAGTAACGGGAGGAGGCACACTGTCAAAACTACCAAATGTAGCAGTGGTGAGGTCTTGTAATTGACAATACATACATTTTTTTAATTTTATTTTAAAGCATAATGAGCTATACATTATGTACATAAATCACAATACTGACCTCAAATGACGATGTAGGTACCTCCATCTGGCTAAGTCCTGTGCTCTCAGCAACACTCGTGGTGACGTAGTCCTAAAATTATGGATACATAAACATTTAGTCAAAGTTAAATATACATGAATAATTACAAAGTACATAATTTGTACAATACATTTTTTATACACTATAAATTAAACATGTATATATAATGTATATGTCATACCTGAGTGGTAGCCAATGTCATAGATGTGTCTACAGGTACACTAGCACAATAATCATAGGATGGAGTCAAAAATAGACTATATCGAGGCCTGTATGGATGAGTATGATATCCATGCTCCTGTTCGTAAAATCAAAACACATAAAATATATATACATGTGAGTCAAAATTTTTTAGATTATAAGTTAATAATAATGTACATACATAAAAATAATACAAATTATTTGTCTTTAGTCAAAAGTTCATACCGCATGTATTTGAGGCTGTGCCTCAGTGGTAACTAGAGGAGGACTTGTACAAACATCAGTATGTGTAGATACAGACAATTCCTACAAAATAAATAAAATGAACATATGAGCACATGTTATTAAATTCAAATTTGAATGTACATTTTTATAGTGTAATTCAAAGTGCATACCGTATAAGGGACGCCAACGTTTGTAGGTCTCAGAAAAAGACTATACTGCCTCCTAGGAGGAACAATGTCATCCATCCTCTGTTATTTGAAAAGTACAAATTAATATAGGTAATACAATTAAACATGTATGTAGAAAGTAAATAATTATGTGCACTTTATATTTATATTGAAATTAAAATTTTACGTGCTACTCTTGACTCTCTCCGGGCTCTCCCTACTGCATGAGGTCAAAAAATGATGACACATCTATCTCGTCATGACCATCACCATGGGAAACATATACATCATCATCAAAATCTGCACCCTCAGCATAATGGCCATCGTGTGCTACACGAGGATCACTTTGGGGTCCTGTGCATATGCCTCCACAGCTAGTACAAACATGTCCAAGTGGAGGAGCATGTACCGTCTGCGTCCACTGCTGTACTAAATTGCCTAAAAGGACACTCAAATGGGTAAAATTAGATGAAATTACATGATGATGGTGAGGAGTAGGCACAACAGGTGTCAGAAGAGGTACAAGGGGCTCAGCTCGCTTGTGATTTCTCATTCTGTCACTCAGCTTTGCTCCAGGCCTATCCTAAGGCATCCCTCTACCAACCCCTAAAATGCTTTCCTATCAAAATAGTTGGGTTTCAAACCCAACTCAAACTCAGCCCATAAATTCCTAAGGAAGTACATGGGCACCTCATGTTTAGCATGTGGTGGATGGTCAAATACCATCCACCACCACTCCCAAAAATGTGCTGCTATGCGCAGATGTGTACATCACCTAATGGAAATGCGAGGCTTCTTATCACTAATTGGTTCACCCGTCTTAGGGTTTACAAAATAATGTTGAAAATTTCCTTTACCTATATGCAGGTTATATACCTCTCTATATGATAAGCCATCAGAGTAGAAGGAACTCATGCTTTCCCTCCATGATCTAAATGAATTGATGTCTAAATCAAAATGATAATGGAGTCGTCCATGCCTTGCATGCTATCTACAAGATGTAGTAGGTGAGGGGGGGGGTGCCTCTCACTTTGGAAAGCCTCTATATCACTCATGAGGTCATTGAGGTTATGCCTCATGGTCTTGCAGAGCTCATTCGCGGTGGGGGTGGAGGTGTGGGTGGAGGTGGAGGTGGAGATGGAGGTGGAGGTGGAGGTGGAGATGGAGGTGGTAGAGGTGGGGGTATGGGAGGGGGAGGGGGTGGTGGTGGGTCCATCAAATATAATATGCATATATAAAACACATCAAAAATACAACACAACATAATACATGACAAAATTATTATTTAATAAAATTTAAATCTAAAATTTATCAACTAGATCTATATAAATGTGCATATCTTTATTAAAATCATATCAATTAAATAAATAAAGTTAAACACTTAAGTCAAATTAAACATTAAATACCAAATTTTTAAGTATGAACTCATTATGGATTATACATGTTCATGTCTCAGGATGAAACAAAGTTAAGATTATGACAAGGTTATGGTTTACAATTTTGTTATGTTAACAGTTTTCATTATGACTAAGCTTAAGATTATTATAATGATTGTGATCCTTTAATGTTAGGGAACTTACCAAGGATTATGGTTTTAATTAAAATTATATTTACCTATTTCAGATATTTATTATGGTCCTAAGATGAGAGTTAATGTTACAATTATCTAATGAAAGCTTAGAGATAGAATTATGATTTGATTAAAAAATATTTATGATTGTCATTTGAATCCTAACTATTATCCGCTTTTTAATGCAAACTATAAGTGTAGATCATGTCAGGTAATGAACTAATTTACATGTGAACCCTATCCCTAACCATATAATAATCCTAATTCTAATCATAATCCATAATTCATTACCTTATGAAGCTTTGGCTATCCATTTTGTTGCCAGAGTAATCCCTTGGCTATCCACAAAATGGTCCTAATAGATTTATATAGAAGACCAAATTGATTTAAATAAAATGAGCAGGAAGAAGACAAACTTACGCCCAATATTCAAGGAAAGAATCTTTTAACATACTTGAATTCTACCAACCAAAGTGAGATAATTAGAGTTCTAGTTGTTGAGTTTTCCAAAGATTTTCTTGTTGATATAAAGACACATTTCATTTATATGTTAGGGTTACTACAAATGGAATCCCTAGGTACCTAACCACTTAATTATGAAATCTCCATCCAATACCATATTTACTACACAAGGTAGGTGACTCAATATTTAGCCCCAATAAGATAGATGTAGAGACATAAATCTTACTACCTGATACAAAGAAAAGAGGTCCAATTTGATCATTAAATGACTCATGTTGCACTCTTCTAGCTTAAAAAGAATACAAATATATTATCAACAAACTATGTAAATTAGATACTTATTAATTATTTGGAGAGTAGATCCTCTAACTTTTAGAGACAACTGGTCATCTCTAAGGAGATAATGTAATGAGTCAATGTTCAACAATAAAAAAATAAAGAGGATGCAAGAGGACACCCTTTCATAATTGATCTAGAGAGTCCTAAAAATTATGATCTAACCCCATTAATTTCTTTACTAAAACCTTGACACCAATCATAAGAGAGGACACCATTTGACATTTAATATTGGATGGAGGGCTTGCAACATCATCATAGTGAAACTCCATTCCACCCTTTTGTAGACATTTTCATAATCAATTACTTGAGCATGCCTACACTCTATCCTAGAAATGTTTCTCAATCCAAAGTCTCCCAATAAGTTATCAAGTTCTCCAATATGCATAAATATCCTTAAAAAACACTTTTGTGTAGGGTTAATGATCTTGGGTAGGATATCTTCTAGTCTGGAGGCTAAGACCTTGGCAATAATTATTTTGTATGATACGCATTTAGGAGTGTCCTATCTCTAATTTTTAATGAGATTCTTATCTCCCCTTGGGGATCAATTGATTACTTGACCTAGGGATTTTATGAGCCCTCTATTGATCACTTGATCAATTTTATGAGCCCTCCATTGATTACTTGACATAGGGATTTATCATTACTAATTTTTTGGATGGAGGAGTTGATTTATGATAGAAATGGGTTTATCACTTGGAATAATGCATCTTCATTCTAGGAATGATTGTTCTCATTTTATCCCTATCTTCTAAATCATTTTGAACTATCATCGTCTTCTAACCAAAAAAATTGATAGTAAAATTAGGAAAAAGATCTTACTATATATATCACTAGGGGGTGGGTATTTCTTTTTATAGAATAAGGCAATATTTTGTTATGTGGCCTTCCATTCTGCAAAGCTAATAAACATTTAGGATACCCATCCAAGGGTCTAGTCTAGGCTCCTACTCACACTGATGTGGACACCTCCACCTCTTGATGGTCAGGGAGGGTTACTTAATTAGATGCTTGATTTGTTCAAGTCTCTTCTAATTTTTTTATGATGTATCATTTTGAGACCTTGATATCAATGTTTAATTAGTTTTAGGATTAGGGTTCAATTTGGTTTGTACTGTTTGATTAGGTTTACATGCTTAGGTTTCAATTAGGACAAGAGTTAATAAATTGAATTAATTTTTAAAGTGCTAAATTTGGTTTTAGATATAGAATTATAGTTAGAGCTTTTAGATTAAAAACCAACATTAATTCAAAAAAGTTAGGTTGGAATTTTTTTTTAAAGTGTTCAATATATTATTGAGTTCTAGTTTAGGGTGATTTGGTTTAGTCTTAAGGTCAATGTTGAACTTGGTTCAATCTTCTAGGGTAATGGTTCAATTTGGTTAATGGTTGGGGAAAGGATTTTTAAGGTTAAATTCAAGGTTTCTACTCTTAAGTTGGGATATATAATTAGGTTTATGATCATGGTTTAATTCAATTTGGTTTATAAGTATAATATTAATTAGTTAAGGGCCAGGGTTACCTTTCAATCTTAGGGTTTGACATTTATAAAATTAGTACTCAAGGTAAGATAGGAAAGTTATTTAATTATTTATATTGTACCTAGTGTAGGTTTTAGCAAATTAAGATTAAGGTTAAGATGATAGTAAGGGTTATGATTAGAGTTAAATTCAATACAAATTGACATTATAGAACTAATCCTAAATGACGCCCAGCCAAGGGATCCAAAGAACTAATCAAAAGTTTTACTAAGCAAGCAATAACATACATACAATAATTTACATTTATAAAAAACATAAGAGATTGCATTCCTTAATGAGCACATTTACATTTCATTTTTAAATAATTATAAACTACTAAAAGTAAAATAAATAACACATCCAAATGAAAGTTCATATTAACTACTTCAGTTCAATCCATTTAAATAATTTATATACATTTGTTTCGAATGCCACTTGGCAAATTAATTCAGAATGCACAATCATCCACTGTACATGTCACAAGGTATGAAAGACTGAAAGAATATACATTTATAAAATAGTTTACATCATCCATTTTTGATCCATGAAATAAAGTACAATACAATTTAAGTAAAATCATTTTAAATACTATAAGTTTTTTGTTTGGATCTCTTAGCGGGCTGTTATGTGATTAAGTATTTTATATATGTTTAGGGTTTTATTTATATGGTTAGGTCGAGCTTATAGTTTAAATAATGAATTTAGGTCGAGGTTATAGTTAAAACAAGGTCGAGGTTATATGGTTTTAGGTCGAGGTTATATTTATTTGTAAAATTACATGTTTAAAGAATAAATTTACATCTAATCTAATCATTCAACATTGTAATAAATACATAAATTAAATACATTTCAAAACATCTAAAATAATAATTTTTAAAATAAACATTTACCAAACTATATTTTAATTAACAAATACAAAAATTTAAACATTTAAGTTCATTAACAATGTAAATTTACAATTTTACGTACATATTAAATTGAAAATTGAAAAAAATAAAGTAAAATAGTATAAAATGTATTAAAATACCTGTGTATCAAAAACTAGCAGCAAGGGGGTAGTCGGTAGGGCTGAAAAATGGGCTCCCGTATGCATCTCTAATTGGGCTCCCATTTTTGAGGTCATGAAAATGACCTCAAAAATGCCAAAAAAGTGCTTATATAAACTTTTACAAATTGGGTACCCGATTTCTAAGCAATCGGGTACCCAATTTTTTAAAACTTGGGTACCCGATTTTTAAAATGGCAGGTGCTCAATACTTAAGCGGCTCTAGCACCCAATCCATTTTGAATATCGGGTACCCAATTTTTAAAATTTGGCTCGAGTGCCTAAAGCATAATTTTAGAAATGGGTACCTAATTTTAAAAAAATCGGGTACCCGTTTCTGAGAAGTACAATTCCATGGATTTGACTTGTGCAGAATTGTGATCGAACTTCTTGTAGTCACCCATAACTTGATTATAGATCTAGAAAGTAGACAAAAAATTAAGCACTTTCAAAAAAATGGAACCTAAAAATGTGTCCAGATGAGCTTGAACTAAGCCTTTGTAGTTGTAAAAATTAAGATTTTCAATTTGTAGAAAAATTCAGTAACAGAAATCTCAAACATCGTAAACCAATGTCTAGATCACGAAATTCTACCCCAACAAAAAAAAATTGCTTGGAAAAATGAGTCCACAGGAGGGAGATATCGTTGTTTGAAAATCACCTCTGCAATTATTTTTCCTAAATTGTCATCGTCACAACTCCAAAAATCAATTGACTCTAGATTTCAGCTCAGATGTCTAATTTTGATGAAACAAAAGTCAATTTGGGTTTTTTTGACCTTCTAAATATGATGCCAATATCTAATTTGCACTAGCAAGCTCCAATCTTGTCCTGTAAAAAATCTCTCCTACTAGTTTAAAAGGCCAATTTTTTGCAGAATTTCAAAAATAAAATGCAAATTTGAAAAAAAAATCTAGAGACACAAAAATATTCAAATCTGAAAAATTAATTGCACAGATCTAAAGAGATCATACCAATTTTGAAAATCAAACTTTTGGGTTTTGGTTTGCAAAAAAAATTGCCTTAGATTTGACTATGGCCTAGGGTAGGCAAATTTATAGTCAAAAATCACTGAATTGATCCTCTAGACATAATGGTGAGGTCTTCTTTGGCTCTAGATGCTCCCAGTAACTATAGATACTCTATATCTGAATCATGATCCTCTGAGAGGTGAAGCAAAAATGGTCTCCAATGGCTATGTGAAGAGAAGCTCCCTCAACTTTGATACTATGTAGGAATTTTTCTTAGAGAAAAATCACCAAGGATCAAGAAGCTCAAGCACTAGGACAAAATGGACCAATAAAGTGTGATAAGAATAACAATATGAAATTGAATTAATGTACATATACACTAGGAGTGCATGTATATAAAGGCCTCTAGAATGACTAGGAGTCAACATAGTGATAAGACTCACAACTAAGAACATGTCCACCAAGAGTGGATTATCTTCAATTGAGAACAAAAGTTAGTGCAATGATGAGAGGATAAGCTTACATATGTGTGTCACATAAAAAGATGTTGTAGACACCATCTGCTTAATTAGAGTGTGAACAACTGTGTTGTCTACATGACAACTCAGACAAATATGTAAACTCCTATGTTGTAGACACCATGTGCTAAAATAGAGTTACTAACTTCTATGT
The DNA here is from genome assembly GCA_028749045.1 of Cupressus sempervirens. Lineage (NCBI taxonomy): Eukaryota > Viridiplantae > Streptophyta > Pinopsida > Cupressales > Cupressaceae > Cupressus > Cupressus sempervirens. The sequence goes on along the minus strand of CM053793.1, from coordinate 844,813,219 downwards.
TGTCAATAGGACAACTCATATGAGTATGCATACTCCTAGGTGTCTAACTAATAAATAATAAAATAATGCATTAACCTAAGTAAACTTAAGCAAAGTGTAATAATAATTAATTATATACACTAAAAAAACATTGTATAAAGTTTTGTAAATCCTTTAATAAGGTGAATGTCATATAGGAAGGATAGAATCTCTTAAAAAGTAAATTGTAATAATAGTGTAGATACAACTTATATTATGTCACTCACTCCTTACTACATGAGTCACTTAGAAGGTGACATCTTGTAGCCTTAACTGATAAACCTTTTAGCTATAGAGAAGTGTTGTGGGTACCATTCCTATGATAGTTTTCCCTCTAACCAAGTTTTTTTGTGAGACAAAAAATTTATGTGTATGGGTGTGTGAATGATTTTATGAGTTACTATTATTTACTTTACATCTTAGTTACATCATATCTATAATACATGAAACACTATTGGTGAACTATTATTGGAACTATATGTTTGTGGTTATAAGTTTGAATTGGTGTAAATATATTAGTACTAACTGACCCTCAGTACCTAATCCTTCCAGTTAAAAAATTGTATCAAAATTTGTTCTCTAGAAGGAAAGTCTAATAGATTGAGAGAAGATCTAGGAATATGGAAGGTATAGGAAAGAAAAAAAATTGATTCCAAACCCTAGATGAAGCCCTTGCACAAATCAATGACCTAAAAAAAAATTATAGACATCATTCAAAAAAAGGAAAGAATAGTTGAAACAATTATAAATAAGCCTAGACAATCTTGAGGAACTATAATAAGAGTACAAATTTGATAGAATTTGATGTGGTAGTTACAAATATGTTAAAAAAGATCACAAATATGGAAGAAAAAATAAAGGAAGCTCAAAAGAAGGGATAAATTTAAGAAACACCCCACCCCCACCCCCACCAAAAAAAATAAAAAGAAAGAAAAAGCCTCAAACACTAGCAAATCCAAATTTGATGGCCAGGAAAATTATCATGTTGAGGGAAAATTTTTGGTTCCATTTAGAGGAATAAAATATTATAACTTGGTAATTTTTTTATTTCCCTAAAAAAAATCATTTATAATTTGGCAAATTAATTTTTTTCTTGCTGACAGATAATAAATGATGGCTATTTTTTTTCTTCCCAAAAATGAGTTAGTAATGTCAGAGGTGAATTACTTGTTTTGTAGAATTATGAATAATAATGGTCTTGGCTAATCTTTAGTGCTAAACTAAAAAATTATTTAATCTAAAAGTACATTTTCCAAGTGTATTGGCTAATGACCTTTAAGGCTTTATGGTTGACAATTGTAGTAACTAGTGTACTATCTGTTATTAATAACATCGGTGTCACAATTACAAATTTGTCTACCATCACTTTGGTATCATTAATACATTAGTTTTATCAACTATTGCTTAATTAGAGATCAACAATAGAAGATGCATTTTGGGGCTAGTTTCTTGAGAAGACCTAAAGCCACATGAAATTCTCTCAAATGGAGACACATGGCAAGTTTTACACGGAAACTACTAACTAGAAAATAGTAAACATCATATCAAGATTATAATCATAAATGTGGTACTAATAGTTACAATTATTATATTCCATTTACAACCAGCTTGGTAGGCACCCTGAGCATCCAACATTAATGCAAGTATATTTTCCACACTTGAAAATTAATAGGAATATGAAAACAAAAGATATGAAAGACCATGAACAATTTAATGAAACTGGTATTAAAGAGTCTTTTCAATTCCTCTTTCATTATCATTACTCAATTCTCAATTTGTCTTGCAGAGTTTCTTAGTTTATAGAGTTTCATAGGTTTTTAACTGTCATAGATACACCAATTTGGTTGAAATGTACCACAATGGGTTTGCAAAAGCCCTTTTTGGGCATGATACCTGAGGATGTCCTAGCAATGGTTTGCAAGGAAGATGCCATAGGTCCTTTATTCTGTTATGCTTTTTTCATGGTCTTTGGCCATGAATTCTTAAGAAATGAGAAGAGGTGTCATGTTTCAACATATATTACCTCCCACTTCCTTGCGTCTCTTTATGACCTTGGAGGTAATCAAGTAGGCATTTTTATGCTGTTACATAATATTTTTATGGAAACATTTTTAGAGGATGATGTCAAAATTCTTGTATTGGTCGAGCAGGTATCAGGGTCAGGCATTGGCATCCCTTTTGTAGACATTGTAGACAAGTGTTGGGAGCAAGGCATAGGGAGCATTATATATAAGCATCCATTCCTTCTTGGCAAAAATGAATGCCAATTAACTCACCATCGGAAGTGGGTGCAGCTTGGGAGGGATTTTTTATGGAAGCAGTTATTGTCGAACAATGTTAGTGACACTAACTTCACATGGTTGTAGGAGTTCAATGACATTATCATCTCTAAGAGATTCCTCATGGAGTGGATTGGAGACCTTTCTAATTTAAGGGTTCAAGCTCTCAACCTGTTGATGCTCCTTGTTCCATGTTCCTTGTTCTCTATTTGCTATTTCCTTGACCCTTTCCCTTTGGATATAATTTTTTTTTAAAGATATTTGTTTTTGAGAAAAAATGATAAATAGTTACTTCGGATTGGGCATTTCCATTGAATATAAATTATGAAATAGTAAAATTAAGTTGATTTAATTAGCTATTTTGAATATCTATGCTATAAATATGTAGATTATACAATCTTGAATATAATAATTGAAAACAATAGTTTTTGGCTTCTCAATTCATTGTTCACATTAATCTATCACTCTATTATAAAAATTTACTATTACAAAGTTAGAAACAAAAAAGGGGTTTCAATAATCCCTTTATGGTTTCATATTTGATTAATAATTTATAGTACAAAATTATTCAATTGAAAATTATCAAATAATAATTTGTAATATGCATATTTAATTTCAAAACCTATAAATTTTTATAATATATGAATGTAGGGGCCATGACCATGCAAGTTATATAATAATAATTATTAATTATTGTAATTTGTAATTTTGTAGTTCATAGTTTTTTTGTTTTTCTTTTCGAAAAAAGGTGCCAATGCCACTTGATATATAGATAAATAATTTTTTACATTTACAATGATTCTAATGTAAGGACCTCTTGGAGAAAAGAACCAAGAAGAAAAACTTCGTTCATAACCCCATCAATAAGAAGAAAGATAAAGAATGAAAGACTATCAAACTAGGTTATAATATCCCAAGAATGATACTTCCAATTCACAATAGATAGAAGAAGGTGAAAGGAAACCTAACACAACCATCTGAATAATATATGAAAATAATCACATAGTCAACTTTGATTATAATTTTTCATTAAGGCATAATATCTCCAAAAAATGAACCCATAAACCGCCAGACAGGTGTTGCAAATCCATAACCTTTGACCCAGTTCATCTAATATTTGATTAAAAAAACCCCATGATAGACAAAACCACATAGACAAAAAAATAGCACCAAAATAGCTCATCTTAGTCTTCCATGACTCCTGTTGTGGGAGCATAACTACCAAGTTTAAGAGTAAGATCAAGAATGAAATTGGAAGGAGAAATCAGTGAGGATATGGGTGCCTGAGAAGAGTCATGCTCCAAAAGATCCAATATGAAAAAGACAATTTGATGCACATTATTAACACAAATTTTAGGAAATTAATCACCTAATTGTTTTAAAATAGCCTTAATAGGACAAAAAGACTACCTCTCTAGAGCCTTTTTTATGCTCTCAAAAACCACATAAACTCCATGTTTACTGAGAAGTGCATGATGATGAAATAAACTACCAATAAGAGCAGTGCCACTCCAAAGATCATATTTCTAGAAAGTTTTAGCAAGCTTACCACCCTACAAGAAACTAGGTTTGATAAATCTAGAAACTATCAACTCCAAATGAAATAGAGAATACAATAGTTTGAGGGCATTTGACAAGAAAATTGATAGAATATGAGAAGGATAAATTAATGTTTTCCCAGGAGGAAAGAGAATATCATGTCCATAATCCTCTTAATTCATGTTTGAATATGTGGACACTCATGGTAAAAGATAGTTGCCAACATATCATCTTTAATACATCCCAGAAAAGGCAATTCCCATTCTTTAGTTTCCAAGAACACTCTATAATTTCTTGGATAGTAATCCATATGTAGTGCTAAGAAAGTCAAGAAAATCTCAAATCGATAGCTAACACCTACTAGAGAACTATGATGACCTAACATAATGATGCCACAGAAGATTGAAAACAACACCCACAAAATGTAAAAACCAAATCTCAAACCTAGAAATCCTAGAAAGCCAAGATGACTCCTTATTGCAACACAATAAAAGCTTGAGCATGCAATGATGACCTTTTATGAAAAAATATATGAGATCCATCACATAATATGTAAGAAATAGAACGCATGTATGAAGAAATTAAACCCAAGAGGAGATTAAAGATATTAAAATTTCACACAAATTACTTCATAAAAAAATTCGCCGACGCCTCTCTCGAAAAGAGAAAATAAAGTACGAGAAATCCTAAGATCAACCATCAAATATAAGTGATAAATGTTACCATAGAATAATTTTCCAAATAAAAGGCAAACCAAACACCATCTATGAAAAAGAAAATACAAACCTGGAGTACAACAAAATAACCAAGAACCCACTTTATAAATCACCACATAACCATATCATGACATAGGCATGCCAAGTACAAATGATAGAGCTACTTAATAGTTTTAATAGTTTTAACTATTATTAATTTATTTTAAAAAGATGAAATAAATAAATAAGTAGTTTGTTAAAGTTAAACTTATGATACATGTAACATCATGATTCATGATCATGCAATTTAAATTGTACAAAATAATATTGAAATTTGATCTGAAAATAAAATGTTCAAATTATAACTTGTATATAAATGTTCATATAAAATATTGAATATTAATCTATTAATTAATTACTTCCTATTTTCAAATATAAATTTATTTAAATACCATGATCATCATAACATTTTTTTAATTTTTATCATATTTTAAATTAAATGAAAAATACCATGGTTATTAAAATTTAAATTAAGTTATCATTATCAAGATGAAGTAATCTAGTAAATATTGATTATAATCTAAATTATTTTTAATTAAGTAAAAATGCTACAATTATTAAATTAAGTTATTAGTAGCAAACAATTATTGATTGATGAATCATTATAATTTAAAATTATAATTTTATAATTTCAAAAAATTGATGTTTCATTAATTTTACATGTTTGATTTCATTCTACTACAAATCAAGGATTTTGGAAATTGTCAAGAAATTCAAATAATTTGTATAGTTTAACTAAATAATTTAGTTAAAATGTGTGCAATAGGTTATTACACTTTGTGATTTAAATTTAAATTTGCAAGAAAAAGATAAATTATATTCTAATATTTGTTATGAAAAAGGTTTAATGAATTAACGTGGATCATTCAATGTATGATAGATCAACAATCGTGTCTCTATTTTGGGCCAAATTTTAAAAGATCTAAGTTAAATTCTATTTTTCTGCCCAAAATCAAGCCACATGTCCCAAAATCACTCAAGAGACAATGTGATAGTTGTAGTCCAAGATTATTTCTTATAGTTATGTCTAGTCGTTCATTAAAAGAAAGATCGATGACATGAGATGAATTTTGGATTGATTTGGGGAATGTTTTCCCATGTTCCTAGATTCATTCAAAATCATGACACATGTCTGGTCATTGCAATGCTTGGTTAAGTGTTAATTATTATGTTTAGTATTTTTTATTAGTTAATACTAATTGTTAAGTAGAAGAAAGATCGATGACTCGAGATGAATTTTGGGTAAATTTTGGGAATGTTATCACTATTATCAAGAAACATCTAGAATCATGAAAAGTGTCAAGTATATATACATGTTCATGAAAAGTGTCACAATTCTGGATGACTCTTGACAACAATGATAACATTCTACAAATAAACCCAAAAATCATATCGAGTAGGGTTTCTTGATTATTAAGTTCAATTTTTATTATTTAATTTATTTAAAATGTATAGAATTCAAATGTATTATGTAACTAATTGCTAATTTTTATTATTATAATTATGTACATTATTGATGATAGTAACTTACATGTACATTGTATAGAGTATAGTACTTTAAACTATTAATTACTTATGTTATAACTCTTAATATTAAAATTTTACTTTCATGTTTTTAGACTATGAATTTTAGAGTTCTTGAAAGTTCGATACTATAAGGTTTTCAAGTTTCAACTTTTCAAAGCTTCTGACTAAATTCCATTTTCTGTTTGAAGATTGAAAGTTTTAAACTTGAGTGTCACATGACATTACCAATTATCAGAGTATCTTCTAGCATTGGTATTATCGAATCTTAAATCTTAATTCTAAGTATTTAATTTTTATTATTTTTGAATTGTAGTGGAATTACAAGAATAGAAATCTTATTATTTTAGGTTTACACTTTACAATTTTTTTAATTAGGGCTTGAAGAAGACTTTTTTTTAATAACCAAAAGCAGGCATGGGCAAAAAAAAGTCAAAAACCTCCAGTACGAGTGCAACCAAAAAGGAAAAGAATGACATTATAGAACTCAAACAAGTGCTACAAACCCTAGATTTTAGTGATGAATATCATGATATTTTTTATGTTGTTATCCATGGAGATTTTGGAATTATGGGAATTAGACATTCAATGTTTGATAAATGGAAAGATCCACATAACGGGAGAAATTATTGTTAGAAATAGATGATATTTAAAGGGGGGTCTGAATCAGTACTCTATAAAATTTTGCCCACAATTGAATATTGTGAATCACTTTATAACATGCATATGAATGTAAACCAAAAATGTTGAATAATAAATATAACCATGCACATAGAGAACTCATAACACCATAATTTTTTAACTAGGGAAACCCTAGGCATGGGAAACTCCTGATGGGGATGATACCCACTAGAGGGAAAAATGAGGTGAAATATCTAAAAGGGGGACAAGAAGTGTGTCAAGATGGCCCTTAGATGTTCTAAGTCATCCTAGGAGGTTTGGGAAGATTCTTTGCATGTTTGGAGAGTCTACGAGTAAAATTGCAAATGTTGTCAAGAAGTTGCATTGACAACTTTGTAATTTTGCAAAAATGCTTGATAGTTTTTTAGGTAGTTTTGAAAGCCAATGATTTTGGGAAGTTATGGTTCAAACTAAAGACTAGGAGGATAATATAAGTCTATTTAAGACTTTTCCAACTCAGTTCCAAGGGTTGGGCAGTTGAATGTATGGACAACATTCAGCAGTAGGACAATTTGAGCATTCTAAGCATAGTTTTGAATTTTTCATTGGATTTTTGGATTCAATAGAATGTTTTTTTTAATGAAGTAGAATCTTGTGTTAATGTATTAAATCTATGTGCAATTTTTTTTTGTTTCAAGTAGGTATTCAATAAGGTTTTTAAAATTACTTGTTTTTGTTGATCTTGTTGTCTAGTTTTTAGTAGTAATCATGAAATGGGCTATATCTTGGGTGTCCTTGGTCTAATCACCATGGCTCTTAGAGACCAAGAAGTAGCCTCTATAAATATTGTAAATATGATATGTGGAAGTTGTGGAAGGCCATTTGTTGCACATTTACAAGGGAGCCCTAGGCAAGCTAGCAAGCTTCACAAGGTGCAAGGAGATGCTTGTAAGGAGTTCTTGTGAAGAACATATGACTAGCATAGGTCAATATTTAATTGGTAAGGTAGGAAAAATTTGTGAGGTAAGATAAACTCAAAGGAGGAAGTTAGGTATGGATTTTGGTGCTTGCAAGAGAGAAAACACCAACATTGCTACCAAAATCCTTAAAAGTAGGATTTTCTGAATCCGTATAGTGTAGATAGTGTTGGAACCCTAGACTAAAAAAATCTTCAAGAGCTGGTCATATTGAAGAAAAGTATAGTATATACTAAGGGGCCTTACTAAGGATTTTTCTAAATTATAACCCTTTCATTGATTCTAGGATGGCTAATAGGGGCTCTTAGGGCTACAAGGTCTAACTAGCCAATTTTGTGATTTGGGTGCAAGAACCTTGAAATAATGGTGTAGAATGATGAGGAATGCATGAAGAACTTTAGAAGGAGTGTTCCACCTTGTTATTGAGGCACTTAGTGTTCTTGGAAAGTTTTGGAATTCTAATCCAAAGAAGGCATTTGGGGTGAATTGGGAAAATGGCATTGGGGTTTTGAAATGGTGGGTGAGTTTCTTATGGAAAGGGGATTATAAAGGGATCCTCCAAGTTAGGGTTTTTAGAGAAGACCCTATAGTTGGATAAGAATAGCCTAGGAAGAGCTAGAAGATCTTAGTAGAGGAAGCTCCCCATCAAAAAGGTATTAGAGCTATAAGATTTGGCTTGTGGTGGCACGATGCATTTCACTAAGTCAAGTGGATCTTCCAAGATGATGACCAATGTAGAGTTGGAAAATGAAGTGGATGAGCAAAAGAATCTCTTAGAAGGAAAGACTTGGGTTCTAGATGAGGTCCTAGAGGAGGTAAGAGATAAGTTGAAAGAGATGAAAGATGCATCCCAAGCTAAGGAAGATGAAGACTTTGACAAGGGAAAAGAGAAGGTGAGCTTGGTGGATAAAATCCTTAAACCAAATCCTCCACTTGGTGAGAAGGAACCATTCCTAAAATCCCTCAAATAATTTGGAGGGAAGAGTCTAGAAAATGTGTCCTTATTTCATGTCAAGATGGATGTAGAGGTAGTATTGGAGTGGCTTGAAAGCATTGACAACTACTTTGAGTGTGAAGGGATAAAATAGGCCTAAGAGGTGAGGTTTGCAAAGTCTAGATTGAAATGTTAAGCTTTAACATGATGGAAGTTTGTGCAAGAAGAAAGAGAAAGTGAAGGGAAGAAGCCTATAGATAATTGAAAATAAATGATGGCAAAGATTAAAGAGACATATCTACTAGAGGATAATGAGATTTAGTTCCATAAGTAGAGGTAGAACCTTAGGTAGAAAGAACTTGATGTGGCTACCTATACTAAGGAATTTCTTAAATTATCACTAAGGTCAAGGGTGCACAAAGCAGAGAGTATCAAGGTGGAAAGTTACTTAAATGGCCTTAAATGGTCCATACAGGATGAGTTGAGCTTGTTTAGCCTCACCATTTCCTAGAGATGTTTTCAAATAGCTAGGAAGGTGGACAAAAAAATAAGGAAGAAAGGGGACTCCAATTTGAAGAATAGCAAAGAGGTAAAGACTTTAGAGGTGGTTCAAGAGGAAGCTCTGGTGGCAGCAGTAGTGAGCAAAGAAGCTATGAGGACTCTAAGTGGAGTGAGTACACTAATGAAACTAGTCAAAGAAGAGGCTCTACTATAGGAAGAGGATCCAACAATGGTGGTAGAGGTGTATATGGAAGCAACAATAGAGGTTCACACTTCACTAACATGAAGTGTTACAATTGTGTTAAGCTAGGACAACCTTCTTATAGATGTCTAGAAAAGGAATCCTCTTCTTATGGGGAAAATAAGAGTAACTATGTCCAAGAATAGAATAATCAAAAGGTAGGAGAGGTGGACCTTGATGTGGGGAAAGGTAAAAACCTCATGTTAAGAAGGGTATTGGTTAAGGAACTAGTTAAGAATGAGCCAAAGAAGAGGAGAGAATTGTTTAAGACCACATCCAAGATATTGGGAAAAGTATACAAGGTAATTATAGATTCAAGGTCTATTGGAAATGTCTTTTCGATGGAGGTAGTACACAAGCTTGGTTGAATAAGAGGTAGAATATCCTAGTGAATAAACAAAATTGGGTAGACATTGCCATTGGCAAGTATCAAGATAGGATCTTCTATGATGTTCTTCCCATGGATTATTGTCACCTAGTGTTGGGAAGACCTTGGCAGTATGGCAGGGAGGCGATGCATCATGGGATGGAGAAAAAGTATTCCTTTAAGGAGGATGGTGTAACTTATAGAATCCAGCCTATAGTGGAAGAAGACAAGGTGAAAAATTCTACTAATAACAAATTTCTCATGAGTGGAAAGGAATTTCTCAAGGATTTGAAGGAGAGTGAGGGAGTAGGTTATGTTATTATGCTAAAACCTAAGGAGAAGAAGAAAACTACATCCACACTTATACCTATAGAAGTATAAGAACTATTGGGCTATTTGAAAGACATCATCTATGATGGAGCCCCACCTACTCTACCACCTAAGAGGACCATAAGTCATCAAATTGACTTCATACTAGGAAATATTAGAAAAAATAGTCCACCAAGATAATTGAGGGTGGGGGGGAGGTGAATTAGTTATCAAACATTTAAAACATTTATCCTCTTTAAGAAAACTTAACCATTCAACCAAAGTAAACAAAAACCATAATAAGATGCACATAAACAATTACACTAGATATGTTGACTAGGGAAACCCTTGATTAGAGGGAAAACTTGGTGGGAAGGATGCTGACAAGATGATGTACGAATATAAATATTCCTTGTTAGAGAATGGACCCTATTAGGAGTCTATTACAACATTTAATACATAGAGTCCTTGTTAGGAGATTCCAACCCTATTAGGAGTTGTGCCAACCTTGTTAGGAGTTGTGGTACAATGTATGCAAGATGGGCCCACTGTCCAAACATGCAATTTCAACTACAAGAAGAGCTCAGTACTCAAACATGCAATTTACTATTATGTTCTTCTTTCCTTTGTTCTGTCAACCAAACCAATCATTTTCAGACCTTGTATACTAGGTCACAAACCTCAGATCCAAATATCAAACCTCAGATCACTTAGAAAAACCTCAATAATAAAGTTTCCTTTACTTGTGCTCTGCTCTACTCAACTTCTCATTGCGCTCATGTATTGCTTACAAATTAATTTTTCATGTCATCTCATATGTTGGAAATATTATGAAAAGCTAAGTTACTGAGAGGAGAGGGATGAGTCAGTAACTTCTAAAACTTTCATCCAATTAGCAATTAATCCTTTATATGAATTTTGATCTAACTTCATGCATGAGAAACTAAAACATGAAAGAATACATAACACTTTGACATATAGATTTGGTGACCCAAAAACCTTCCAAATAGTAAGTAAAATTGGGGTGGGGATGATACCCACAAGCTTTAGTATTGCAGTATATAGTTGGTTGGTTAAGGCTTACATTGATCACTTTTGATGATTTTCCCTATTAGGAGCAATAAGGATTGCTAGGTCCACCCTGTAAAAGGATTTACAAACATACAATGAAGTATGCACTCAATAAAGAGATTTACATAAGATTGTTAGGTCTACCTTGTTAAAGGATTTAACTAATGCACTTGTTAGGATGAAGTAGTAGCTAATCTCTGATCTACAACTTGGTTTGTTGAATGAGATTCCTCTAAGTGTACAAATCACCTTGCTATGATAGATGAATCTTTGGTGCTCCTTATACTACTATAATCTTTTTAATTCACACTACTTCTCTTTTATGATAATTACATTACTTCCTTTTTGATTCCATACATTCATTGGATGTGATACAATACATTACATATATATCAATCCAATTACACAATTACAAAGTTAACCAAAATATAAGTTTTCACAAATATTACAAAGTTGGCTCAAATGTAGACACTCAAGTTCTGAAGACTGACTCGGTGAGGTTTTGATACTCGTCATCCACTATCAATGCTCAACATTGCCATGCACTCGATAGACATAGAGGCTTGGTCCATACTGATCACTTCCAAGTAGTTTTGAACTAGGTCTACACTGGTGACTTGGTGAATACTGTGGAACTCATCATATAAAATGAGTCTCTTGGTTACCATTGCATAGCTTGGTAAACACTATCACCTCAAGCTCAGTATAAACTGAGTCTCTTGGTTAACACTAAGTAGCTCAGTCAACACTAGACTTACATCACATCAACTACAAACTTGGTAAACACTGTACAACTTTGTTTTCACTGGTAAACTCAACATATATTGAGATGCTCGATTTACACTACTGATCTTCAGAATAGTTATAACTACTCAACATACACTAGAATTTTTCCAAAGGACTCGGTAGCAACTATAGAACTTGGTAACAACTGAAATGCTTGGTTAACACTATTAACTATACAATATGCTTTATATGAATTCACAATATGAATAAGTGTATGTCACTAATAACAAACATGAATGGAATGTCAACAATCTCCCCCTTTGGCATTAGTGACAAAAACACTTATCAGTCAAAACTGAATTATTCATCACATTATATCTCCAACTCAGTAGAGTATACTATTTTTGAGATTTTTCAAAAAAAAATTTGTTAAGGATACATTTGTATGGTAATGCACTTCCTCCAAAGATAATATATAGTATACTATACATACAATATACCTATTCTTTAGACTTTTCTTACAAACTTCTCCCCCTATCTTTTTACATCTTTATCATCTTATACAATATCTTCTCCAATATCTTCTCCCCTTTTTTGACACTGATGCCAAAGATTTATACTATATGTATTTACATAGTAATACCAAAATGAGACAAGAAATTTGAATGTACCTTTAGTATGATTGCCAAAGTCTTGTCCTAGTTCTCTTGCAAGACCTTGCATGTGTGCAATGCCACCTACACTTCTGCTAAAAGTTCAATCATATAGTCTGTGATAGAGAAATTATTATCATGGATGAGGGCTTTTGAATGTGTAATGTGCTTTTGTAGTGCATCCATGTTGGGGAGTATCATATTTTGAATATCTACCAATGTAGACCTAATTCGTTCTTCTTCTCTAAGCAATTCAGCTTGCATATCTGTCAAAAATTTGATCTTCTTGAAATGTGTAGAGCTTGAACTTGGGTCAAGCTACAATTTTTGAGCATTTTCTTTGAGATATTTATCAATCTTTGACAATTTTTCCTTTATTTCTATAGTAAAGCTTGGAATATCACATAGTTTACCAAAAAATAAAGTTACATTTGTACTAGAAGTTTCTAGAGAACTTAAAATAGTAGATAACTCTACTTGGTAAATGGAAATTTGTTGAGAAATGTACTCTAACACTTTATTTTCAAAATTTTTCCCTACCTTCTGTAATAATTTATCTTATCCATCTAGATCTTCATTAAACTTCTGGACTACTTCTGCCAACTTAAACAAAATTGGCAGAGAAGAATCAATCCCTATACCTATAGCTTCTACCAAAATATTCTTGGCATTCTCAATGATTTTAAATTATTTGTCTCATTCTTCTCTTAGTCTCTACTACTTGGCTTTCTTTTGGAGTAATTCCCCAAAGGTTTACATTTAATCAGAAGTAAGTTTTGAAATATCCCAATTTGGAATCACAATTTCCACATCAAGATCAACATCCTCCTCCTTTTCTTTACCTTTACCCAAAAATTTTGTGCTTGGTTGAGGCTTGATCTCAAATTTCCTTATACTTATTGCTTGTGTACTTGGAATGGAAACAATAGTAGAAATAGTGGGGCTTGTTGAAAAAATTAATACTGCACTTATTATAGAAATACTAGTAGAAGTACTTGTAAAAGTCAAAATTGATGTATCCAAAACTATTGAAGAGGGAAATTCTGCAACTTAGTAGATGAAGTAGTTGACACTTCACTCAATGATGTGCTAAGTTGTACTAGTGCAAAGATTGATTGGATGATTGTGCTTGGAGTGTTGGACACAATCAATCCTATAGAGGTTGTCTCTATGCTTAATGTTGTCAATACTTTTCTTGGAGAATGAGGAAGTGAGGCTATAACTACTACAACAATTTTAACTAGGTTAGTTTCCTCTATATCTTGAGTTTCTTCTTTGGTAGCCTCTTGCTTCTATTCCTTTTCATCATTAATGTTATCAAAATGTGTTGTCTCTTCATCATTTTTCTCTTAATTTTTCTCTTCTTTATCATCATCATCATCTTTGCCACTTATGTTGACTGGAAATTCACCTAGTTTATGAAAAAGATATACATTCTTCCATGTATATGTTGCATTTTTCACAACATGCTCTATATCTTTCATCAATACAAAGCAAGTGTTGAATTTCAAGGTTAGTTTTTCTTCATTCTTCTTCATGGATTCCCTCACCTCCTTGTCAGTTAGGCTTGGCATAAGCTATCTCAAGGTTTTCTCATGTATATATTTAGCAATTTTCTTTAAAAATCCCATCTTGGCTTGATCTTATTCATCAAATCACTAGGAATCTAAAGTGTTAGCTAATCATGTGAGTATTTCCACTTCCCCATTTTATCCATTAGTAGATCTTCAATTTGCTTCTATTATACTTCAGTCTTGATCTCATACTTCAATGCCTTGAAGTTAGTTATGTTGGCCCCTAACTATAAATTCTTTAATTTATCTTGAAAGGTGGGTGGAGATTTCCTGAATATTATGTCTTCTCCTTCCTTGTCTGACTCCTTCTTGGAGGATCTCTTGGTGAACACTATAGTGGATGGCTTAGTAGGCTTGGTAATGATCACCTTGCCCTTTTTCTTTAGTGGCTCTTCCTCCTCTAATTTTTTTTCATCCTCTGCTTCTTCATCCTCACATTTTCCCTTGGTTAACCAAAGAGTTGAACTTATTTTTAACTTGGTAATCCTTTTCTTGCCTTAATTTCATGCCTAAGGGAGTTTGATCTCCAATTCTATCCTGGCCTATGGTTTTGGTCATCTTAGCTTTTACCAGCATAGGGAGACTAGTGATCCCATGAATCATCTTCTTCATGATCAAAATTGGTTGCTACAACCATAGCTTTCCATTTTGCATTGGACTAAGAATAAACCTAATCCATTTCACTTGGAATTCATGAGGCATGTGAGAATTATGGGTTAATCCTTTAGCCTCGAGATGTTAATGTTTGGGTTCCAAAATGCCATTCACAAATAACCTTTCTAGGGTTTCATCCATTTCTAGTGTACCAATTTCTTGAATCATACATTTAAAATGAGAATAGATGTCATTGATTAACAGTACCTTGGAAGGTATTTGAGACTATGATCCACTCAGATCTAGGGTTTCAACGATAGCAAGAGTGAGCTTGAAGTCCAGTGCCTTCCATTCTACACCATGAACTATCATATCTAAACCTCATTTGTCCTTGCTACTGTTGGATTCCATCATTAGTTGGTAGGGTTTGAGAGAATTTGAAAACTTTGGTAACAATTCACTCAAACTGCTTGAATGTTCTTGAAGTTCACACTGCGCAATAGCTCTTGAAATTTCATGGTAAAAATTACTTTGATTTTATTCCTTTTATCAAATTTTTCCATAAATTCTTAGGATGAATGTTAGTTAGAATTGATAAACTGTCATCCACTTTATTGAACACTCAATGAAGTATTCATGACTTAGTAACCATACTCATCTTAATTACTCCCAACCTTTCTTGATAAATTCTATCACTTGACCTTGCTCGATAAGATAGTAACCTGACCTTGCTTGATTATAACTTTCATTTGTTACTTGGTGATTCCTTTTGCATCTTGAATGCTAGTTTGGATCTTTCATTGTGCAAAATGGAATTGATATTTGATGTCTCATTTAGTATTACAATTCTAGCACTCCTTTGAAACATCAAGTAGTAATGGTGAAGTCACTCAATTTTTGAGTGACTTGTTTATCACCACTTGGACTTGCATTCTCCCTAAACTTTGGAACCCATTGTTGTCTCATCTATTTTCTAATGTTATCATCCTTTTCCTTCTTTTCATATTCAATTCTTTTAGTATTCATGCATTCCTTGGCAAGATGACCAAGTTCAATACAAATGAAACATCTTTTAATAGTTTCTATTTTCCTTAAATGATGCTTTATACAATTCATTCTAATGTGTCCAAATTATCCACAGTAATGACATCTGCACTAGGTGTTGTAGTCCCAAACAAATATAGCTTTTACAATTTGTTCTATTGGATTGAATATCTTGGTTTTTCATTCTGATGATTTTTGCACATGCTTCTTATATTTGTGATATTTGCCTTCAAATGTTGGTTTTTCTTTGCATTCATTAGCCTTATGACCATGCTAATTGAAATTGTAGCACTTTCCATTGAATTTTTCTTTCCCATTGCTCCAACATTTGTTTGATGTATGACCTATCTTGCCATAGTGATTGCAAGTAGGTCTTTGATTCTTTTGAGCTCCTTTCTTGGATGTTTCACCTTCTTTTGTATATCCAATTCTTGCTTTTCCTTTTTATCTATAGAGATATTGCTCATTCAACTAATTCATGTCTACTTGAGATTTCATCATTCTTTTATTTCTTTTCCTTTCAAAATTTAGATCATTCTATAATGTTTCATTTTCTAACCTTAAATGTAA
Source organism: Cupressus sempervirens (assembly GCA_028749045.1). NCBI lineage: Eukaryota > Viridiplantae > Streptophyta > Pinopsida > Cupressales > Cupressaceae > Cupressus > Cupressus sempervirens. The sequence continues at coordinate 844,796,922 of CM053793.1, read as the reverse complement.
GATGTCTTTATTTTCATTGGTAATTTGATTTACAAAGTCAGCTTGTTCAAGGGATAGATGTTGAATCTCATTGTCTTTTCTTTCTATTTCTTCTTTTATCTTGTTTTTCTCTTCCATAACTTCACATAGTCTTACTGATTGAATTTCTTGTTCTCTTATTAATGTTCCTACTTCTTCTTGTAGTGAACCATTCTTTTCTAGGAGTTCCTTGATTGCTTTTGTCAGAATTACAAGTAGGAAAGGTAAACTTCTAAGAGGGGAAGGGGGAGTGAATTAGTAGTTAAAACATGAACCCATAAAACTTTTTACCACACATCCATCTCATGCATTCAATAGATAAACTAAAATAACAATTAAAGCACATACATATAAATCATACAAATATATAAGAAATCACACATATTGTTGGCACTCAAAATTGTAGCCCGAATTTTGAGCACTATTGAAGAATTTGAGCCCTGTAAACGCTTTTTAATGAGTTTGTACCTAGCTATATCTTTGAGGCCTAAGAGGTGTTCAATTCTTCTAGCACCTTCCATTCAGCCTATCTAAGTGTTCCATGAAGTTAAATTGAGATTCTGAGCTAGTTCGTGAAGTCTCGTTTTAAGCAAATTTCAAATCTATATTTTTACCCGAAGTGTCAAACAATAACAGGAGACCATGTTTGGATCTGAATATCTCATACCCAAAAATGTTTCATGACTTGCTACTTTGGGAGTACTTAGTGTCCATACTCAAGAACCTAAGTTTCAGATTTTGAGTTGTTTTGAATTTGTTTGACTAGGTTTTGAATCCCTCAAATTTGGTCATTTAATATTGTCATACTGATTCAATTAGTTTAGAATTCTAGGAAGCCATGTTTAACGTGCTATAACTTTTGACCAGTTGACTGAAATGCCAAAATTCCTTTTGCATTGCATTGTAGATGTCAGAGAATTGTTATGTTTCAAGTTTCATCTCATGAAAAATCCATTTGATCAATTTTCAAATGCGATTCCAAACACATTTTATAACTTTTTACTGGTGTCAGTAAAAGAAGATTTGTTGGAGGCCCTATTCATGATGTTTTATCTTGAGATCTGTGATTGCCTAGATCAAATGGATTGTACCACTATGTTGTACTCTAAAAATTCTTTAAGTGTTCTAGTTTGCAAATCATGATGAATCCATTTGCACACTTTTCCAGGTCATTTCCATTTGCAAAACATCACTTTTCTGCCATTGTTTCAATTTGCAAAATCCAAGTAGCCAACTTTAGACCTTTTCCAAACATGCCTCATGATTCGTTGTGAGCCCAAATTACAAATTTATACTATCCTCTTTACAAAGAACCAATGCCCCAATTTTTGTCTTTCGAAGTATCAGTTTGCCCAATTTTCAAAGTCGAATCTAAACCCAGTTTATTGCTTTCTGACATGTTTTATTGCAGGCATTTCTAAGAGGTCAACTTTGATAGTGAATATCTTTTGACCCCGAATTCTTTGTTAGATGAGATTTGACAGGGTGCAAGAAAGCAGAGCAAAGATTCAATGTGTTAGTTACAGAGCCCGATCAAGAATTTGGATTAGTTTTTAAGACCGGTCAAAGGACCCTCTAACATCAAAATGACAATTTGTAGATCAATGGAGAAATGAGTTTTAAATGATCAATCAATGCTGAAATTAGAGTTTAATGAAGTATCAGATTGATCAATAGGTTACTTTTCAATGTCAATCACCCAAAAACAAAATTTTTTAAGATGGGCCACCATGTGACCCAACTCATATGATCAAGATATGGCTTTATCAACATTTTTACATTGCAGGGATGACTTAGTCTTAATTGGATCCCTATTTTGAAACAAAGGAAGATCCACATTGAAAGTCAGAGGCAGGGAGTGGCAATATTGGAAGGAATTTTGCTTCTTGTCTTTATTTATGTTTAGTGAGAAGTTCTATTTTTTAGCTCCACACAGAAGGCACAACTCAAAAGAGCCCCATGATCTACATGCATGGAAGCCATTTAATACATTTTTTCCAATGCTTATCTAAAACTATATGAGTATTAATGTTGTAGATGCAATAGAGGCTAAAGATCTATTGTTTATGTTATCTACTCAAAACTACTGTAGAAGTAGGATGTCAACACAAAATAGAGAAGTTGGGGTTTATTTAAGCAATTCATGTAACCTAAGAGAAGGATGTGAAGTTGATTTAAAGTGGCTAGCATACACATAATTTTCCATAACCATGCATTATTAGCAATGCATCCAAGTAAAGGTAGTCATTTTCAAATACATCTTGCGAATAATGCATGCCCAAAAAGGAGGAGAATGCATAAGTATGTAGAGAAGCTGCCAATGATGCAGGGGAGAATGAAGAGCACACAAGCCATAGATGAAGTCGTAGCATGTTAGAAGAAGACCATCTTGTTTTATGCCAAAGTGGAGTGCTAATATCATATGTTGGGAAGGTGAAGCCTCTCAAACTTTTCAATTTTTTCTAAACAAAAGGAAATAGAGAGGGCATATTAAAAACTCACGCAACCATACGAAAAGAATCCAATTGAAGGCACTAGTCCAAGCGCAGAGCTCATACAAAAGGGTAAAACAACCTACACAAGAGTAGACTCTCATGCCAAACTAGGAAGGAGACCACGTCCAAAAATAATCTACCATTAACAGTCAGCATCGTGCAACAAGGAAGCCATAGCACAGGAGCAGTTATAAAATTGTTTTGTCCCACATTGTCCATGTTGGGGGCTTTCTAGTTGTTTAAATGTAAAAATACATACGTTGTTTAATGTCTAACAAGACAAGCACTTTTCATGGAGCCTAGCATGCGCCCATGTGGTGGGCCTATGGATGATGCCAACTAGAGGGTAATGAAAGCATAATTTTAAACAAACAAATACATATGTTGATGTGGCGATGGAGCATCAAGATGGCACCACGTGGACGATCCAACGATCATCACTATCTAGCCAAACAAAAATGCTCACGAGATAACCATAGCAAGGTAGTGAGGGTTGCTGAGATCATGATATGTGGCATCAAGGTTGAGATCATTGGCCAATAACATGATGGCAAGATCATAGACTAAATGAGGAGATCACACCATGTGGCACAACTGACGGTCCTCATTACCTTGCCAAGAAGAAGATGCAAGGATGTTACCATAGTGAGGTAGTGATGCTGATGTGGCAATGACACATGGAGTTGGGTGGTGCTTAGGTGGTAGTGAATGAGTGCGTAGGTGGTGATGACACATGGCAGCCAAGGAGGAGTTGTGGGTCTCGCTTGAGATTAAGGGCCTATCACGGATTGACAAATGGTGTTGTCCAAATGATCAGAGGTGGAAGAGGAATTTTTAAATGTAAAATAATACCCTCTACCCATGCATTCAAACCAAAATTTGAATTTTGTTTTAAAAATTAAGTGTTCTATAGTTGGAACTATGGAATTTTTTTTAATTTTTCAAATTTTTGAGTTTTTAATGCAAGCCATAGAGCAGAGGCCTAATTTTCAAATGGCCATAACTGGAGTAATTTTGAACCAAAATGGGTGCTCTAATATACCACCAAAACTAGGATGAAATGAACTTTCCAAATATGAGGTCAATTTGTGCGCAGGTGCTCATCAATTCGAGTTATAAGCCAATTTGTAAAATCTAGGGCATTGGTAGTAGAATGATAATTTTTCATCATGCATCATCAAAATTGGTAAAAGGATAGATATGAAGGTTTGGTGAAATGTGAAAATGAAGAAAATCAATTCTATGATGTTTTCTTAGCTTCTAAAGGTCATATAACTAATTTTTCACTTTTTATTTTGAGTTCAAATGCAACATCATAAATCAATTATATTTTCTACCAAATATCTGATATTATTTATGCTTCTAAGAGCCAGAATCATAGGGATTTGATTTTTAGTTATAGAGAGAAGGTAGAGAGAGGCTTTTTCTACTTCTTGGGAAGGAATTCTAAAGGGACACTTGTCATCTCCTGATTAGATCTGGGATTTTCTTCTTCCTATATCTATCTTTTTCTTTCTCTTGGTATAGGTTCCAGTTTTTTGGAGAAAATTTGCACATTGCTGTGATACTAGGATTTTGGTTCTAGTCTTGATGCATTCCCAATATTGAGACACCATATTTTTCTTCAGCATATTCTCTCTTGTATGAACAACATTAGGAAGGTTAATACAGATAGTTTAGATTTGTTAGGTATTTCCATGTTTTTCATTTTCATGCATATGACTGTATTAATTTCAAGGAAATAAATGCAAAGAATAGTAGGTTGAGTTTCATCTTGAATCTTGTCTCCTATCTTAGTGAGCTTCAATAATTTATGATCTATGAACAAAGAGCCTAGATCGTAGTTGTAGTCCCTTAAGGCTATATGTTGTCTTATTGTTGCTTGCAACTCAAGGGGTTATGTAAATGCTTTAGTGAATCAACAAGGTTACAGGTTTATTGAGAAGGATATCATGTAAGAATGAGGTTTGGATTGAGCACACATTTTTATTTACAAGGTAAATAGATGGATTGTATATTTGAATATATACATAAGTATCAGATATTCATATGTATGCATTTGATTCATGGATTTTCCCAATGGATTAGGCACTAGTCAGCTACAGGTTCATTAAAATCTTATTGCTACATATCTGAGGGTTTATTGAACAAAACATTATTAATCAAATGTGTTTTACCATTTTATGTTGAAGGGCTATCAAAGTTTAACCCTCACTCAACTCATGCGATTCATAGATGTACATTTAATTACTATCTATCTCTGTTATTGCATGAGTTATTAGGAGATATAAGGGGTTTTCATCTGCAGTAAATAGGTTCAAATTTATGTTTTAAATGCACTAGTACCATATCTTAGAACCTCAAGGTTAACCCACCTAGGTCTTCTAGAGCCTAAAGTGAAGAAGGGTCAAGCCTTATAGTTGGCCCAAGACTGCAGTCAGGTGCATTCATCATAGGATTTTGCTAGCCTTAGATGCATTTGTCTGGTTTCTTACTTGTTTGTAAAATTGTTAAATTAGGAGCCAACACATATAACACTAGATATTTTTACCTAGAAACTTTCCAAAAGAGAAGGTAAAACTGGGGTGGGGATGATACCCATAAATATTTACTACGACAGTTGTTAAGTGCAACCAATTAAGGTTACAATAGTTTGACCATGAATCATGATTTGCCCTATGAAAGGCCTACCCTATTAAAGGCTTACAAATAATATTAAGTCCCACCTTGTTAGAGGATTTCAACACCCTATTAGAAGTGTGCCTGGTTAAAGGACTTTAGGTCATTCACTTGGAATACCACCCTATTAAAGGATTTGGAAGAGCTCATTAGGACTATTGTGCCTAGGAGATTTAACTAAAATCACCTTTTAAAATGTCTTAGCATAGATCTTGTAATTGGCACTTTCTTTCCTAATAACAAATCAACTCTGCACAATTTCCATATTAATCCTTCACAATTAGATATAACAATGGTGTATCCTTCTCTATCCTCTATTCTTCTCCAATTTATTTTGTAATTCACTCTCACTACTAAGTAACCTTGAATTCTCTATAAACAATCTTGTTTTCTTCTCCAATTCGACCATTCACCCCTTGTTACCTTCCTATAACTTTCATAAAAAGTTTAGGGCTATGTCTTCCTTAAGAGGACTTTGGTGGCTTAGGTTTAGGTATGAATCTACAACTGAGATTCATCCATATTGGCACTTATAAATTATATTTTCTAATTGGTTGCATGCAATTTCATAGGAAATCCACATATAGATTCATCCTTATCTTCAAAATATTGTAATCTATCATTAAGTTGATTGAAAAATGGTTTACGTAGTTGTTTGTGCCATTACAAACAAATATGTCCAATCTATGTTACTTGGCATATGAAGTTATTGATGCTCAACATATGCTGCAATTTTGCTTGTGAATCGACATCTATTGTTCACTTTTTTATTGAATCACTTGGCATGGTCTATCTGCTTGACACCTGAGTGACTTGGGATATGAGTGACTCAACATTCATTGCAAGTCAACATGGTCTAATATTTATATGTTGTACTCGACATGCATTACTAGTTTGTCATGAACTAAGTAAATGTCTTAAGTGTTGTGACACTCAATTGTCAAAAGCAATCTAAGATCAACAATCTCCCACTTTGACATGAGTGTCAAATACACTTGAATATACATAATCAATCTAATCTTCTCTAGTATAACATATCCATGACTCAGATTATATACAAAACTTCAAAATTTTCAAAATTTTGTAATAACCTATATACCTTAAAATGTATAACTCCCCCTAAGTTAATATGTTTTTTCCGTATCCAAAATCTATTCTCCATTATGAGTAGGTTTGTTTCTGCTGATACTCTTTGACTTTAATGCACTTATACTCTTTATGATGCTCTATTTCTATCTTTGCATATTGTTGCTCTCCCTATTTGCTGTCTCCACTTTTGTTGTATTTGTTGTGTCATTCTTTTGTTGTCTCAACTCATAGGATATTCTTCCCCTTTTATTTTATCTCCCCCTTTACTTACTTCCCCATTCTTACTTACTCCCCCTTGATTACTTAAATCTTTCCCTTTTTGACACTTATGTCAAATGGGTTATACACTTATAGTGTATTTGTCCAAAAAGGATTTATGGACTTCCATGATGATCTTAAGAGTTGCATCCCAATTTTCACATGCAACATCAAATGAATTGATTTGGATGGCTAACTCTACTACAAGGTGTACTAGGTCCTCTAGAGTAGAAAGATTGGGATCTTTCTATAGTAGAGTTTCTGCATAACCTAGTTCCTTGTGGAGGATTTCCATGTGTGGGGTGAGAGACACCTGAATATATGTCAATTTATCTCTTATGTTATCCTCTTTTTCTATTAACATAGCTAATTGACTCTATAATTGAATCAATGCATGAAATTCTTCTCACTCTAAGCTAGGGTTTGAGGGAGTTGTGCACCTAATATGTTTAGATTCCTCTCTGGGCTTAGAATTCTATATTTGGTCTCTTGGGTAAAGAGTTTAGGGTCACACAATTTGGTGTACAATGAGAATATATTCTCAAGTACATTCTTCACACCCTTAACCTTAGTTGTTAATGCAACTTGGGTTAGTGCTATTTCACCAGATATATATCTTCTCATTAACTTTTCCTTAGAACTTCTTCTCAGACCACTCTAAAAATTTTGCACTAGTATCTAGGTCTTCATTGTTTATCTTTTCCACCATGTCTAACAATTGTTCCAGTATTGGCTTTGTCTCTTTAGGAGTAGGCAAGTTGAATGCATCTAAAAATATTTCTTTAATGTCTTGAAGAGCTTGCTTCTACCCATATTTCCTCAGCATCTCTTGATGCTTCTCTTTCTCCAAAGCTTGTTGTAAAATACCTATTTGATCTAGAGTCATTGTTTCATAATCAAACTTAGGTATTATTACCTCTTCTTTAAGAGTGATGTTACCATAGTGAGTTACCTTTCCAACCTTAGAAAAGCTGGAGCCAGGTACTGATATTTGTAGGGGTATACCTTTCGTTCTTAGCTTCTCAAGAGCTTTTGTAGGTGAAGAGCTAGATGTTGGTAAAGCTACCAATGCTTGGATGGCCTCTTGTTCCTTCACCTTTGGTTTATCTTCACTCTCTTCAAATCTTCTCTTGTCTATCATAATGACTAGACTTGCATCTTGTGTTTGTGCTTTAGGTATAGATGAAACTATCTATCCTATTTTGTCTTTCTCTTCTACTTCAGTCTGCTTCTTCTCAATAGTGTCAACATTCACAAGTGTGTCAATCTTAGTAGATGTATGTACTGGTGTTTGAATTAAAATTTGCACATGAGTAACTAAAGGGATGGTAGATGGTTGTTCTTGTGGATTCACCCTACCCTGTGGTATTAGTTAGTGCCTTTTGGAGCTCATCTACACTTACCACTATTGGATCTTCACATAACTTTTCTTGGAGTGTAGATTGGTCCAATATCCTCTTCAAGTCATCTACAGTTAATGGATTGATGTTTTGAGCTAAAGAACTAGGAACATCCTTAACAATAATTGTTTTAGTTGACTTCACTATGTTATGTGGGTGGCTAACACTTGACACTTGTGTGTCTTGTACACTCTATTCATCCTATTGTTGCTCAATTGTTTCCATGTCACCATCTTGCTTTTTAGTTTCCTTCCCAAAAATATTATCTATCATATCATCTTCCTACTTTTCATCATCATCTTTGTCATCATCCTTGCCATCTTGCTTATCCTCATTCTAATCATCCCATTTTTCTTCATAGGGATCAACCTCTCCTTGATTCACAGTGGTTAACCCATAGATTAATTTCTATATTTGGGTTGATTTCTTAACCACATCATCAATATTATTTTGAAGAATGTTGAAGGCTCTATATTTAGGTGTAAACCTAACTACATATCTCTTCACTGCCTTAGCAATCTGTCCCTTTGTTAGCTCTAGAATCACTTGAGCTAATGTTGACTCTCTGATTTGTTTCTCAATATTTAAATAGTAATGCCACTTTTTCTCAATGATATCATATAGACTTTTGGGTATAGTGTTGGAAAACTCTAGTGGACTATTCTAAATTTAGACATCATAACATACAATGCCTCTTCTACTTGATTCTTTTCATCTCTACATAATTTATCAAAATCAAAATTCTTCAAACCAAATAAATATGCATTAATCTTGACACTATCACATAGGTTTTCAAGATCAAAAACTGGTTTGTGACTTACCACTTTGAATTGGTTAATATCATCCGATTCTATCTTTTCTTCATCTGAATCAGGCTAACCAACATATTTTATTCATTGTTACTTCTCCATTTGACATCCTTGATCTATAGCCTTAGATTTCTCCTTGGCCTTCTAGATAATTCCTCTTATGCTAGCTTGAGTGGTAGGAGCAATAGGCTTGGTTGGGTTTGTTTTAACAATTTTCTTTGCTTTAGCCACTAGCTATGCCTTAGCCTTCCTCTTCTTTGGCTCTACTTGAGTAGGTAGTTCCTTAGCCTCTTCTCCCTCAACACCTACTATTTCATCTTCTTCTTTTCCCTCTCCCAAGCCTTGGGCACTACAAGAGGTCCTTGTTTTTATTCTTGCTCTTCCTCTTTGTCCTCTTCATCTTCTTCCTCTTCTTCCTTTGCACCCTCACCAAATTTAGCCTTAAGTTTCTTCACTAGTTTTTCCTTATTCTTTAGTGTAGAGGTTTTCTTCAATTCCATTTTTAGCTTTGACTTCATTACATCATATTTTCCAAATATTTTTTATTTTTTGTCAACTTCCTCTACTAGAAGTTCAGTAATGGTTGTTGAGGCTTCATCAACATTGATCTCATAACCTAAGGGTCTTAGCCATCTTACCCTAGGTCTAGTAGCCTGTACATATGTGTAATCAATGTCTACAAGAAAACATATGCCATTGTAATGTTTCTCAACCAAAGATACATGTATCCTCATTCTTTGCTTCATTGACTTCTTAAAGTCTTCAAAACAACTAGTCACCAATGTCTCAAAGTTTTCTCCCATTTGTTCAATGTACTCATTTATCTAAACAAAAAATAACCTATTTTTCTTCCATCCTACAATGTCAAAAGATGGGAATGTATTCTATAGATAAAAGAATATGTAGAACAGAATAACACCAAACTTACATTGAGCACTCTTGGTCTTTTTGATGGCTCCAAGATTTTCCATTAGTTGTTGTAGCTGAAGTTCTACTAGATCATAAGTATGATCTTTCTTCACAATTTTGTAACCAAAATCCACAACTATGCAGGGTAATCTATTCAATTTTCTAGATTGATATAATTTGTGTGATATTACCCTAATAGAAATTTCAAGTAGAGGATCAATGATGGTATCTATTGTCATCCCTCTCTTGTTCTATTTAGCTCTTGTGTTTTTCTCTATGACTTCTTTAGGGTCACTCCTTAGAGTCTTGGGATGATCTAGGGTTGGATAGCCAATAACCTTGTGGATCATCTTCTTTGATATCTTTATTAGTCCACCCTATAGCCATAAGAATCCATCATGGATTTGGCTTAAAACTATTCTAATCCATTTAGTCTTGAAAACACTTGGAAATTCTAGGGCATGGGTCAAACCCTTTCTTTGAACAATTTTGTACTCTTCCTTCAGAACACCATTTTCACATAATCTCTCATATGCTTCTCTTATTTATAAATCTCCTATTCTAACATCTTGAACCATAATGACATTGGGCAGAATCATTGATAGAATGCTAGAAGGATCTTGTTTGTCGGTGATGTCAGGAATAGCCTTGAATAGGGGTTGTTTCACTTCATTACTAATCAATTAGACATCAAAAACCTCTTTCCCTTCTACATTTTTAGAACTAGATGCTATTCTATCAATCTAGGGTTTTTGCAAAAGTAAACTTTGTAGCTTGACTTATGATAAAATACCTTGTAAATTTTGAATTCTAGTGTTAGATCATCACTACGATCTTTGCAAACACTTTGAACTAGTTTATGAGTTTCCATCTACTCTACTTGCACTTACTTGAATTTGAAATGAGGAAAAATGTGTAGAAATCGACCAAATACCCTTCAAAACACTTACATTTAATGCTTAGTGCTTACACAACTATAAGCTCAGCATCCACTATTTCCAGAGTTACTCAACATCTATAGATGTTTCCATCACTTAGAAGCTACTACTAGTTTTCCATCTACTAGCCAGTCTAGTAGCTTGACATCAACTAACATTCTACTTGGCATCGATTGAAAAGATTTCATGCTCAGCAACAACATGAAAGACTTAAAGATTTAACTTGAATTTTCACAAAATCTTGCATCTTTATTCATGCTAATGTATTCTTTTTAGTACTATCTTCTTTTGGAACTTATGTATGATATAACATTTAAAGATCAATCCCACATACCTCTTTTTTACTTAGTTTGATGAGGTGTGACCACCTAACCCATTGGGTGAAGTGATCCCTTCTCCATTTGATGTACTACAATCTTCTCTCTTTTTCCATGTCTTGTTCATCTCATTCTTGATGTGTTCAACATCTACCTTGCCTTTGCCTTTATCAAATTCATAACTTGGTGCCTTTGACCTAGTTAGACAATGCTTACTAATGTGGCCAATCTTGTGACAACTAAAATGTGTGGTTTGACTCAACCATCATTTGTAGTTGTCTCTAAAATGTGTCTTAATGCAATTCTCAGGGATATGTCCATAATCTTGACAATAATGATAGCTATGTCTTGTGTTGTAATCCCAATTATAAGAGTGTCCATGGATTCTTACCTTTGTTGACTTGTTTGATGATACATAGACTTGTATCTACATTCAAAGACTCTATGTCCATACTTTTGACAATTGTAGCAATATCCTTCAAATCTTGGTGCAGGCATGGTTTAGGTTTTGCATTCATCTACCTGATGACCTTGTTTGTTTCACTTATGACAATGAGTCATGTTCTTAGGCTTAGTATTCTAATTTTTATCCTTGTTGCTACACACATTAGCAATATGTCCTTTCTTACCACAATAGTAACAAGTAGGTTTGGAGTTCTTACCTTTGATGTTCCTTTCTTTAGCAACTTTTGATGATTCTCCTTCTTTAGTGCTTGTGTAGCCTAATCCTACTATATCATTGTTGGATCTAGGGGATTTCAACAATTTTTCAAAGTACTTGATGGCTTCATTTGGCTTGTTGAAACTTTCAACAATTTCTCTTTCTCTCTTTAGGTCATTCTGCGGTTGTTCATTCTATAACTTCAATGTAGTAATCTCAATGTCCTTGAAATTTAGTTCATGATGAGCATTCATCATTTGTCTTAAGGTATCCAATTGTATGTTTGAGATCTTGGTTAGCTTTGTTGAATTTTCTTCTAGTCTATTGTTCAATATTCCTTTTTCTTCTTCAATTATGGCCTTGTCTTCCATGGCTTTCTTCTTCTATTTAGTTATCTCACATAGCATCATGGCTTGGGATTCTTGTTCTATCTTGAGATTTCTAATTTCCTTAGCTTGTGCTCTATTCTTTTCCATTATATCTACAACTGCTAAATCAAATTCATTGGACTTTCCATCTATAAATAGTTTTGTGTTATCGATCTCTTTATATCGTGTGTCATTTTCTACTATATCAATCTCTTTCCTTCTCTTCAAGGAACTCTTCAAAGCATCTCTTGCTTCATTTAGTTGATGTAGTATAAGATGTATTTCAATCTCTTGTTTATCAATTGTCTTTCCCAATTTGTAGACTTCCATTTCATGATCTTTCCTCTAAGCTACAAAGCTTCTCCTTCTGAGAACTTAACTCTGATACCAATTGTTGGAACTACAAGTAGGAAAGGTATACTTCTAAGAGGGGGGTGAATTAGCAGTTAAAACATGAACCCATAAAACTTTTCATCACACATCCATCTCATGCATTCAATAGATAAATTGAAATAACATGTAAAGAAAATTCATCTAAATCATGCAAACATATAAACAATCACACATATAACACCAGATATGATTACCCAAAAACCATACAAAAGAGAAGGTAAAACTTGGGTGGGGATGACACCCACAAATCTTTATTACTATAGGGTGATCCCACAATAATGGGTTCCACTTTTTGACCAATTTTGACACTGAAATCAATATTTTTGCAACAAACGTCACGTTCAAGTGACTATATCTCCAAAACTATAAATAATTTCAAGATGACATAAACTAGTGATTTTGAATACTTTGTTACTACTTTTTAACTATATTTTTTAATCTATAAAAAAAAAATTTATGTCAATTTTTTTTATCTCCTCTGAAAAGTGGTACATAATAAAATTCAATATTTTAAAGAGTGACAGTCTGTTTGACACACATAACTTTTTTTCTAGAAATGATAATGAAGTAATTATTTTGGCATTGGATTTGTAACATCAATATCCAGTGTCTGCATTTGGTTTGATTTATTTTTGTTGAATATTGTATAGTTTATGAAGTTTTGAAGTGACACAAATCGTAATTTAGACATACGTTCCGTTTGACACAGATAATTTGAAGTCAATTTATCATAAACCTAAATTTTTTTTTTTGACTGGTAAGGTATCTCAATAAGCTAGTGCCTACATATTTTTCAAAAAAAATTTGACCTAATTTACTAATTTTCCCGAAGTGTCGAAGTCGGTTGATGTTCAATCGGTAATGAACCTATAATGAGTTAAACTCATATTTGAAAGTCTTAACGACTAAAATATGTATTAAAATTATAGTCGTTGGAAAGCTTGCTCCAAGCAACACATTTTGAAATTTTTTATTTTATAGTAGGAGATCATTCTCCTACAATTATGGGAGTCAAAAGAGCAAAAAATTAAAAAAATTATGAAAAATGAGTTCAAATTTTCCTAATTTTGAGCGTTCGCTCGAACACTGTGTTTGAGCAAACATATTATGCATGTTCGCATGAACACATGTTCAGGTGAACATGTTTGTTTCACTTTCACGGTGGCCAAAAAAATATCTAGCTATGTTCGCACGAACATAGCTAAAAATTTCGTGTTCGTGCGAACAACCGAAAAAGCCAAAAAATTATCAAAAATGGGCCCTGCGCCTACATGCATGAAACATCATTCTATCCACGAAACAAAAACCACCATGTCTCACATTTCAATCATTGATTGCAAATTTTCATTATAGATGTCATTTTGTGCCATCAATCTCCGTATTTAGTATCAACCTGATAGTGCATTGTAGGCGTGTCTTTGCCATGAATTTTGTCCACAGATAAATCGAAGGCAAGTGAGAGATTTCTCAATATTTGCAAATTAATATTCTTCCTATCTTCATTCATGCTTTCATCAATATTTCTTATCTTCGTTCACATTTAATTGAATTTTTTAATTTATAACTTGAATTAATAAAAAATATTTTATTTTATTTTTAAATCAAATTCATTCGATAAAAATAAATGTGTCATAACTCTTTATGAATTCTCAATTTCTATAAAGAAATAATCTAAGGTTTTCATTTCCTTCTAGAACATAGATTAGATGATTTTGTGTTACTAATGGTCTCCTTGCAGCATGTGGCGATTGTGGGATGAAGACATGATCATAACAAACTACTAATGTTTGCTTTGTAGGACGTTGTCGAAGACCATTGTGTGTTTGTCAAAACCATGTGTGTGGATTTATTAGATTAAAAACCATTCATTTGGTGCTTAAAATGAACTTTTTATTTTTTTCCTAGTGTATTTACAGTGTTTAAATCCCTAGGAGTTGCATTGGACGTATCCTCTCCCCTCGCCATTCATGGATCTTGGGTGTAAGAGAAATCCATGTAGCTTCTATAGGAGGCCTGCCTTAGACCAAGATACTCGATATTGGGTATGCCAAGGGATGACCTCAGAGCGGTAATGGGCCAAAAGCTAGGTCAACGTTCTAGCCACTATATAAAACTCAATTACGGTGAAAGTTGTGTCGGCGGTATTGCTGAGTGATAGCTCTCCTCTAGTATCCTTGTGGTGCGTCAAACCCCAGTTCTTGGGGCTGGGAGACCTTCGGAGGAAGTTTATCACTCACTTGTTTAACAGAATGCCCTTACTAAAAACCATGTTTTAGTGGCCAAAATCCTTTCTATCCACTGGCTCAAGGGGTCACCCATCCCCGTGAAGACATCCTACATTCTCGTGGTCCTTAGTAGAGACAAATATCCCTTGGAAAGTCATGCCCCTTGGGAAGAAGATCTTGGTAGCCCTGAGAAGTGAGTGCGCTATAAGGGGGAGCTTGTGGTGCCAAGGTCCTAAGTTGTCCGCTCTGAATAAGTACGACTGAACTTTGGTTCAAGTAGGAATTCAGTGGATACAGTCCTAAAGCCTAGGTTGTGGTGTGACTGTTCACTTTTAACAACAGTTATTCTTGTCTTAATGTGTCTTGCATGTGTGTAAAACATAATCAAGATAAAAGCCAACATTCAAATTTACACCTTGAAAATTTTCAAAACCTTGTCAAAATATCAAACATTGTCAAAACATTGTCAAAACATTACAAATTTTGGTTCAATACATTCAAACCTTGGAAAACATAGCAACTTGTGCTCCTAAACGTGCTTGGCAAAACATAGATTTCACTCTTGCATAGCATCCACTTGCATTCTTCATAGTTTGAGCCTCATACTTGCATCATATAGACTTCATATAGAACCTTTTTAGTATCCCTCATATTCACATTGCAATCATTAGCATTTAAGCTTACATCCTTTGCATTTCACCTCAAAAATTATCACTTTGCATCTTCCATCTTGCATCTTTGCATACCCAACCCTCATCTTGACTACTTTAACCATCATTTCAGATGTCCTACACATAATTTTGAGTATTCATTTTGAATTATCTCCTTCAATGTGTCTCTCCCTCACTACTCTCTCCCTCTCCCACACACACACAAACACTATTTACTTGTGTCTCATTTTTATATTCATCCCTCCATCTTTGTCTACCCCTTTCACTTCTCTCATCACCTATCCATTTTTTTCTCCACATACACCTCTTCTCTATATCCATATTACTTCTCCATCTCTCCCTTTATCCATCTCTATCCCTATATCTCCCTCTCTACCTTCTCTTAGTTATATATTTCATTCTCACTATCTTTGTTTATCTCTTCCTTTTATCTCCATATCCCTCTTCTTCTCAATCCCTTCACCAATTGGGCCTTTTCTCCATCTCTATAGAGGCACTAGTAAAGTTTGACCGATTTTTCAAAAAAATTTTTGGAAAACATAGCTCTTAGAATTGCCTTAGTTTCAGCCTAGCTTTCCAACTGCTACCTATGTCAAGGTAGATTTGGCTTTGTCATTTTGATCTTATCTTTTTTTGTCATTTTTTTGATCAAGATCCAAAGTCTATTGTCATAATGTTAAACTCTTAGGTTAATATCTTGTAAAGATTTCACCTAAGTTAAAAAAACCTTATGTATATCGAGCTATCATTAGCATAATCATATTTCTAAATGTCATTTTTGACTTACCCTAGTGGTATATCCCCCTCACATTGCATTTTTCAAACCCTAACATCGTTTTCACTATCAAACCCTATCAAATTGTCCATCAACCAACTTGTCTTCTTGATCACCTATCCTATTTTGCATAGCCTAAACGTCATTATCAACCCTAGGAAACCATCCCTTGCATAGTCCACTTTGCGTACACCTACCTTTAACATCCTTACCAAGTCCAAAACATAACCCTAACCTTCATTTTGCACATCATAATCTTCATCTTGCATACCTTCAAAATGACACCTTGCATTTGCACTTGCATAACATCCCTAGGACATTTGTACTTTGCATATCAAAAACCTAGGTCATTTAACATTTCCTCACATTGCATAACATCCCTAAACACTTAAAAATATAAAAAACACTCATATCTTGCATACCCACATCTTAATTATCAAGTTTTGACCTCTTTTATCAACTGCAACACTGTTTTACCAACTACACACTTCATGGGCACAGTTGGTAGTTTCAAGGCGCACTTGGTAGTTTTAGGGTGCACTTGGTAATTAGGTGTTTCATTCTAGGTTCCAAAACCCTAATCTGCACTTCCACACCTTGCATTGCATCCCAAGACCTTAAGAAACACTCTAAATCACTCAAAACACTCAAAATTTGCATTTTAAGAAACTTTGGAGCTACATCATTTGTAGAAAAAAGAAGGACATGGGAGCTACAAATAAAAGAGGGGGTTTCTAACCTTGTGTTTACTTTTTTTGATTAGTTTGGCTTTCATGGTAGACTAGTGGGTGTTAATGTATGTTGATTGAGTTTTGTGATTTCTCATAGTATATTATGCATTTAACCCATTTTTCTAGTCCTACAATAAGAACAAAAAAATTAAAGAGACAAAACAATTATATATTTTATAAAAAAGAAAAATTTATTTTTTAGGACAAACATTATAGTATTCATACCATGTTATTTGTTTGTGATTCAATGATGGCTTAAGAAGGATTTGGTGCTTTTCTGCTTGTAAATAATGCGACTCACAGATTTTAGTCATATAATGAAAAATATTTATGTCTTGTTGCAGACGACTGCATTCTATTGATTTTTGTCAAATAATTTAAAAGTACTGATAGCGACAGAAAAATTTGTATAGTGATTTTTTTATCTGGTTATTGCACGAAATTTATCTTGAGGCAAGGGATAAATTATTTTTTTTTTAATTTTATAATGGGAAACAAGAGAGGAAGGCAAAACAAATATGCAAGGAAAAGATCTGATGAAGCAGAACAAAGAAATATTTAGAAAACTATGGCATGTTATCATCAAATTAAACAAGGTGAAGGAAATGTTGAAGAAGGCTCAACAAAAGTACAAGTAGTGCCTATGAGAGAGAGGTCAGGAACACTCCCTACAGAATCTCAAACAATGAATGGTGAAGAAGGTTCAAGATCAGTCCCTACAGAGGTTCAAATAATAGAAGTCGGAGAAGGGTCAAAATATTTCCTTGTTGAATCTCAAATAATGGATGTTGGAGAAGGCTCAAGATTAGTCCCTGTAGAAATTCTAGTAATAGAAATCAGAGAAGGGTCAAGATCAGGTGCAGGAACAAGTATGGATGAACTCTTAAATATTGTCCAATCTGTAAAGTATGGTATTTCTCATAAGAATTTAGATCATTTACTTAAAATGGATGTAGATAAATTGAGAAAACTTGCAGCTAGTGTTCAACCATTAAGTTTGTCTAAGAGAAGGTCAATGAAGAAGAAGATAAGAGAAATTATGACTCAATTTGATAATACTGAAACACTTGAACAAGCTCAGTTGCTTTCACTTTTTCTTACACAAAAAAAGTTGCAAGAGGCATTGAAATTGTTAGGTGTAAACACAACATCAAAAAAGAGAAGATTTTCTAACATGCAAACTGATTTGATTGAAAATGTTAAACAAGGTTTGAGAAACATAGGAAAACACTCTCGAACTAAAGATAAATCTGCGACAAGAAAAGTGATGTTGATGTCTGTTGTAAGTAAGAATATGACCCAAAATAGACAAATATCTTCAATTTTGTCTGAAATGGGTTTTAGTAGGAAAATAATGAGAGAATATGTTAAGAGAAGATTAATTGTGGATGACAATACTATGGAGGGCAATTGGGCAATCATGTGTAGAGCACCTCATTCTGATAGGATTGAAGAGTTATTAAAAAAATTAATCATATCATTTTGGATTGATAACACTCGTCCTTCATCAAATAGTAGAGATGTTATTAGGCATAGGATTGCACCTGGTCAATATGAACATCATACAAAACATTGGTTGGACACAACACAACATGAGTTATATGTGTCATTTTGTATTCAACATCCTAATGGAAAAGTTGGGCAAACATTGTTTGAAAAATTGAAGCCATACTTTGTGAGGTCAAACAAAGTGTTTGAAACGTGTTGTTGTCATCATCATATTGAGTTTGATCTCCACTATCAGGTATTTTGAAAGTTTTTAGAAGACACATATGGTTTTCATGTTGCTCCTCCTAGTAGGAGAAGTGAGTTTATATCATCCATTTTGTGTGACAACATAGATGATCCAGCTGGTCAAATAAATTGCATCAAAGGATTATGTGAAACATGTGGTGAATTGGCTCTATTTCCTTTGAAAACTGAAAATATTGATGTAACAAAAATATTGAATTGCAAAAGTTACAAGTATGTCAAGAATGAAACAAAGTTGGGGAAAGAAACAAAAAGGTTGGAATATGTTGAAGAGGAGTTGCATGTTCTAACATTTATGGAAAGATTTAAGAAATTGATTTAACCTTATATTTGTCATGCATTTTTTGCAAAGTGGCAAGCACAATAGTTTCAAACTCTAAGAGATAATTTTCCACTTGGAACAATTGTATCAGTTGTTGATTTTGCAGAAAACTATTCATTTGTTCATCAGAAAGCAATTCAATCAGATTATTACTTTAATAAGCAGGTCACTATTATGGTACATGTTTTTTATAGACATGCACAGTTAGATTTGGATGGTGTTCAGAGTATAGTTCAAGAACGAGTAATTATAAAGGAATATCATTTTTATATAAGTGATGATAAAGAACATGACATTCACTATGTAGAACATTGCTTTAATACATTCTTTTCTTATTTGAAAGAAAGAAACATAAATGTTGATAAACATTATGTTTGGTCTGATGGATGTGCCACACAGTTTAAATCATCTAGACCATTTTATGCATTGTGTAGATATCATCGCAATGAGAATATAAAACACATATGGAATTTCTTTGAGAGTGGTCATGGAAAAGGTGAACATGATGGTGCTAGAGCTTGCATCAAACGTGCTTTGCGAAAATATCAAATGAATTATCAGGGAGTTCGTGTAAATGATGCACATGATGTTGTTGAATGGTGTAAGACTCATTTTGCATTAGATGAGGTCGGGACATCATCAACAATGAGTCGACAGACAACATATAGAGTCTTCTGGGAGATAACAGGTATGGATGTGTACATCTATTTAACTTTTATGCATGATTAACTTATAAAATTTTATTGTTAAGTTTTATTTTTGAATTCATTGAAGTTTAAATTTAATTTTTCTATATTTTCAATTTAACGAACTTTCAGGTGTCAATAGAAAAAACATGCATGGTTGCAAGAGGATAGAAAAGACACGTTCTTTACATTCAGTCATGAGTACAGATAATTGCAATTGGACATTGAAGACAAGAGAATACTCATGTTTTTGTGATAGTTGCATTGATGAAAACTATGAAGAATGCATCAATCAGACACATGGATATACAGGTGCATGGATTTTGGTACCACTTGATGTTACCGATAAATTCGATAAAGAAGATGAAAATTTTGATGATATTCCATTGATTTCTGATGATTATAATTATATCTCTAGATTGGTAAAAGTGGGTGAGTATCATAAAAATTAATCTCAAGTTTTTATTTAATTATCAATTTCAACTGACTTATATATATTGTACACATGCATTCATGTATACTTGTTATGCAAGAGATGTCTTTGCAGTGATTCCTGAGCCTAGAAATCATGAATGTGTCAGTTATTATTTATTGTGATGTACTGTAGAGAGGACAAAGTTATATGACCCTGAAGAAAGTGATGGAATGTTGTTCCCCATAGGTAAATTATACATATACATATATACATGCACATATATATTTAAATAAATATATATATATATATATATATATATATATATATATATATATATATATATATATATATATATATATATATATATATATATATATATATATATATATATATATATATATATATATATATATATATATATATATATATATATATATATATAGGTAACTTCATATCTATCAAATTTTAAAACACTTAAATTTGTGGTACAAGTTCTGTTGTGATAGAGGGGACATAGTTGAAGCAAGAGAAAATAGTCCAATATGGAATACACTTTGTTGATTATCAACCTGACAACAAATTTTTACAATATAGCCACCTGGTCGTTGCTACAGGGCTTTGTCTCCATCCAGTCAAACTTAAGCATGCACGTCACAAGTGGAGACTAGACAATGAAGATCATGAAAAAATATTGCATGTTATAAGTGTACATCATGGTTGATTAGACCTTTGAGATTTATTTTATAATAATCTAAATATCAACTTTGGTGAAATGTGTTTTTAATTACATACTATGGTGAAATTGCGAATATCAACTTTGGTGAAATTGTGTTTTTAATCTAAATATCTGAGTTTCAGTTATCATTAGTTTATTTAAAAAACTATAATATTAATTGTACTATGGATGAATTTAATAATTTAACAACTCAATATAAATAGGCTAGAAGTTAGTTCGAACTTACATAATTTCATTATCTATGTTACAATTCTTAAATATCAACTTCTTTTCAAACTATTGAATTTCATCTTGAATTTAATGTGTTTAGATTAATTGTACGATCATAAGTTCTTTATTTTCATTAATTTATTAAAAAATTATATAATTTAATAATTTAAATTAATTGTACCGTGGATGAATTTAATAATACTTCACCTTTAAAAGTTCCAAGGAAATTCAAGTAGTTGCAAACAATAAATAATTAATTGTAAGCTATAATTAAAAACCATCTGTTAAAGAAGATCAGAAACATTATTATTATGATAAACTTCCACGACAAACCACTTTAGAGTTGGTTCAAAAAAATTCGTTGGACGACTAAATATTGAACTCTCATTAAAAAAAAAAGTATTTTATGATTGTAAACCTTTATAAAATTAATTTGAAAATGAAAAAAATTACTATTCTTAGTTAGGGTATCTAATCCTTTGATTTGACAATTTAAAATCAGTTGAGAACATTTTGTTCTAGTTAAAATCAATTTTCTAATGTTTTTGTAATGTTTTTGTAATGTTTTTTCTAAGTTTATTTTCTAAATTTTATATTAAATTCTAAATTTTCTAATGTTTTTGTAATTTTAAAAAAAAAATTGTTTTCTAAATTTTATATTAAATTATAAATTTTCTAATATTTTTTCTTATTTTTTTAAAATTTATTTTTTAATATTTTTAAAAATTTTTATATTAAATTATAAATTCTCTAATATTTTTGTAATTTTTTTTCTAAATTTGTTTCCTAAATTTTGTGATGTTTTTGCAATATTTTTTTCTAAATTTTCTAATTTTTTTAAATGTTTTTTCTAAATTTTCAAATTTTTAAAAATATTTTTAAAAAAATTTCTAATTTTTAACTATTTGTTTTCTAAATTTTATATTAAATTATAAATTTTCTAATGTTTTTGTAATATTTTTTTATAAATTTTATATTAAATTATAAATTCTCTAATGTTTTCGTAATTTTTTAAAAAATTTGTTTTCTAATGTTTTTCCTAAATTTTATATTACATATTTTTTACTATTTTTTCTAATGTGTTCTAATGTTTTCTACATAATATTTTTTTGTTTTCTAAATTAATATAAATAAACAATAAAAATATTAAATTAACATTTAGATATGTTTTATAAACTATTAAAAACGTAAATAACATTCAAATATGTTTTAAAAACACAAAAAGAATGCATTGAAACCATTAAAATCTATTTTGATAATATAAAAAAATACTTTAGAAATGTTGAAAACATTAAATTAATATTATTTTGACATACCCGATAATGAAAATGAGAACGAAAATGAGAAGATGATGTCGACGGAAGTTACTCAAGTCACACGTTCGCCCAAATGCTCAATGAACAGTGCTCGCCATAAAAATGAATTTGGAAAAGTGAAGAAGACGTTTTAAGTTGCCAAAATTTTTGTCAATATATGTTTGCGCGAACATGTGATGCGTACTTGTTCGCACGAACATGGCATGATATGTTCGCACGAACACTCGGCGAAAACATGTTCGCGAGAACATGTCTAGGGTGTTCGTGCGAACGTACGAGAAATGGAGATGCAAAAATTTGTCATTTTTTTGAAGTTTCTTCCTCCCACAAAAGTGGTACCTAGTATTGTGGGTTCACCCTATAGTTGTAAAGTGTAGCTAGTTAAGGTTACAATTGTTTGACCATGAATCATGATCTGCCATGTGAAAGGCTTGCCTTATTAAAGGCTTACAAAGACTATTAAGTCTCACCTTGTTAGAGAATTTCAACACCCTATTAGAAGTGTGCCTGGTTAAAGGACTTTAGGTCATTCATTTGGAATGCCACCCTGTTAAAGGATTTGGAAAAGTTTGTTAGGACTACTCTTCTTAGGAGATTGCACTAAAATAACCTGTTAAAATGTCTTAGCTTAGATCTTGTAATTGACACTTGCTTGCCTAAAAATAGATCAACTCTGCACAATGTCCTTCTTAATCCTTCATGATCAAATATAACAATGTTTTATCCTTCTCTATCCTCTGCTCTTCTCAAATTGATTCTGTAGTTCACTCTCACTACTAAGTCACCTTGAATGCTTTGTAAACAATCTTGTTCTCTTCTCCAATTTGATCATTCACCCCTTGTTACCTTCTTGTAATTTTCATAAAAGTTTAGGGCTTCATCTTCCTTAAAAAGGCTTTCGTGACTTAGGGTTAGGTATGAATCTATAGCTGAGATTCATCCATATTGCCACTTAAACCTTCCTATTTTTTGATTGGTTGCATGTAATTGCATAGGGAATCCACATATAGATTCATCCTTATCTTCAAAAAATCATAATCTATCCGTAGGTTGGTTGGAAAATGGTTTGCATAGTTATTTGTACAATTACAAACAAATATGTCCAATCTATGTTACTTGGTATATGAAGTTACTGATGCTCAACATACAGTATAATTCTACTTCTAACTCATCATTTGAACTATTTAGCATCTACTATTCACTATGCACTTGAATCACTCAGCATGGTCTATCTGCTCGGCACCTTAGTGACTCAGCACCTGAGTGACTTGGCACTCATTGCAACTTAGCATGGTCTAATATTTACATGTTGTACTCAACATGCATTACTAGTTCAACATGAACTAAGTAAACGTCTTAAGTATATTAACACTCAATTGTCAAAACCAATCTGAGATCAACAGCTTCATTGGCTTCATTTGGGTTGCTTGAATGAAGGTCTTTAATTCTTTCTTCAATTTAGAGATGATCATTCATTTTAATTGCAAGATCTTCTCTTCTTTTTAGAGATTAAGAGAGTTTGTCCTTTACTTTCTTGATTTTGGCAATAGCCATTTCCATATCTAGCTTCTCATTTTCAATAACTTTGTCAAGCCTGAATATCTCCATGGCCTTTGATCTTTTCTCAAGTTGTTAAACTTTTCTCTAAGAACCACAATGCTCTGATACCAATTGTTGGAAATATTATGACAAGCTAAGTTACTAAGAGGGGAGGGTGAATCAACAACTTCTAAAACTTTCATCCAATTAACAATTAATCCTTTATATGAATTTTGATCTAACTTCATGCATGAGAAACTACAACATGAAAGAATACATAACACTTTGACACATAAATTTGGTGACCCAAAAACATTCCAAATAGAAAGTAAAACTAGGGTGGGAATGATACTCACAAGCTTTAGTACTACAATATAAAGTTGCCTGGTTAAGGCTTACATTGATCACTTCTAATGATCTACCTTGTAAGGAGCAATAAGGACTACTAGGTCCACCTTGTGAAAGGATTTACAAACATACAATGAAGTGTGCACTTGGTAAAGAGATTTAATAAGACTATTAGCTCTAACTTGTTAAAGGATTTGACTGATCCACTTGTTAGGATGAAGCAGTAGCTAATCTCTAATCTACAAGTTGGTTTACTTAATAAGATTCCTCTAAGTGTAAAAATCCCCTTGATGTGATAGATGAATCTTTGCTGCTCCTTATGCTACTCTATTCTTTGTAATTCACACTTCTACTCTTTTATGATGATTACATTGCTTCCTTTTGATTCCATACATTCATTAGATGTGATACAATACATTACATATATATCAATCTAATTACACAATTACAAAGTCAGCCACAATACAAGTTTTCACATATATTACAAAGTTAGCTCAAATATAGACACTCGGTTTTTGAAGACCAACTCAGTGAGGTTTTGATACTTGACATCCACTATCAATGCTCGACATCATCATGCACTCAGTAGACATAGAGGCGCAATCCATTCTGATCACTTCCAAGTAGTCTTGAACTCATTGTGCATTCATGACTTAACAAATACTATGAAACCCATCATATAAACTAAGTCTCTTGGTTACCACTGCATAGCTTGGTAAACACTATCACCTTGAGCTTGGTATAAATTGAGTCTCTTGGTTAACACTGAGTAGCTTGATCAACAATGGACTCATATCACATCAACTACAAACTCACTAAACACTGCACAACTCGATTTTCACCAGTAAACTTGACACACACTGAGATGCTCAGTTTACACTGCTGATCTTCACAATAGATGTAACTACTTGGCATGCATTGGAATTTATCCAAAGGACTTGGTAGAAACTATAGAACTCAGTAACAACTTAAATGCCTGGTTAACACTATTAACTATACAATATGCTCACTATTAATTCATAATCTAAATAAGTGTATGTCACTAATAAAAAACATGATTGGAATGTCAACAAAATATCCATATGATAAAGGAAATTTTTCTTTCTTTATACTGAATTCTCAAAACAATTCCCTAAGTTAGCTGTTAGACCCTCTCAATTAATCATTATAGGACCACATTGAGAACATGTTACACTTAGCGATAACATTAATCACCTACCTTGAAACTTGAATAAATTTTTGCACACATAATTTTATGACAAGAAAACTTAGCCATTTCATCACCAACCTGTCTTCTTTATATCCTTAACCTTGATTCTCAAAATATCAACTCTGCTAAGAGATACAAAAAGTTTAACAGAACATGGCTTTATAAACTCTATCTTAGAATAAACATTACTAAAAATTACATAAATTTTTCCAGACTTATCATTTCTTCTTTCAACATTAACTACATATACTAGATACTAAGATGTATCTCCCATAACCTTTGATAGTTATAATTATCAACTAGCCATCTATACCAACTTGATCCTTTCACTGTTCTTCTGTTAGTTACCATAGAGAACTACTATGTTGACATCAATGACAAGCTCAGTCATGAATGTAACATATCTATAATACTTCCCCATAGGAATATCATCATTATTCATGCTTCTAACAATCTCACAAAAATCTCCCCATTTGGCATTGATGGCAACATAGATGAAAAAATCTAGTTCCAAGAATACAAGAAAAAGACTATTCAACTTACATTTCAAATCCTCTTCATCGATCATTCTCCCACTTTTATTCCATGCTATACTTCTTCCAAACATACTTTACTCATGATGAACTTGTCTCAACTGCTATGTTGTATATATTGTTTTTCATGCCAAACTTCTCCCCCATTGACATCAATGTCAAAGTTTTAAAAAACCAACTTTAATGCATCAAAATCTACAACAATTGATTCTTACTTAGCTCAAGTGTCCAAAGATATTATTCAAAACAACATCCAACAAGAGTCCTAGATGACTCTGTCCATGATAGATACTCCCCCCATACAGTTGGCATCAACATTTAGCCTAGACAAAAATGGTGCTCTATTACACTAGACTAACATAATATTGCATCTTCTACTCTGAATTAGGAAGGGAAACAACCCCAAGCATACCTCACAAATACTCAAAAGTCTCTTTCAGAAGAGGCTTAGTGAATATATCTATAATCTTCTCTTTAGTGCTCACATACTCCAATCTAATTTCCTTTTCTGCAACTTTCTCTCTAAGCATGTGATACATAATAGAAATTTTCTTAGTCCTTGAATACAACACTAGATTCTTAGACATATTTACCATGCTTGTGTTTTCACAATGTATGATAACAAGTTCACTGATTTCTATCTTTATATCCTTCAACATTCGCTTCATCTAAACAATTTGATTGCAATTGTTTGTTGTTGCAACACATTTTTCTTCCACTATATTTTGTCATGTGAAATCCTACTTCTTTCTTAATACTTCTCAAATAGGGCTTGTTCTTTTCAAAAAATGGTTCTTAGAAAGAAAGTTATTTGCCCCTCATGAGAACATCTAGAACTTTGACCAAGGAAAACTAGTAGTCCCTAGTGTTTTCATGGATTATAACCTATTAGAGGTCATTGCTAAAAATTATGACCTAGCAATTAGAGTAGTAAAAAGATTGGATGGTGAATGTCTCATCACCATAAGTCTTAAGGAAATTTGAGAAGTTTTTGGTCTTGAGCCACTGTTACATTATCATATAACTATTGACCTACAAGAGTTAGAAAAAGAATATTTGTCTAAGAGGGATAAGATTAGATAGGGTGCATTGAGGGCACACATAGGCACAATTGGGAACTTACCAGTGATCAAAGAATCTACTAGGGAACCTTTTAAAAAAGAATATTTCACTCCTTAGCCTATGGAGATATATATGACTCTGGGTAGGGTTTTCGGTGAGGATGACCAGAATTTTATGCCTATAAGTTTAATGTATATGATGACTAAGATTTCTTCTTTTGGTGTTAACATTATTTTTTATTTTGTTTCATACTTAGTAGAAGAAATCCATATAGGCTTTGTTGGAATTACCAAGGGCAAGGTGGAAAAAAAATGTCATCATTACTCACTATTGATGCATAAATTATTGTTCAAAAGTGTAACATGTTTTGGCAAAGAGATGGATTTGAACAACAAATAGGAGGGAGAAGCTCTATCAGTTCAGTTGTGGAGTGCAAATATGACCTGGGATGCAAAATATGCAAGTTTTGTCAGGTTTGATGGGTACATTGCCTCAAGCTTAAGGTGCCTCTTATTAAATGACAATCCCAAAGTTCCTAAGGCATTAATAAATTTCATCAAGCCCATGGATAACCCTTATGGTTTAAAAGTATCAAATAATTGGGGAGATATTATACCATACCCTATTTCAATTGTGATTAGAGTTTATGGTTTCAAAAGGACTCCTCATGTATTTCCCTACCAGGTGCCTCTAAAAGTGGGGATAGCTGAGATACTATGGTAGCTGGGAGGATTGGAGGAAAATTATTTAGTAAAAAGATAAAGAGGATCAAATTTCCCAACATGTACTGTAGTCCACTAGTTTGTAATCACCAAAGGTGATTGGTTATTTCTATATAAATTATTAGACTAGTACAAGATGGTTGTATCTCATCCTTGTTTTTGTGATATTGAGGGATTCTATGATTTTGTTTTTAGACACAAGCCTAAGCTTGGTTCCATAAAGAATGAGCCTTATTACCCTAAGGATGTAATAAAGAATGAGCTCTCTTTACAAGAGTAGGAGACCAAGAAAGAAAATTGGAGAGTTTTTTCAATAGTTTTGCAATTCATTCATTGTTTTGACAAAGATTATGAGCCTCTTAGTAACACAATAGTAGAGTTAGATAAAATAAATAAAATTATTATAACTTTTCTTGAGATAATGGAGACAATGAATGAGAAGAAGCAATTCTTCATTAATACCCATCCTAATAAAGACAAAGAGGTTATGAGAAGGCTGGCATTCACTCCCAATGTTGGAGTAGGACAATTGATTGTTCAAAAAAGGTCTACTTATAATATAATTCAAAATAAGAAAACCACTATAGATATAGGTAAACAAATAATAGGATCCACTAGTGTTTTCTTGGAAGAAAGACCTGATGAGAACTCTCCTAAGAGGGAAAAAAAATGAAAGAACAAGGTCCTCACAATAAGGAGTATTCACATACCAAATCCTCTTTGTGGATTGAAGAGGAGCAGTTCACTAGAGAGAAAGTTGAACAACTAAGGTCCCAAGTAGGAGTATTTACCACCCAGGTAGAGATAGATGAGGGAAATGCTCAAGAGCCTTCGATGCCAAGTCTTGATTTGACAGTGATAAACTATAGAGGAAGGGAAGTGGACCCTGTAATAGAACAATATAGCCATATTTTATTGTTAGATAGTAATTTTGTTAAGTCAAGAGCCTTTTACCAATTTGCATGGAGAGAAAATATGGGAAGTTATGAGGAAAGATACAAAAAATTAAGAACTGAGTACCCAGAAATGGAGGCAATCATTCAAAGTCAAATAAAAGGTGAAATGATGTAAGAATTCCAAAACCTGACCCCTAAAGAAGGGAGAAAAATGGTAAAAGCATCAGGTGTTTTTCTGCCACCCAATTGGGATATAGCAAGTGCACTAGTTTTCAATTCTGTTTCTAGTAGATTAAGCATATAGGATCAGAACAAGAAAGAAATAAAAGGTTCCACTTTCATTACAAGCCAAGTTGCCTTAGTTATTTGGTCAATAAGAAAGGGATCCAAGACTATTTCCTCATAGTCAAATGATATTGGATTAACAAGAAATATTATTGTGAAGAGGGTAGTAGACACAATGAATGTGGAGGCTGCACATTTGAATGTTGATACATCTAACCTAGCCTTGGCCACTACAAAGAGAGATAAGAAGGAAAGGTTGGAGTTATAGGCTAAATATGAGAAAGTTTTGGAGGCTTACAATAAAAAAATTCATAAAGGAATTGAGCTTGAAAATAAGATGAAGGGACAATCTTCCAGGCCAAGGACCACATACCCTCACCCACCAGTGGAGCCTTTTAAATCCACTCCCCTCATTGAAATTCCTAATACTCTACAGAGGCCACAATATTACACAACTGAGGATTTTGAAGAGGAAAAGAGAAAATTGTGTGCACTACATGTAGAGTTGAATGTACAATATGAAGATAAATTGAGAAAGGCTCTCATGTATCTGGCTAAAAAAATTGAATGGTCATTGTTCTATGATTTATTAGCAAGGGTAATAAACATATGGGAAGAGATAAAAGAAAATGAAGAGACTTTGAAACCCATTTTCACTAAGTGGAATGAAAGGAGAAAAGAGGTCACATTTCTTTGTTATTCTGTCATAAAAAATTTACATGACCACATAGAAAAAACTTATGATATTACTAATGATCTTTTAGAATTTGATGACAAAAGAGTTGGGTTGTATAAGAGGAGAATTGCTAGTTACTTGAATAAGTACAAAAGTGAAAAATTTGACTTGTTCCCATTTTATTTGGATAAGAAGAATAAATTGAAGAATAAAGATGAATTTGCCAAAGATTTAGATGATTTATTTCATTTAAGAATAAATAAAGTCATTAATAAAAAAGGACATGCATGATGGGCAACCACAATGGAGAAGTTGGTTAAGGTCCAGTTATTCTTTGATTCTTTGAAAACAAGAATTGATTAATATTGATAAGGAGGTTGAATTTGTAATCAAGAAGCAAAATGATATCCTGCACTTTAACTAGCTAGATGACCCACTTTTTGACAAGTGAATGAAAATAATTGCTTCTAGTGAGCAATGGGAAGAGGTTGAAAGTGATGAAGATGAGATGGATCAAAATAAAGTTCAAATGATTGAGGCACCTTCAAAAGACCAGAAGAGAGAAGAAGACAAAGAAAGGAAACCATCTCAGGTGGAAGGTACTATGGTTAGGCTAATGATGTGGTGGGAACAAACTTATATGTAATTGTTACCTTAATAGTTCATGGTGAAAATGGTGAAGATCCTCGAATTGAGGTTAATCTATCAGCACTAGATCATGACACATCATTAAAAAGTTTGATGATTGCATATTTTGAGGAATCAGAATAATAGAAGAGCTAATAACTAAAGTCATCATTTTTAAAGATGTAATAGAAAGTGGTGCCCCCCCCCCCCGCCAAAAAAAAAAAAGTTTTTATGTTACCAAAAGTTTTGTCTTTTATGATAGTTTTCAAATGTAAATATTTTTTGTTAAATATAGGAATCAATTCTCGATGCCTGAAGCTTCTTGCATTGCATAGTATATAAGTGAGATTACAGGGCTAGAGAAAGGGTCTTAATTGTTGTCTTTCTAAATCTTTACTAAGTATGTTTAGTCCAGCCTTTTGATGAATACTTTGTGATATGTTTTCTCTATAGATTTATGAGAATACATCAATTTGCTAGGATTTAGATGTTTGGTCTTGAGTCATTTTGAGTCTTTTTCAATTGTATACAATTTTTTCAAAATGAAATTAATACAAAGATGAACTATCACCACATCTTTTCTGCTGAATCTTGTCTCCATTTCTTTTACTTGGTTATTTTGAAGCTATATAAGCAAAGCTTGTCCATTTAAATGCAATTGAATCAAATTATATATCAATTCACTATTGCTATTAACTCAATGAATTAAATAAACTCTTAGTGGTATTGATAGGATTTCCATCATAATAGGAAGGATGTATATAAGTATGATTTTTAGTAAGAATTGTTGATAATGTTGATTGTAAAGCAATCAATCAAGTCTAGGAGTTGAATATAATCTGAATCCCAAAGGATGAGGCACTGATCCATTAATTTTAATCTATAAGTGAAGAAAGCATAAGCAATCATCAAATTCAAATTAACAATCAATTTTACTTTAATATTCAAAAGTGTTATCAATGCTAGTCAGCACTCATTTTCATTTGATCTCTAAGTCTTAGTTAGCTACTATTGCTAGAATTATTTGTAAACTTGAGGAGAATTATGACCAAATCTATTTATAAGGGATGTATATTATCTTAAAGTGCCATCAAATGCAAAAACTATTTATATGTCAGAGATAGGAGATGAGAATTAGAATGAAACTAAAAGATTCTTACTTAATATTATTCATTTGAACCATCCTTGAGGTATACCCACCTTGGTTCAGCAGAGCCTAAAGAGTAGGAAATCCATCTTGATTTCATTGCAGTCAGGTCCACATAAGGAACACATTCAATTGTTTAAAGGAAGTAGCTGATCCTTAGATTATTTTTGTTTTCATTATCTTGGTATTGAGCATTTTTTTTCTTAGTAGTTGAAAAACACCAACAAAATGGAAACTCTACTGGGGAGTTTCTTAACACACATTTGTATAAAATGTACTACAATTTCTTTGGTCTAGGTGTATACGTGTATGTCAATTATCTTAGTGTTGCTCATGGTTATAGTGGACCTTTTTAGTGACAAACCTTGAGAATTTAAAAGAAAAAAAGAGACAAAAGACCACAAGTATCACAAACTTAGAATACCATATACAACCTTTATGAAGTGTCTTATCTATCAAGCAAGAGTTGTAGTCATGTGTTGTTTGTGATTGGTCCCTTTTGTGTTACAATTTTTTTTGGTATTCCCTTGTACTTTTTCCCTTAAAGTCAAAAGCTCTTTTATTGTCATATTTCCCTAGAATAAGGTGATGAATCAATCAAGGTTTTAAAGCTAGTGCTTATTTAACAAAAAAAATTTCTATAATGGCTGATAAAAGGAAGAATACAAGAGCTTGCACAAGGGCCAATCCTAATGTAACCTTATCTATTGATTTACCCCAAGGTGGTAGGAAGATTCAAGGAAAAATGAAGGTAGATCCAAATCTTACCTTGAAACCCAAAATTAATACATTAGTATATCCTCAATATCAACCAGTGGTAGGAAGGGAGTCTTCTTCACTAAGTTCTGAGTTAGAAACTACCAAGCTTTTGTAGGGTGGGGAGGGGGATATTTAGTACTCCACTGGAAGAAGACAAAGTTTATCATGATAAGAATTTTTCCTCTGTAGGAGATACATTTCATAGATTAGATATGAGCCAAAGGCTAGGATATGGGACTGGCATGAAAGATCCTAGAATAATTGTATATGAAGAGCCTAATCTCATAGATCTTGATGATCTGGCTGATTCAAAAGAAACTTCTACAAACCCTAAGGAAGTATGTTTAGAAATATAATTTTTGAAGAAATGAGTCATAGAAGATGAGGCCTAACATATTCATTTGGAAAAAGAAAGAGAGCAAGCCACTTTGAATGCCATTATTGAAAGAGATAACTTGCTTAGAAGAATGGTTACTTTGAAGGAAAAAATTAAGAAGTTAGAAGAAATGACCTTAGTCCTTCATGTTGATGTGTTTTGGGATATATATAGCTTAAGTTCTAAGGTTCTAGAACAAGAAAAAATCATGAGCCAAAGGGAAGAACCTATCATTTCCCAAGTCCAATCTTATAAGCCTATCCAAGTAGATCATATAGAACCTACTGTGAAACCCATAGATAAGGGAAAGGGAAAAGTTATAGGAATTCAAATAAATGAACCCCAAACTACATTAAGAAAATTTGTGAATCCTTCCATGTCTAAACTAGACTTTGATTTGGAAAGGGCTAGGAAAGAGAAAGAGGATTTGGCAAAAGAACTTGAGATGGTTGAGAAAGAAGCTCAAGAAGAAAAAAATAGGACAAAGATTCAATTCATAAAATCTAACTCTTCTTTAGCTTCTTGGCCCAACTTGTCTACTCAAACTGCAATTTCTATGCCTACTTACGGAGTAGTAATATCTAGTCAGTCTATGTCTTAGTTTGCCCTTGTCTCTTCATCCACTACTAGTATCCCAATCCCTACTATCCAAATACAACAAGCTTAAGCCAATATTGCCCAAAATTAGGCCAATATAGAAAGCACATCCAATGCTATTGGTTTTCAAAAAAGGCCTATATATATGGAGAAATTTGGACAAATATCATTCCTAGGGATTCCTAGTTTCCATCATCCCATATCTTTTGATCTAAGAGATAAATTTGATAAGTTCTCTGGGAACAATGCTATCACTGGAGAGGAACACTTGAGAGTCTTTGTAGACATGTTGAATGACTTTGAAGTTTAGCATGAAGATGTGGTGATGAAATTGTTTATACTTTCATTAATAGAAGATGTCAGGGATTGGTTTAGGAGATTACCAGATGATTTCAATAGTTCTTGAAGTGATATGGAAAAATTGTTCAAAGGAAAATATGGTGACAATACTAACACTGGTTTCAATAATATCAAGAAAAAACCTAATGAATCTACATTTAATTTCAATGTAAGGTTTCAAAAAGGAATTTATAAGTTGTTCTAGGTTATGAGATTGAATGAGGATGCTTATCTTACAATGTATTTTAATGCTTTTAATAGAAAGATGACTTATCAATTGAGGTATAAAGATCCTAAAAATTCGAGGGATACTTATAAGGTTGTAGTGAATATTGAAAATAATAGAAAAGGATCTAGTAAGCTTGGGAGGAGAGTATTCAATCCCAAGAATAACAACAAAAGGGATGTGGATAAAACTCTTGCACATAAGAAAGTTGAAGAACCCACAATAGGCTAGGTATTGGACTTGTTAAAAAAGATGAAACCAAAAAATTTCAATACACATAAGTAAAATGTTGGTGAGAAGGTACCAATGAATAATAACCATTTCAATAGACAACCAAGAATGTAGAACTATCCCTATACCACTCAATGGAAAGATGGAAAACCAATTCCTAACTAGCCCCAAAATGTGAAGGATAATGGCATACCAGATCCTCTCCAAAGAAGTTCTAGTAATATGAATGATGATTTACCATGGTGCATCATATGTCAATCACCCAACTTTCCATATTATTGTGTAGTTGCTCAATAATTTTCTTCAAATCAAATCGCACAAGATCGAGAGGATGAAGAAGAAATAGGCCATGATGATGTAAGATGTAATATGGTTAGCATGTGTGATTAGTGTATAGATTTTGATTTGGAAGAACCTAAAAATGATATTGCACACTAGAGAATTTCTTATTAGTTACATCATTAGCAAGTGTTTTCAAACAATGAAGGTTATGATGAAGAGTAGCTATGTGTTACATCTTGTAAAGTTGGCCATGTAAACTTGAGGATGCCCTCTAAGGAGGAGATTGATAGGATTACTACAAAGATGGTTTCTCAAGTTCACAGCAATTACAATTTGAGAAATCAAATATTCAATAATAATGTTGGAAAATATTTTGGTATATTTATCAAGGATATTACGCACAAGCTGAAGAATGACAGCAAGAAAACTCAAATAGATATAGGAAAGGATAAAGATAGTGAGGTCAAGAAGTGGGAACCAAAAAAGAAAGTAAAATTTCAAATAAGTGATGTCCCTAGAAAAATGGTGCAAGAAATGAATTTAGTATCTGATTTAGCCAACTAAGTTGTAGTGGCTACTGCTCAAAGGACTTCAACTCCATGTATGCTTGTAAAGCCTAAAATATCTAAGCCTATTGATAAGATATCCATGTTGTCATATATTACTGTTAAAATAACTTTGTCTAAATTATTCAGAATTGATGAGAACAAGAGAAAAACCTTGTCATGGTTGGGTGGGATAGGAATAATAGTATTGTGGTTGAACCAAGCACCACTCAACAATCCCCAATAGTGCTAGAGGATAGTGGTATTATATCTCAAATTCCCTAGATGTTATTGGATGATTCATTAGTAGCATACATATAAGATATTGACCCATTTTTTCTTAGTTTGATCATACGAGGAAAAACCCTAAAGAATTGTATGATAGATTCAAGAGATTCTAATACCATCATGCCATTCAAAGTTATGGAAGCTTTAGGTCTGAAAGTGGATACCAAGCAAGGAAGATGTAGAGGTATGGATGCTAGAGAAGTTCCATTCATAGGTACTATCAATGCCTTACCATTTAAGCTAGTTGTATACACTAAGATAGAATTGACCATGTTAGTCCTTGTAGTTGACATTCCTCCACATTATGGGATGTTGCTTTCTAGGAAATGGAGTGTTGCTATTAGAGGTAGCTTACAGTGTGATTTTTCTTATGCAACCTTCCATATAGGTGATAAGGAAGCTAGGGTTGATAAAGAACCAAGGGTCAATAAAATTCTAGGCAAAGGCATTGATAAGGATTCAACTTACTTTTTGGGCACTGGTGTAAATGCTTTTAGGGTTGAATTGATCATTCAAGAAGTAGAGAAATTTCCTTTTATAATTGAGCATGAAGTGGAATGTTGCATGGATTCACCAATTCTATGTACCATGTACTTTGATGGGGCTAGTTCCAAAGAAGGTTTAAGGGCAAGGGTACTTTTTGTTTCTCCTAAGAAGAATACTTTTAGATATTCATTTACTTTGAAATTTTCTTGCACCAACAATATAGCCAAATATGAAGCCCCACTATTAGGATTGAAGGTTGCCACCCACCATGGGATCAAAAGGTTGTATGTCATAGGTGATTTTGAATTGGTCATCTCACAAATAAAGGAAAATTATGCTTCAAAAAATAAAAGGTTGAAACAATATAGAAATGTAGTCTGAGATTAGATAGAATTTTTTGATGCATTTGGTATTTCATGGAGAGATAGAAGTCAAAATAAAATGGTAGATTTACTTGCAAATTTGGCAATCAAGCCTAAGGAAATGTCATTTGCAGGAATCTAATAAATAGAAGTTCAAAATAGACCTTCAATACCTAATAATATTGAAAATTGGTAAGTTTTTGAAGATGATAAAGATATTTTGAACTTCATATTAAGTGAGGACAAATACTATGGTCAAGAAATGGATTGTAGTAATTTAATTGAAACCATTGATGGTAAGGAAACTATTTTTGGCCAGGAAATTATGCAATTGAAAACAAACAAGGTACCTAAGGGATTAGTGGTTTTGGAGAATATATTTGATAATCAACATAGAGTAAAACCTAGAACTAGGAACTCTAAGCCTCTAGAATTAGAAGAAATAAATCTTGGTACTGCTGAGGCTCCCAAGAAAGTTTACATTGGCAGGGATTTGTCAAAAAAAAAAAATAGAAAACCATGAATTTACTTATTGAGGAAGTACAAGCATGTTTTTGCCTGGTCATATGATGACCTCAAAGCTTATAGAGAAGATTTATTTCAACATGTTATACCATTGAAAGATAATGTAAAACCTTTTAGATAGAAACAAAGACTAGTTAATCCTACTTTAGCCCCCAAAATGCAAGAAGAGTTGATGAAGCTAAGGGATGGAGGGATAATTAAGATAATTAGACATTCCACTTGGGTTTCAAATCTAGTACCTATCTGAAAGAAGAATGGTGATATAAGATTATGTGAAGATTTTAAAATTTTGAATATTGCATCTCTAAAGGATAATTATGGGTTGCCAAATATGGAAGCTATGTTGCAACAAGTAACTAGGTCTGAGTTGATGTCTATGATGAATGGTTTCTTAGGGTACAATCAAGTTCTTGTGAAAGAAAATGAATAATTTAAGACAACATTTACAACTCCATGGGGAACTTATGTGTATGTGAGAATTCCATTTGGGTTGACTAATACCCATGCAAATTTTCAAAGGGCTATGGATGTAGATTTCCATGATTACATTAATAAGTTTATGGTAGTATACGAAGATGACTGTACAACTTATTCCAAGAAGGCTGAACAACATTGTAGACACCTAGATAAGATTTTTATCAAAGCCTTGGAATATGGAGGATCTTTAAATTTAAAGAAATGTATATTTGGAGTAACAGAAGGTGGATTATTGGGACATATAGTGTCAAAAGATGGTGTAAAGATAGATCCTTAGAGAGTGGAAGCCATTGATAAAGTGCCTAAGCCAAAAGATGTGAAGGGAATACAATCCTTCTTTCAAAAAGTTAAATTTCTAAGGAGGTTTGTTACAAACTTTGCTAAGGTTAGTAGACCTATTTCAAAAATGCTTAAGAAAGGAGCTACTATCAATTGGGATGGTGAACCTTCACAAGCATTTCGACATATTAAAACTACCATAAAGAATGATCCAATCCTTAGGACCCTAGATTACACAAAATCAATGCACATATTCTCTTTTTCATCTTTCCATACTGTAATTGCAATGTTATTGCAGAAGAATGAGGAAGAATATGAACAACCTATTTCCTTTTTCAACAAATCAGTATAGCTTGTTGAACTAAAATATGAGATAAATGAGAAGTAAGCCTATTCTTTGGTGAAGGTTGTTAAGGATTTTAGATGTTATTTGGTAGGTGCCATTGTTATTGCATTTGTATCTAGTACAGTTGTCAAGGACATCTTTTCTTAGCAAGAGGTATCAGGCAAGAGATGCAAATGGATCAACAGAATCCAATAATTTAACATTAAAATTTAGATCACAAAATTGGTAAGAGGTCAAGGATTAGCTTATCTTATGGCTCAATCCAACTTAGATGTTAATTAGATCAATATAGTAATAGATGATTTAGGATCAAGCTTATGTGACATGGACCATTGGGAATGGTATATTAATGTTATTTATTATCTACAACATATGGAAGCCCCTTCCCATTTGACTGAGAATAAAGAAAATAGTACTAAGTTACAAGCCATTAGGTATATTATTGTTCGAAATGACGTATGGTGGAGAAACATTAAAGGAGTTCTACTAAAATGTGTTGATCAAGAGAAATCAAAAGAAATATTGAAGGAAATGCATTATGGAGTCTTTGGAGGACATTATATGGCCAAGACCATTGCACACAAGGTGATGAGAGTTGGATTCTAGTGGCCTTCCCTCTTCAAAGATGCTTAGTTGATGATTAGAAAGTGTGATTCCTATCAGAGGTTTGCAGGCAAGTTGAAATTTTTAAGAAACACACCATTAAAACTAGTGGAAGTTCAAGCACCATTCCAAAAATGGGGAATGGATTTTATAGGCAAGATTTCTCCTAAGTCTGGTACTAGTTATTCATGGATATTGGTTGCAACTAATTATTTCACAAAATGGGTGGAGGCAATTGCTACAAGAAATGCAACTAGTAAGGTTGCCAACATATTGTTGTTGAATAACATTATTTCTAGATTTGGTTGCCCTTAGAGGATTGTGATAGATAATGCAATGCACTTTAGATCTGATGAATTCATAAAATTTTGTGATAAATAGGGAATTACAAGATCAATATCTTCTCCCTATCATCCACAAGGGAATGGACAAGCTGAGTCCACAAATAAAAGTTTGTTGAAAGTAATAAAGAGGACACTAGATGATAATAAGAAAGCCTAGGGTTCTAAATTGCAGTTAACAATATGGGCTAACAGGGTGACTATGAAAAAGGCTATAGGAATTGCACTTGTTTATATTGTCTATGGGATCTAGGCAAGAACACCATAAAAAAATTTAATGGGATTATATAATTACATCAAAGTATATGATGAAGACATCACTGATGGTATGAAAGAAAGAATGGATGAATTGGTAGGACTAGCTGAAACTAGAAAAGAAGCATCTGCCAAAAATTAGAAGTTGCAAATACAAGTTAAGACACTATATGATAAAAGAACAGTGAGTAAGAAATTTCAATTGGAAGATTTAGTCCTCATGTGGAATACAAAGATTGAGGATAAGGGAAAACATGGAAAATTTGACCCTATATGGTTGGGTCCTTATCCAATTGAAGCCTCATGGGGAGAGGATTCTTACTTATTGAAGGATCTATTAGGTAACATTCTTGAGCTACCAGTTCATGGACAATTCTTGAAGAGATATTTTTGCTAAAAATACTTGTTTTCTCCATGAAGAATAGTTTTTAAGGTTTTTTGTATATTTGTTTATCCTTTGCATCTATGTACAATTCTCATATATTCTTTTTCTAGTGTGGTTGCTCTCTCAAAAGTTGTCATTCTTTGTCAACTTTTTGGTCTACTCTACCAAAGATTCTAGTTTCTTGCATAGACACAAGTAGTCTATCATCTCTAGACAAAGCCACTGTTGTTCTGATTTTTGCAAAAAAATAAAGAGTAAGATAAATTTATATCCTATAGGTTAGGGTTTGGTTTGTACAAGTTTTATAAAAATAAACCTAAACGAAACCTTATTACGCCCCAAGCAAAGTTGTTAAGTCATATGTTATCTTTTTAAAAAGGGGGCTTGGTGGGTGAATTAGATTTGAAAATGAAATATTCTTTCAAGAGACCTTTTAAAATTCCTTATTTTTACTCATCTCTTCCTAAAAAAAATTCTTATTGTTAGATCTCTTCTAGATCTATGGTGGTCATCATGTCACATAGCAAAGTTGCAAGTATTATATCATATGCAACATGGTGACCATCGTGAACATGTAAAGATGGTGACAAAAACAAAAAATGGGCTCCAATTTTTTATTATTTCAAAGTTCTCAATAGAAAAATTATTTCAGAAATGTTAGTACTGGAGAAAGGGATTAGTTGGAAAGCACTTTGTTTCCTATCACTAGTTTTGGCAAAGTTTGGGAGGTCGCTATGTCATGATAAAAAAATGTATGAATCCCTCTAGTAGCAACATACCACCTTGCTTGAAAATCAAAAGGACATGAGGTTAATAAATGGATGGGCACCATATAAAAATTTCCACTTTAATGGGGTTGTATGCTCATAATGTATTGTTAGAAACATTGAATGTAGTGATAATGGTGGAAACATTTGTTTTTTCTTATCACTAGAGTTTCTTAACGTCTTAAGGAAGTCGCTATGTCATGATCAAAAAATCC
Source organism: Cupressus sempervirens (assembly GCA_028749045.1). Taxonomy (NCBI): domain Eukaryota; kingdom Viridiplantae; phylum Streptophyta; class Pinopsida; order Cupressales; family Cupressaceae; genus Cupressus; species Cupressus sempervirens. Next base: position 844,757,020 of record CM053793.1, on the reverse strand, counting down.
ATGAATCCTATCAGTAGCAACATAATGCCTTGCCTAGAAAGTTAGAATGCAGAAACAATTTGGAATGTGGGTCGAAAAGAATTCCCTTAGTCAACAATAAGCTATGTAATCAGTATGACATGTTCGTAGCAATTGAGACATGTGTGCTAGAAGTTGCTATGTCACAATCAAAAAATATATGAAACCTACTAGTAGCGACATAACACCTTATTGGAATAGAAAAGACATGGCAAGGCTCAATTTTTACAATGCTATAAAAAGGCTTTAAATATTATATATGACTTTCCAACATGTCAAAGTATTTCCAAATCACTTATGACATGGAAAAGCACTCAAGAAAAGGGCCAAATTTTTTTTTGGATCATTAGATCAAAGTCTCATCAATGGATGTTGCCAAGTCACCATCAAGAGTTGTACGATATTTATTCTATGCAACATGGAAACCAAGGGAAGGAATGCATGGGCCAACCATAGTTGAAATAAAGGTAATAATAGATTCCACATCATGAAATCAAATTTGTATATATGGTTGGCACTAATTCATTATAAGGAACTACTAGTTTTTTTAATGGTAGTGACATAGCGACCAAAGGGAGAGATGGAGGGACCTATCATAGTCACATTAAAATAGTGATCAAATGCAAGTCATTAGATTATAATGAATTGATGGTGGCCACTATGTCATGTATGGAAATTTCTCACTACTTATGCATAGTGACATAACAAGAAGATTCAACACGTGTCCATAAGTGCAAATGGGTTCAATTCAAGTTGCCAGTAGTAACACAAAGGCTTATGTAGAGAAAGTTCATTGGATTAACTTCCAACATGGAAAATAGATGATGAGTCATCTTTTGTTTTTATTCCTAGATTGTCAAATTTTCTAAAAATCAATGACATATTTTTAAAAAGTAGAAGGTGGTGCCACTCTATTCTCCTTATAGCTCATTTATGAAAATTGAAAGCTCCTCGTGTGAACTAGGAATAGAGCATATTGAAAAAATTCTTGTTTCTTCTTTCATATGCAAACAAATCTTCAGGCCTCCAAAGAGCTCAAAGTTATCAAGAACTTGTGCTTGATGACTAAAATGTGAAGGAACTCCAATAATCATGGTGTGTTGCAGAATTATAGTTGTAAGATGGTGAAGAGCAAGTAAGCTTCTCTGTCCATTGTAGACTAAGCTTTCTAGTATTCTGCAATTTTAATAGACATGCCTCCAAAAAAGGTTTTATTGGGTTAGGTTGATTATTTTTCTAGAAACATACATGATGACCTCCTTGAATTATTGCTTGAATCCACTAATGAATCTGCTCAAGTGAGGAAATTAACTACTTTGAACCCTAGACTCAAAATCGTTGATGGATTTTATGATAAGGGAACTGGGTTAGGGATGCTAAGACTTCTTGATTAGGGCTTGTTCTTTTAAAAAAAAGGTTCTTAGAAAGGAAGTTATTTTCCCCTCATGGGAACATCTGAACTTTCACCTAGGAAAACTAGTGGTCCCTAGTGTTTCATGGATTATGACCTATTAGAGGTCACTGCTAAAAATTATGACCCAACAATTAGAGTAGTGAGAAGGTTGGATGGTGAATGTCTCATCACCATAAGCCCTAAATTAATTTGAGAAGCTTTTGGTCTTGAGCCACTATCAGATTATCATATACCTATTGACCTACAAGAGTTAGAAAAAGAATATTTATCTAAGAGGGATAAGATCAGACAGGGTGCATTGAGGGCACACATAGGAACAATTGGGAACTTACCAATGATCACAAAATCTACTAGGGAACCTTTTAAAAAGGAATATATCACTTCCTAGCCTCTGGAGATATATAGGACTCTGTGTAGGGTTTTTAATGAGGATGAGAAAAATTTTATGCCTATAAGTTTAATGTATATGATGACTCAGATTTCTTCTTTTTGTATTGACATTCATTTTGATTTCTCCTTATACTTAGCAGAAGAAATCCATACAATCTTGGTTGGAATTTCCAAGGGAAAGGTGGAAAAAACTTTTGGTCATTACTCACTATTGATGCATATATTCTTGTTTAAAGGTGTAACATATTTTGTCAAAGAGATGGATTTGAATAGAGAACAGGAGGGAGAAGCTTTGCTAGTTTATTTGTGGAGTGCAGATATGACCTAGGATGCAAAAAAAGCATGTTTTTGTTAGGTTTGATAGGTACTTTTCCTCAAGGTTAAGGTGCCTCTTATTAAGTGACAATCCTAGAGTTCCTAAGGCATTAATAAATTTCATCAAGCCCATGGATAACCCCTCTAGTTTAAAAGTATCACATAATTGGGGAGATATTATACCATACCCTATTTCAACTATGTTTAGAGTTTATGGTTTCAAAGGGACTCCTCATGTATTGCGCTACCAAGTGCCTCTAAAAGTGTGGATAACTGAGATACTATGGTAGTTGGGAGGATTGGAGGAAAATTATTTAGTAAAAAGATAAAGAGGATCAATTTTTCCAACTTGTACTATAGCCTAACAATTTGTAATCACAAAAGGTGGTTGGTTATTTCTATATAAATTATTAGACTAGTATAAGATGGCTGTATCTCATCCCCATTTTTGTGATACTGAGGGATTCTATGATTTGGCTTTTAGACACAAGGCTAAGCTTGGTTACATAAAGCATGAGCCTTATTACCCCAAGGATATAATAAGGAATGGGCTCTCTTTACAAGAGCAAGAGACCAAGAAATAAAAGTGGAGAGTTTTTTCAAGAGTTTTGGAATTCATTCATTGTTTTGTGTAACATCTAGATTTTTTGGGTCTAATTTAACATCTAACATGAGCATAGAATACAGTTTTAACTTTGATTTCATAAGAAGGTAGTTACATCATTCATGATCATGTGAAGAAGATTATCATTAAAGTTAGTTAAACAAAACTTATTAACTAAATACTTGAAATAACTTTTAATGAAATAACTTTAGAAATTGAAATCACATACCTCAAAAAATTGATGCTGAAAAATCATCTCAGTATGCTGCTGCAACCACTTGAGTTAGTCCACAAATACACTATAAAAAATTTTCAAATTTTTTGTTATCTCAAAAATCATTTGATAATTAGAACTATAATTTAAGTTAGGGCATCTCATATCATCTTACTAATTAGAGCATCAATTGCCATCAGTTTATTTAGGGCTTTTGATACCACTTTACCATGTAGGGCTTCTACGACCACATAATTCAATTAGGTCATCCACAATAATGAATTCTATCTAGGGTTTTCGTGATGACATACTCAATTTAGGGCTTCTATGAGCACAAATTCAACTAGGGCTTTTGATACCATGGATTTAGTTAGGGCTTCCAATACCACTATATCAATTAAGGTTCCAGCTATCACACAATCAATTAAGGCTTTAGATTTCTTTTCCTTTGATTGCTTATCTATGAAGTTAAAACTATATTCTATGCTTATGTTAGATGTTGAATTAGAACCAAAAAATTTGGATTTTACATTTTGGCAAAGATCATGAGCCTCTTAGTAATGCAATAATAGAGGTAGATAAAATAAATAAACTCAT